>JAGSMU010000045.1:0-1200000 GCA_029286865.1 Teinopalpus imperialis | reverse complement strand
CGAGAATACTCCTCTTAAAAATGCCAAACGTTGTCTGCAAGACTCCCCCAGTGTCTACCGTCTAATTGATAATTAGTATTCCGACGGTCCGCTGTCCAGGCCTACGTGCCCGCTGTTGGGGGTTGGGGGGGGGGAGGTGGGCGCCGGTGACCGCTGCATCAGCACGCCCCAGTCCAAGACGCTTGTTATTGACACAAATGTTGAGATGACGGCCCTACGGGTGCGGCCCGTGATCTAGGATCAAACGATTTTCCCGATTTGTCAATAGATTATGTTAATAAGATTAGGAGGGTAATTTAATAGATGGATGTATTCCAACACGATGAAGCTTAAAATATATATACTTGAATGTACAACAAAATATGACGACTGTCTTGTGGGTATTTATCATCTACTGTGCAGGATATATTATAGTGCCGTGATCATATGCGTAAAGAAAGGCGCATTCACTCGTCGCCCCCTTTCCCTTAGGCCTCTTGATGCATTGTCACCCCGATAACTGAGATTATGTTCTGTTATGCCGCGATACTTCTATGTTCCAACTTTCTAACATAACTGTTCTAAAAAAGATCCTGTCAGAAAACTCCCATAATTCCATTTCCTATTGACACCACAGACGCACCCCGACTTGTTCTGACGTACATATATATCATAAAGGCTCACTGTGATAACGATTTCGTTGCTCGGTTTTATATAAATTATTCGAAGTTATCAACTGACCTACCGCAATCGTTGAGCTTTCCGCATTCACCGTTCACTTGAACTTTGCTCGAATACATTTTTACGTTTAAAATATTGCATAACTAGCGGGGGTCAGAGGTAGCTCAAAGTTCAATCAATAGTTGGTATTCCAAAAATAAAAGATATGCATTAAAAATATTGTGTATTTAAATAGTTTATAATAAAATTAATATATTTCATATAAAAATGGCTGAAAGAATTTTAAATGATACTCAAGTGTAAGGTACCTTAAATGATTATTAATATTAAATAACTTGCTATTAAAGTTCACCTATCATCATCATCTCAACTCATCACTATATATCTCATAACTCATAATTATTGTATTAAGGGTGATAAACTGTTGATCAGGTGGTAGGTGATGGCAGGCAATGACACCCACATCCACGCTGGGAAAGGAATCATAATAAAAGATGCGTTGTCATCCCTGAGGACTTAGACCAAATGCCTAGTAACCAGTTGTAAGAGTCTACGTATCCCCATACTTATCAGACGAAACACAGCAGCGTCACACTGCTATGCTGTCCATCCTTATCCGCTCCGGAATAATGAATAATTCTGAATAGTGTTACTTAATGTGGCTTAAATGTTTTATATATATTTAGTTGGTCGGCTTAAATACGAGATGTTGCATCTGTGCATTTTATACTGAATTTACCGTGGAGAGTGTTCTGAGAAGTTGTTCAGATTAATTCCAGATGTTTAAATTCAGCAATTTAAACATCATACAACACGATAGAATTCAAAATTTCATCCTCATCATCTCGATGGTTCCCATTCTACGACTGTGCGCTTTACGCGAAATTTTCTGCAGTGAAGGGACCTTCAAGAAAAGAACCTCCATATTTTTTAAAGGAGTTAAAATATACAATGGAATCCGTAAAATGAGTTTTATTCAATCACAAATGTATCTTCAAAGAGTAAGAAGTCGTTTTAAAAAAAAACCTTGCAGATGGTTCCGTGATAAGCCGCGACGTCGTCAAGCCGCAGCTCTCTCGATTACCATATCTGAAGTCGAGCATCGGGCTAGCCGGGAGTGAACCGGCTATCGGCCGCATGCATCTCGCACGGACCGCCGCCGTACCATCGGGGCCCTTCGTGCACGGTAGCCTGTCGAGCCTTATAAGGCTCCCCGAGCGCTTACTTCTTTAATTCCTGCTACTTTGTCGTGTTTATTGATATTTTTATCGATTATTGCATCGGGATGTGTGCTTTTGTAAACTTTCATTGTTCTCCATAGAACATATGTTTGTCCGTCTGCGTGCTTGTTTTGAATTGTATTAGCTAGTGTTATTCTTGCATTGCAACTGTTTATATAAATGAAAAACATTATATGACTACATTGCTAGCTTAACGAGTATTAAGTAACGCCTATACATCCCACTGCTGGGCATAGCCCTCCTCCTAGTGAGGGTGCTGGAGCGCAGTCCCCCACGCGGTCACATGTCTTCGAAATATTTTTCTTTTATATTTATTTCCTACACATGCAGGTTTCTTTACGATGGTTCCGTTCACCACCGCACACGTCTTAAAAGTATTTAGATAGACAAAAAAAAACCTAGTGGTTATTAAATATTATTATAAATATATAATATATATATAATCCAAGCAATATGATTCGTTCCATTCGAACATATTGCTTGGAAAACGCTGTAGACATTCGTATAGTGAGTGGTTGACGATGTACGAGTCATCACTTTTTAGTTTACCACCACTTAGATTATAAAAAAATATATTAGAAACTTATAACACTCAAGCAAATAAATAAAACAAATATCCTCAAGCGATCGCTGCAAATTCCGTGGCATATTACCCATCGAGCTTAATGGAAATGTAACTCTCAAGCGGACAAAGCGCTATCTGGGAATGTTAGTGTCTTAAGTTAAGCTAAGCAAGTTCTTTAATCAAGCGCAAACAAGCGCTGATTTGAATAAACACACGATCGGTCGCCGCGCTGTAATGCGTGATTCATTAAGGTTTGGACGACTCGCACGGGTCCCCGGGGAGCATACAGGATGTGTTTCGAGAAATCGCACATTGCTTTTAGCACCTATATTATATATTCAAGCTCACTGGCCGGAGGTATTTACATTGGCAGAGCCACGTTGCAACTAGTTTCTAATTCCTACATGAATCAGTCGGACAGTACGTCCACAGAGAATATCATAAATATCAGCATAACGCTTCGTCGTGTTTCGTATGGTGAAGGGATCCGGTGAATCAATTACAGGTGAATTCATAATTTATCTCAGTCCTCAGGGTATGAGGTCCTAAACGCATGTGCGTCTGATACGGCAGATGTCTACAGATTACTTGGGGTGTCTTAATTATTGGACACGCTCTCCGAGTGAAATAAATTTAACATAGGGCAAGTATAGAACATATTAAACGCAAAACAAAATACCTATGTGTTGTCCAGAATCTTCGAATAGGTTACGAACTCAGAACCTCTGTTGCCTTAACCACGTTACGTCCTCCAAATAATGGTAAAATTTATGTATAATATTTTATACACTATATATCTAAATAATTGTGATTAACTTAATATAAGTTACGAGTCATATAATTATATGACATAAAAAAGATAAAAGCAAGACATAAAGAATGCAGTACTGAGTGTATACGTATAGTGAACACTCGGGCGGCTGTACACAGCTCCACGTACCTGGCCACCCATCCTCCGCCCCCACACACGACTCTCCCTCCCCCCTCCACCCCTTACAGTTACTTGACTTCATTTGCAGTCGAGTCTAAGTTAAAATCAATTATGCCCGCGATTGTTTCGTTAGTGGAAGCAAATGTTTTTTGTCCCTGTCCCCACCCCCGGTCGGGTTCTCCCCTCTCCCTCCCACTCAGTATTCAGGACGGACGGCTGTCCCCCGCTATGTTTGGATTTCTTTTGATGAACTCAGAACTCGAAGACTTGTGATTGTGTGTGCATTCCGTTCATTTGGCTGGTTGGTTTTTTATTTATCTCAACTTCCTTACGAAATTGCAGCGCCGTGATCGTTTTATTGACTGTATTTTGGCCAGAATTTGGATCACCGGTTTAAAATAGTGCAAGTTGATTTCTTGTCGTTTCAATACATCGTGGACGGCATACAAACTGCGTGTTGTTTTTAAACACAATTCAAAATTTTAAACTTAATTTATAGTTTGTATATATATTTTGTTTATTTATTTACTCTCTATTGCATTAAGCTTAACAAAGTTAAAAGTTCACAAAGGGCGGACTTAATGCCAAAGGCATTCTCTGCCAGACAAGCCAAGGTGTGGTGAGATATGTGTATGATAGGTGTAGCAATAAACTAATTAATAAAAAGAAAAAACTAAAAGTAACTAATACAAGTAAATAATAATACATACATATATAGATATTAAATACATAATACATGGATATATATAATATAATAATATTATACTTTATTATATTATTTAATAAAAAATACTAATTTATATGTAACTTTTAAATATGCATATTAACGTAACGTAATTCTTACTTATGCAAATTTAAAGCACTGTTCTAGACATTATACGTTCAACGGTTCTGGTTGTACAATTATTTTATAAGTTTTTTTTCTGAGTTAATAATGTTTATTGCGCTATTGTTTGTTGAGCCAAGTAGATGAAAAAAAACTTAATGTTTTGTCAATATGGACGTCAGAATCATGTAGGGATCTATGTTTTTTTTATATATTATATTTTTTATGGCTGGAAAACGAGCACACAGGTCAACTGATGATAATAGATGGCTGCGATGATGACGTCTACATCCATCCCCAACAAAGTTTCTGGCACATAGCGTAGTGGGCTCGGGTGGGTTTTTTTTTATTTCATTGAGAGTAACAAACGAGCACACAGTTCACCTGATGGAAACTGATTCCTGCGGCCCATGACATCTACATTCATACTTGATAAGGGATCATAATGCAGATGCGTTGTCACCCTTGAGGACTGAGGTCGAATGCTTTGTCACCAGTAATAAAGGTCTCCGGATCTCTACCCTCACCAGACGAAACACAGCACCATTACGCTCTACCTACCCGTCTTACCCCGGTCGAGTTGACTCATTCATTCTGCAGCTAGAAACAAACTGCAGTGTAGCTCTACCGCTGCCTCGTTTCCTGTAATCGTGTCACCGGATCCGTACCACTCACCATACAGCAGTCGCATACATACTCGCGTAAGGTTTAATTCTCAAGATTTTTTACCGCGGTAGAGCAATTTGCAGTTCCTTACTAGCTCCAGCAAGAATAGCTTACCAGCATATGCCGCAGTATCTCGTCTGATGACCGCTTTGCCACAGGTGAATACTAAGACGGAATACCTCGATCCAACTCTGTCTGTCGTTTGCAAATAACATTGTTAGATAACTATATATGCTGAAGGTGTCGATAACAATCTCCACCATAAAAACAATAGAAAAAACGGAGACGCCCAAAAACAAAAAAGTCTCTAGTTCCCTACAATTCTACAATAGACTACATTCCAGCGAATTAAAAATACACCTACAGCCCCTGTTTATAACGACAACAAAAACAAACAATTAGCTTCAATTATATCGCGATTACGAATCTGCAGGTATCGGGACGGCATTCAAAAAGAAAGAAAGTCGCAACTCTAACCCTTACCGTTTTGGTATAAGAGCTACACATAGTAAACAGCAACGCACGAGTAAGTGTATTTTATTTTTCTTCTATGAACGTAAAAAAAAAGACGCTGTGGACTTTAATCCTATAGCATTAAGAACTGTTTTCGGTGGTGCGGGAGTGCAAGTGTAAGGTTGCGTTATTTTTTCCTTATAAGGCCAGGCCCACACAATTGTTGCTTGCCAATGTCCAATATCTCTGTACATTCATTATGCAAACGATTCTCTCGAGTTCATTTGTTTTTTTCCTCTCTGTCCGTTTTAATTTCAAACGGTCATATATTCTTTTGATCGTCTATAGAAATTACGAGGAACTTTTACATTTCTGTGCAGATTTTGTTTGTAATATTGCGTCCGAGGCTAAGAGGATATTGGCTCTCGAATCATCGAATTTACCCTAGGATTTGTTGCGATTGTTGGTGCATATGCTAGTCTGGAAGACGTCGACGGATGCAGGTGGCTGAGGAAGACCTGATGATTTATAAGATAGCATAAAAAGGACTTTAATTTTTTGGTTTTCAATAATTTTGCTACTGTAAGTGTTCCGGATAAGGCAGATAACATCTAAGACGAGTACTATCTATAATAACGAAGCGAGATGAGAAGTTATATAATAAAGAAAAACAAAAAAATATAAAGTAAATTCAAAATAATGTATTGAGAATTCCCAACGGACTCATCAATCGGAAGCACAAGTAAATTGTGTTTACTGTATAAAAAAACGAATATAAATATTATACAGAGAAACGAAGAATATACGCTTTGTAATTACTATATTTTTTAAATGAAGCGCGCGTAATTAATGAATGCCACGTTTCCTTCTAATGTCGCTGAGAAATAATTCCAATCCGGCCACGTCCAATATTAAAAGTAAAGTCAATAGTGCTGTACCCGGTTCATTAGAGCTTTAACGATAACCGGCCTTCGCGCGGACGTCACGTACTGTCGACATCAGTGCTGCGCGGCAGGCTCTAATTAAAAATCGTAAATATTGCATCGGTTTACCGCCCTGTATACGACACTAGTTGGTGTTGAAAATACATATTCGAGTTAATATATCGGTTATCACTTCCAGTTCTTTGTTACTTACTGTTTACTGCAGCATTAATTGCACCTTAGTGGAAGTGTTGTTATGCTTACCTGAAACGAGAAATAAGATTTAGTACATTTTAAGACCAAAGTATATTTTTGACATTTCAATATATTATTGTAATAAAAATAACACCGAAGATCGTAGCGTCTTTTTAGACTATATAATATAATTCTTTCCTTTTCTGACCACGACCGTGGGGGGTGTTGATTTTGAATATTGTTTTTTTTATAATCAAACGAGCTCACAGTTCACCTGATGGTAAGTGACTAAGTGACTAATGGTCGACTAAGATAGTGTAAGATAGTCACAGTGGTAGAGCTGAACTGCACTGTTTGTTTCTAGCTGCAGAATGAATGGGCCAGCTCGACTGGGGTAGGACCACGCCCTCAAGGAATACCAGCGTAAAATAGCAGCATGCTGCAATGCTGCTGTGTTTCGTCTGGTGAGTGTAGGGATTTGGAGACCTTTATTACTGGTGACGAGGCATTCCATCCCAGTCCTCATGGGTGGCAACTCATCCTTATTATGATTCCTTGAGGGATGAATGTAGATGTCATAAGAAGCAGGAATCACGTACCATTAGGTGAACTGTGTGCTCGTTTGTTACTCTGAATGTAATAATAAAAAAAAAAGATTTAAGATGTACATGCGTTTTCATCCCTGAGGGCTGAGATAGTATCCCTTGTTACGATATTTGATGCTGGTGTTCTGAGCAGTTGTTATTTTTAAAATTGTAGAGAAGAAAGAAGTAAGAAGAATTTGTGCAAGTTTTTTTTATAGCTAATGGACACTTTTAGCCCGAGGGCTTTTACAGCTGCGCCAGGTTGAAAGATGGCCTAGCGCTTAGGGCACACACCAGAGACCTTTATTTGTGGGTAGGCAGCCTCGGCTTGGATCGTTACCTTTAACGCGAAAGCAACTGACTCGTAGGTGCGCGAGAGGGCCGCCAAGGCCTTTATGCAAGTAATCATTGAAACGTTGTTATAGTCGTCAAGTTTTTGCAAACTCTAAGAATTGTTTGAATGCAAAAAGAGACGGCACAAAAACAATATGAACCGTTCAACAGAAGCAAACGTATCGATTAGATCTTAAAACAAACCGTTGATTAGACACAGGGTTGATTTACACCCAAGCCTAGGGCGTTTGGCAATTATGAAAAGCCATAAAACGGCGACATTAGGAGCTCTCCCATACACAAGTGTACCAAAGGGACGTTCCCTAATCCATTTACGATGTAAAGAGGTATAAATCAAACTTAATACGAGCTACACGTGTTGATAAAGCCAGATACACACACACGCAGACCCACATACCTCCACCCCACGTGGTGTGTGCGTGCGTCCCAAGGAGGAGCACACACATAACGATTGTTATCTCAATGCTAAAAGGGATTAAAATTACATACCTATACCTTAAACACTTGAATGTGTTTCGATGACATTTTTTTAATTATGATTGATTAGTGCCGTAGCCAGTTTGGTTTAATAATAATATAAGAATTTAAATATATCTTAATTTTTTTTTAATAAAAACTAACATTCCGATCAAGCTTAAAACGGACAAGGTTCACGACAGGGGTCGCATGGCAGGCTGGAACTTACGACATTAAGCTTCTCAGACTGTACCCTAAATCATAAAACTATTGACGATTCAAAAATTCAAAAAGAAATATGTTATGAAGGTAGTTAATATAACAACACAATATAATGCAGTAAAAATAGTATATAGAATTATATATTACTTGATTTGTACATTTTAGTGTTATATATACAAAAAATAATTCTAAGTCTTTATATAAGCACATTTGTTCTTCCAATTTCCTATAAACAAACATCACAACATAACGTTTTGAAATTATTATATTTATTTCATAGACGATGCAGGTTTCCTCACGATGTTTTGCTTCAGCAAAAAGCACGTGATATATCGGCACTTGCATTATCTTTAACAATGTTCATTGGTCGGCACCGGGGATCGAACTCGGTTCGCTCGCGTACCGTGAAACTAAAAGCGAGCATAGCCATTGAGCTACCACTGCCCTTCAAATATAGAAAATAGTTTACAATCTATTATAAATAATCTACCTCAGCGGGCCAGTTGGCCCTCTCGGGCACCCTCGAGTCAGACGGTCTCGCGAAACAAGGTACCGGTCCAAGCCGAGGCTCCCTCGCGGGAGCCCTTGTGCTGGTTACTCATATATAGAGGTCTCGACTGAGTGCCATAAACGCTCGGTCACCTCTCAACCCGGTGAAACTGTAAAAGCCCTCGGGTTAACAGCGGCCTTCAGCCGAAATAAAAGACAAAAAAAAAAAAGGGCCGGCCATATAGCTCGTAGAACCGACAACCGATGGGGAAGAAAGGCTCTCCAATGGCAAACTCGTATTGGCCGTCGCAATGGACGACTCTCCATTAGATGGAGTGACGACCTATGCAAGTGTGTGATTAATCGAAGGATGCAAGATGAAGGATGATGGCCTGAGATGAATCTGGAGTCACTTTGTGGTTTGTTGCTAACTCAGTGTGAATACAATAATAATAATACAAATATACTATTAATGTTCGTAAATAAAACAAGATTGGCGGGTGGCAAGACAAAACGTAGCACAAGCACAGAGCGCAGATGAAGCGCGAATGTGTGCAAGGTGGCATGAAAATGAAATTAAGGGGGAAAATGCAAAGGAATCAGCCCGGCGCGGGGCCCAAAGTGTCCCAGACCGGACACTTTGAACGAATTATGACGGTCATTATTACAACGTGGACAGAATTAAATTGCCTCCACCCCCGCCCCAGCGGCGCCCCCTTCCGGCTAAGTATGCCCGCATAATGATACCTGTCGGATACTCGCAACACTTAACCGGGAGTAAGCGAATCTCTATCAGACCGTGTGGGATTCGAGATTTGTTTTTTTTTTCTTCTGTTCTTGGTATCGGTTTTATGGGAATGTATTGACGCGTTCGATGCGGCGGTGTATGTTGAAAATGCTCACCAATTTAGCTAATTAAAATCTTTCTGAAAATTAGAAATAAAGGGAGGGAATTACTAGTTACTGCAATATAAGAAAAGGATACAGATAAATCTTAGATGATAATAATTTAAAAAATGTGGTTGTCTGTGTTTATTCTATTGCATTGTATATATTTATTTTTTTGCATATTATATGCCAGTCCCGACATCTCTAGGATTCAACAATAATCTGTGTTATAACTTTAGTAAATTTGCACATAATATATAAATTATGATCATCTGGAATAATGTATCTTTCAGATGGCGAAAGAATTTTGTGAAAAGTTGTTCCGGAGATTGTCCTTTAAATACACAAACTTATAAAAAACACACTCTTTTTCATAATAGTACCAATCACAATTAGTTAAGATTATTTTATTTATTTTTATAGACCAACCAGATGACAGAAATTAATATCCAAACAAAAAATACAAGATGCAGCCAAACAAACAAAGTTAGGCGATGCCTCCACTGTTGACAACCGACCCGGAATATTTCTGTACGAAGTGTCTCCGTAGCGCTGATATCTATTCAACAGTGATAGAGCCGCGTAAAAGTTAGTGTTTAGCTACGCCATGAATGGGTCGCCACGACCGACCGAGGAACAACCATAACCTTACAGTATACCAGCGTAAAATAGCAGCTGTTTCGTCTAGTGAGTGTAAGGACCGGCAGACCCTCATATCTGTTGATTAAGCATTCAATTCAATCCTCACGAGTGACAGACCATCTGCATTATGATTCCTTTTTTTTTTGTAAGTTTCATGGGCCACAGGAGCCTCGAGTGAACTGTAACCTCTGTCACCCTCAATAAAATAAATATAAATATTTAAAAAAAATTGTAATTGAGATATAATCTGTTGCGATATTCATTCTCTGTATTACGTCGATTCGTCATTGCACATACTCATAAGGTTAAATGAGTCATTACGAACCAATTGCTTGGCATATTGGAATGGATATTTATGACGAATGTATATAATAAAAATATAATATAACAAATACAATTTTTATAATTATATATGAGATGTAATGTTTTATTTTCAATTAATAACAGTGGTAATATTCTGATATTTAATAATTCTATTAATGTGACGTTTTATTTTTAATGTGTAGATGGCTACACAAGAGAAACCATTGCATAATACGTGTACATATAATGGCTAATAAATGCTTATTATTATTATAAAAAAAATACTGTAAGTTTGTATTACTGAAAAGGAACATTAGGAAAGAGAATGAACGCAAACACAAAAACACCTCGAAACTATTTAAGTACGTTATGTCGGGAGATTATAGAGATCAGAAGTTACTACGCAATAAGTCCGATAAAGACCTAGATCAATGTATATTTACAAAAACAAAACCAACATTAGTAGTGGATTAGAGTCGAGGACCCGACACTGGGCAGATAACCGCTGTGTCAATACGTATGGGGCCACAATCAGTAAATTTGCAATAATCTCCGCAAACGCGCCGAGCGATAAAAGATCGGCGTGGCTGTTGACTTGTGTCATAATCATAAGCTTTAGCGTACTACTTATTTATAACACTATTATACAGTGATATATTTCAGTAATGTATTGCACTGCAGGACATATCACACTTTCAGAGTGAAAACGACTTAACTCAAAAAGAAAATTTTGGGATATGGCAAAAATAGAATATTGATATAAATTTAATAAATTATACAGTGATATATTTCAGTAATGTATAACACTGCAGGACATATCACACTTTCAGAGTGAAAATGACTTAACTCAAAAAGCAAATTTGGGATATGGCAAAAATAGAATATTGATATAAATTTAATAAATTATACAGTGATATATTTCAGTAATGTATTGCACTGCAGGACATATCACACTTTCAGTGTGAAAATGACTTAACTCAAAAAGCAAATTTTGGGATATGGCAAAAATAGAATATTGATATAAATTTAATAAATTATACAGTGATATATTTCAGTAATGTATAACACTGCAGGACATATCACACTTTCAGAGTGAAAATGACTTAACTCAAAAAGCAAATTTGGGATATGGCAAAAATAGAATATTGATATAAATTTAATAAATTATACAGTGATATATTTCAGTAATGTATTACACTGCAGGACATGTCACACTTTCAGAGTGAAAATGTCTCAACTCAAAAAGCAAATTTTGGGATATGGCAAAAATAGAATATTGATATAAATTTAATAAATTATACAGTGATATATTTCAGTAATGTATTACACTGCAGGACATATCACACTTTCAGAGTGAAAATGACTTAACTCAAAAAGCAAATTTTGGGATATGGCAAAAATAGAATATTGATATAAATTTAATAAATTATACAGTGATATATTTCAGTAATGTATTACACTGCAGGACATATCACACTTTCAGAGTGAAAATGACTTAACTCAAAAAGCAAATTTTTGGGATATGGCAAAAATAGAATATTGATATAAATTTAATAAATTATACAGTGATATATTTCAGTAGTATATTGCACCGGACAAATCGAAAACGACCCAATTAAAAAAGCAAATTTTGAGGGCGACGATGCATTATGATTCATTGTCTAGGATGAATGTGGCATGTCATGTATTCAGGTGGAAAACTGGGTGCTCGTTTGTCACTCAATACAACACTAAAAAAATTTGGTCGTCTTTTATCGAAAGTCGAGTTTGCACGTGAATGGTACGGTTGTTTGTTTTTGTAATACATAAGATGGATAGTATTTTTTTTTGAGATTGCTCTTTTTAATTCTTAAGGTTATACATAATTTCCAGTAATCAATAAAGCGAAAAAGACCGGCGTTCCTTGAAAGATTTGCGGTTCAGTTGCGTACCCTTGCGTTAATGGTGGTGCTATCCTTTAAAGACAAAAGAGCTTTGGGTTCCGCATCATCGGATCGATTTATAGCCATCAGTATGTGTACAGAACCTGGTCCATTAGCTAACCACGTCCACGAGAAAATGTATATATATGTATCATTTTTTAATGATATCAGGGATGACCAATGATCAGCGAGTCATGATGCAGTGATGGGTCCCACCAGAATACCAACGTAAAATATAACTTATTTTGATAGAGTAACTGGTAGCAAGAAGATAGAATATCTCAGTAACTCCGGGGAGACAACACATGTTAAGTCTTTGTGAGGATGGACGTTGTTTAGTTACTAATTCACTTACTAACGGGTGACCTGTGTGGTCATGTGACATAAAGCGTAACTTGTGAACAAATCTGATGCATTATAAGCTAGATGGATTAAACTATTACTTTTGTCGCAAAGTAAAAAGGCTTTATTAAAAGTACCCATCAGGTCGGGCACCGCTGTCGCCTACAAATCGAACGGCAAAAGAATTTTAATACAATATTGAACTAGACGGTGTATAAAACGGGCGAGTTGTGACGCTCGGCCGTCCCGCGATATCACTGAGATATGACAAATATTAGTTGCAATTGTTGGCTTAGACAAAGACGGGATTAAGCAGCCTCCGCGACTGCTATTTGCCTTTTTATTGGGTTACGTGGCGGCTGGTTTGCGAGATGCGCTTAGAGGATTAGGACTGGTTGAGATTTGATACTAGCCAAACTCCCAACAGGTATACGTTATAGTTTTTTTTTCATGGTAGTATAACATAATTTTAGAGTTTTAAAAAACTAAAATATACGTAGTCAAAATTAGTAACGTATTCCAATGTTACTCCATAAATCTGAAAAAAAATCAGATTATTCAGTCGTTCGGAAGGGGGTGAAAATCGAAACTCTACATCTGTAAGATAATAATAAGAAATTCTGCATGACCTGTGAACACAGATCATGTTCGTTCAGATGAAAGAATTTCTTATCGAAATTATTATGTTTTTAATTCAAAAACATTTATCACAATATAATCTGATTGTAATTTGAACTTGTTTTTTACTCATATCACTGGTGACCAACAAATACACATTTCATCAGATGGTAGGTGATGACTGCGGCCCATGACGTCTACATCCATTCTCAATAAAGATTCAAGATCCAAACGTTGTTACCCTGAGGATTGAGATGGAATACTCCACTCTACAGAGAAACAGCAGCATTATACTGGTATTTTATGAGGGCGTTGTCCTACTCCAGTCTACTAGATCCATTCATGTTGTGACTGTAAACAAGCTGCAGCGTAGCACTACTACTGTTAGAAAACTAAGAAATTAAAAAAGCAGATATGCCTATGGTTGGTCCATTTAGAGAGATCTCTTCGGCCATCTTACAGGACTTTAGAATATCTCAAAGATTATTTACACTTACACTTCACAATCAATATATATTTTAATATTTTAATTTCATAGTATCTCTTTAATAGAAATTACTAGGTTTGATCATTTTCGATTTATCACAATGCCACGAGATGAAGTTCTTGTATTACCCGTGAGGTCTAAACTGCGTTTCCAACTATATCACAGCACATTGCAAACAGAAAGGCGATAAGCAAAAAGCCTACAATTTTCTTAATTGGTGTTGCATATGTCCACGGGTGGCGGTGATCACTTACCATCGGCTGAGTTGCTTATACGTTTGCCACCTGTTCTTAAAAAAAAATAAACGATTTTACATATACTTTACACTATGGTTCAACTCGAGGACGGATAAAATGCTGGGTAAACTCGTTTATTTTTTATACATATATATAAATTAATGTGTATATGCTTTTATATTAGCAACACCTTTCACTATATGACATGGATTGACTGATGACAATGGCTTTGGTATTAAGTCCTCACTTTGTAAATCGCTAATTTTCGCAATTACGAGTAAATATATAAGACCGTACTACGAACTTACATTTGTTCAATCATGTATCAATATATGAGATAAGTGATTCCTCTTACATACTATAACTTAAAATATAAAATTTAAATGATATAACCCTCGTGAATAATTAGGCATTTTCCAAATCATATAAAGAAAAATAAACATATTTACGTTATCTCTATAAAAATAATCCTATCAGTTGCAACATTATAATTATACAAACAAATATAAAGATTTATAGAGTTATCTTTTTAAATTACAAGTATAATTGCTACCGAGGGCTTCCTGTAATACAAGGAAAGGACCAATAAACAAATGTTAATCCTAAGCATTAGAGTCCGACATCAGCTCAGTACGTACAACACGTCTGAAACCCATCCGACAATAACCATTAACCGGCTCTATTAACATACAAAACAAAACGTAACATATTTAGGGATGTGCTACGCGATATATCGACGGAGGGCAAACAGGGGGCGCGCGGCATATCGACACGGAGCCAACATGGCGCAACAAAAACGTGAAATCAGCGAAGAAACATTGTTAGAACAAAGGTTTTGCGCTAAATACCGACAGGGGCGAGGGGGGGAGGGGGTGCTATTACAATATTTGCTAGAATCGCGTTATTTTTAAGTATCTCCTAACGTCGACTCTCAAACTTTCGCTGATTCACAAGTCGTTTATACCCAACCCTTACTCGGTATATTTTCGAAGGTTTTCTTTTTGGCAATATTTTGTAAGATTATTCTAAATAAACAGTTACTGTGGAGTTTTAACATTTATGTTTAGCACAACAAACACTACTTAAAACAATTGTTTGTGTTGTGTATGTAGAGAAACACACTTGGGATTAATAAGAAAAAAAATTGCCAATTTCTGTTTCAATTGTCCGCTGCTGAACCCAGGCCTTGCTCGAACCACGATCCAGAGCCACTTGCATCCATCGACTTCCCTCAAATTCGCAAAAGTCGTATCCATATAATGAGTCGCGCTACACTGCGACTGCCAGTCCGAAGATGCCACGAAGCACCTTTCTTCCTTCATCGATTGTCCATCATATCGCCACTTCAGTATGCTGATCTTTGGGCCATGCCGGACTCTGTACATCTAGAGCATTGGTTCTCAACCATTATTATGTCGCGACCCGCGATCCATGAAAAAGCCTTAATAAAGTTTGTTAAGCCACAAGAAAGTTAAGAAAGAAGTCTAGCTACCTCTTGAAATTATAATAACATTTATACATTTAAACAAGGCAAGCTTATTTAGCAAGTTTATTTTGTCATGTTGTTATTACATGGCAACATTTAATTTTAAACAACTACATTCAATAAACGTGTCTTTTATATACAGATCTTATTGATTGAACAGATTGCGACCTAGTTTATTATCAAAGTAGTAAAGTTTAGTCGTAGTAGTTTAGGGTCGCGACCCTCAGGTTGAATACTAATAATGACTTAAATTTAAAGTGAATAATATCCGTAATAAGCTAAAACTAAATAAATAACAACTTTGCCTGCAAGCATTATGTATAAAAAAAACGGAGCACGCGACGTCACACTTCCTCCGACTCCACTCGGCCGTAAAGTGCGAAACAAAATGTTTGTTAAGTTTGAGAACCGCTGAACGTAAACTGCGCAGCGTCATAGAGCGGCGTAGTGTTGTAAATTATAATGTTTTATGGTTTAATACTGCAGATAAGGCGGGCGAGGGGTAAGGAGCCTATTATTAACCGTGTTAACCGGGACCGCGGGGTGGGAAGCCGACGGCACAGCGCGCGGCTAACGGGCGACTGCAACATGCGACAGTGACATGCGATTTCGATTTTATAGACGCTTGTATATTTTGTTAACAAAACAACAACTGTATTTAAATAAAAAGTCCGTAGATATTGTACAGTTATTGCGTTCAAAATAAATTTTATAATGTATGGATACAAAAAAAAGTTATTAAGAGTTAAAAAAATCTTCTTTTTTTAACTATACAAGTTATATGGTTAGGTGGTAAATTATCTGTTTATTTCGATACTTTTCCGTATATTGTGTTGCACCTTCTTGGACCGTAAATGTCCAAGTTTCTTACTTTTTTTCAACTTCTATCTTATTTCTATTCAATTTTTTTTTGTTTACCTATAAATCAAGTTTGAAACAATCTACCCTTTTAACTGGAGTATTGTATGTAATCTATTGATTAAGAAAAATTAAAAACCAACTCATCGTTACATTTTATTTTAAAGTTAATCCTCTCTACTTCAAAACTCGATGACATCCTATTGATCTGGAGTTAACAATATATTGATGTAAAACAAATATTACTGGTACATGGGATGGTATTAACTGATGTCGTCGTGGAGTCGACGCTGGTGTTACGGGATCGGAAGATCTTATTATAGTTAACGGGACATTCCATTTCAGTCCTCGGTGTTGACAATGCGTGTGCGTATTGAATCTTTATCGAGCATGGATGTAGATGACATGGGGCGCAGTCTTCACTTAGTAATATATAAAAAAACACCTAATTATAAAAAATAAAACAACAATTCTAACGTAGAGACATTTGCATGTAACGACACCACACCAGACGGTCGTCCGTCTGGTCACGCCCATAGAGTATGATTTTTAACGAGCCATACCCAAGTATGTAATTGCGTCTGAATGCGCTTCATAATGATTATTTATATAGCGCGGTGCGGGTGGAAGAGAAAATTATTTTTTATTGTTTCCATCTACGTTTGTTGCGGGCGCGGGAGAAGCCGTCCCTCGCACTGATAACGGTGGTTATAGCTGTCTATGACTGGGGGTGTGATGGTGAAAACTAAATAAGATATAGGGCCTCGTCCACATGTAATTAAAGCTGTGATTGTTTGTTTTGTATTTGCTCTTTGTAAAAACGTCGATCTTCTTGAATATTGCTAGTGCGAAAAATAATGAAACCTAATCTAATACTTTTTATGAAATCATGTACTTGCTTGCATGTTTAGTTGACTGTATGAATGTATCGGCTCGAATGGGGGTAGGACCGCGCTCTCACAGAATAATCCCGTCATATACATAATAGAGACGCATTCCATCTCAGACCTCCAGGGTGATACGTACACCTTGAGTCTCTCTTAAAGATCGATATAGGATGTCACGGACTACAACAATACTGACCAACACCTGGTGGTCAGTATTATTGTAGTACAGAACGGCCGTCAGCTATAATAATTTATTTTTGGTCTAATCACGGTAGGATTTTAACAGTAGTTGAACGTTTGTAGCTAACTTCTAGTCGCGACATGAATGTGTGGCCTAGACCGGGGAAAACCATAAATAAGCAGCGTGAACGCAGCAGGTGTGTTTGGTGAGTGCAGGGATCTAGTGACCAAATAACAGGAGAGGTGAAATTCCAACTCAGTCGTCTTCGCTGACAACGAGTGTACATCTTAAATCACGGTTAAGGGTAGATGTGTATAACATGGATAGCAGTCATCAATCGCCATCAGGTAAGGGTCGTTAGTCTCCCCTAGTAGGAGGAAGTACTTTTTTGCGTTTTTTCTGCATCAGATAAAGGCGTGCTCAACCGTGCGTGACAACCCCAGTATTATAAAAAAAGGCCCTCAGTATATCTTCTATATCTATCTAGGTCCTACCTAGGATTACGCTACACCACGTATTAAATGAATATTATTTTAAATGTATAAAAAGCTAGTACATTCTCGGTGCAACTGCTCCACGCAGAGTGCATTGGGCGCCCGCAGTGAAGTTGTAAAGCGCGTGATTGAAGCTCGCCCGCAAAAATGTCGGCCAACAATCCGCCGGCGCCAAACCGCGGGCCCGATTTATTTATCACTATTACACTGGCAACCGGCCGCGGATTTACGATTCCATTGCGTTCGCCCTGGACGCCGGCACGCGGATTTTGCTAAATGCACGCCTTTGAAATTGTTTTTTGTGTCAATAATTGCCGTGTTGTGTGATGGAGTCTTATGAATTAATAATCTAAGTTTTTGTCTTAGATTGGTATTGAAATTATCGGCGCTAGTTTTCCTCATATGTGTTCATTTTTTGTTTATGATATTAACGATGACAAACGAGCACACAGTTCACGTCGTTAAGGACGAATATAGATGTCATGACGACAGTATCGCTTACAAAGAACGCTTACATTAGAAAAAGGTAACGCAAGTTAAGAAGTGATAACGCATTTTGATAAAGGTTAACGGTTAGAGATGGAGGTCACTAACCTTCAGCTGAACCAGGTATATATAATTCCAAACGCTGAGTTTCCGCATCGTACATAGTGACATCATTTCGAATGTTGGCAATTCACTGCTGTACATTTTACAGGAAATTTTCTGCCGTGCACAATTACTCTGTGGGATCTGATGTCGCCAGCGGTATTTCAGAATGGATACGACATAGGGACCCTCCAGAAAAGAGCCTACAACTTCCTTAAACGCTGGCAGCGTCACGAGAGGAGTCGCTGATGTCCACGGGCGGCGGTGATCACTTCTCATCAGCTCTTCTGAGCAGCTTGTTCGTTTGCCACCTATTCTATAAAAAAATAACTACAACTACTCTTAAAAAAATGTCTCTAACTACAACATGAATGGGTAAACTCGACCGTCCATCATACCATACCATCTTAGTACCCAAAGGTGACAATTCAAGTGCATCTTGTATCTTCGTTGAGTACGTAGATGTATATAGGTTGCATTTATGAGGTGAACTGTGCTTCATTGTCACCCTCAATACAAGAAAAAAATTGTATTGAGGATATTTTCTTTACCATCTTTGACTGCATTCGCCAATTTACAGTTGTGATTGTGTTATAGATTTTTTTTAAAGTATTGACGGTGACAAACTCGCACACAGTTTACTTGATGGTCAGTGACTCCTGCGGCCCGTGCCGCCCACACTCATCCTCGATAAGGAATCATAATGCTGATGCGTTGCACTTCTGAGGATTAAAGTGCCTCGTCATCAGTAATAACGGTCGCCCGCTAACGCTTTTATTTTATATTGGTAATCTGTGAGAGCGTAGTTTACAGCTAGAAATAATGAATGTGGTTCTACAACGTTTACGTTGAATTAAAAAAAAAACATCATACAATTTCCAACGCAAGGTTTGCGCGTGATGCAGAGCGTTCCTACCACGTCAATCACACGTGGCTCGTCGACCAACTGAATTTAATTCTATATCGTTTTATTTTCCACTGTGTACATTACACCCCGTCCCGCTTTTGATAGAGTACCGGCTAATGGGATTTATTCGGCTTTTTAAACTCGAAATTGATTTCCCTACCGGCACCGCGGAATATATTTTGACGTGCGTGATCTCTGTCCCAGCTGCCGGAGCCGCGGTCGGATGGATATTCAAACGAATTTAGTTTAAGCATCGATTTATTGATGATAATAGAGCCGTGGTAGCTAAAAGTATTTTAATAATAATAATACGGTTAATAACATAAAAAAAAAAAACACGATACCACACCGTGTACTCGACCAGGATACCATCCACGTTTCCTCAAATACCAGCTTAGAACAGAAATCTAGGGTAGCTGCGTAGTCTGATGATGAGAAGAAAACTTCTGGGTGCGGCTAAACTTTTCAGAAAATTACTTCAGTAGCTTTTAGTAGCTATGCTACTAAAAGTTGTGACGTAAAGAACAACTTTTGCTGGTTTCCAGCCTATCCAGTTTCCCTTAGATGTTGATCGGAGAAATGCCTTCAACTCTTTGTTGAAGGCTCCCTGATCATCATGTTTAAATTAAACTAATAATATCAGCGTAAAATTGCAACGTCTGGTGAAGAAACGAGATCCGTTTTTTAAAATATTATGGGTGACAAACGAGCACCGTGATGTGATGTGTGAACGAGTGATTACTGTGGCTCGTGACATACTCAACAAAGTTTGTTGTCACCCAGGACAGAGATAGAATGCCTTGCAACCTGTTGTGTTCCCTGATCCCTACTCCATACGAACTACACACCACAGTAGCGTTATGCTGCTATTACGCTGGTATTCTGCGGAGGCGTGCTCTTCCCCGGTCAAGCTATAATCCAGCTTCAATAGCAGTACTATTACTGCTCTTTTTACCCACCAGTCTATTCTTGTTTAACTCATCTTAGTCTTTGGAGTTAAAAACATATCAGCATCTTGATTTTTTGAATTTTATGTTTTGGTACATTTGGTGCTCATTTGTTGTTGTTGACGAAATAGTTGAAAAAATACCAGAACATTTCTTAAGAACTAAAGACGAATTTCGTTTTATAAATGACGGTATTTGGCAATTATTTTAAAAACAAACCCCACGAGTTATTTAAATACGGACGCAAAATTTGCATTTTACGTATCAGATAGAATTTTACGATATCGTTTGAAAACTTTACGAGTATAACTATGTTGCTATTTAAAAACTAAATAATGTCTTTGACCCACTAATTATCTTTGGATATGCATAAAATGTCATTATATTCCGTTTTGGGGAATTTAGAAATTTTCGGAATTCTGATCCAATCGTGTTATTAGGGGGTAAATATATTTGTTTTTATTGGACATTTCTAAACATATATACATATAAATTATTTTTCTTACATTCTTAGATGCTTATAATTAGGAAATTTGTGGTTAATATGACTTGATAGACCATAACATCACGCTGAGATGATATTTTATTGATGTAGCTAAATAGCCTTTTAACTCCTAAATTGCTTAATATATTAAGTATAATATTGTGGCTGTTTCTTTATATGACTTTATATTTTATAAAACAACCGTGCTAGAGACACTTTGCAGCTAGTTCCTTGCCGAAATATCGGACGAATACCAATCTGAAAAAGTAGCGTAACGTGTTTCGTAGAGTGAGTGTAGGGAATCGTAGGGGATTCGTAGACACAATTACAGGTAATGAGGCATTCCATCTCCAGACATCGATTATCATAGATTCATCTATTTTTTTTTAATAACATTAGGAGTGACAAATGTGACACAGTGAACTGTGAAAAATAAAAAGAAAATTCTCTAGCCGATCATTATCATCGTCATGATTTCAGCCCATCATTAGTGCACTGCTGATCAAAATCACTGGGAACTCCTCCACAGACTGCTATAGCGTACGATCCTGAGCCTCCTGCATCTATCCGCTTCCTGCCACCTAGCGTAAATCACTCCATCCAGTGAGGGGTGGTGCTACACTACGATGGCCAATACAAGGTTGTTATTTGAGAACCTTTCTTCCCCATCGGTTATCGGTTCTACAAACTATACTGGACGGCCAATGCCACTTCCGCTATACTTTTTACTTTCGAGTTATGTCAAATCTTTAATTCAAGCAGGCGTATACAATATAGTTTTGTTGCATCAAGACCACTAATAGGTCTCTACCGCCACTTGGGAAGGCAGCTAGCGAGAAGAAACAGCAAGGAACTCCGCCGGTTGTTTCAGTCGGTTACCTTAGTCCGTCTAACCGTTATTACGAAAATATTTTTTTAAGAAGTATATAGTATTTAAAAAGGAATTTAGTACTATAGTAGAAGTGATAACAATGTCTTTATCTTAACAGTATTAAAATATTCAAATAACGACGAGGGATTCTCGGCCTTAATTATATCACTGTAAATATTTTAAAGTAGAGTAAAATTTCATCTTCCATTTTAATACTAAATTTCAAACAACAACCGTATTCTGACATCGAATAACTTAAGTTATGCACAAATTTAAATTCCAATCAAGACTTGGCTGAGTGATATTTATGATGTTCTACTCGATTCCAACCATATATATCTTCTGCGTTTTACCACATCATCTGCGCACGAATTATTATAGTATTTACGCGATACAGAGGCCATCTCACCGTCGCTTCCTAGTCCGAAGTAATAGAACTACGGTAAGATCAGAGGAAGGTTCAGATACAACGTAAAAGACACGGGAGACTCGAAAACACAAATGTGCTACACAAATATTATAGGCTGGGAATTGAACCCAGGATCCGTAGTAGCCAGATACTCTAAACACTACGCGACACTGTCGTCCCGTGATATTATTGTATACACAAGTAAAGTAACCGAACTATCGACAAAATCGCTAAATTAAAATGGACGAAAGCGTAAAAAGCGCTCAAACAACAACGTGGCAGATTTATAAAGCCGACCGGCGCTAACACACTTTCACGTGTCACTGGAGTTCGCGTAAAAGCCTAAAAAGCCAAAAAAAAAAGCGCACAACAGGCGGGTACATGCATCTTTTTCACACGGCTGACAAATGGCCTCGAAACGCGGGATGAGTCCGAGAGCAGAATGAAAAATCATTCACAAATTCTGACGCTTAGCCCGTAGTCGGCCACTTTTTAACTGGGCGCCATCAATAAAGGGATGGGGGGAAAAAAAGCGGTGACGTCACGAGGTACGCTTCCCCGACACCGGTGAGCGAATAAATCAAGCGCCACACTAGCGCGGAGTCGGCTTCCACGCCAAATTGCGGATTTTTATGGCTTTTTGATTTACACTGCCGTTTATTTAGTGCATTCGATGACCGGATCGGATAAAAGGCGAACGGTTCGCTCAATGAATTTCGATTTTTCGATTGTGACGTTGCGTCACCGCGTCCGCAAATAAACATGTGGCTGTGACAAGTTTTATCGTCTACTCGACACAAATGACGACACATTTCAAGGGGACCTCACACGTGGACCGACATGTTCTGATGGCCCGTATCACTGCCAATTTGTCACTTGGTAACGCATTTATAATTAATTCAAGTTTTTATCACAAACTCGCCTCGCAGAGAACAAAGACCGAAGTGCTCTCAAGAGCAGGGATGTCATGTCTTTTTTTTATTTTATTGAGAATGATACGGTTCACCCAAGTTCACCAGTTCACCTGATGGTGAGTGGTTCCTGCAGATTGTGACATCTACATTCATCCTGGATTAGTAAGTATAATGCACTTCCATTGCCATGCCTAAAGATTAAGATAGAATGTCACGTCGCCAGTCAGAAACAACGTCGATATGCCGCTATACTGTTACGACGTGGTCCTTCTACGGTAGTGCCGACCCATTCGTGACGCAGCTAATAAGAAACTACAACGTGACAACACCACGTAGTGAGCTGTGTCGTTTCGTTTATACTGAGGTTTATATATTTATGTATACCACCAACTCAATTCAATAGACGACTATGGATTTGTATTAACTTGAATTTTAGCAATGATATTAACATTACTAATATGCTAACGTTGCCACCGCTGTTAATGTTAAATAAGTAATAGTCTGTATAAAATATATAAATATATACGTTCCTCTGCTGTATAGACCTCCTCTCTTGTGAGGACGTTGGAGCAGTCTCTCACGCAGCGCCGTTGCGGATACGTGGACCCCACGTGTCTGGATTTGTTTTTTAATCGGTTATCAATAAATAAATCGGCGACTAACAATCGAACCCGGTAGTGCTTGCGTGCCGTGTATTGAAAGAGAGCGCTTATATACTATCACAGTAAATGTACGTGCACGGATGGTTTACGACAGTAGCGGAATACATTCGTACACCATCAAGTTTTAAAGGTCGAAAAAAAAACTATTAAGTTACGAATTTGGAAATTAAGGTTTGATATCGATATATCCGTAATTCTAACAAAAGGTCTATTTTAAAAAAAGGCCATTCCTGCCTTAGTTAGCCGCAATCGAGTTTGATGGACGGGGGACATCAGGACCGATCAACTGGTGTCCCGCGCGCCCTCTCAATCCACTCACTCATTCATTCATCTTTCCGCTCACTCGATCCATTTCGAGTGATCGCAGATCGCGGCGGACCTATTTTTTTTTCCCAACGGCCCTCCTCTCGCAAAACGCAGACTTTTTAAGCTGGCCGGTCACCGAGAACGCCTCTCGTCAATGCCAATAATGGTCGTCGGAAAATGTTTGTCACTTAGTAAAGTGAGCTGTTCGTGTACATAATAATTCTATAAAAAAAAGAATACGATTGGTAAACTTGCCATTAAAAATATTTATATATATTACATAACTTGTGCACCTGTTTCTTTTGTACATGAATGAAAAGAGTGTAAACAAAATTGTCATAGCCTAGTATGGAATAAAAAAAACTATACTATATAATAATTAAAATACACTATAATAATATATATACTAAATATAATCAATATATTGCCACTTCTACACCAGGGCACGCCAATGTCAGTAATAATAATAACAATGATATTAATTTAGATAATCCTTTAGAAGCAAATGACAGAGACAAGGCCCGGACTTCTCCACTTAGTAGCTTTCACGCCTTTTCGCTGGTAACCCGTAAATAAAGGTTTAAGCTGAACGCCCTAAGCGCTCGGCCACTTTTCAACCCGGTGATTCTGTAAATGCCCTCGGGTTAACAGTGGCCACAAGCTATGAATATATATATATATATATATATATATATATATATATATATATATATATATTTCCGCTGGTGGCCACTATAAGGACCAACCCAGCCGAGATTTGTTCGACAGGGAGAGGTTGAAGAGGACATTAGTATTATTATTACTTATTTCATAATTATGTGATTTCACAATAAGGTCATTTACTTTTGTCTGGTAAGTGACCCGTCAACCTATCTTCCGTTAAGTTTGTCGTGCTACTTACGGGGACATTGTATACAGGTTGTTACTTTTTAATTAAAGACAAATCATACATACAACACTCAATCAGAGTTTCACCAGCTCACAGATTAGTCTATTAATTTTCAAAGGATGTTTCGCCGTAATTCTAAACGAATTTAAAACCTCCAAATAAACACTCTACAAGCATCCCCATAAACACCCTAACACATGGCTCCAGATCACACGAACGGCGTATAATCGACGGTGATCATAAAAAGAGAGTTCTTAACGGTCTGCGAACGTCGGCGGCATTCCGAGCACGTCGGCACAAACTGATTGACGCGAGACGTCCGCGCCTTCTGGACTGCGGCCCCTCAACACCCCCTCGGACCCCTCAGAGGGGGCGCGCCTCCGCACACTTGACCTGTGATCCCAGCAAGGAATATGTGAAAAATGTCATTAATGCACTCTTGGGGTTTATTGAGTGCCCTAAAGAATTGCTCATTGTTAAATATAATGACGTCAGTACTAATGCAAAACAACTCAAAATTCAATTAATTATAATATATTATATTATAGTAAGGATAGTTAGCAATTTCTTCTTCAGCTTTTGATCAGTTTATTTGTCCATCTTGTTGAGGGTGACATGACGCCTATATTCATACTCGATCAGGAATCATCACGCGGATGCTCGAGGACTTAGGTGGAATACCTCGTTACCTGTAATTGATTCCCATACATTCACCACACGAAAAACAGCAGCTTTACACTGTTACGTGTTTCGCTGCTGTGTTTCGTATAATGGTGGTTACGCTGATGCGTGCGTGGACCTTCCCCGGTCGAACTGACCCATTGCAGGGACAAATTAGATGCGGCGAGGTAAACTTCGTAAATGGCTCAAAATATTTTACTTACTTATTATAATAACTTTGAAGCTTTAATGACCTAATGGTTTAGGGTACGGTTAGTGAAACGTCGTGGATTAGAATCCGCCATTCGACTAATTGTGAACAATCTCCTAGCACAAGCGTTTGAGCTTAGTTGGAGTGGTTAAACGGAATATTAATAGAATTCCTATCTTTACTTTAATAAAAAAATAATAAAAAACTTAATAGGCATATTTATAAACTTAATATATAAATAAATATATATGTCTGTTTGTCTATCAAGCGAATAAACAGAATGTGTACAGCTGTCATGTCGTATTGTCGAAAAAGGGGGGCAGAGCGAAAACTGTGCGGTGTAAACTTTCCCGGGAAAGAGACAGTGGTCCGACGGAAAGTTTGTTAATTTGGACGTGCAATTGGTGTCCGGACGTGGACGTCGAACGCCCGCCAAGTTTGAATTGCATGTAGTTTAGAATAAATAGACGCCGTAATGGACGTCGTACGGGCGCCATGTTGGAACGGAAAGTAAATAATGAAAGAATGTAAGGCGATTACAATGTTGACGTAAGATATGGTCGCTATTAAATGATTATGCTAAACGACGAGATGAAAATAAATAGAACATAGAATAGAGAACGGTTGTTTTCTTTTAGATATAAAATAATCTATAAAATTATTAGGTATTTTCTAGCTGTAATACCAATATGGGTATTTAACCTAATTACAATCAAAATTACAGTCAACGCATACCGCAGGCATTTGATTTCAGTCCAAAAGAAGGGACACAGTCATCACTTCTCACCTTCTGTAAGTAACAGCCTATATATGAACCTAAATATATATAAACCCCAATGTTGGCATCTCTAGTGAGGGTGTTAGAACATAGATCCCACGCGGGTACGATGGGTATTGGGCGACTTTACACGTTTATACAATTTTCTTTTATAAATTTTAAAATTATAATACAGGATTTTCCTTCACTGTCGAGCGGTATATCAGGTGGCGGCACATCGGGGTTTAAACTCGGTTTGTCGCGTACTGTGAGTTAAAAGCGAGCGCTTAGACGTTGAGCTACCACGGCACCCCCCTGTATCTTAAAAATAATATTGAAATTTACCTCGTGATATTATGAATAACAAGACTTGATAACTTAGCTACATTATGTGATTGTTAAGTTTATTACGGGAGCGTGCTGTTCGTTATATTAGGCACCAATCCGGTTACTTAGATACTTTACCAATTAATAGCTTGTAGTCAGCAGTTATTTGTATATTATATCTAATTGACTTTTATATATATGCGAGATAGAGCGAATCAGAAGTATTATTGGTTATATTGTTAATTTATATAAATTCTCCATAAAACTCTTATATATAACTCCAACTAAGCTTAAAGTGTTTGTACTAGATGGTTGGAATAGCGGACCTTAAGTTTCGGAGACCGTACTCTATTATCATGCTTAATTGATCAAAAACATTCCCATTATTATATCAATTATTCATTATGCCACGTATAAATGTTAGGACGTTCACAAAATTCCGTAGAGAGGAAGTATAGACAATCTCCCTCTCATACTGAACAAAGTGAAGGGCGTTGGACATAAAGACGTCCAATGGATGCGCAATATCGCAAAAACTCCAAACAATAGACATTAATAAGTCGGGGATAGGTCGCGCCGAGCGAGGTCCAGGGCGGCCAGATGCGTTTATTAAAACATTTCGCCGGCAATATCTGACGATGGTGCGGCGTGGGCAATATGTGCCCGCAAACTCGGCCCGCATGCGACGACCTGTGGGAATCGCGGGAGAAAACTTCATTAACTCCAACGAGCCCCATACCCCGCGACCCCCCGGCACCCCCCGCCCCGGTGACGGACGCGACGGACGGGGGACGGCCGACGTCCGCTTATTACGCCTGGAACGTGCTGCGAAATCGAAGAAATGCGACGTAAACAGGGTCACCCGGTGCCGACGGGAAAATTATCGGACAGTCCGCGTGGACGCTAGCGAACGGCTCTATTCATAGTGTAAATGTAAATATCAAGTTATAATTATTAATGTTAAAGTCAATATCATTAAATGATTACTTAGTTAGGTTTTTTTATAATACGGTAAGTGGCGCTGCAGCCAGCCCATAGATATCCACATAAATCCTTGGTAATGATTCGAGAGGCAAATTCATCCCAAAAGACCTACCGCTGAATGCTTTAACGCCAATTGGCTGTTAAACTCTTCATCTAGATCATCCTCGCAGCCTACGCATAGTCCACTGCTCTACCATAGTTGCCACAAAGAACGATTCTGAGTAATCTCCATCAATAACCTTCCTGATAGCTTGAATAGGTTATCGCTTTACCCACGACCACCCCGTCCTAAACTGGGTATGCCGGGTTCGAGATTGCCGCTCAAGAACCTTTTTTCCATTAATTAAGAGTTCCAGCTATATGGCCAGCCCATGGCGAACGTTTTGAGTTATATCAGTCAACCTCGTACTACTGTTTGATTTTATTACATTCGTTATCAATAAAATAAATAATAAACACAATTACTGGTAAGTATCAGAAGATTTCCATACTGTCTCGATTTATGTTCTAGGCAGGCAAAGTCCAAAAACAGCGGTATGTACCAGACCTAAGATATGACGTCCACCTGGTTGATGTCGACCACGGCGATATCTTTTGGTTATTGCCAGATGACATCGACTACGCAGAATATTTTATGGTTGCGTAGGCATTTGCGCAAACGCAGAGGCACTTACTAGTCGACCTCTTCCCCATTCCAATGTGATGCATGTGCAATAACATCAGATGCAGTGTCAGGGACACCGGACACTGACGCCTGTTCACGGCTGCCGAGGTACGAAAACATCGATATGTATATGTTATAGGTCCATGTAAATACCAAAGATATATGACGAATTCTTTGAAACGATAGCGCGGGCCTTTGAGTATGCGATAGGCAACCATATTGATTAGTTATAAATAATCAACTAGATACCTATTTAGCTAAATCTATGTTATTTATAACTTTAATCTTATCTACAGATAGCAGGTAGCAGCGGGCTGACATAGAATCGAATCCGGGAACGCCAACGTGTTTATCTGTCGATTAATTTACATAGCCATTCCTCCGTAAGACGACGATCCTAGTGATCGTTTGATTGTTGCGTATCTAATATTACAAAGAGAATCTCTTTCAAACTCAATCTGGTTAGTCAATAAAATAAATAAATAAAATATAATAAAACAAATATATACAGTACAATAACATAAACATATATAAGTACAAACCGTACGGGAGTCCCTCGACAGGGTCTAAAAGGTCCAAAGGAGAGAAATGTGAAGACAATACGAGCGGTGTCGAGGAGTACCGCCTTCTACATTTGAGCCCGGAGCTGCCTGTCTCGGAGTCCTAACCGCCTCAGGTGATTCTCTCGAATCTGGTTGGGGTGACCCGTTTGTACCCCCGTGAAGAATTGTCGCCTTTTCGTGGCGGGGTAACTTAGTAGCCGTTGTTTAAGGTTAGCCACGGTGAAGCTAGGAGGAACCCGAACCACCTAAGGCGCTCGTAAGGCTCGCCTCGGATGCGTGTCGGTGGGCTGCGGGGAGCGGATGGACGGAACGAGGGACCATCATAGACGCCATCCACAACCGAGGCGGAGTCCGCTTCCCACCAACAGAGGAGGCCGAGTAGGAAGGCGCGCTCGTAATCCGGCGTGCCTTGCCTGGAGGATTGCCGAGGGGGATGTCTTCCCCCCAGCGGAGCCCCCACGCCAGCCGACCAGGGAGTTTTAGTCAGTGCGTTTCCGACAGATCCATATATTATAAATTGAATTATTATTATTTATATTTTTAAATGTATTTAGGGTGACACACGAGCACACAGTTCCTGAACACAGGCATTCTGTGTGTGGTTTTCCCAGATCGAGAAACAAACTACAGTATGGTACCATTGTTAATAATATTTAGGAACTAAGGCTGTAATCATGTGAATGTTCCCTCGTCCCCTCAGATTGTATTTTTGTATGAATACGCTACATACGCATTAAGATTTTTAACACTCATCAATATTGATACACCGCTTACAATCAAGATGGATTATTCGTGTGACGACATCAAAAAGTATTTTTTTGATATTAAAGCATTTCAAATATTTGCAAATTTCCAATCCCAATTTCTTCTGTCGGATATAATGTTATAACCCCCTGGAACTGATCGTCACAATGGGGGGTTTTATTTCGTAGCCGTGACTTGGCCACTCACCGCTCTCAATCCCACATAAGTTCGCTGAGAGGGGAGGGTGCTTCCGAACTTATCTGGATCGTGAAGGATGACGTAATGAGATATTGGCGGAATAGGAAGCTCTCTGGGTTCCAGCATACCTTGGATTTCCATCGAAGCATGTGGGGTCACCACTGACGCCTGAAGGGGCGTTCCCGTGCCCCTTCAGTATTCGGCAAATATAAAATATTGTGTAAAAGACAAAAATTATCCTGGCTAAATGTAAACGGATGGCAACCCTGCACGTAAATACGTGAAGCGTTCGCGAAAGAATCGTTTCACTGATTGGCCCAGGCTTTGTGCCCGGTTGACCGTTAATCCGATCTGTATCTAAGGGGTCTCATTTTTCAAGTTATTATTTGAGCCATCGTCTTTATTGGCGGCGATTGCGTTTTGTGATATCGGCTCATTCAAGTAAACTAACACCGACCGAAATCTTGCGGCCCGACCCTCAAGGCATACATTAAAAATTAACGATTTAATAAACAAAATTATGTTTTGTTTTTAAAAAATTAAATTAAATAGAATAAGAGATAACTATAAACTAACAGATAAATAAGCGTTCATAGAGGACATCTAACACTGTCTAAGCAAGATGCCTGGTAGCTCAGTATTTAAGCGTTTACTTTTAATTCACGGTACGCGAGCAAACCGAGTTCGATCGACCAGTGAAATTTATAATTGCACTTTTAAGTGCTGATTTACACATGTTTGAAAGAAAACGTCGAAGAAACCTGCATGTCTAAGAAATAATTACTTTACATTTGAAAGCGCATGTGATGTTAAACTTTATAATAAACCACGACAAGAAGTACATGCACAAATGAAATCCGATACTGACAAAGAACATTTGAAACCAAACTCACTAACAATGACGTGAACTGGCAAGGATGACAAGGGATTCGGTTCTAGTTAGCACATCACCGGGCACCCTAAAGATTATTTCTTATTATTCCAGGAACCGGCCACACGCGAGCGGCGCCCGGGGAGCGCTGACATACGAACTATGTCACATGGCACCGTTTCCACCTTCTCAATCGCGCCTCCTGACTCTGCTTCCAACGATTGATGGATGACACAAATTACATTCGAGACCACTGAACATCGAACACGAGATATTCGTTACTAGGATGATAACTCGAACATAATAGTCGCCAATAATCGAGAAATAGTAGCTAATTAATTTTTTTTATTATACAAACGAGCACACAATTGACTTGATAGTAGGTAATCACTGCGGTTCATGACATCTAAATCAATTATAAGAAAGATTCAAGTTGCAAATGCGTTGTCACCCCTGACGACGGAGATGGTATTCTCCGTTAGTTGCAACACAGCGGCGTTATGCAGCTATTTCACACTGGCATTCTGTGAGCACGTGAACCTTCCCCGGACGAATAGTTTATGCTGATGCTAGAAACAAGCTGCAGCGTGCATAACACTTTGTAAAAAACTTTTTAACTCAGAACAATTTTGTAATATCATGATGACTATAAACAAAATAGGTATCTTAATTTTTAATCTTTATAGCCGTAATGACACAGTGATTTTTCAAATAATTTCTGTTTATCAATTATTCATAATATAAATTTTATATGACATCAACTTAAAGTAGCAATGAGCTGGCCATATAGCTAGTAGAATCGGTAACCGATGGGAAATAAGGATTTTTCAAATTCGCCCCCCACTAGATTCAAGAACGGTCTATGCAAGTTTGCGGGAAGACGATAGATATTGTGGCTGTAGTATATAGTGGCTGAAGTGACAATATATGGGAACCTATGATAAGCAGAATGGACTATTGATTGGCTGTACAAGGTTTTGTTGTCTAGAAGTGATAAAATTCTTTAATGTTATCAACATAGATTAGGTAAATAGTAACATTTAATATTCAGTGCAAACCTGAAACTATTATTAGCATAAAAAGATTTATGCTTATTACGTTATTTTGAGAGATGATATCAATACACAAACACAGTATATATTCATACTGGTAACAGTGAATAACAAACGCCAAAATATTCCTATTATTGGACGTGGTAAAAAACAACAATTTATGAAATCTAAACCAATTTGTGAACTTTTCCACCGATTGAAAAACAAATGACTCAATTCGGCTTAAAAATTGTACAGCGATTTGAATATACATAAAAAATATATTCTTAATAGAAAAACTTTTCATCTTCAATTAGTTAAAAGTAGTACTTATGTTGATGCAGAAAAATTCTAGTGCTAGGAAATGGTTTATAACAATATTAAATGTACAATAGATCCTCCGATCTTAAGATTCGCAGACCGTACTCTTTAACTATTTTGCTATTTACTGCTATTGAACCTTCAAGTTGTTTGCTATGATTAGTAGGACAGTGGAGAAGTGACACCAGAAAAGTGGACGGCAGATATATTACTACTCGTGTAGAGCGAGCAAGATCAATGAGTTCCGCTGATTGACACCGTCCATGGTGGTCTGACGGACCGCGAGCGTTGCCAAAATATGTTGCAACTCCACTTGTCGTTGTTATTTTTTAGCCAAGGCGGTTGACTTATCAATTAAGAGTAATAACAACATAAAAGTAAAAACATTCACGCAACACACATTAAACTGTCAATCAAGACAATATACTGTTCAAAATTTAGGTCAATTTGCAAAAATAAAAGCCGCACCGTCCAGTCCATCGAATTATGCCGTATAAGACAAAAATGAACGGATTTAACCCAATTTCATCGGTGCGTAATTGTAGATATTACGGCACACGGCGCCAATAAATCGAAATCACGTCAAACCAACGATAGTGGGAATCAGCGTAACGCCTGTCACGTACAAAGCGGTGCCGACCGAGGGCGAAGGTAATTAACTCGTCGAGAAATATTTCTCAGCGAGACAAAATAAAGCGAATGCTAAGCCCGTCAATGTCAGTTTTTCTTTTTTCCTCTCGCTCCAGCGACAGGCGGGTCCAACGTCCCGCTGTCAATCACACGTCAGCGACTGGATTTCTGTCCATCTCTCTGTCTGAGATGCGTAACCCGACTCTGGGAATCCACTTAATCTTTATTGACGTCGCATCGGACGGCCACCGGTGTTTTTTTTTCGGTCTGACCAAGCTAAAATGCCGCGTGAGCACATCGGAACAAGATTGCGGAGGGACGCAGAGTGATTTTGCAAGATTCCACTGAACGCTTCGTTCATTAGTAGCTCGTTTTCTTCTTAAGCAGACAACGTCTGTTATTTTCGTTATTTTTATTGATGGGTTTTCACTTGTCTCCTTTTCGTCTTATTACTTGAGAGCGGGGAACGGTTTATTCGGACTTGGATTCAATCAAGACAAAGGTGTGATTGGATTGGACATTTGATTGGTCTTTGTTTAACAGTCAGATAAAGATAATGATTTTTTTTAACCTATAGATCAGAAAATCTTATTATTCATGCCGATAATGATATATTATTATGGTGCATTGACCTGATCTTATTAGCTCATCATGATAATCGATTTATATTAATGGTTTTACCATTTTCATAACAATGTTACGATACAAGCAAGGCTTGATTAAAAAATCTAGATACACTACTGTAGAGGACGCATTAGAGACATTCTAAGGTCATTCGTAGGACACTAGTCCAAAGAACATGTTGGTAAAAATTGGTGAAAAGCTAGGTCATAATAATGCAGACAATGCTAAGGAACCACTAAAACTATGAAACAAATACTATGTCAATGTAACGCCCTTGCAATGAAAGGTGAAGGCGTATCTCGATGGTCGTTAATTCTTTCAACTAACTACTAACTAATTCTAGCAAACAACTAAATGGATTTAAGTCGCTGACATTGCAGTCTCGGACTTCTGAAAATGTACCACGAACGAATGTCGCTGTTTCCACAAACATCATAACGATTATATAGATGTAGTTGTGTGCCCTTGCTTCAAACAAAATAATGATATATTGTAATGAAAAAATCTAAGGTTAGGTTGCTCGAATCCAGAAAATTATAGGCACCTACAATCAGGATGCATGGCTACGTTAATGAGATCAACAGTGGCTATCAGTAAGCGAGTGCGTACGTGAGGGAGGCGGCAAAAGATCGGCGGAGGTCATAGCTCTACCGGGTGCCAACAAAGATCCGGCGTGAACAAACAAGATAAGATAAATATTGATTACACAAATTCGTACGTTATTAATAAATCGTATCTAAAAACATAAAGGATTATTTTTTCATTTTTCATAACATAAAAAATAATAGATTTTTATCTTGCAGATAAAATGAAAATCATGTGAGTTACACTGCAATGATAGTTAATTTTGTTCGGCAACGGACGACAACTGATGCTAAACGAAAGACGTGAAGAGTGATACACGAATGTTTTCATTGTATTGAGGACAACAAACGAGCATACATCACCTGACACCAACATTATCCTCGATAAGGAACCATGATGATCGTTAACATTCCGTAGGACCATGATGGAACGCCTCATCACCAGTAATAAGAGTCATACACACTATTATGTCCTATTATATGGTGACCTCTGGACAGTGCTTCGTTAGGTTGCAATATACCTATCTAATTTAGCACAAACGACATCCTAACCTCCCCGGCTCGATCCACTGCGGTGCTCGCAACTGACAGATGTCAAAGCTAAGTCAAGCCACACCTGACGGCCGCACCGGCTGAGAGCAACAAAAATAAACACCGCGCCACACCGAGTCGGGTCGTGCGCGCGCATCGACCTTACATTTCAACGGCTCATTGTCAGGCAAACACCAGTTTTTTTGACTCTGTCGAAGATTTGTATGGATAAGCCACAGTGCTTAGTGGAATGGAAGGAGAGAATAGTAAAAAACAGTTTAATATTCTTATTACTACCAACTAAAATACAAATGTAAATGTCTAGTTGTTTGTCTTTGACGACAGTGTATATCCCATAATATATACATATATGTATATATATATATATATATATATATATTCCTTTTCCTCTAACCATTGTAAATACATTATTTGTTCTTATAGAATCCGTCTATCCAAATGTGAATTGGAAATAAACAATTTTATGTATAGAGAACACCTATTTTATTTGTGAAAATAATGTAATTCTGTATATGTGACTCTTGTATTTACAATAAAGTTATATCTGTCTGTCTAAAAGTAAAGCAGCAGCCTATATATATAAATTACACTGCTGGGCCTTCTACCTGGAGAGCGTGTTAGAGCGTTGCCCACCACGCGACTCCACTGCGGACTGGCGAACTTCACATGTCATCGGAACATATTTTTTTATTATTATTATTATTTCTTAAACATGCAGGTTTCCTCGCGATGTTTTTCTTCACCGAGCACGTGATAAATGGTAAATATAAGTAATTAAAATTGTAATTAAAAATTTCGTTGGTGCCGGCGCTGGGGATCGGGTTCAGTTTGCCGTGCTACCACGGCTAACATATATACGCTATAAAAATATTAAAAACTATAAGAATTATTAGCAGTCCGTTATTTTCTCGTCATATCCATGCTCTTCTATCGTATAAGAAAAGTTTTTGCTTGAAGTTTAAACATATCAAGCGCATTGATTGATTGATGTTTGTTCAACGAGCATTAGTGGACCCTACCTGAGTTATTTGTGTCTTTATTGATATTAAGACGTATCCCGGGGCCCGTAATTATAACATTATTCATAACTCCCGCCCCGCTATTAACTCTGACAGAGCGATCACTCGGTCAATCATACTTCACCAACATTATTTGACCCGTTAAGCGAATACCTTTCTCAAGGTGTCAGGTTGATATTCAAAATTGATTCAATCACCTCCTAATCAAAGGGTGTTTATTTTAAAGGATGAACTATTATGTATGCCATGATTTGGATGTGTTAACAGTACCTTGAATAGACGTTAATATAACACAACTCTACATATGAATGGCCATAATCACAGCCTGTCCACAGGCCACTGTTGAACACAAGTTCTACACTGCGACTGTCAGTCCTAAGTTGTCATTGAAGACCCTTTCTTGAGAGTAATGTAGAAAGTTGCCAACTCCACATTTTTTTCATGTAACGTTATATCACACACACACACACACACACATATATATATATATATATATATATATATATATATATATATATATATCATACTACAGAGCGCGCATCTGAAAGCTGAAAGTAAAATGCAAGTCGTCTTGATCTAAGGGTTGTTATGTTCGGCGGCTAACTTCTAAGGCAGTATGGGATTGTTAACCGGAATGTTAATAGCATTACATTTAAAATAAAAGAAAAAACATACCTACAATCAGGTGAACTGTGTGCTCGTTTGTCAGTCAGAAAAAAAATATCTGTCATCATTTATGATAGATATTTTTTTGTAGAATATACTAGGTATTTATCGGAATGAAAACGTAATAATGTAGTTAAATACGCGGACTTTAGGAAGACGGGCGCATGTCTCCCCTGTCTATCAGACCATTCCTTTCGGCCGTCGTGTCCGCTAGCAGACGTACGGATCGATCCGTCAAACAAGTACAACATATACTGGATTGTTTTGCGAGGGATTTATATTCGAAATTAAACCAACTCCCGACTTATTGATGTCCCTTTTCATTTTAACGCATCGATAGACAATTTAATGTTTTTAAACTTACAGGTGTAATTATTATTTACACAGCACGAGAGTTTTAAATATTATAGACGGAAAGAGAAGATAGGCGATAAAGGGAAAACGATTAAATCAAAAGAAGGTTATTCCAATAGTTTAGCGACTAAATTCTCACCATATTTTAATTAAATTTTGAATTTATTTATAATTAAAATATACAAGTGATTAATCAATAACGTATAGCCTCTTATTCTTTACAACTTCTTCCCAATCTTCAATGCGATTTCGAACATTTTAAAAATTGTAAGATTCAATCCCGTACATTTAATAAATCGCCTATATAGAATTTGCACTTTAAACAGTTCACCTAAAAGCCCGTTCCACATACTGCAAGGTAACTGAGCTAGTTTTCAATGTAGCCAGACTATAACGAGGCCATAGTCGACGGTGCAGAATTACCGGAGCTGGAAAGACTCACACTCTTGGAACTGACTGCATAGAAATGCAAATGAGTGCACTTCTTTAACGCCGGTTCATCGTTATTACACTCCTGGGAGACCTAGGTCTGGCTCGATGGTGAATAACGCCGTTCGCCGTCTCACTCCGCGGTAGTGAGGGTATTTCGTAGCTTTGTTTGACTGAACGTTGTTATGCAACACTACAGTATATATCTATTTAATTTATAATATATACAATATAAGTTTACATCTCAATCGTTTATTTACGCTATACGTTCGTGATTGAGTCGTGTTACTCTATATCAATCAAATTTCGGATCGTAACAGATTAAGTATATACAGATAGACAAGAGTACGTTAATAAGGATGCGGTTTTTTTTTATCGCATGTACGTAACCCTAAAACGAAGCATTTTATTGAGAATTTCGTATATACACTACTACTACCATATTTGTCTCACACTCTAAACATTTAGAGAATAAAACGTCAGTAATATGTGACAGTATTTTTATTAATTCATCTATTATTAAGAAAACAGACAGCGTTTTTTTAAAAACTTCAAACACATAAAAAGTAAAACTAGTAACAGGTTTTCCTTAATTACCTACTAAGTGGTTGTGGAAATAAATGTGTATTAAATTAATAAATACCCACTCGAGAAGCCATTCGCATTTAATAATTCCCTTGCAAGTAAATTCAAACTAGGAAGTAGCCTTCTGGCTTTGCTTGCGGTTGTGAAATTCACATGACGTTCAAATCGAATAATGCAATCAATTAAATCGGTTTATCGGAGTGATGGATGCGATAGCCCGGCCTTCCTACACCTGGGCCTCGTCGCTAATTTGTTCGCTTTCGCCTTCCGTCATTGACGAATTGGGAGTGGCATGGAGACGACGCTTCTTTATAAGCGGCGTCCTATGGAAATAGAATCGGATTGTTAATTTATGTCACGTGTGAATTAGTCAGAGCAGTTAGTTTATAAGCGTTCGCTTTTAATTCACGGTATAGGTACGACCCGAGATCGATTCCATCAATTGAATTGATTCGACCAATTCAATTGTTAATTGCGTTTTGAAGTGCTGATGTACAACGTTGAAGGAATATAGCAAAAACAAATAGTACGAAGTAGTTAATAGTACAGTAAAGACGTGCGGTGAACTTAGCAGCCTGCTGTAAATTTACTTACTATGAATTAGTGAAGCCATTGGTATATGTGGTTATTCTGAAGGAAAATTTTATATTTTAATTAAACGATATAATCAAATACGTTAGTAGACATGAAAATTATCGATTAACTATTTCTAAATCGTTTAACTATATATTAAATGATTGTTCTATGAATGCATCATCTGTCATTTAATACCTATGATTACGATTGTAGACATATTACAATATTGGGTGTGACATTCGAGCACACAGTTCACGTGATCCTAAGTGAAGACTGCCCATGGCATCAATTATCGATCATCAACAAAGATTCAAGATGTACTTTGTCACCCCTGAGTGCTCAGATGGAATACCTTATCCGTATCCTAATCCGTACACTCGACACTCTAAACACAGAAGGCGCTATTTTTCGTTGGTATTCAGTTCATTCGTGTTGTGGCTAGAAGCAAACTGAAGCGTGGCTCTACTATAATATCATATTTCAATATTATTAATGAAGTCATAATAAAGATGCTATTGTACAAGAATAGAATGAAGCAAGTCCGTCGGTCGGACCGAAACCGTCATACCTTTGATATTATTTGGTCTTTGTTTCATATCGCCATAACTTGGCTTATTCATGCGTCAGGATGGATCTTGAGGGTTGCCAGGTGCCGATAATTTGCAATAACTTAGAAAATAATGAATACTTGACTGAGATAACATTAAGATATATGTTATATTATATATATATATATATATATATATATATATATATATATAGATTATTTTGTTACGTTTTCTTTTAATATTAGGGGGGCGAAAAATGAGCACACACATTCGCATAATGATAAATGAACAATGACATCTACATCCATCTGCCCTGAGGAGTAAGATGGAATACTTCATCAAGTAATTGGGTCCCCGGATCCCTCCACTCACCATTCGAAACACAGCGGCGTGATGGCGTAGTCCCTCTCTAGTTGAGCCTGTTGTACCTAGAAGCTGACGTAGTGACCACCGCTGCAGTAGCTATCATCTATACAAGGCGCCTGGCAGGAGATGGAAGCCATGGACCGTGTCTGGGAGAGGTCTAGCAGTGATTCATCAACCAAAACGGTCGTTAAGACGTGATAAGAAGATAATTTTGGCAACCCTGAGCGCGTCAGTAGATTCGCATCGCACCGGCCGCCTATCAATCAGGCGGGCGCTGGAGGGCGCGGGTTCGAGTCCGAGTCCGCGCAGATCTCCCAGATAACGCCCCCGTGTATGATGCGATTAATGCCGATTATTGCCGGTGCGTACGACTAAGACGGCCGCTGCCTGGACCATGTGAGATATTCTCGAAAGCACAATCTGCTACAGCATTGCTTCTCAACCTGGGAGTCGCGTTTGTTTTATAGGGTCGCAATCTATTCGATAAATAAGACCTGCATAGAAAACACTCGTTTATTAAAGGAATTAATTTTAATATAGTTTAATAAAACTTTATATATCCATGTAATAGCAATAACATGAAAATATAAACTTATAGCTAGCTTTTAAATAAACTAATCATTAAAATGTTGCTATGATTTTATAGTGAAGGGGTCGCGAGGCATTTTCTTACTTTTAGGCATTTTCGTGAGCAGCGACATAGTACAAATGGTTGAGAAACAACATACATAGACGTAACATTATGTCCGTATGGAATATTTATTCTTTCTTTTGTTTGTACGTTATATACCGACTCACTGTCATAAATATTTCAAACTTTTAGAAAATGGAGCTGCTGTCGTATGTGATTCTAACTTCCCTTCGTACTGTCAAACATCTGCTAATAAATTATGAAAAGATTTTGAGGTAATATATTTTTTTTAACAATGCTAGCTGTGCTTGTTAACGTTACTAACGTCTGGACCGGCCACCGCTTGAACTGAGCTGGAAATGCTGTTGCCATTCGACTATTGTCATCGACGATAATACGGATTAGAACGTACGACCTTAAGTTTCGCAGACCGTTCCCAAAATTATTAAGCCTTTGACGCTTTATATAATTTTAATATATATAATACAGCGTAATAATTGTTTAAAATGGAACAATCAGAATTATAAGTACGTTCACTAGAGAGAATTAAAACAAAGAAACGGATCAAAATAATCAATTCGTCCAAGATGCGAGATGAGCGATTAAAATCAACAAAGCTAGCCGTCAGCGCTCAGACTGACGTTTATCTCCTCAGGCGCGGACTGACAGGGGGTGCACGAGGGGTGGGTGGGGGCTTTTAATCCAGCCTTCACGTGGACTGCCCCCGACTCGTACAATCTCTTTTAAAGATCTTTGCATGTTTTCTTTTCTGTTTGGTTAAACGAATATACCGTAATTCCATGCGTAAGAGCTTCCACAAATATTTAATCATACCTTTTAAATAATTCTTGCTGGTACCACCATCACTGTAAGTTGTTACTCTATGTAATATTTATGAGGAGGTAATTGGGAGTGCGTAGATCTTTGTATATCATCTAGGTCACTGAACCGCAGCTCGCAGTTCAGTGACCCATTACTTAGATAATTGGCAACGCAACCTTATATCAAGACCTCCTTATCGATTGTGATAGTGTCGGTAGAAGTCGAGGTGATTACAATGCCGTAATCCACGTCAACGCAAGGACTCTGTCTTTAATTTCTGACGATACAACCGTAAATGGAATAAGATCAGAGGAAGGTCAGGTGTTAGGTGAGCACGCGTACATAATACACAGAAAATCAATAAAATTCCGTGAGTCGTTGTTTCCAGGTCACCCACTGTGCTGTTGCAATATATACTATTGTTATCATCATCTCAATCCATCACTATCCTGATTCGGATTATAACCTTCCCCAACCACTGTGCGCTTTACATGAAATCAGCTGTCACAGCGGTGTTTCCGAACCGATACGACTTAGGGACGTTCTAGGAAGGAACCTTTCTTATAGGCCAGCAACGCATTTGCGACTTCCGTGTTGTTACGGATGTCTATGAGCCATCATCAGGTCAGCAGCATGCTCGTTTGCCACCTATTCTATTTCTAAAAATAAAAAGTAATACGATTCAATTACCGATAACGAAGGAGTCCTCGGCGGTGACAATGCTTGTGCTATGCGCATCTTTATCCAAGATACATATGTTGTGGTTCCGCAGTCATCGTTCACCATCAAGTGAACTGTGTGTCCGTGTGTCACCGCTAATTATATAAAAAAATATATAAGATTGACATAAAAATAAAACGATAAACAACTAATCAATACGACAGACAGATGTGAACACCACAAGCCTCGCAGCCCCTGCCAACCCGCACACTAATACTGATGTACGTTTCGCATGTAATCACTATTTGTCTTATCGTATTTATGTATAAATCGTGCGATTGTTAACATAGCACCGGGACCCCACCACCTGATTCGCTGAACGGCGGTCAGCTGTTGCTGTCAATACCCGCTCGATAATATTGCAATGGGACCTGCGATCTCTTGATAATAGGATGACACAAGATCCTGTTTGTTACTGGCAAATATATATTTCATTCTAATTATATTTATTTAATGACAGCTGACAAACGGACACAATATTCACACGAAACTCATCAGGAACGTCAGATAGTTCGAGGGCAAAGAAACGCACAACATAGTGAGTGAGATCGAAGAGGGAATAATACACAGTGAGTGAGAGCAAAGAAAGAATATTCCAAGGTGAAAAAAGAAACATTAATACACAATGAGTCTAAGAACGAATATTCCAAGGTGAAAAAAGAAAAAGTAATACACAATGAGTCTAAGAAAGAATATTCCAAGGTGAAAAAAGAAACAGTAATACACAATGAGTCTAAGAAAGAATATTCCATGGTGAAAAAAGAAACAGTAATACACAATGAGTCTAAGAAAGAATATTCCAAGGTGAAAAAAGAAACAGTAATACACAATGAGTCTAAGAAAGAATATTCCAAGGTGAAAAAAGAAACAGTAATACACAATGAGTCTAAGAAAGAATATTCCAAGGTGAAAAAAGAAACAGTAATACACAATGAGTCTAAGAAAGCATAATTCATAGTTGAGCAAGGAGAGCATATAAACACCTATCTAGAATATAATAAATCATATAAATAAATATAAAAGGGGTAACTAGCTTGTAATATTAGGTATTCTTTTCTCGCTACTAGTAAGTAGGTCTTAGGTTATTATTCGGGATTCTAAGAAATCGTGGGCTTTTATGGAATATAAAAACAAAACTGACGCAGCGTGATTACATTGTTGTTTGTTGATACACATTTTCATGTAATATAAAATGACAAATGTGAAGAATATAAAACGGATTTCCTTAACCGATTTAGCGCATTCAACGAAAACCCTGTCAAGCGCAAGTATATTTTTTTTTTCTGGCTCATGGCCGCTGTTAGTTCGAGGGCTTTTACAGTTACACCGGATTGAGAAGTGGCCGAGCGCTTTTGTATCAGTCGAGATCTCTATTAGTGCGTAACCAGCACAAGGGCTCCCGAAGAGGGAGCCTCTGCTTGGAGCGTTACCATGTTCCGCGAGAGCGTCAGACTCGAGAATGGCAGAGAGAGCCGAACCTCGGCTCGATCAGTTGCTTCTGACTAAGAATTATCTACATTAATATCTCTATTATTATTATTAGCTATCTGTACCATCTCTTCGGAATGCGTGGGCGCTGGAGAAGAAGTGGCACAAGAAGCTCCAGCGACGCTTCTATCTGTATTGACTGGAGAGAACCGATCAGTAACATGGCGATATCGCGAATGGCGCAACTAGCTGCATATTTAAGATTCTCATTTAACAGGAAATGCGATTACGTAATACATACAAAGTAAAAAGATAATAGCCTATATTTAGTCATACCCCACAGATTGCCACAAAGCACGACATCCAAATTTTGACAGGTCGTCGCACCATCTAGTGGGGGGTCGTAATACCCTGCGACTGCCAGTGCGAGGTTGCCACTCAAGAAATGTTCTTTCCCATTATGTCATCGATTCTACGAGCTACATGGCCAGCCCATTGCCATTTCAGCTTGTTTGAGCTATGTCGGTCTAAAATAAAGATACGTACACATTAAATATGTTTAAATGTCTCAACGTCAGTATTATTGACATTTTCAAGGATTATCGCACCGCAACTTCAGTTGGACGAACGTTTGACAGCTGCTTTATCCACATTCGACCGCAAGTCATCAGTGACGTAAATAACTGAGTCCCTGCCAGGTTAATTCATGCAAGATATAAATAAATTGACGCACGAGGAATTATTTATTTATTTATAGATTTTATGTTACAACAAAATACGAGAACGAGGTACCAGTAGTTGAACTGAAATAGTCAGCAAGCTTGTTTTACAACAAAATACCTACCAAATATTACGGTGAAATAGAAGTATATTGACTAACACAGCTATGTTTCGTCTGGTGAGTGCAGGAACCCGACCCTTATAGTAAATTTCAACGCTTGTGCAATTGTGATCCCTTGTGGGGGATCCTCTCCGTAAGTTCATTATGATTCGATCTGCGAATAGACGGACATTCACTCTAGTCTAGTCGAAACAGGGCAAGAATGGTTCGAATGCTGATATAGCGCTCAATGGTCCTCAGGAATGACAATGTAACAGTTCCAAAAAAAAACTTAGTTTCTGAACATATCACAATTTGTTCGCATTTGTTAATTAGTCTATTTTCTTTTATGACTTCATATGTTGTAATATTTTATTATTAATATCGAATCATTCTTTAGATGTTTATTCAATTATTATATGATGTAATATTAACCATCAGAGTCGTTAGTCTTCCCGACTGATCCTTCTATCGAAGGTCGGAATTTTTGTCTCCAGTTGGAATTTCATTTTACACGTAACATAGTATAAAATATGTTGTCATAAATTAGGTGGTACGCATTTTCTATTCTATTTATGTACAAACAGATTATGAACTGCATGCTATCTTATATATAAGATTATAAGAAGAAATCCCTAAAGAAAAATTGACAGCTGAGACGTAAATCATGATTGAGTGCATCAAAAGGAAATGGATATCTTCTTAATTGTTTATTTATTTGTCTATTGCGTACATGGAATCATTTTTTTTAAACCTTATCAAAATAAGCGAGGCACACGTTTTTTAGCAAGGACATTGATCGTATTCGACATATAATTAATTTTAAGATAACATTTTATGTGTTAGCGTGTCCAACTTTAGGGGAAACTACTTAAAGGGAAAATGCTTAAAGACAAAAGTCTTTAATCAGTGCGTGATGTCTTTTTTTTACCCATCGCTACGTAGGACAACCCGCCACTAGATGGAGTGAGGATGCAGGAGACTCAGGATCGTACTCCGTGGCAGTTCCAGTCCATGTTCAGCAGCGGACTAGTAATGGGATGTAATGAATAGATGCTATTATATTATATTATCAAATATCTGATCTGATAAGGCAGTTTTATTAGTACCTATTATCGTAGAAAGTTCTCATCTCGTCTCGAAAATCAAGTCCGCTTGATTAAGATATGCAATCACGTCGATGATCGGGTTATTTGCGAACTGTAATACGACGTGATCGATTGTCACGATAAGCGCATATAATAATCGTAGATAGTGTTACTGGAATTGATATCAATTAGCGAGTAGATACAATATTGCGGAGTCACAATTGCGGTAGTTTCACTTGGACCGAGCACGCGACAGAGTGATGCCGTGGTTGCCATACAAACAAACAAACATCCGGATGTTACTTTGATAATCATTTGGTTATTTTTATATTAATGACGGGTGATAAACAGCAGCACAACGCGACCATGTTTCGTATGGTGAGTTCACCGCAGACCCCATTATAGGTAGCAAGGCATTCCGTCCGTTGTCAGGGGTGGCAACGCATTTGTATCTTGAATTGCTGAGGATGTGGGCGTCAGGGACGCAGTGCCGCTTACCCTTGGGCGGTCAGCTCGCATCCCCCTGAGTGACTACACGCCCGCACATCAGGTCCTTCACTCAGCTCGGAACTGCACAAATTTCAGTTCTGTGCCGCGATTCCCGTTATTTTTTTTATTGCATTGTGAGTTACAAACTCACACACAGTTCACCTGATGGTAAGTGATTCCTGCGGCCCCTGACACCTACATTCATCCTTCAAGGAATCATAATGCAGATAATATAAATAATTTTTTGTGACTACACGATGTGTCGGCTGTGTTATTCTGTGCTATATTAAGAATTAATATTATATACTTAGAACAGCTGTTTGGTTTTCCAATAAATGAATAAAATAAATATTATTCCAAGTTAGACATCTTTCACGTACCATCTAGAAACGCTTTAAAATATGAAAACGCATCGCATGAGTTAATAATCATTCATGGGAATATACTACTATAATATATTTATTACGCTCATGATCCCTTAGATGCACTTATTTATCAATGGTACACAAACAGAAGCAATACATACATACCAATGAACACACACAAACACCCATACACGTAATCACTCGTTCATTCATCCACAAACACACAAAACAACAAAAAATGCTAGTTACATATTTAATACTATTCCTAAATAGCTTTTAACCAATGTGTCATCTAGACCCGGCCTTATTTATTGTAACCAGTTGTTTGTTGAATTGTTTTGAAAGTCGCTGTTGGTTTACATAATAAATAAATTTAAATATAAACTATATGGTCTGTCAAACGGTGACCCACATAATATAATACAAATATACTTGCTTCCACCAACATTTTTAACGACTTTTCGGTTTAATAACAGGTTAAGGGTAATTAAGACTCATTACACATATTAATCAATTATGGAAACAAGGAGATATGTTTGGTGAATATAAACAAATATTATAGAAGGTAAAGCATTACATAAATACATACGTGAGTCAGTTCGTTAATAAAAATTAGGGGCAAGCCAGTCGACGCACGGCGTGCCGATGACCTCGCGACCCGCGCGATTCAATCGGCCGCATGATTGACAGATGACTGACATAATTAGCTTTAACAAGGAGACAAGTTAATAAATTGTCCCGTAAATGCCTACCATATACGTGTAGTTTACAATTTGTTGAGCGGAACGGACAGACGGAATTCAATAATGGTAGAACAAGGTCCCATTTATTCGACTAGTATTGAGTTGTGCGTCATAAGCCTGCGCCAATAGCGGCGATTGTGTTTAGAGGGTTCCGATAGAAATATTTGTGATTTTGTCTATCGTTCACGTTAGTTTGGTTATATTGTGTTATGTGCTAATTAAATTCCATGCGAGCGCTTGAACCTTTAGATGGGCCGTGCTAGCTCAGGGTTCAAGTGCTCGCTTTCAATTCACGCTACGTGAGTAAACCGAATTCGATCCTCGGTGTCGTCATCAATGTACTTTGTTAATTGCAACTTTAAGTTCTAAGCGGTGCTACTCGGTGAAGGAAAACATCGTGAGAAAACCAGCATGTCTGAGATATAATATAAAAAACATATTTCGAAAACATGTGAAGTCCGCCAATGCGCAGTGAGGCCGCATGGTGGACTATACTCGAGCAACATCTCTAGAAAGGAGGTCTATGTCCAGCAGGGGGATTTATATATACACGCTCTTGCTTTACTTTTTTAAGTTTTAAATATATATGTTAACAATAGTATTCTATTATTGAGTAATTATTACAGCTTAATACGAAAGACAGCGGCGTTATTCTATTGTTCAAGTGTGTTTTATGTGAGGACACAGTGCTTCGTGATGTGCCTAGAACCAAGCTGCGCCGTGGCTGAAAACAACTCCTTAATGTACCTTCCTTCTTCCTTCTACCAAACCTTTAATGTACACGAGTGTACAAAACAGTTCACATATGGACACTTAAAATTAAAATGAAAATAACAGCCTATAGCAGGCTGAGCATTGCTCTCCTCTCTACCTCTGTAGAGACGGCATCGGAACATAATCAGTGTCGAGAACTGGGAACGGGACTGGGAATCAAACCCGGTGTGCTCGAGTATCGCGAAATTAAAAACCTATTGTCATGACACTGAGCTGCGTACGCCTCTTAAATTACTAGTGTTCGGAGTAAACGATTTCAAGAACCAGGCAGACATAAGTCTTGTGAAGGTCGCAAATTTATCGTAAGCCTAGTAAACATTGGCACGTAGGTGACTATGAAAGCGTCGATATGGAACATCGAATAGCCGCCAACGTGCCCATCCCATGTGGCGTAGGAGTCAAACACGCTGATCGTCCGACAATTTGATTCGAAATATATCGATTCGGTCAAGTTGTAAATAAGCCGTCGTAGGTGTGTGCGGGTTCGAGTCTCGACGAAAAGCGCCGCTTGGCACGCGCGCACGGCGTGTGGCACCCTAAAGTATGTTTATATCGACATTTGGATGGTGAAGAGAAATTTGCGTCGATTTAGTTTGTATTTTATCGTAGTCTGCTAGTATCGATTCTTAAATGCATCCAAGTATATTGCTATAAACTTCGTCAACTTAAATCGGGGTAGGAGCACTACCTCATGGAGTAATTTGATATGATAACAACATGACACAGCTGTGTTTCGTGTGGTCAGTGTAGGAAAACGAAGATATGTAATCTCAGTCCACAGTGGACAACATATGTGCATTTTGAATCTTTGTTTTGGAGAATTTAAGCGATTAGACTATATCCATCACTTACCTGTGTGCTAATTTGTCACCCTTAGTATAAATATTATATCACACCAAAAACTACAGGAAACATTAGTTTTAAATAAACACGATCAACGCTCTCGAGTTAATTCCTCCATGACCATAATTGAAAAAGCTTAGGGTTACTTCGAAGGTAAAAGAGCTTCAGAAAGATTATTTATATATAAACGAAGTGAGATAACAAGGTGTACGGAAAGTGGAGGGACGTACAGACGAACAGACGTACAGACGTACAGACGTATGGGCTGATTGCCTGTCCGTCTGTCCACCGGCGAGTGAGCCTTGCGTGTCTGGATTTGCGGCGTTCCTTTCATATTAATATTAATACTTATCAGATTTCTGTACGAACAACACAGAAAATATTACGTATTGTGTAACAATGTAACTAATTGGATTGAATATTAAAAAAAATATACAGTATTGTTATAGTTTTTCTCTTACACGCGGCATGTGAGACAAAAAAGAACAGAATTAACTTTTTATACAATGCTACTGCTTTTAACATTCCAACATTCCTGTCAAACACTCCAACTAAGCTTCAAATGCTCGTGTCAGGACAATAGTCGAATAGCGGATTCGAACCTACGACCTTTAGAAAATAAAAGTCGTAGGCAAACCGTACCCGAAATACTACCGTAAAAGTTAGAAAAGGAACTAGACTTTTGGTTTACTGTGTATATAGACAAAATAAAAATGAAATTTCCTTGATTTCCTGGTATTATCCTCTAGTCTAGGAGATACGGCGTCAGCATATAGTCTAAGTGTTGTGTGTAAAATATAAACATATGAAAATAAATATCTATATTTTTTATCAGTTTGTCGACATATGAACTATATGTTGCCTAGTTTGTTTCAATGTTTACTACATTTATTCTATTGCACAAACATCAATAAAAAAAGTAAAACCGCGACGTCGCCGTACCAACGCATGGGCATCTTGAATCTCTGTTGAGCGCAAGTCTTTGTATCAAGTAAAAAAAAAAATGACCAAAAAATTTTTAGCATAATTGGTGCATTATTTTCAACGTCGCATTTACAGGTGAGGCCAGTACGGTGCAAACGAAATTGGTGTTTGTTATTGCAGACGGCATTCCAGGGCCTTCCATCAGGCGAGCGTCATGTGCGGAACGTGATGCCTAATTGCGAACACCGCGAAGCGCATTAAAAACGATGCACCATATTTTAATTCATAATAACATTGCATCCAACCTCAACAACCAACGTCGCAGCCGCCAATAGACGTTAAGAATACTCGCACGTGTACCGAACGATTAAAGACGATAATCGCGTGAAGTAATTTTGTAGTTATGTTCTTCGGTTGGGAAGTTGGGTCTCGCCCGAGCGCATTAAGGCTAGAGTCACTCTCAATCACTCAAGCTGTCTGGCTGTCAGTCATAAGCAAGACGAACGGGGAGCCGGTAGCCCACGTCGCCCCCTCACGCTAGGTGAGGGCCGTGGAGGGGGTTGGGCTTGGTCAGTTCTTGAAGACAATTTAGCGCAGTCCAACAACCCGGCAGCGGAATTTATTAGAAGCAACCGTGTTGTGTTATTGAGTTTTAAACGAGATTACGTTTGCATTGCGTTTTGTTTTAAATTAAACCTTTGATAAGCCACGTCTTAGCTCAGTATCTAAGCACTCACTTTGTCATCGAGTCAACTGAGTTCGATCCCGGGGCCAACGAAATTTTTATTGGCTATTTTGAGTGCCGATTTACCATGTGGTCGGGTGGTCTAGTAATAAGATAGTGAGTAAACTTAACTTGGAAGCTTTCGTGATAAGTCGTTGTGGTAGCCGTTCATGGAAACAGCAAACACTATATTACAATGTATGACTTTCCAGGCGAAACCGCCGGTGAATAATGACAATCGTTAGCAATCCAACATTCCTGAGAGTGACGTTGCGCCAAGGGGAGGTGTAAACACAGGCGATCGGACCGCAGTAAACACACAGGCCGGGATGTCTTGATACGCGCACAAATAAATTATAACATGTCGGTAAATTTCGCAACAAAGATTCAGATGGACTTGCGTCATCACCCTTGAAGGCTGAGATGGAATGCCACCTGTAGTCGGGTCACACAATCATGCCGCATGTATAAATTAGCTACACTATTGCTCTACCACCGTAACTACGATATGGCATCGTTGTCAAAAATTAATATGTTTATAATATTATAATCGAAACTAAATTTATCTAATTCAATAAATTAGCGCAAAATTCGTTAAATCAATATAAAATTGCGCCGATAACCCTAAGAGCTTTACCTCCTTTACCTTTTGCTTATAGTTTGGTATGGCCCGAGACAACCACTTTAGAATTATACAAAAACATAATATACAATACGTAAAACAACAGTTCTTCTCCTATAACCTTAATCGATCAGATATATAGACATATACAATTTATATATATATATATATATATATGTATATATGTGTGTTTGTACATGTTTAAACAAAGATCGTAACAGGTTTTAAAGACCGTCTTGACGAGACGTTTTTGGAAACAATACGCATCGCCCCCAGCCCCCGACGACCGGCAAACACGCTGAAAAACGCGACAAAGCAGCCGGACCGGCGGTGAGTTAACATCATTATCGGCAAACGCCCGGGGCCGGGGGGTGGCAGGGGGTCAGGGAGCGGGGGCCGGGGCGGCCGGGGGCGACACACGTCGCTCAGATGTCGCGCGCAGACGGACGTCTTTGTCCACCGCTTTATTTACCCATCGCCTTTGCAACGCACAGAGGCGGCAGATTCAACTCATTTCACTGAACACGAACCCCACTCGTTGCCTGCAATAACATAGTAAAGTCCTTTATCCCGTCCTATGTGTTAGAGCTAGGTGGTCCAGCGTGCGGCGCTGCTGCGGATTGGCCGCATGATATTTATTTCATTTTATTATTCCTGAGACACGCGGGTTACCTCACCATGTTTACTTCACTGTCGAACCATCAGCAAATAAAATTAAAATTAATAGTTTTATGGTGCCGACGTCGGGGATCGAACTCGGTTTAGGTATAGAGCGAGCGCCCACACACTGAGCTGCCGCGGCTCTGAACGACTGCAATGATATATAACAATAATTTCCCGGAGCACGCCGATAAATTCCGTTTAAAGTTGACTCAGCATACGTCTTCATAGTATGGATATAGATGGTCCTCAACGTCTACCGCCCCTGTGCCTTCATTCCAGGGTTATGTATAGCCAGGAAGTTCCCAGGGGGCAGCACTTTATCAGCAGACAAATTAGTTACCACTAGCCGGACTGCTAATAAATTAGACTTATAGTGCTTCCCTCTAACTACCTAGATATATATATATATATATATATATATATATACACACATATATATAAAGGATAAATAAACACTAAACATATTACCATAAATTGGTTGCAAGAAATAATACAGAAGTAAAAAAAAAACAAACGTTAAACGTAACACCTATATATAGTCACAATCTGGAGTTGGACAGAAGCCTCTGCCCCAGAGGGTTTGCAGTACAGTCGGATACTGCGGACTTGCGGACTTCACATATCTTCGATTTTTTTTCTATTTATTTCTTAAACATGCAGTCCTCGCGATGCTTCGCGTCACCGCCGAGCTTGTGGTGAATCAGCACTTACGCATGCAATTAACTATTTCATTGGTCCCGGTACGAGGGATCGAACTCGTTTTGCTTGGGTATCGCGAATTAACCTGTATCTAATCATAACGATTTTTTTTTAAAATAAAAACTATATTATTCATGTGTATTTTTTGTTTGTTTTTCTTTGACGTTACGTATCTAAGCGTTACGTAACTCTTCAATGAGTTGATTGAATCAAACTTGACAGCTCAAAGTCGATGTGGGTCGGACAATGTGCCGATCATCGATTTTTTCCTCCCCTCTATACGTATTAGGAATAACTTAAGTTAAATAGCCAAGTGTTAACACGCGAGGTTGTGTGTAAGCTGGTAAGACGGAATAAGTTTTTATATGTGTAAATGAAATAAATATATGTTTATTTATACCTTTGTTTATGACGGACGACAAACGAGGTCGCAGTTCACCTGATGGTGAGTGATCCCTGCGGTCCGTGGCACCCTCATATCATCATAATGCAGATACGTTGTCACCCATGAGGAACGAGATGAAATGATACACTGTTTGTATAACATGTCACAAACACAATGAAGATATATACGTAGAAGAAGTAGAAGCGTAATGCTTCTATTTCACCTATATATTTTATGAGGGATCCATGTGCAGCTAGAAACAAACTGCAGAGTGGTCCTGACACTACAACTGGTTTGGAACTAATTTTAAACTGCTTTAGAACCAATTTTAGTTAATTTTAATTGTATCTTGTGTGACAGCTAGGGATAAATAGTCATAAAGGGATTATAATACTAATTATCTTTACTGTCACTATTCTTACAGTGGCGGCCCTGCCACTGCCATCGCTGTAGCCAGTTACGCACTGCAACATGAATGGGAACCTCACGGAATGGGTCCTGCTGCATTAAATGGAAGAATAACGCTGCCGTGTTTCGTATAGTGACCGTCCATTAATTCCAAGAAAGAATCCTTATGAACTAGCGAAGAAGATGTTTATTACAGGACCGAATTGCAGGCTTTAATCTTTGTTGCGGATGGATGAAGATATCTAGCCCGGTTACATCGCTGTCAACTGTGTGCTCGTTTGTTTAGGGGTGACCTAATATTGCATTGTTAAAAAAAAACAATTGTCCTTGTCCCTGTGGACTAATATTAGGCTTAGGTAATCATTATATTGATAACAGACAAAGTGAAATGTTTAAAGACACACCTCGAAACATTTAAAATAAAAAAAGAACCACAATTATCGGCGCAATCGTTTTCTACACATTCTAACCTTCTTTCGTATTAAATATATATTATTATAAAAAGAGTTAAATAAAGCTTCTGATCAAAAAAATAGCAAACGTTGATACAAAGCGATATCTTCAAAGTAAATCTGCATCACTGCACTCAATCATACACTAGACGTACTGAGTACTCGCCTATTTAATTGACGGCCCACTCCATCAAAACAACCTTGGAGTCTGCCACAAACAAATGTCCCGTACCTCAAACTAACCATATTAAACTTTATTAACCTGCAATAAGGGCTGATTCGTGTGAAAAGGGCAACGTTGCTGGAATATCTCGTAAGAAACCAAAATGTAATGTTACCCGTTTAAAGGAGATTAGACCTTAAATTTAACTCACCAAAGTCTACGATACGTGTTAATAGATTTAAAAGAAATTCAGACGTTGCAGTCAATGTCACACGTCACAGTGAAACTAACACAGTAAAGACGCCCTGGTGTCTCTCATGACGAAAAAACTTTAATACCTTTAATTTAAACCCTTTAATACCTTAAGTACGACTTCGATGCAGAACGATTCACGATAATTCGTTATTACATATAAAAATAAACAGTTTTTTGAAGTGAAACGCGCGATGAGAGAATTTGAGTGTAACGTGTTTATGTGATGCAAAACAGTCGGCAAATGGATACACAAGAGAAAACTAGTGGTCGACAGTTTCTGGTTCTTCATTTTTTTATTTAAAAATCAAAGTGTTTTCTGAATTTTTGTTTAGGATCGATGCATCTGTCATGGGCTATAGTTATCCCTATATATAGTATGTCGATAAACATTGCTTTAAAATGTTTTCTCTGTGAGTATTTATGTAAGACCTAATCAAACAAAGTTATCAATATCGTCTTAATCTTTTGCTGTTCTAATATTATTAGAAAATCCTACCTGACAGTAACCGTACATTCAATTAGTAAAGTTAGCAAATAAATCATCCATTCCTCCTACTTCTGAATGTACAAAGATTCAAGTATTCAATGGACCGTTATAAACAACTTTATCGTTGTATGAAGCAAAGATATATCTAATATATAGATATATCTGAAAAATATATCGCTTATCGCCTTTAGTGCACTAATGTGTTCTGAGCCTTATATGCACCGACTGACAAAGTGAATGTTCCACGCTGCCGACGAAAATAGTAAACTATGTTTGACAAATAGCGAGCAGATGTCGCGGGGGAGTGGTGAACGCGGGGGCTGAAAACGGCAGGTTTTCTTTTTTTTTCGCACCTTCTCCCTTATAATATAAGTTGTACCGATGTACAGATGTCACGTGGAATTAAAGAAAGTATATTTTTTAAGTAATCTATAATATATTATAGTATTCATTTTTAGTTTATAGAATATAATAACTTGAAAAAATATATTATATGTATATTTCTTTTTGCTTTTGTACATACAGTTTGTTGTTTATATTATAGTCACCGAAACTATCACAATTTAATTCCGCGCCACGGGTTGACTGGTAGAGAATGTCTTAAGGCCCTTTTTTGTAAGGTGTGAAACAATAAACTCTAAATAAATAAATAAATGTATTTGAGTCATATCAATATATTGATGATTGATGGGGAAGCCACCCTCAGATTAATTTATAGATTGAATAATAATTAGTCTTCAGATACTTAGCAATGAAATACCAGCGTGAAATAGCGGCATAACAGAGGTGTGTTTTGTGTGGTGCAGGAATCCGGAGTCCAATTACAAGTGCCTAAGCGTTCGATCTCAGTCCTCAGTTCGATCCCAGGGTGTGTATTTAGATGTCGTAGTTAGGGCCTCAATGATTACAATTAGGTGAACCGTATGCTTGTGTCAGCCCTATATTATAAAAAGAAAATGACATTCATTGGATTGTAGATATCAGATTTAAAGCAAATACAATGGGTGGGGTCCTTGCGTGTTTCACTAAGCTGCACACTGCGTCGTGGGACTGAGGCAGTGGTGAGAGTAAATAACGAAAAATAAAAAAAAACGTGATACTAACATTTTAAGTATTATTAACACATTGTGGACTTGGCATAGGGTCTAATGTTTCCAGAACAAATACTAGATCTGATCTATTTATATATAACCGTATTATGTTGGTTACAAAGAGTTATTCAAAAATCCTCACAAACGAAATTGCAGGCACGTTTGCAAAGGTAACAAATATTGTATAGCCCACATTCAAGACAAGGCTGCCAGTAAGCTCACCGATGCTCAAGCAAAAACGTAAACAAATAATTATTTATCGCAATAAATTATTTAAAACTAAACACACCAAAGAGAACCGAATCAAATCAGGTCGAGAACCATAAATTCGGTACGGCAGTGGATTCAATGAATCAATCAATAAATCGAGCTAAAGATTGAGATATTTCACTCGGGGGCCGGATGGGTATCTGGCAGGGGGTGTAGGGGGGTGTTTACCGCCCCTTGACGGATATATCCTCGCGTAGACAGCCGTCAATCACTCGCGATGTGATGAGAATTAATATTTCACGACAACGCGTTCGGGTTGCTAGTCCACCATAGCTTTTTTTTTTAATAATAACGAGGGTGTTGATAACGAGCACACAGTTCCACTCTCCTCCCCTGCATCAGCTTGTAAGTGATGATAAACTACATCTGTCCTAAAACTAGCTTCAGTGAGTAAACCTCCACCATGTAAACATAACTTTGTTTATCTTGCAATGACATGCGATAAATGCAGAATTAGTCAATCTACATCTTGAATATGTGTTCAAGGGTGTATGTCATGGGCCGCAGTCATCGCTCCCCATCAAATGAACTGTGCCCTTTTGTCACCCCTCCAATTATACAAAAAAATCAACCTAAAATTGAAAAATATTATGTACGTACTTACACGTGTAATCTTCAACTGAATTTCAATTCGCTGTACGTATTATCGCCCGCGTCTTCACTATGCAAATGTATTTTTTTTTTACATCGATATTTTTAAAGTAGCAACACAGAAACGATCGCGTCAATGTCTTACCGAATACATGTGCACGTCAATGTGGAATCAATCAAGTCAGACCGTCTCCCCTCCGCCGGGGACGGAATTGAAGGGGAGAGGGGGACACAGACGTGAGGGACCCTTGACCTGTCGCTGTTTACACTGCGGGGTGGCCTGACGTTTGATTGATAGGTGTGGAGGTGGGCTATATTTTTTTTTGCCGACGACAAGGTTTTGCGCTTTTAAAACGTTAGCTTGGAGAGGTCATCTTTCAAGTTAAATATATGCCATTTTACCACGGTATTCTCCTACGGCTACTCTATAGCTGCGCCCTATCTTTACAACGTAAATTTTTACACAAGAACTTTTTTTTATATTTATCACAACAATAAAGCGTTTGCGTCAACCGCCTAATAGTTTAGGTAACCGCGTAGGTTCGTATTCGCCATTCAATTATAGTCAATCGCCATCACCTAAATAGCACAAGCTAGCTTAGTTGGAGTGTTTGACCGGATGTTATGTATACGTTAATAATGTAAATACCACGGATAACAACTATTTATAAAAAAGAAAATCAACAGTTTCTTTCAAAAGGTAACATGTTTAGATGTTTAGAGACTAAACTACAACAAGGCAAGTACAAATATAAATAAACTCTATTATAATTAAACAAGAAAGTCAATACGGACGTTTTTCTTGAATGCACCTTGCAGACTACAAATATAACAACATACAAATATACTAATATATACATATATAATAATAAATATATATATATATATATATATATATATAAAGAGCGTGGGAGCCACACTCATGTCGGCATCACCAAGCTGAGTCCTGGACCCTTTTATCAATATTTACTATCAGTTTTATGTCCAAATTTCGTTAAAATTTGTTAAGCTTACATTTTTCTGTATTTCTATTTTTGAAGTTAAGACAAATAAACATCTTATTATCTTTAATAATAATAATATTATAAATTATTAAATATTTCAAGTACCCAGCTGCATGTGTGGGCAACACATTCATGTAGCTGAAGCCTAACGTACTCTACACCGGGAGAGTGTCCGTCACAGAGCACTTGCGTGAATTAGCAGCTTAACGCTGCTGTGTTTCGTATGGTGGGTGTAAGGAAATGGAAATGCAAACACAAGTAGAGGGAATCCATCTATGGATGACAACGGACCGTCATCTTGAATCTTTGTTGAGGAGGGATGGCGGTGTCCTGGAGCGCTATCATCACTTATTATCAGGTGAACTTTGTGCTGGGTTATCATCATATCATACAACGGCACCGTTCTTAAAGGCCGGCAGCGCATCTACGACACCGGTGGTGTTGCGGATGTCCATGGGCGGTGATCACTTACCATCAGGTAATCTACTTGTTCGTTTGCCACCTATTCTATAAAACAGAACACACATATAGTCCTAAGAATAATTATATATTACATCTTTAATCAATAAATACAGAATAATTTCCTGAGTAATAAGAGCATAAGTCACGTCGACAGAAAAGCATTGAAGAATTTCTCGCACTTGTAATATTCCACGGCGGACAACTTTCACCGGGACCCACGGACGACGGACACATCAATCAGACACCGCCAATAACATGCGTGTGACGTCACCGTAAACTGACAAAACCGAAAACAAAATTTTGTTTTATAATTATGCTACTGTACTTTATAATTTTTGCTTTAAAAATGTATAACACGACTCGTTAACTTTGGTCCAACTGTATTAATTTATTTCATTTTAATGCGGGATATTTATTTCCATCTCCGCCTGGTTGTCCACTAAAATAAATAAATAAATAAAAATGTAATAAAATACGTATATAAAAATCAACAAAACGGGAAACGTTCGACAAGTCCGAACTCCAAACGGTCTAGGGATACATCGAAAGTGAGAGAAACCTACGGACTGCTATCGAGGAGCTCCGAGCTCTCTCGAACTGCCCGTCCTGGAGTCTCAACCGTCTCAGGTAATTCAAGAGGCTGGTTGGGATTAATCCGTATGGTGACTATTTGACTTTTTGTCTGCTTCCACTTTCACGAGATTCTAGTCATACGGGACGGTGGTGTCTTATTTTTATTATTAAGTATTAGAGCCACGTTGTACTTTGTTTCCAGATAAGGCATGAATGGGCCAGCTCGAACGTCTCAGGACCGCGACCTCACTATCTACCACCATAACGCTGCCGTATTTAGTCGTCGTGAAGTGTGTCGGATTAGAGAATGGAGACCCTTGTTACAGGTAACTAGGTATTCTATCTCAGCCCTCAATGGTAAATCTTGCATTGCATCATGTTTCCTTATGCAGAATGAATGAGAGTGTAATGGGACACAGGAATCACTCACCATCAGGTGAACTTTGTGCTCGTTTGTCACCCTCAATACAATAAAAAAAAGTTTTTATGGTATAAACTTATTATTGCACGTATGCTATATAATCGATCAAAAACGATCATTCAGTCAGAAAATCTTTACTGATTTTCAACAATAATAATACAAAAAATCTAAATATATACTATATTCAACAATTCTGATATCATTTACAAAGATATTTTATTAAAATTATTTTAAAAAAAGCTATTTGATTATTATATATATACAACTATACTACAACTACAACTATAGTATATACAAGATTTCTGTCGAAAGGCTCAATCGAGTTAATATAACGCTCAGAATTTAGTACAATAGAAATTTATTTCATTTCACTACTGTAACTATAATTATTACAGTATTGTTTGTTTATAAGTTAATAAAAGAAATATTTTTTTTTATTAAATATACTTTATGACCAATGAGCGTATGATGTGTATTTCTGATTTTCCTTTTTTTATTATATAAGTTTGTATTATTTTGTATAATACATATTAGAACTAAATAGATAAAGTTTGTTAAAATTGAAGCCCTGAGAAAGAATAAGGGTTTAAATAAAAGAATATATATTTTAAGCGTATTAACGGATTTATTATATAGTGTTAGTTATTATTGTGAAATCACCGGGTGTTCAAGTCACAAATATATATAACATTAAAGTACTAATAATTAAATGATACGGACCGGAAACTCATATCTTTAAATAAAAACAACGGCAAAAACAATTTAAGTGTCAATCTGATTGACGATAAAGGACACTAGATACAATCTGCATTAATCACTCTTCGATTTGAAAAAAATAATGTTGCAAGAGACATAAAATCGATTGTTGCAAGTTATAATCTTATTGATAGCATTTTCACCTGAACGTAGCGCGACCTCCGCTCGGCGACAGCTGACCGTGAGCGATCAATTATAACCAGTCCAGTAATACAATTACTCACGCAATTTTAAATACACGTCATACGTCAATTAAGGCTAAAATGTGTCAATCAGGGTCCGTACGGCCGGACCGACGGACAGAATTTTAAATAATTAATCAATCAAAAGAGTCAACAGTATGTTATTAATTAAAATCGAGGTTTTGTTCACTTTATCGTTACCTCGGATTCGTTGTCAGAGACCGATGTGCTTACCTGAAATAGAGAAAACACGACTTAGTATATTATGTCACTACGGGATCACAATGTTACAAAATAAGTTTAGTTTCGGTCAATTTTATAAATGTCCGAATTCGAAATTTTAATTAAGAGTATGATAGGATTCTTATGAGACCGTATAATTAAACTGTAGAGAATAAATAAATAATCTTATTGAACACAGATAGAGCGACAACCTAAGCTAGTTTGCGGGGAGTCGATGGATGCAGGTGGCTCAGGATCGTGCTCTGTGTCAATCTGTAGGGGAGCCTGTGCCCAGCAGTGGACTGTGGACAGGTTGTAGTGATGACGACACAGGTATTGTTGTTTTTAAAACATCTGAAATTAAAAATACTGTATGTCATATCAGATACAGAACTTGATTATAAAAATATAGACTCACTTCATATTTTTATAATGATGATGATGATGTTGAAAGTAGAAACGTACACACACACACGTAACGTATGTTTTATGCTGCTTCTAGTGGCACCAACGAAAACAATGCATCTGTCAATATAACGCTGATTATGAAAAAAAAAAACAAATGAAACAAATTCATTCAGTTCGAAATTCCCAAATCGAACAGCGCAGCGTTTTTTGATAAAGTACAGCGAACGAAACGAAGACATTTAGAAGTGAGAGAGCCTTCTCGTTGCTACCTTGTACATTACAGATAAAGGGTGTTCTTATTGGAAACGGCCGACACGGCTTCTCTCGAGTTATAGTCACAGGCTCCGATATTGCGCCGACAGAATGGCCTAACTGCCGTCTCCCTCGCGCCAAGAACAGCGACGGCGAACCTATGGCACGCGCCAAACAAATAGGGAACTATAAAAAAGATTCAGTATCTAATCGAAATAATTTAAGTTTTCGTCTACATTTATAAAACAAACTTCTTTCCACACTAGTAAATGTGTAAGTTTATTCAGCATCACTAGTTTTGTGATAAATAAAAAGTGTAACAAGAAGTGTCAAATTCAAACTTGATACAAAACTATATGAATACGGCGTTGCCAAGCAAACCACAAATGTTTTGTCAAAATAGTGTTAAGTTGAAAGTATTTAATTTAAATTTTTATCCCAATTTAGCATTAAGTCTAGAATCTTTGACGACAAACGTTATAATCTAAAGATTTAGACAACAATGTGGCGTAGACCAAAAAAGGTTCACCGTTCCTGCGCTAGGACAATGCCGGAGTGCTAAAACTTTATTCGCCTCACACGTGGGCTACAGTCGCATAATGCAGAGTTACGTTAACTAAAAAGAAAGATAAGTGCATATTTATACTATCCCTACGCGATATTTCGCGCAGAGCGTCAGTGTAAAGCGTTCGATTACAATTTAATGTCGCGATGGCGGGCTGCGGTGCGAAATTTAGAATCTCGACCGGGTAGTTTTTTCTCGCGCTAAACCGTACTTAGCCCCATTGTGATAGGATTTAAAATCGCACGATCTCGTTAAGATATATGTCGCCTATGAGACGCGGCGATGCTGCGACAGGGTCGTTTCATTACTGCAGAAGAGCCTAGAAGTAGTCGCCAGTATGTGACGGCACTATGTCGCTATATTTGCATTAGCAGTGTTCATTTATCGCTTGCGGGAATATTTTACGGATAGTATCTGTGCTTTAAAACGTTCCTTTACGTTACATACGTACAACACAAATATTTAAACTTAAAATTTGTTTCCACAGCATGATAAAAATGAGATCTAAAGTAATGTCCTAAAGAGGTAAAATTTGTTTGTTTACATGTATTGTGAGATAATCTCTGAAACTAAAAGACTGATTGTTAAAACTCTTTCGTAAATAGGTAATCAGTAGCATTATTATCGGAATAGCGAAGGGGATGAAGAGCGAGTGCCTCTGTGATAGCGCAAATGCTTACGGCACTATAACATTTTCTGCGCAGTTGATGTCATCGGGAAAATATCGCCAACATCATCATCACACATATATATATATTAAAGGCACAAGAGGTTTTTATCTCAAACATAAGTTAAAAATTATTAGGTGATCTTTAATTGTATTTATGTAAGTATATTTAAATTTTTGATGATCAATTAACATCAATTTTTTTCATTGAATGTTTAATCATTCGAATTTATCCAACTTATGTGCTGAGGGAGTATGCTACCGCTAGTTCCTAGTTACAATTTGAATGGGTCGGCTTAACCATGCACGGATTATGCACTTACTCATATCACCGAGAAATAGTAATATTACGCTGCTGTGTTTTGTAAGGCTAGTGTAAGGGGACCCAAGAACAGTAACGAGGTATTCCATCTAAGTCCTCAGGAGTAAACAGGAACCAAGCATATGTATTTAAAATCATTGTCGAAGATGGATGGTCATGGGCCGCAGTGATTTCTTACCGTTAGCTGAAGTGGGAGCTCGCTGTACATAGTATTACTAAAAAAACAAGAGGCTTGTAAACCGGTTACAAAACTTTATTCTGTTTTTATACGACGACAACGACGCGACACATTAGCACGCTGACACATTTAGAATTTTAAAACATACGAAATGCATGATTCATCGGAAAGTTGGAAACAAACAATTTCCATTCAGACAATTTTCGAATGAAGTCATGAGTCGATTGTTTAGGGATTTTTTAACGGTGCCGAGATGCTTTACAAGCGATTGACACCCTTACGTATATGGTTGCATATCCATCAAGCTTACCGACGTAAGATATGCATGGTACATTTTTGGACGGCGATTAATTTGCAGTCAAATTTCCCATTTATAAAAGAACAAGGTATATCTTTGTAATCGATTTAATCCTTGCTATACTTGGAATCATTTAATGATGACGTAATGTTTTTTTCTTATAAAACTGAGGGTGACCAGCGAGCACAATTCGTCTGATGGTCAGTGATGACTGCGGTAAATAAATAAAACGTTGCCGCCATCCCTATGGACTGAGATGGAATACCTTGTTACCTATTTATAATCGGTTCTCCGATGCCCTACTAGCACAATTATGATGCTATTTCACGTTGATATTCCGTGAGGACCTGGTCGAGGCGACCCCTTCATGCTGTAACTAGAAACTAATCGCAACGTGACTCTACCGTTGTCAAATATATATAGATGTTATTAGCTTTCAAATTGTCATTCCTAGCGGACAGCTGTATATTTGTATCAATATATTTACTTAACAAACTCGTGATAGCTCAATGTCCGGCCGCTCGGTACGCTAGCAAACCGAGTTCGATCCCGGGTTTCGGTACCAATAAGTGTTAATTGCAATTTCAAGTGTTGATTTGCCACGCGTGAAGGAAGCCTGCCTAACGAAATAAATAAAAAAATAATTGCCGCGTAAATTATTTTCCAACATCCTCTATAAGGCCTATAACCAACTGTGAACTTTATATATATAGACTGTTACTCTTGTTTATTACTTAGTACTTGTGTGACCTTTAACTAAAACTATTCCCAATTTATTTATTGTATTACATTGATGTACATATATTGTAATATCCACCTTAATTTTTAACGGGTACTCGCCGGTGGTGCATAAAGATCGAATGTACATATGAAAAGTAAACATGAGATATGATATGTCCCTCAGAAACAAATCCCTCCTGTGTAAATTAATAAGGGAGATTGCGCCGGGCGGACACACTCCGAAATATACCTCCGACACGTCGCAGTCGCGCTGGCTATAATGCCAGTTCATTAATAAAACCCACACGGGAACGGCAAATGATTATATCGATAACAGGTAATTTATCGACGTTCGCGAACACACCACTACGGCGTCGGTTACATAACCCCCAAGATAATACAAATTAAGATTAATATAAACTCATACCTAAACATATGACAGGAGTGGACCTTTATATATCACGATTAATTAAAACATTCTTCAAAATAACTCACATATCATTTACTGGATAAAATTATGTATACCAATCTACTTCTGATCGCATTCGGTTATATTTTGCTTGTGTCTGGAAGACATCAAGTGTACTGTGAATATAAATAATACACAAATTATATATGAAACGGTACATCAAGCTGCTTGACGCTGGTGCTCCTCATCGGTCTAAGTATTCGAGTCTGTCCAATTGAGACGGATGTGTCGCCATCTTCCGGAGGCCACTTGAATATTCCTTTTCTTTTTACAATTTGTTTTTTTTACATTTTGTTTTTTACTTTTTTTTTTACATTACATTACATTGAGAGTAATAAACGAGCACACAGTTCACCTGATGATAAGTGATTCTTGCGGCCCATGACATCTACATTCATCATTGAGCAGGAATCATAATACAGGTGCGTTGTTACCCTAGAAGACTGAGATGTAGTAAAGGTCTCCGGACCCCTACTCTCACCAGAAGAAACACAGCAGTATTATGCCGCTTTTTTACGTTGGTATTCTGTGAGGACGTGGTTCTTCCCGGTCGAGCTGACCCATTCATTTTGCAGCTAACAACAAACTGCAGCATAGCTCTACCACTGATATTTGTAGCAAATCCTATAGTCGCCACTTACGACACCCACAGGAAGAGAAGGGATTGCTTATTCTGTGGCCAACACCACATGTTCGCAATGGAGCAACGATCTATGCAAGTTTGCGGGAAGTTTATGGATGAAGGTGGAATTGATCGTGCTTTATGGCAATCTATGGCGGAGGCCTGTGGTCAGCAGTAGACTATGCATAGGCTGTGATGATGAAGCGGATGACTTCAAGCTATTTTTGACTACATTCAAATATCTTTTGCTCGTTTCCAAAAGATATCAAGTGCACCGCCAATATAAATAATACACAGTCCTTAAGAAACGGTACAGTAATTTACTTCTGATTGCATTCGAATACATTATCTTCATTTCTAGAAGATGTCAAGTGCACTGTCAATATAAATAATACACAAAGTACACGCAATGCACTTCCTTATGCAATTCACAGCACATATCTTATACGGTGTCATGGACGGACCGAGATAACAGACCATGTCAAAAAACAAAATCTGTGATTTGGATTGATGTTTTGTACGTATTTAATCTTGTATTTAATCAGTTCATCAGATTTGTGCAGATGACAGCTATGAAAAATATAATTGACGTAATGATTTTTGACGACGAAAGCTCCGGCCGCGGTAACAACATTTGTTAGTTACAATAATTACTATAATAGTTTAATAATAACTGTGAAAATGGAACTCCAAGAAGATTTGCCGAGACACGTTCACCTGACGGTATGTGTCGTGACCTCTGTACTCTGCAAAGATGTATGCGTGGGATGATTCACTGACGACTGAAATGTAATGCATCAGTAATTGGATCTTTACTAGATTAGATACAACTTTTCGGAGTACAATGCATTAAGAAAACTAATATATTTACGTAATGTAATCTCTTATAATATAAGAGATCTAATACTATGAAGAAATTTTAAACTAACAATGTTCTACGACTAAAAAAATCTTACGACAAATACAATAAACACTCCCATTCTAAGTTCATATCTGAAGTAAAAGTAACAGCCTACATATATAAAGGCCTCCTTTCCAGAGATGGTGCTAGAGCATAGTCCACAGCTTTTCGAAATATTTTTTTTAATTATGTATCACACATGCTGGATAACTCATCCTGGTGTCGTCACCGAGAATCGAATTCGGTATACTCACGTATTATGAGTTAAAAGCGAGCGCTTAAACATTGGGCTAGCACGACTAGTTCAAAGTTAAGGGAATTTAATTTGCACACATAACACAATATAACCATTGCGGCTTAACTGCGGAATGGGGGACTTTAGATGTCGTACAATATTTTTTTCAATTATTATATTATTTGTTAGACTTGCAGATTTCCTCACGATGTCTAACTTCACCGCCGAGCTCGTGCATCAGCACTTAAAATTTCAATCAACAATGTTCATTAATACCGGCAGCTAGTATCGTATCGGCTTCCTCGCGCTCCGAGCTCACAGTTCCGTTCATGTGAGGATGGTGTAAGTACAAGTCATTATTTCGAATGAAACATTTGTTTTGTTCGTCACCGGCCGCCAAAGGCCGCTCGCCGCGCTCGCTACGGGAATATCGCGCGACTGCCACCGAGGCATCACTAACTAGACATGTGTAATGTGACACCTCCACACGCGCAACGACTCGTGCGCATGTTTAAACGTCTAGTGGATTAAAGAGCTTGCTGGATCTTTTTCATTATCGATGATTTTTGTTAAAACAAATATTTTTTTTATATAAACCTACTGTTGGGCAGAAGCGTCCTCCCTAGAGAGTGTTGGAGTCTTCAATTTTTTTCTTACATATGTTAAAATTTACACACCAGCAATTAAAATGTTCATTTGTGCCGATTCAGTTCGGCTTCCACCACTTGTTTTCTGGGGCGACAAGGCACGCATTGTGACTATCGAGGAAAAAGGCAAGTTTGCCCAGAAAGCAAGGTAGGTTTACAACTTGAGAATTATGCGTCTAAATTAGACGTCTGTCTTTCCAACTTGGCCAACGTGGACAAACACGGCGAACGGTTGGCAAACAGTTTGCGCTTGAATGCGGAGGACCAGCACGTGGGCGTCACGGCCATTATTTACGGCAGTAAAATTAAACGTGTCGCTTGTCATAAAACAAGAAAAATAATGCGTTATTCTTAATATCTTACGAGCCGTGGGCGTCCGGGGAACAATAAATACGGCGAGATGTCTCGTCGACACCTATCTAACTGTGGTGACGCTGTAAGAATTTTTGTTTTAAGATTTATACCGTCCTTTTAATCAAATACGTAGCGGCCAATAAAAATCAGATGAAGTCTTAGACTGTATCTAAATTCAACGTTCTGGCCGCTGTTGCTTTAATTATAGATGAGATTTTTAAAGGATGAAATACGTTATTTATAAATTGCTAGCGTTTATAGATATAGCCCTAGATGTAGCCAAGGAGTAAAACAACAGTTATGCTGCACGAATGGCACCAGCGGAAGGACAACTCTCAAGGAATAAATAAAATAATACCATGACGCTGCTGTGTTCCGAGGTGTCTATCTCAGTCCTCAAGATGTAGATATCGTAGGCTGCAATAATCACTTATGAGCATGTGAACTGTGTGCTCTGTTATCATTCTTAGTTTTATAAATAAAACTCTATTGTCATGTTGTCAAATCATAATAAAAGTAGAAAAGTCATAAGGCATCATATAAAAACATTGGATAAGAAATACTATGAACTATATAAGAGGACGCGATCGGCAAGTTTCACGACGAAACATTATACATTTAAACACACAAAAAGTCATTCCCATTGATAGTATGTAAGCTAGGAACATAAAAACTCTGCAACCGCGTATAGAGAGACTTCTAGTTAATTGAATAGATTCCGATTCTGCGCTAGCCATGTTCAACCTTAACACCTTATCATACGGGCGATAATAGAAAATCTGTGAGCGTACTCATCGGACAACAAAATAATTCACACCGTTCACGATTATGATCGACGCCATTTACATTCAAATTAATACGAATTCCAAATACGACTTCGGATTTTATGTTTGTTGATAGATGTGAGCTGAATGCCGTTTCGTCAGGGTTCAACGACCTGGGTTGCAGAATTATGGTTTAGAAGGATGTAGGCGGCTTGGCTATCGCAACCTAGGACGAGCCCCTTCTAAATGGCGTGACGATCTATACAGGTCTGCGGCCAGTTGATGGATGCAGGTGGTTCAGGATGGTGCTCTGTGGCAAGTCTATGGGGGACGCCTATGTTCATCAGGGGACAGACTGTGATGATGATGATAATAACCAAATATCTAGGTCTAACGCAGTATGCGGGGTAGGTCTATATTCAGCTGTGGACTGTTAATAGGCTGAAATGATGATAAAAGGCCGCTTGGGGCTTGAAAGGGTTTGCGAAAATCTACTAGAAATTCATCAATGGAGACTTGTGATTGGGACATTTTACAGTATTAAGCATTATTTTACGCAGCGTAGAACGACTTCTCACTAGACGGAGTGACGACCTATACACATCTGCGGGAAGTCGACGGATGAAACGTCGTCACGTGAAAAGGTTTTCTTAAAATGTACTAGAAATTCATTCATTATAGACTTGAGATTGCGATATTTCTGACAAATATAATGGCATTGCCTAATGGAATATTACGACCTAGATAAAATATTGGAAAACGGTATTAGAATTTAATCAAGAATTGATTTCTTTCTAATGTTCGGTGTGACAAACGAGCACACACGAGTCTGAATATGTTTGCGGTCCGTGACGTCTATATGTATCTTGGACAAAGATTCAAATTACATATGCGTCGTCCTGTAATTGGGTGCCTGGATCTTTTTCTTTTAAATGGATACAAGGCAGTGCTTATGTACATCCCCACCTGGTGTTAAGTGGTGATGTAGACGTTGATTGAGCGCACCAGCACAGCAAATGTCTATACACTCTTCTCTTGAAGACTTTATACTTGAAAGGCAAATTATGTCAATCCTTCGCTGTTCGCATTAAAAACGATGAAGCATATCACTTCGTCCGAATGCGAGGAATATCCACAAGGAAAGGATGGAAGCCCGCCGTGCGTCTTGTTACCACACACACACACACATACACACACACTAACACAACTATTGTAGTTTATAGCAATAGTTTTCAATTTTGTTTTTCATTTTTATTTTATTTAGTTTTTATCTCTTTTCCTCTTTTTTTAATTAATTATGTTACTAAAAGATACATACTTTGTAACTAGTACCATTAATTGGAAAGCTTCAGAGTTACCAATAAAGTGCTTATGTCGTGTTACAAATAAAGAAAGATTATTATTATTATCAGATGAAGAAAAGGTACGAGGGGATCATTTTATGTAACTCCTCTCCACATTTTTACGTTCGCAACAGGATACACAGCCGGCATTCTGTGAGGGCTTGGTCTTTACCCGAGCTGACCCATTGATAGTGGAGCCAGAGACTATCCTAAGCGTGGCTCTATCATTAATGTTTTATATAGATTTGTACCAATGTAGTAATGGGAAACAAAGGTATATTAAGAAATATATTTGTGGACGTATATAACACAATGTTATACATACATTGCACGCTACGTAGATCATATATATTGACGCAATCTATTACGACGCGCAATCTGCGCTCCTGCTTCGAACGGATATAAAACAGGTGCGGTGAGTTAGTGCGTTGCTGATGTATGCAGGGCTGCATCTTGAGGAGATGCAGAAGTGTACGTATGCGAAATCGCCGTTCAATCAACGCGATGAATGTTTGGGCGGCAAACAAAGCGTGGATACAATTAGACAATAATAAACTTTACACAAAGCTCCCAGCGTTCACGCAAGAATTAATTATATACAACGCGAAGGTACCTTACAAAAATATGACGGCGATTTCAATTATGGCGATATCTTCTTATTGTCAGATGACAGTATATTTTATAGTGGCGTAAGTATTTCCATAAGGCACTCTGTTCGGCCGCTTCCCTAGTCCAACGTAATGGTTGTGCAATAAGACCGGGGGAAGCATCAGATGCAGTGTCAGGCACAAATATTGTTCCTCGGCTTGGAATCGAACCCAGAGCCGCGACGCTGCAGCCAGCACTCTGTATACCACACCACGCGGAAAAATATAGGTATTGTATATAAAAAAGTTGCTTCCCTTTTATATAATATTAGGGGTCACAATCTAGAGCATACAGTTCACCGAAAGCGACCACCCCGGATGACTCCGCAAAAAAACTTAAAATGCACATGCTTTGACATCCGTGAAGACTGAAATGGATTAACTCGCCAATTGGTCTTCGGATCCCTACAATCGACATACGAAACACAGTAATGTTACGTCTTTTCACGATGATATTACGTGAGGCTATGGCCCTCCCCGGTCGATTCAATCCATATATATAGCTAGATACAAGCTCCAACTTGGCTCCACCAATGACAATCGACACATACTACTTCGACTTATTTTAATAATTTTAGCAACCTTTATTAACAAGTTTGGATTGCGTGAATTCTTGAGGTATCATCCTTTCACTACATCTTCTATGCTCTCCAGCCGGAGGGCAAAGTTCACCAGTAGCGTCTACTCCAAACGCGACAGAGAACCCAGCTCATGGGTATTGTTAAGACAGTAAACTTTTCCGACCTTGTATGTTCTCTCCTATTCCATGAAGTTGGTGTTACACTTCCCCGCGGTGCATTCCTGGGTACGCACTCCAAACGCTATCCCGAAACAGTTACATAAGTTTTTCTTTAACAAAAACTAGCAGTTCTATAATAACTAACATTTCCCACTAAGATTTAATGCTTGAGGTAGGAGTTGGTTAACGACAATATTCGAATGGCGACCCAAAGTTTAGCAGAGCCTACGCTAAACTATTAACGCTTCAAATCAACGATAGTTTTGTAAAATAATTTAAGTTGAAAAAAGAAGTGTTTTGTGAAAAATGCAAGACGATTGTAACATAACATTAAATGGCCGATTATTGAAACAGTCCACCTGCCACGATCAAGTCCAGTCGTGTCCCCACCACTAAATGCTGGGTGCCACTTAACTCTGTCATCTGGCAATTCGCAAGCAAATGCTAAAGGTGACTGGCCCGTCGCCAACCGCCAGTGAAACACGCCGGTGTATACCGATCTTTGATTTATTAGCGCTTCAAACGCTGGCCTACAGTGATGCAAAGACGCTGAATTTAGACATCCTGCCACATACATCGCTCGCTTTGTTTGACACTTGGACTCTTGTTAGGGACAAAACTATCACTACGTTGACTGAATCAATTATAATCAAGATGTGATTCGCAACAAAATAAATAAGATTTCAATTACTAATAAAAAAATGCTAGTGTTTGCGATGTTACCTGATTAGTGAGTTTGATAGTCTTGCAAGGTGAATAAACCAACACGATCGAAGTTAATTGACTAAGTGTAACAAAAAGCATCGTGACGAAGCCTAAACGTCTAAGAAATTTATATAAAAAATATCTTTAAAATATTCTATCATCAAAAAACTCATCAACCGCTCATTGGATAGATAGTTTACTAAATCCCAAAGTAGACCAGCGTAACGTATCAATAACCATCTCGTAATAAGACAAGAAGGCCGTCGGTCCGTCCGTGCTGTTTACCTCTGCACAGCGTCTGGCGGGCCTCGTTCCTTTGATACTTTAGATTCTGACCGCTGACAGTTCAAACGCTGATATAATTGGACCGAGGAACAATTACGTCTACAATCTGAGATGAAATATTCAGCCTCATCAATTGGAGATTGCGTTGCCAAAGTGCTGAGCTTCTGGCACGCGGTCCACGCTGAAAGGAGATTAAAAGAAATATTGTCGACTCTAAACTATTTCTATTTCTATGACTCATCACTATATAAATACTGGGTGTCTAAGTAGAACGAGAAATAAAAATAAAATAATAAATAACGTTTTTAAGTAAAAAAAATTCGTTCTATTCTTTTTCCACCGAAATTGATCAATATGATTATTGAATATATAGATAGAACAATTATTTATTAAAAAAATATATAACAAAGTTATTTGCCTATTTGCACACGGTAACAAAAGAAATGTCGTATGGAGGAAAAATCAAAAATCTCAATGTCTTGAAAAAGGTGACTTTTACTACTAAGGTCATGTATATATCTCACACACAACACATTACGAAATATGGAGCCCACAGCTGGGCTTGGGTCTTCTGTCTAAATAGCGTGTTAGACTATAGACCACCAGGCAGCTCCTCCGCAGGTTGGACTTCGGACGTCTATATATATATTTTTTTCATTTATCTAAGTCTATCTAAGTCTTGTCTAAGTGAGACATGTAAATTTCCTAACGATATTTTCCGTCATCACTTAGCAAGGATAACCATAATAAAGTGTAATAATGTAAATTTATTATTTACATATATTATAAATAAACAAACACTTAGAAAACCCTAAATCAATTATCTCATAGAATTATTTCACTGGTTGTTAGGTTGTGCATGAATCTAAAAATTAACAAGTAAAACGCATTATGTATGCAATTTCAAATACGAGTATACCTACAAATTAAAATATACGAGTAATATATAAGTCATGGTAAGTGATGACTGCGGCTACGGCTGGTGCATGCGTCACCAACGAACTCGAAAATAATAATTATAATAATTTTTATTTCCTAAAATTTACAATTTCTCAGTTGTAATGATTGGAGCCTCCTTTGAAGCATGCAATGCTTGTGCCAGGAGGCTCTTCTATACTAAATTATTTTGATTAATTTTAATCTGTTGACTTTTGGATATTGTGTTTTCTTTATTTTTAACTTTAATCTACTTTAGAGATGATTAATTATCATATGGTTTTTATTATAATTCTGTATGTTTTGTAATTGAATCCGAAATAAATGATTATTATTATTATTATTAAATAATTAATTAAAATATAGTTGATTAAAGAAGTCCACGTGCATTGTCACCGCAGGACTGAGATGGAATGCCTCAGAACCGAAACACATCACGGTATTCTGAGGGAGTGCTATATATTTTAAATGTTACAGGGCATCTCCCCGCCCGGTCAGTGTAACAGAATGTATCTGTTCAGATCAATCATGTATAAATATATTTTTAATAAATTATTATAATACTAAACTTTGGGTTGTTTTTTCTTATATTTGTTTCACTATAGATATAGATACTAAGGAATTTAAATATATCAAAGCGAAGTGTGAAGTAAACCTGCGTAAAATAACTAATAGACTAAGCTGGGACCTAGCGTGGCGTTACATCGAGAAGAAGAAAAAGTGGCGATCACACCACCAGTCGACCAAGGAATTGAACGAACCACGGAACCCCGCATCTCGATTGTTTGCGCTTGTATTAACGGCAACAGGCAACTTACAATCAAATCGAAATGGTTTACAGTTATTTTAAGAAAGCGGCCGAGCTAATAAAACAAGTGGCCAATAAAATAAAGTAGCGTAAATCGGGCAAAGATATAAAAATCACCAAATAAAATGTCGCCGAGTGTAAATCACGCGACCGTAAAACCCCGCAGACCGGTGCGGTGCGCACGAGTCGATGCGATACAACGTCCAGCCTCCCGGTATTCGTTGCGCTAAAAGCGCTATTTCTGTCCTCACTGATGGACGCGATCCGAGGATACAGGATGTGTATTTTAATATATTTCGTGAAGTATAATTTGAAAAATATATATATATCATATTTATCTTATCAATGGCGTAACGTTCCAATAAAATTTCAAAAAAATTTTACACTTGAACAAAATTGTTTAAATAATCATTCATACAGTTTTCTAAAAATTAAATAATACTGTTTATACGAATTTTAAACGATTTTTTCAGCTTCTATATCTCGAAGTTTCGAGTGCTTTATTGCACATATGGTCAAGGGGAGGACTGAGTTGTTTGATATCCTGATGTCATAGTAAGCTAGAACTACCTTGAGCTTTTAATTATTTATTTTTGGTCCGATCTACGCAAAAAAAAAGCTCGCCGCGTCTTGATTAGTGGTACGACTGGTTCAGGATTTAATTTTATTAACCGAAGGAACCCAAAGCAAAGGTAGCATCCAGCTATCTTCTCGATGTTTTTTTCATTTCAATAACTTCGCGAATCATCTTTGGAGGGAATCGATGTTTCCGATGAATTCGACGACCAGGATATATCGTTCATCAAGACTACACCTTAGTGTAGTCTTAGCACTAGAAACCTCGAAATAAAAGGTTAAAGTGAAAATTTGTTTTATTCCAAGAGTAATATTCGCGTAAATATAAGAAATATATATAAATAGAATAGAATACATTACGCATTTCCATCTTAGTCCTAAGAGGTCGGGTATCTTTTACACGTATGTCTTCTTGAAAACATTAACCTAATTAGTTGGTATGTTCATTTTGAAAAATAAATTTCAATAATATAAAGTAATTATCACAAATATTATTGAAACACAATTACTTCACTTTAGTATAATTTATTGTATTTAGCATAAAAACTATTTTTTTAATCATAAATTTATAGTCCAAATGGACTCTAATAAGACTTGAGTTGTGCGTATTCAGTTTTGCAACCATATCCTTCAGTCGTGTTTATACCTATTTATAATTATTATCGTTTCAAGATAACGCCATTTAATAAAAACTTCAGCCTGTATACACGGATTTCGAATTCCCGTCTAAGAGGATTCCAATTGGTCGTAAAATTTACGAAGATTAGAATACAAATACTGGACAGTAATTTTTTTAGCTGGCAATCACTTTACGAGTTCACGTACAAGTTAGTCGATAAAACAAGTAATTATTAGTGGTTTCTGTCGTCCCCGGCTGAGGAAAATGATGGTTTTGAGTTAGCGACCCTAGAGGTACTAGATAATTATAAAAATACGGGGTGTGCGCATTACCTCGCTGTTATAGAATTAAAACATGGAAATCGATTTCGTGTTACATATGAGTGGTACAAGATTTGTATGTCGATTGTAGAGATATAGAAATTATAAAATATAAGAATATAATTTTTAACCATTGAATAAATCAACGCGCAAATAGTTAATTACATAAAATCAAGGTGTGGCACGGATCGACCACTGAAAACTGATAATTTATGCTGCTGGTCGAGCCATTCAAGCAATAGAAATACACTGTACTGTAATTTACTGTATAGCTTACATCGAAGTAAAGATCGTTGAGGTTTCAAATTCAACAGTATTTTTTTTATACTTGTTTTAGTGCCCATCACCAAACGAGCGACGTTGTTGTTGACGTACGGAAACTCCATACAACAAAGTGAGTTTGCATTACGAACGACTCGACTTAAGAACTCCGAACAACAAAAAGACAAAGTACACAAGACAAGCAAACGACTAGATCATTAAGTCAACAAGTGGGGTACCGTAGGCCCCACCGCACACGGGTAGCAGGTAGGGTTAGTATTTAAATTCGTATTTCGACATGAAAAGTCAATTAGTGCGGCCTGTGGGGCGGCCAGCGCCATCTTTTAATTGCTATTGACGGCTGCGCGGGCGCAAATGGATTCAAGTGCGGTAGCGCACGTGGGTGTTCGGCCCGCTTTGACATTTCCACTTGGACTTTCCGATTTTTTGTCTCTTTCACTTCCCTTTTGTTGGGGGCCCCATTCGTCGTTACCATTGTGTTACTTATGATACTTTCGTTTTCGCGACATATTTCAACCTCAAACGTGTATTATTATATAATGAGCACATAGCACTCCTGACTAAAAGTGGTCCAGGTGACTGACCATGACATCTACATCCATCTTCAACAAAGATTCAAGATGCACACGCGTTGTCATTCTTGAGGATTTAGAAAGAATGCCTCCCTTCCCTCTGTTGCTACTTCACGTTGTTATTAGATGGGGTAACTACCTGTGCAAGTGTGCGGGTAGTTGATGGACGCAGGGCTCAGGGTCGCACTCTGTGGTAGTCTGTGGGACAGGCCTATGTTCAGCAGTGGACTAGTGATGGACGGTGATGATGAGACAGCTCAGGACTTGAAAAGGATTTGCTAAAATCTACTAGAAATTCACAGAAAGACATTTTAGACATATATATTTCATTGCCTAATCGAATATTACGACGTAGACAAAGCATTAATTGGTATTAATCAAGAATTCAGTGGCAGACTGTGGGGGAGACAGTGAACTAGTGATGGGCTGAAATGTCAAGTCAAACCTCCCCAGCTCCAGCAGTCACGTTGCCGTACCATCTTTACTAGTTTATTATAGTGTAATAATTGTTACTATGTGTTACGGACGTTTTCTTACAAATGACAACAAATAAGATATGGTTAATACAAACTTAAATTTTATATTAGACGTTAATGGCGACATTGTAGGGAAAATAAATAATCGCCAAACAGTGGCAATCAATTTAAAAAATAACAAGTCTACAAATAAAACTCTTCTACGATATTAGCTAACCGCGCGGTGTGAACACGAATAAATTATAACATTACTGTATAAACGCTGTGTGGAAGTTTTAGTTTGCCAGGTGATTATAATGAAAATTAATGTTAAAAACAAATTCGTTTTTACATAATGTTACTACAGTCCTGTCATGAGGTCGGTGGGTATCAGATATAGTCTCATAGCGAGCTATGGAGCGGGCTGTGCTCGGTGTTTCTCTGCGTGATAGAATATGCAACGTAAACATCCGCATTAGAACACTAATGACCCACAAAGCTCAAAAGATTAGCAAGCTAAAGTGAAATTGGACCGGCCATATAGCTCGTAGAACCGATAACCGATGGGTAAGAACGGTTGGTAGGACGATCCCCTACTCAATTCACCAACGACCTATGCAAGTTTGGATCTAGTCGAGGCCTGCAGTTAGCTCAGGATGATGTTTTCACCATTGATATGCTGTGATGATAATAATTACAGCCAAGTTTCTTGGATGGGTTGTTAAATTATAATATTTACATTATAATGGTCTTAGCTATCGCTGTCTAACGTGTGTTCAATTCTGTTATCATCTATTCTTATTTATCACATCTTTATTTTAATTATATTGAGGGTGACAAAAGAGCACACAGTATGTGATTCCGGCGGCCCACGACAAGGTTAAGATATAGATGCGTTGTCCACAGAGAACTCAGGTGGAGTGTCTCGTCATCAGTAATAAAGTGTGTAAGGAAGCGTAGGTATGATACTAGGCCAAAATACATTATTCTTAAAGTTAAATATTAGTCATTCAATATTACAAATCTGTCGGATTATTCTAAACTAGTGTACAAATAAAGGCAGCCGTCCATTAGTTATCAAGTTTGTCTTGTCCAATTTAGTATTCACGAACGTGAATATCAGCTCATTAGGTGTAACAGGTGTAAAGTAATTTATAGCGCATTGGTCGCTTCTTGTGGTTTGCGTTTGTGTGCGACGCACATGTAAATGTTTACAACATTTATTTACGTTATTTGTTGAATGTTTTATATATATATATATTATGGAGTCACAGACACACAGTACAAGAGTGAGTACGTCGTGGGTTCGACACCGCCGTTCGTCTGTTGTCGTGAACCATCGCTTAGTACAAGTTAAAGGTTAACTGGAATGTTAATAACACTGCTTGCATTCTTTTTGATAAAAGAAAAAAATGGCTGAGGCAGATCCGGAGACCTTTATTACTGGTGACGAGGCATTCCGTCTCAATCCTCAAGGGTGACAACGCATCTGCATTATTCCTTGTCAAGGATGAATGTAGCTGCCATGGGCTGCAGGATTCACTTGCCATCAGGTGAATTGTGTGTGAGATTGTTAATCTTAATGTAATAAAATCTACATCTACCCGCAACGGAGATTCGAGATGGATACACGTTGTCACCCCTGAGGAGGAGCTGGAGTACCTAGGTATCTTCCCTTACACTAGTAGCAAGGAACGCAGCAGCTTTATGCTGCTATTTCATTATATCCTGTTGCGATTGATGTTTCCCGGGTGGAGCCGGCCCTTTCATGCTGCAGCCAGTAACAAACTGCAACGGACTACTACCACTGACACATATGTGACAACTCGATAGGACTGGGCGTCAAGAAGTTCACGAGCGCCGAGTTACATATAAACTCCGACAAGATGTGAAGATGAAGATAAGGAAAAATAAAAAAACTGTCGGGATTTAATCACGTTGTTTCTTCTTCTGTTCAGTTTCAGAGATATTCGTGAAAAATATTGTGTCTCATTTTTAATCGTATCACTTGAGCAATTTGTGCTGCATTATTTTGTAGTATTGTATAAATTCACATAACTACTCCTTGTGCAATTAGTTAGTGGAATTAGTTATAATAAAAAAAGCACTGTGCATATTAAAATGGATTTATTTCATAAATTACGGCATTATAAAAAGAGGACACTTATGCGCTGGGTTGCGCACGCGCTCCGTCAGGACAGTCCCGTCCGCATTTGAATGCCACCTCTCCCCCCCCCCCTCTGCTCCTTCACAATGGAGGGGGACCTTAAAGAAGACATATCTCGGCACCACAATCCATTGTCCATTGTTTTTGCCCGCATTATTTATGACGGACGACATTAATTCCCTTCCTGCTCCGGCATCGGCTCAACTTATATAACTATCCCGCTCTCCCGAAGCTTCCGTCCGGTAATGCCGTAGCTAATAAATTATGTTTCAAAAGATTATTTATTAGATTATTCATGGCGAGGTATTCTTGTGCCGTATTGGTTTGAAGGACATTCAGTGTTCCGTCGTGGTGTTCCGATTTTTTTGTGATTGATTTGTGGCGTGGCGTACTATGGAACATTGCTCAGTCGAAACGTACTCCGAACTATGAATACTTGATAAATGGGAAGGGCTCGCGATGACCACAATGTTACATGGGCAAATACAAAGAAAATTAAATCAATGAACGTCATAAATAAAGTAATAAAAAATAACATTCCATTACAAATAACTGTTTTCAGACTGCTGTTTGATTCATGCGATTTGAGTTATAAAAATAAATATTAAAGCATATTTTTGGTCAGTTAAGCGTGTCGCAAAAAAGGACTTGTTATTGTATTACACAAGCGTAGAATTACAAAATGCCGGCCATTAATACGTCGAACATGGTCCAGACGGCGTGCCTCAAATCAAGACGTCTACGCAAATTAACTTGGCGCTCATTTGAAAGGAATCCATCCACATTATTATGCGCGGCCATTAATTAACCTACACGAAAGTTTTAATTAAAAAAAAAGAACTCTCCACAAGAAAGGAGCGACAGACGCGCCGACGAATTCAAAATCCCCCGCGTCTCAACCGCCATAAATAATTGGGACAAAAACAGCCCCCCCGTCGCGCCCCCCGCCACCCTCGGATAAGTGTCTAAAATTTTCACAATCCGGCAATAAAAAGATAATTTATTAGAATAGCTCTTATTGTTTTCATTATTTATGTGTATGGAGTAATGTAATCTAGCCGAGCCCTAAATAAATAATTTTACTTTAATGTCGCTCCTTGCCTAATCTCCTGAGCGGTCCGCTCTGTCCGCGTTTTGTGCGCCCTAATGGCGACCCGAGGTATTTTTAGGTCTAAATAAATATGATTTGTTACGCCGACTCTGACAGAATTTAATTTTGTTCCGCCATCGCGGTTAGCTGTTGCAAATCTTTGAATTATTCTAATGAATCTTCGATAATGGCCTATTCGAAGCTCTTTCCACCGAGGGTGTATTATGATCGAGAAGTTTAATTACAAATTAATACCGGAAATAAACTATTATTAATTACATATAAACTATATTAATAAAAGTAACAGTCTACATATATAAGTCCAACTGTTGGGCATAGGGCTCCTCTCTAAAGAGGGAGTTAGAGCGTACTCCGAGCGCCACTGTGTTGCAGACTATGCTCTGTTGTAATTTTTAATTATTTCGCAGACATACAGGTTTCCTCACAATGCTATCCTTCAACGTCGAGCCCGACGTAAATTAACATTTTAAATTGCGATCAACAATTTAATTGGTGATCTTTGCGCTGGTATCGAAACCAAATTGCTCGCGTACCGTCACATTCAAACCGAGCACGTATATCCTTAGCCACCTCAGCTCTAATATTAATATTCTTATCTTAACTAATTGAAAATAACTTTTTGTCATCTTAAAAAAAATCAAGATGTCGATAAACGAAAAGACAAACAGCTTTCACAGATCATTAAATTTCTAGAGTCCAAGCTTAAGTTTAAGCAATGGAAGTAGAAATGAGCACATTTAAAACAGCGGGCACCCATATCACATGCAGATTTCATGCGCATCGTACAGCGTCTGAACTTCAGTGGCCATTTCTGAAAATTAGTGGATGTGCGGGGATGGGGTGGCGGGGGTGGGCTGGTTGCGGCGCATGATTTACGCCACTCCCGTATTATGTTTTGACTTTAATAAACAGAGCGTTTGTCACGACGGCAGACGGGTCGACGCCGCTCTTGTACAGGGTAGCCACCGCGACGAGTATCTCCAAAGACATGTATGTCTATACATATGTAAACATGGTGTTCACAAATACCCTAAAAACTGTTATCGACCGAATGTAGATGTCGAAACACAGCATAACACTGCTGTGTTTCTCATGGTGACATCCATCTCAGTCGCCATGACAACGCATGTGCATTCTGAATCTCTATCGCCGACGGACATAGACGTTATGGGCAGTATCACTAATAATGTAAAATAATACACATATATATATATATATATACACAAATGTATATATATATATATATATATATATATATATATATATATATATATGATTATATATAAAGGATTTATTAATGTCGTTTATTGTTAATAGTTACGGCCGACCCATGCACATCCGGAATCCGTACGAGCACAATTACGACGACCAAGAGTTGTAGTTTTAATTAAATAGGGAGCACAAAGTAGTGAGGAACTTTTCTTGGTTGCGGAATCAACGGAAACGTTGTCATACTGCTTCGTAACATGACAAGGGACAGGTCAAGTGTTTTTGCGTTTATTTCTTATAATAAGGTCGTCAAGTTAGTCAGGTGAGACCTGTGGTAACTCAGACCACTCACTTTTAATTTCTCGGTACGCGAGCGGACCGAGTTCGTTCCCGGTGCGAGCACCAGTAAAGATGTTCTGTATGAATGTACCAAGGGTTCGGTTGGGCGGTGATAGAAAATGTCGTGAGCAAACTGTGAAGACACGTGAAGTCCACCAATCAGTGGAGCCGTGTGACGGGCCTCCCTGACTAGAGAGGAAGCCTAAGCTTACTAGTGAGGTTTATCTATATATAGGCTGTCAAATTAGCGCACAATTCAATCAACGGCATGAGTTGAAAAATGCATCATGTACATATTCAGTTATACACAGCGGTAAATTACACTTAACGGTGGTAGAGACACGTTGCTTGTTTCTAACTGCGACGTGGATGGGTCGGCCACATAGGGATGGCCATATGGATTCGGTTGTTCAATGACAGGTAACTAGGCATTCCGTGTCAGTCCTCGAGGGTGACAACGCATGTGCATCTTGTACATTAGAATGTGGATGTTATGGAATACAACATGTATACAATATACCATCAGGTGAAGATTGTAACATATATGTATAAGCTTCTAAATTCGGCGGCGTACGAGCGCACGGGTCCGTACCTGCCGATCGTCGCCGCCATTAGAAGGTTGGCGGGCGCGCAAATGTGCCATAGTTCCGTCCACCGTCCGTATAGTTTCACCCCCACGTTTCCAGCTTTTAATTATAATACTTTATAGCCCAATAAATCACGGCGCACGTCCCTCGGCGCCGACCGCCCCCCCGCTCTCCCCATCGCGCCTTTGAAGGATATCAGTTCAATTCTCACTAGTCGTAATAATTTACAAAGAAATTACACGCTTTTTCTGCGACGCCGGGGGTTGGGGGTAATGCTCCAACGTGATCTGCGTGATCACGTGTCATTCAAGGGATAATGTACAGCGGTAGGGTGTAATTAATTTTGTTCGGATATCTTCGGATCGTCGTTCGGTCCCATCACCTGAGTTTCGAAGGACGTCCGGATAATAATGCGGTGAATTATAGCCACCGTGCCATCACCGCTATGGATTTTCCATTAGGATTTCTTGTATTGAGGGAGAGGTTGTCAGGCGCTTTTATATCGGGTTTACGATGTCAAGCAAATTGCTGATCTCGTTTTATGTTACACCAAGATTTTATTCATAGAATTTTACTTACTACATTTTGGATACAGACTTCTTTCTTATTTTATATTAATATGTTTTTTTTTAATATCAGGGGTAACAAACGAACACAGCTCTTTCTTAACAACTCGAAGTCGAAGGTTGCAGGTGGCTGAGGATCTATACTGGCGGCCTGTGTACAGCTAAGTATGGATAGGCTGCGATGACGTCACTCCTGAGGACAGAGATGGAATGCCTTGTTACTTGCATTCGCACGTTTATTTTGCTATTTCAAGCTGATATTCTGTGAGGGCGTGCGCCCCCGTGCTTCGCCGGTCGAATCGACCCTATCGTGCCGTAGCCATCAACGGAACAGCTGCATTCGGGCTCCATTGCTGGTGTAAACTTTAACATACAAGTCTTTAAGATACTCATTATTATACATAGATAAATAGGCTGAAAAAATCTCATACGGTAAGGAGTTCTTGTGGCTCATGACACTAACATTTATCCTTGATGAGGGAGCATGCAGGTGCCCATGATACTAAGATGCTATGTTTCGCTATCCCATCAAAGCTATGCTATTATATGCTCGTATCTGGACGTTCTTGTCCGGTCGAGCCTAATTTTGCAGCGGGAGTTAAAAAAAAGTAAACAACCTATATACATATATCAATCCCACAGCTAAGACATAAGCCTCCTCCTATCTAGAGAGGGTATTATGCCATAGTCCACTTCATGATTGGCAGACTTCACATATCTTCGGGATATTTTTGTATTTCTTAGACTTGCAGGTTTTCCGTCATCGCCAAACGCGTGCACACTTAAAATTGCAATTTAATTTGTGCCGGCTTGTTCCTGTATGGTGTCTTATTATCGTTTTAATTACAGCGGCATACGTACGTATTTTAATCTCAGTATTGTAATATGACCGCATCTTGGACGCCAGCAAAAAAGCCAGCGTCTCCTAATCAATCAGTCGTCACGACGGTTAGCCCATATGTCAGCCGGAGTAAAAAAAAACCTAGCTCCCGGCCCGGGAGCTGACTTATGGTGGCTCTGGGATTGTTGCATTTCTACCCGCAAAGAGTATCCGATAGGTGCGGAGAGGTGGTTAATTACTTTAATACTTATTCGAATGTGTCAGCAGTTTGATGTTGGTACCTGTTTGACGTTGCTTACATCGGACTTAGGAATCGAGGCACCTGACTTCAAGTTATGCTGTGTTCTTTTTGTTAATAAGTTTTAGTTCGTATCCTGACTCTTATGTTTATATATAATATATAAGAAATAACAAATATTTTAATAGGCATACATATGATTAAAGTTATAAATAAAATTATATATATAAGAACGTAATAAATTAATGTTTATTAGCACACAAAAATAAGTGATATAAAATTAGAACAAATTTTGGTAGTCACAAATGTTGACGGTCTCAATCATTCATTGTGACTTTTCTAAACTCAATAAGTATTTTTGTACTGGTATTTAAATAATCAAATTGAAATTCATATTATAATGAATATGCTTTATATTAACATGAAATGAACTTTAATTTAAATACTTGTATATCCTATCTGTATCCTTTAGTCAATTATTTATTAATTAATTTATCAATGTATACTATATTAATATTAAATATGTATATCATATTATTATTTTTAACGTATTTGTTATATGCTTCTGTAAAAAAATGTAAGCCTATATATATAAAACCTAGTGTTGGACCTACTCGGTAGGGAGGGTGTTAGAACATAATCAAACAGATTTCACATGTCTCCAATATTTTTGCAGAATCTTCACGATGTTTTCCTTTGTTGTCGCGTACTTTGAATTAAGTGAGTGTTTAGATACTTACGTATCACATTTAACTATAGCCTTTATATCGATCTGTCCGTTCTATAGTTATCACTTTTATATTCTTTGACGTCCGGCGCCCGGTCTGGTGAAACTTAACGTGAATGATTTAAAATCGAGACGTTAGGTACAGTGCGCGGGGCAAGTTGCCCTCTGACCTCGCGTACGAATACTATAAAACTTATTAATTTTATTTTGTGACCGAATTAACACAGTTATACGAGTAAATAAATTTGTGAAAGGAAACGTTCTTGAATTAATTTCATGGAGCTATTTTAAAAAAAATTGCAGGAGGAAAAAAATTCCATTCGATTTCGTTTTATTTTTATATGCATAAATTATGCAAGCTATTAAATAAATTCAAAAAAAGTTATTGAAGTAGTCTTTTGACAGTACGTCTACAGCTACATTGCGGTTTGTTTCTGGTTGCAGAATGAATGGGTCATCTCGAGCGGGGTAGGGCCACGCCCTCATAGAATACCAGCGTAAAATAGCATCATAATGATGCTGTGTTTCGTCTGGTCAGTGTAGGGATCCGGAGACCTTTATTACTGGCGACGAGGCATTCCATCTCAGTCCCCAAGGGTGACAACGTGATCAAAATACAGATGGCATTATTATTCCTTGTAAAAGATGAATGTAGATGTCAGGGGCCGCAGCAATCACTTGTTGACTGTCACAGGAGAACTGTGCCCGTTTCATACTTAAAAAGAAACACAGTGTGTACAGTATTGAGCTCAGAGCTCAAAACTTAAATCCAAGCATAATTGTCAGACATAAGTATTCTGACATAATGATTTTTTGTTTAGTTGTTTTTTAAAAATCTATGTAATGGCAAATCGATTATTACTTGCGAAAATTTATTAATTATATGTATGCCTCTGTTAAGCGAAAAATAGGCGTCAGAAGTTTGTTTTTGTGTCTTGTACTATATTTTTGTAAACTCTTATATATAAGCTGTTGTAAATATATTGCGAGGTAGCCATTAAAATGCCTATGTATTTCTTTACTTCCTAACTTATCCCTTAGCGATACTCTATAATTTACATTATAAATACATCGTATAGCTTTTATACAATTTCAACATCATAAGCCCATATAAAAATTCCTTACTATTATATCTGCGAGTTGTCTAATACTTTTAATTGCATAAATTACACTGCTAAGTCAACGGTTATAGATATAGATAGACAAGACAATATAAGTATTCAAAGATTTACTTTTATTCACTTAGACGAACAAAAAGACAATAAATGACATAAAAAGTAGATGTTAACAATGGTATTAAATTACATTTTCGTTAACTAATTCAACAACAAAACGCTTGTTTAGTTGAGATAGTTTACGACATTAGTGGAATGGATTCAAAGCTAAGACTAAACCATTAAGCTATTAGCGCTTCCAAACGCCTGTCTGGCGTAAGAAGCAGGTCATGGTGTAAAACATCAGGCATGATAAGTTCCGCAGCGAGGTACCACGCCGGTTTCCGCCCGTTTAAAACTTGGCACGGTCCCTGGGGGTGCGTGCAAATATGACAAATTTATGTAAAGCGGGGGCTGTTTGCGCGGGAAGGCAACGCGGCCGAGTTAGTGTTCATTCCGCCAATGTTTACGAGCGGCGGTGTGCGCCTCAAAAATATGATAATGCCACCGCCGCTCATGGTGACGCTTCCGGATCGATTGCCAGCTGCCAGGCCACCGTTGATACGTTCATTTAGACCATAGCTCTTAATAGTAAAAAATATGAAATATTGTCTAGAGAGGGCATTAGCGCATAAGTCCATCCACCCACTGTGGATTGGTGGATTTTATATTTCTACGAAATATTTTTTAGTTTTTCATTTATTTCTTACCACATGTCTCGAAGTTTTCCTTCAAAGCCAAGTGCGTGACAATTTAGCACTTAAAGTTGCAATTAACAATGACATTCTTCATTGGAACCGGCACCGGGTATCCAAGTATATGCATAATCTATATATATAGTTTATCCGTTGATCCGAGCATCAGCTGTTTTTGATTTTGTATTTCATTGCTGGTTTTTTTTAGTAAAGTAATGTATTTTTTATGAAACCATCGTTTCATTTAGCTGTACTAAGATGATGGAGCGTAAATAATGCTAATAAAACGTTTTAAAAATGTTTTTTTTTAATAAGGTTCGAGTTTTTTTCCGTCCCATTATCAAAGGCGTCTTTAGTACTATCGTCTGTCTTCGTTTTCGGAAGCGGTCTCCTAATACCATGTATATTATCATCTATTATAGATAAACAAATATGATTGTAATATGGAGCGTCGATAGTCGGCCTGTCAGTGAAACAAGTATACAGTTCACCTGTGATGACTGTCCATCATTATTAAGGCCTGAGAATGCCTTGTATCATGTCGTCTTCGAATCTCTACAGAGCAGCGTCATATCGCTATTTATCACTCTGTTATTGCTACGAGGACTTGGACCTTCCGCGTCCGTGCTGACCGACTGACGGTGCAGACAGCAACCAGTATAATATTAATAGCTTCGATAGCTTTTTTTTAATTGCACAGTAATCTACTTCCATGTCATTGGGCATGATATATATTCAAAATAGAAAAAAATGTTAAAGAAAATATTACAGAATACCGAATAAGAGTTTTTTCTTATAAATAAAATTCATTGCTTGTCTGCAACCCCCCTTGGTGTTAAACGGTGATGGAGACGTTGATAAGAGAGAGCATCAGCTCAGCCAATGCCTATTCGCCACTCCTATGTTAAAGGCACCCCACCCACATTATATTCGGACAGAGACTACTTAGACTGCCGCAGACAAATTATCCCAATCCTTAGCTGTTTAAGTTGACTTTATAGAAAGAGATATTTAAGTGATATTTTCTCTTTCTCTAACCCTTAAAAAAAACTTAAAAACCTCAACAGCAAAACTCTTGCAGTAATACTAACTTTGTTCGGTGTAACAGTGAAATCTATGCAGTCCTAAATCCAGTTATTGTCCGCCTCGGAGTGTTTTGTTTGCGCAAATGAGACTTATGGATATTTGGTAAGTTCGCAAATGATGGCCGGCGACTTGGCAGCGACCTGCGAGCGACCACGACGCGGTCACGCAGCGGTTCGTTAATCCAATACAATGTTGTATTATGTATGAACCTTATCGTATTTGCAATAAGACTCATATTTAGTACAAGATTTGATGATACTGCACGTGACTCTACTAGAGTAATGTTTGTGTGACTTCGGATGGTGCAGCCAAAAGTTCCAAACTTTACTAAGCAAAGAGCTGTGAATGTCCGCGTAGTATATATATTAATAAATAGACAGTGTAACAGCTCTCAGTGTTCCAGGGTTAGAGAATATACTGCCGTGTCTATTCCCGCGGGTGCAGTTAGATACGGTTGAGGGATATAAGTGGAAATGCTCGTGATCTCCAACAGATGGTAGTATAATCTATGAGGGATCTAAGACCAGATTGGTGTTAAAAGTTAAAGATAGGCGTTGCAAGTTGTTTCTAATTGCGGCACGAATAGGTCGGCTCGAGGATGGACACCGAAAGAGAATAAATACCAAGTGAACCTCGGTTGCTTGCTCTCTTAATATTACATTTACAGCAAACGCCCAAGCGCTAAACTATCACGGTATTGAACTTGAAATCAACATAAATTAAGGATGTGTTTCTCAGAATATTTACGGTGACAAATGAGCACACAGTTCACGAGATGGTAAGTGTTAACCGTCACCCATGACATCTACATCCATCTTCGACAAATATTCAAAATGCTAATGGGTTATCACTAAGATTGAATGCCTCGTTTCTTGCTATTTGATCTCCGGATCCCCCTATCCACCATACGCGAAACAGAACAACAACGTTACACCAATATTTCACGCCAATATTCTAATGGCGAGTTCCTTCCCCGGTTGATGAAACCAATAAATATCGTCAGCAAGTTTCGTGTGTGTTTTACCACTTTTCAAATAACATTTAACAAAACACGACATTTTAATAACTTGAAAATATTTTTGAAAATTATTTCACTTTCCTGTACACACATAGGCGTGAATATAATCCGTCGCCCTGGCATCCCTCGAATGGGATCCGATCACATGTTCCGCGTGCTAATCGTGACATATCGCTTTATTTTCGACGAATCTAATTCTTCACGCGAAAGGGAGGCGACGACCGACTAAAACGTGAATGAGTCGTACGAATTGTAAATTACGTATGGTGTTGTTTTTTTAATATGTTTAGGGTGACAAACGCAGAGTAAGTGATTTCTGTGCCTCGACAAGGAATCATAATGTAGATGCGTTGTGTCAGTAATTTCCGGATCCCTACTCACCAAACGATATACAAGTTTTGAATGACAGGAATAGTCGTAATAGAGCCATTTTACAGCTAGCTTCTAGCAGCAATATGAATGGATCGGAGCGACCAGGGTCGACGCCCTCAAGGAACACTGCCAGTCCGAGGTTGCTCCTCAAGAATCTTTTTAAGTTATGTCGGTCTCCCTTCTTCTCCTGCGGATGACTACATTTCTTATTCCATCACGCAGAGAAACACCGAGCATAGGCCACTCCATAGTTCGCTGAGTTTTCTTATATGGCCAGCAGTGAAATATTATAAATTAAAAAAATGTTTAACAGTGGACTAGAGATGGGCTGAAAAGAGGAATCGATAGTTATTGTATTTCTTATAAATATTTCCAATCGCATGCTAAAGTCGTGCGGCCGTCACTCGCCTAGCGGGGCCCTACACGCCCGCCTGACAGATGGAAGTCGGATTTATGTGTTTACCGTATAAATCACGACGTAGACGTCACCATTGCCATCGGCTTCTTTTTTCGTCTGCAACTCCTGTTGGCTATATATCATAGCTCGGTCGTTTTATGTCTTCCGTGGTTCACGCTTTTTGAAGTTTTTCCCCGCTCTAAAAGCGCTCCCGACGTCGTACCCCGGCGAGGTCGTTCAACTTTCGCGGCGAGCTTAAAATTACAGGTGTTCTGAAATATTCAATTCAGATGCGAAGTTGGTTTTGATGAGTGTATTGTATAATACAGTTAATAATTATTAAGTACAAATATATTTATCGATATATGTATGTATTATTCACACACGTTCGCGTGGTGTAGTGGGTAGAGTTCGATTCCCAGCTGAAGAACAATATTTGTGTATCAAAAATTGTTGGATTTTTTTGTGTGTTTTGTACGTATGTCCCGTGTCGCTGACATTGCGTCTGAGTCCTCCGATCTTATTGCACATGCGTTAAATTGGGCAGGGAAGGGTCTCTGTTTTTTGCGTAAATGTCTACACGACACAATAAAATATTCTGAATAGTTGATGTCATCTGGCAATAAGCAGAAGAAATCACCGTGCTCGAAATTGACTGTCACGATTTATTTTTTATTTGTATATTTTATATTAGCTGTTTTTCTTCTGTCTTTTCTTTTTATTGATTAGGTTATTATAGGGCTGACTGCTGGAGAATGCCTTTGGCATCAAGTCTGCCCTTTGTGAACTTCTAATATTGCTTAGAGTTAATGCAATAAGGAGTAAATAAATAAATACTTTATTTTTAGAAGAAATTACATTGCACACAAAAATTTATTAAGTATTATATTATTTATCAATTATCATATTTGAATATTAATGAAGGCTCATGAATAACAGATAAGAGTTTTGAAGGTGTGAAGAACTAGCACACAATAAACCTACACAAGTGATAATAACCATGGCCCATCTTCTTCACCTCCGTCTTCCTTCACCGCCAAGCACGTGGTAAAATTTTAATTAACAATTTCATCGGTACCGGAGATCGAACTCGATTCACTCGCGTATCGTGTAATTAAATACGGGCGCTTACACACTAAGCTACCACAGCACTAAATAAGAACAAATGAAACATAAATTATTGATAAATAAAAATATAAAATAAAAAAAAATAGTTAAACAATTTTGATTACAACAATGCGACACATCAACGTGACGATGTACAAAGAGACGACTCTTGAAGTGCGTGTTAGTACACGGATCGACAAGACAAACGTCCGAGAATTTCAACAACAATACGATAAATTTACGTAATCCGCACCACGAAAATATTCCGTGGATTTATGCGGTGGACGTCGCAGCGACGTCGCGAGATCAATCATCGTCCTCTTAACGAGTGGTCCAGCTGTTGTACATGGGATTGATAGAGCTATAAAGTATATTTATAGTTGCTACAACTGTTCGAGAATAGTCGGTGATGCGTGGCGTCGAACACACCGGGATTATGTCGGTACGGAGCTACGGATCCAATGAATTGGATGCGGCAAGTTAATATTATATAATTTCAATGAAACCTCATCAATTAATTATTTTTTATAATATTAGTATATACAAAGAATCAAGATGCACGATCATTTGAACGTAGATGGAACGGGTTGTTTGTTACCTGCAATCGGGTTCCGAGAGTCTTAGCTGCTAATCTGCATGGAGCGCGTGCAACTCTTCTATAAATCTACACCTTGGTTTACAAATATTGCAGAAAAAGAGAGGAACAGAATAAAGACAAGCCCACCAACCAATATTGTAGTTGTTCATTCTTTTTCTCTTTTTGCCAGGCACCTACTTTCTATTTTCTTTGCGTCAGAAAAGTTTCACCAAACGTTACATATACAAACGTTGCACTTAAAATCTACACGAAATCTTATTTCGTGAACAAAAATGTCGTCCAGCATTTGCAGTGAAAAGTCTAAATTAAGTGAATATAATAAAGTGTGTGCACTACGTTTAATAAAAATAGAATATTCAGAAATTTTCACCGTTGAAAAATCACGTACGCGTTAGGGCCAGTGCCGCATCTAGCATTTCGCAGTTCCCACCGCCGTATATGACGAGCGATAATGTCGTAAACAGAGGCCCACGCCCACACAGCGGACGCTCCAGCAACTATAAAACATGCTATATTGTCATCAAACGAATATATTCTCTGTGAGCGCTGCTAACTCGCTTTTTTTATAACCAACTTTCACTATTTCCTCTCAATCGCCCGTGACAAAGAGACAGCTACGCGACAGTTTGAGCGAAACATTCGTCTGAATCAATCTTTACTTCTGATATGTAGTATCTAAAATATTTAGTAAAGCGAAACAAACCGTGTATAAAAAATATACATTAGAACTTAAATATATTAAATATTAGTAGAAAAAGCTCATCAACTATTTTATAAGAAAGAAGAAGAAAAGACAAAGTAACAGTAACTTTCAATTCTTTATTATCATCATCTGATTCCATCATTTTTTTGTAGAATAGGAAGCGAACGAGCAAGTAGGTCATCTGGTGGTAATGATTACCGGCGCCTACGGACATCCGCAATTCTAGAGGAATCGAAGATGCGCTGTCGACCTAAGGAGTAACAACGAACACACAGTTCGTTTGATTGTAAGGACCATGTCATCTACATCCTTAACAAAGATTCAAGATGTACATGCATCGTCACCTAGATGATGGAGATGGTATGCCTTGTTACCTGTGTTTGTGCCCTCGGATGCCTATAACACAGCCTGACATTTCTTTTCAATTGCAAAGTAATCATTATCGCTTGCCAAGTAATCATTATTGATTGCAAAGTAATCATTATTGATTGCAAAGTAATAATTATAATTCGTAAAACATAAAGTACATGAGTACAACAAATACCGTGAACCAAAGAAGGTAAAATAAAATAGAATAGCATCTGTTTAGGTACAATAAAGACAGTTATCGTATGTCACCCACGACACCTGTCACAAACTATCGCTGGATCCAACGAATGCGCCAAACGACCCGGAGGGCTTGACTGCAAAATAAAAAGCACAAAGTGAGTTTTGGGAGCGTAAGCATAGTTGAATTTTCGTTTAAATGCATCGAAGTCTTCAAAAGTTCTTCGTGAATGTATCCCACACCGCCCGATCCGCTGCACTCCTTGACAATCGATTGACGGGTGTCCCCCTTCCCCGACCCACCCCTTGCACCATCCGCCACCCTGGCGCATCCCCTGACCCACATCCCCGCCATATTTATAATAATTGAACCGCGCCAGCGAATTCGAATGAGTAATAAATCGGACATGGTTAGTATGATAATGGCATAGAGTTTGCCAGTATCGGAGTTTGGGAGCGCACAAATTTTCTTTTGCGGCGAACCTGCATTAATGCGAACAAATAAATGGATTTTAATACTGCCAATATTTGTATCATCTATTCCAAAAAAATTATTTGAACTGATTGTCCGTATACATAACGATATAACGATATGCAAATCTTCAATTCAATTCACTTCATAGACGACGATATACGAAAGCAGTCTCCATAGATATAATAAAGATTCTAATTATTGAGAATTAATACAAAAAATGTAGACGAAAATTATAGTCGTATAGGTAAGTTTCACAAGTCAATAGATGCGGGTGCTTTAGAATCATGTTTTATCCTATCTATGGGAGATTTTCAATAGTGGACTATAAATAGGCCCTGACGATGAAACAATAATAGTAATTTGTAATAATGTAAACTTGGGAAAAAAAGTAGCCAAGACTTTTGACAGTTTACCATATACATACATATATATATATATATAGTATTCGCAGCAGTTGGCGTGTAGATAAAACGTTTAGAGCGTCAATTGGGTAATGATTCAGGGTACAGTCTGCGAAACTTAATCTCGTACCTTCGATATTCGCCATTTTTCTGAATGTGAACCATTCTCTAGCACAACATTTTAGCATTGTTGGAGTATTTAACGGACATGTTAGAATTGTTATTATATTTATTAATCATTAAAAAAAAATTAATATGAATCTACGAATCCATGACACCGTCATACAAAAAACTATGGCTTTTGACAGATGGTGCAATAATCTTGCAAAGAATTGCGGCCAAATTTTAGTTAATAAATTTTAAAAAGCAACCGGAATCCAAGAAAGAAGAGCTTGCCAAACGTGACGATTACGACAAATTATTCCAACTTGGAGAAAATTGTTTATCATGATTCTGCATTAACAGAAGAGCGGAGTTCAGACATCTCTGATATATATATATATTTATATATATATATATATATATAAGCCTAAGCCTTAGTGTTCATTATTTAATAGATATTGGCGTTGCGTCTCGTATCTTCTCTTTTAACCACTAACATAAAACACTTATGCTATTAGTTGGTTTACGACAATAGTGGAATGGCGGATTGGATCGACTTAACATTCCCAGATCATACGATAAACCAATACGCCATTGAAGCTTAATTTTTATTAACTATTATATACAAATATTTTTTTATACATTATAGTGTGGAATATTCAATGGAAAAGTAAATAAAATACATTAATATGTATAATATATGATAACAAAACATACAAGCAATACAATAAAATAAACATATATTAGGACTGATCACACGGAATCTCTCGACAAGGGAATCCAAATACTCGAGGGTTAGGGCAAAACGGAGAGAAACTTACGGACCGTAGCGGTAGCGTGGAGAATTATAAATTATTATAATTATAATCTTACGCTATCGCCAAAATGAAACTGATGCGAAGTGCCGTCCGTGCGGATGACCCAAAGATTCGTAAGCGGTCCGTGAATAATTATAGCATGAGTTATCCGCAAGTCTTATTACAGACATACTGTCACGCGAACCGGATCTGAGCGAGGCATGCGTTCTGGTCGTCTCAAGAGTGGGACGGATGAGTTATGTGACGGCCCGTGAGCTATGGACCGAATATAAATATGGTATCTTCAATCAGCGACGGCTCGTTGCCGCGGAATACCGATTGTCATATTATCAATATAAATCTAATAGATTGATTAAATTTATTTAATCAAAGTGCAGGATGTTTTTTTTAATCGTAAAACATATTTTCCGTGATTTACTATGGTTATTATTATATAGCAGGTAGTGTTTAGAGCTGGGCAAAGGCATACTATCTTCTTGATGTTCTCTTATTTTATTGCATTGAGGGTGACAAACGAGCACACAACGCGTTGTCACCCTCAGGTGTTCTGTGTGGACATTTTCCGATCAAGCCGACCATTCCATGTTACAACTAGAAGCTAGCTGCATCGTAGCTCTACTTGCATTGTATGGTTTTATTGATACACAAAAAACATTTTTTATATTTACCTAAAACCACGACTGAGGGAATCCAGTCGCTAGGTGACTTTATAAATTATATTTAACGCATTTTGTCGCATTTAATTCTTAACTTTTTTCATCAGACTTCACTTTTCATGATGCTGCGCAGATCGAATTACTGAAGATAAATAATTAAAACCTGACGGTAGTTGCGGTTACCTATGACATCGGGACGTCAAACATTCCTCGTCGTGACCGTGGATACTATAAAGCACTCGGAGTTTCAGTATAAGAAACTTAAAAATCCAAAAAATATATTTTACTCAATGTGCAATAGTCGCGTAAATATAAGAAACTAACTTGTATTTATTTGTCCTTTAAGAAAAAAAGCGGCCCGGGAACAAAGCAAGCTACAGATGCTAGTGACGGATCGACTGGCCGGGAGAGACGGACCAACAGAGTCGTTCGCTTTGACTCCCGTCTTAAATTATGTCCGGAACGTGATAACGAAACGGGTGCCCGGGGGCGGCGGCGGGCGCGGGGGACGCCGGGGGAGGGTATTTACTTTTGCGACACACTCCTACCCGAACTCTATTTAATGGATTGTGACGGATTTGACGTAATTTATAAACATATATTTATTGTATATTCCATGGCAGCAATAATGGGTCGGCTTGACCGGGGAAGGACCACGCCCGCATAAGATACCAGCATAACGCTGTTGTGGTTCGTCTGGTGATTGAAAGGATCCGAGGGTTACTGATGATTATTATTTCTGATATTCCGAATGTGGGCGCTATGGGCCGCAGGAATCCATTACCTATGTGTATAAATATATATATACATAGTATATAAATACACATATTCAGTATTCATTGCGTTGTATACGGTCAGCGAAAAGCTTAAAACGTCAAGGTATTTTAAAGATAATATCTTGCGTGAAAAGTGTCGTACACGAAAAAATATTAAACGTCATAATGACCCCCAAACATACAAACGGAATTGCGAACTTTAAGAAAAATTCAATGATAAAAATTATAAAGGAAACGACTCCTTTTATAGAGCCAGGACAAAAAATATTTCACTCGATGTTAAATGAATAATCTTCAGATTTTTCCGACGCGAATTTTTTAAAAGCTTCACTCTCAATTACGACAGGAACAAGACATCCAGTGACGTCATCGAGATAACGTCAAAAGGGTTGGGTTCCACTCGAAAAATAAAAAAAAAGCAAAACCTTATCTGTGACCATTCAAAATGTTGCGTCTGGAAACGAAATGAAAATAATGAGGTTTTGAAATTTCGGCTAAAGCTTAAAAGTAATTGCAAATTAGAAATCTAGAAGACATAAGGATAAAGGTTTCAGAACGGCTTGTTGAAGAACAGTGTTAATTAAATCTTTAATGTTGAATGTTTTAGAAATAAAAATTGGAACCAAGTATGCAATACAACTTAACGACGACAGACGGGGGATAAAAAGTAAAAGATAAAAAGGGATAAAAAGTGTCTTCGCGCTGATTTCGTCGTATGATGATGTCGGCGACGTAAAGTATGCATTACTTCGTAAGTATACACACCCTGCTCTGCAGTCCTTGAACGGCGGATAAGGACCCAGGGGGTCGTTAACCCCTAGTACGGATGCCCGGGTAAAGGGGCAGCCTCCAGACCCGTTACCTGCAGCCCATCAGGCTTGCGGATGCCCCAGCGCGGGGGATAAAAGTTTCGGAGTGGCGACCTAAGTCCCAGTGTTGGACAATCTCTATTATATTGAACGACGACCTATGCAAGTTTGCGAGACATCGATGGATGCTTAACCACCACCTGATCCTGAACGTGGTCTGTGGAAACCTAAGGGGGAGGTCTATGTTAAGCAGTGCATTGTGGACAGGCTGTGATCGCGTTGATATGAACTCAGTATCTATCTGGTCAAAACAAGTAAGCTAAGTTCACGTGACTTAAATATCAATTATAAGCTTTGACTTGGACTAAATGCAACTCTTTCTGGCTTTAATTCTTTGACCGGTTCATTTTTTAACGCTAACGATAACCGAGTTTTTAAATATGCATATTTTATATCAGGCACATAATGACAGACCAAAAAAAGCAACAATTGTTCAGTGTTCGGGTTTGAAATAATCAAATATATGTGTATTTAATTGGAATATAGTATCTATATTCCAATTAAATACACCGCACTAGAAACTTCTCTCGCGATAAAATCGTGAAAAAAGATGAAAGTATAAAACATGTCGAAAGACAAAGACGAGACACGTAGCATGCCGTCTCCTTTAGAATTAAAAGTCCAGGTGGGGTTGTCCGGCATTGATCTGCCGCTGACGACGGACCATGGAGACGTCACCCACCCCCCCACGCCCGCTGCAAGGACGTGTGGATGCTTAGCGACGTCCAATTGATAATAGGGGATGCCTGCTATTTATTTAGACGAGCTCATGCTGAATAGACGGCTTTTTGATTCGAGAACGTGACGTGAATTTCGGATTAAACATTCATACTAACGGTTTGTTTATTATAAATATTTGAAATTTCGTATGAATTATTATACTATAAAAATGTAACAGCCAATTTGTACAGATCCCACCGCATGGGGCGTTAGCCTGCTCCCTACAAGGGATGTAAGAGTATGCTCTGTCATTAAGTTTAGTAAAAATAGTTTTTAATTATATCTGAAGCGTCAATAACCTAATGGTTTGGGGTACGGTCTGCGAAATTTAAGGTCGTAGGTTCGAATCCACCATTAGACTATTGTCGGGAACCATCTCCTAGCACAAGCATTTCCAGCTCAGCTGGAGTGCTTAACCGGAATATTAGGAATGTTAATATATAAATGGCATTGCTATTATTCTTTTTAAAAAATATATATAGTGCTGGAAGCATTCGTGCACGTAGGCACACAAATATCGTCTCCTCTCCTATTCCGAATTAATACGTGTCTAAGGGTCGGAGGAAATTTTAGATGTAGTGAGTGAGTATTAGACGGAAGATACGCAATACAACCTGACCCGAAAACTTAAATCCGTGTGGGGTGGTGGTTAGAGTGGCAGTATGGGTTCACAGGCACTGAGTTTGTTTCCCAGTCGAGGAACAATATGTACGTAACACAAATGTGTATTCATCAAAATCGAAGACTATTCAGGACAATCTTTCTCACAATCTAAACTCCTATTAAAATCGTAAACTTTGCTCTTTGTCTGTTTGTATGTGCGTTTGTACAAGTAATTAAGTTGTGGTCTTGTTGAGATTAGCTTGAGTTAACATATTGTGATGGTTGAATTTTGGTCAGTAGACAAATAAAAAAGGTCATGATCAAATTAAACTGCATCTAGTACGTAGATGTACCACGTGCTTGGCGGTGTGGGAATAGGTTGAAAGGAAACCTGCATGTCTAAAAAATTACTAAAAAAATACTTTGAAGCCATGTGAAGTCCGCTGATTCACGCATTCCTCTCTTGGGAGGAGGCTTATGGAATATTTATATACGTATATAGGCTGTTACTTTTTATTTTTTCTTTACGACTAATAGTCTAATGGTTTAGGGTACAGTCTAGGAAATGAAAGGTCGTAAATTCAAATTCACCATTCGACTATTCGCGTTAACCATCTCCTTTTTTTTTTTGCGTGGGGAAATGCCCGTGGGGTAATGTCCGTGGGGTATGCACCCGCCTTCGCCCAGAACAATGTTATTAGCATTTTTTCAACTAGTAATAATTTGTGTATGATTGAAAAAAAATTAATGAATCTTGTTAATTGAACTCTTCGATAATACTTAAACAATTAAGGAGAATTTCATAACAATACAAAATTAAGGTCCAATGGGTGCAGAATGACCCGCCGACCATCCACGAATTAGTTGCGCAGTCGTAGCAGCTCTAACCATCGATTAATTTCCAGCATTCGTTTCTCTAATATAGTAGTCGTTTACGGATTTTTTTTTATATAGAAAGAAGGGAACAAACGTGCGGCGGGAACACCGAGGCGCTCATCGACGCCCATGGACAAGCGCAATACCAGAGGAACTGCAGATGCGTTGCCGGCCTTTAAGAAAGGAATTGTTTCGAATCTTATTATTATTTTTTAGTATAATTATTCGAAAAAACTCGTCTCACAGCTAAGTAAAAATAAAGTAACAGCCTATATATATAAACCCCACTGCTGGGCTTAGGACTCCTTTTGGAACTTAAAATTGCAATTAACAATTTCGCAGACGGCACCTGGGATTGAACTCGATCTTCTCGCGTTCCGGGATTTAAATGTAAATGTAGGTTGAGACATCGAGCTATCACCTCACACAAGTGAAGCACTAAAGAAAGTAATGTTAAAGAACTGGAAAATATCTCTCATAAAATAAACAAAGATATGTATAATTAAACAAAAACTATTTTTTGTCCATTAATGATTAAATCTTTATGATTCGCGGTAGAAGACTCGAGTAAAGTACCAAATGCGTGGTCACCCTGTCCTTTGCACGTCCACGCCGGGCCTCGGACGTCTTGCAGCGTTTGACTGGGCGAAATCACTCAAAAGTTTTAATGCCGCTTCCTGGGGACGCCGCGCCGGCCAACGCTCTAGTTCTGGTGTGTGTGCGACCCCCGCCGTTTGTTTCACGAGTATTCGTCAGCATAAGGCTGCCATTGTTAACGTCATTATAAGACGAAAAATAATATTTTTAAATTATTATTTATAATATTAAGCATTGTGCCACATCTGAATCTGCAAGCTTCCTCCGATTCTATTGCACATGCATTAAATCGGAATATGGTAGTTCCTCGTGTGTTACACACTAATATTTTATAAAAACAAAAAGCAGTTTTAAAACTATTAAACAAATTCAATTACGACAATCGACCCTCGCGACCCATTTAAAGCAACCTTACCGTGTCGCCGTCGAGTGACAAGCCATCAGTTAATGCCCAATTATCCTGCCCCCTACAATCTCCTTTATCATTCATCACTGAGAGTTGGCAGTAATCGTGTCTAATTAATGATGCCGCCAATTATGAATAAAAAAAATACAGCTATGTTAATAATAAAATTAACAAAAGAACTATAAGAGTAATAAAAAGTAAAGTCCCTAAAGTTTTTTTCTCGTAGACCACTGCTTACCCCTAATATGAAATTTTTGCAAATCCACCAATATCAAATGTGTTATTGACAGTTGGTATAGTGCATATTATAATTTATATATTGTGTAATTTATATGTGTTTATAATATAATATAGTATTATGTAAGTAAATAAGTCCTATCTGTGGATATATTCATGTGTAAATAAGGCCTATCTGTGGATATATTCATGTGTAAATAAGGCCCATCTGTGGATATATTCATGTGTAAATAAGGACTATCTATGGATATATTCATGTGTAAATAAGGACTATCTATGGATATATTCATGTGTAAATAAGGCCTATCTGTGGTTATATTCATGTGTAAAAAAGGACTATCTGTGGATATATTCATGTGTAAATAAGGCCTATCTGTGGTTATATTCATGTGTTAATAAGGCCCATCTGTGGATATATTCATGTGTAAATAAGGACTATCTGTGGATATATTAATGTGTAAATAAGGCGTACCTGTCTGTGGATATATTCGTGTGTAAATAAATACTATCTGTGGATATTTCATGTGTAAATAAATACTATCTGTGGGTATATTCATGTGTAAATCTATTATCATGGATTTACAATATTTTTTGGTTGACTTGAATCCCTTGGTGTTGATAAAGACCTCTTTGGGTATCAATGGTCTGCTCAATGTATCATTAATCTGCTCCAAAAAAAATTTCTTGTGACTATTTTAATACTGCGTTATGAATTACACCATATATGAATAGGATTGTTTAAACCTCGACTCGACAATAAAGTTCCACAGGACACATTTGTACAGCATTGTAATTTACTACAGCAGAGTCTAGTTCGGTATCACAAAAGAAATTTTTCTTCATTATCCATCTTTTCCAAATCCACAATTGGGAGTGGTCTAGAGCCTTTCACTGTTATACCTGTTGTGGACTTTCACCATCGCACAAACCGCCTTAAAAGCTAATTCCATCAGCACCGTCTTGACAGTCGCGGTCCACCACAGTCAGTTTTATGTGTCACTTCATACGTATTCATTTAGTTACAATGGTGGGTTCTTCTAGCGTACGTTTTTCTTAAAAGCCGCCAGCGCACTGGCACTGGACTCGGTGAGGAGTTCATGCTCGGAGATATACCTGGGACACCTGTTCGGTTGTCTCCCTTTTATAAAAAAAATTATATAATAAATAGATGTCTTTTATTCTTATTAAAGATTATATTAGTAATATTTTCAATAATTAAGGATTAGATTTAATCTAACAAAAGTTGCTATCTCCCCCTATTGCGGGGGCATTTCAGATTCCTTCCTCGTCGGCTTTTGTAATCTGCGTTTCGTGTCTCCTATACTGCATGTGAAGGTTCCGGACGGGATAAATTGGAGCGTCGATGCTTTAGAGTACGGTCTGTGAAACATCACGTCGTGGATCATTCAAATATTGTATAAGATAAGTTCAGTTAGAGCGGTTGATATGAATGTAAATAACATTAGTACCATTGCAATAATGTATATATATGTCTTTCATTTATATACACGACAAAAGGGACAAAGGTAAATTCTTATCTATTGATAATTTATAATAATTTTAACCTTACCCGGAGAAGTCCTATTTAGAAACGTAATGAATAATTTCGAAACAGTCGACGTACCCGGCAATATTGTGAATGCACTTAATATTATCCCGGTGTAGGCTTGCCCTGCCTCTCTTGATTCCGGGCCGCACTGATCCCGGCATCATTGGCAATACCGGGCCGCGGGATAAGGCGGCTATATTAACGGGAATCCTCACCTGGATAAGCATTACGAAATGAAACGTACTTTCGGCGAAATGACATCCGGCCTTCTATATGACGTGATAACTCCAGCTCACAGAAATAAATGAGTTACGTTTATTTTTCATTGGTTTTCATATACGGAGTTGATGAAGTTAAGATTATTTTGAAGTATAATTTCTAGTTAAGCAACAGAATTTATTTCAAATCTTTTTTAAATATCATTTCAGTTTTTCTTTCTTCGCAGAGAAAGCTACGTACAAACGCTCAATACAATAGAATGTCTTGGTTCGCTGAAATGTAATTACCTGAAACAAAAAAAAAAACATATAAGGAATTATGGCTTAAGAAATTTTATTCGTAATAGTTTATTTGATAAATCATTACACTACAATATAACCGGGGTGTCCTTTTAAGTATAAAACTCTTGTGTTAGAATGCTCTTCCATAGCACTTGTACATTACTGTTCGTACGACATTAAAACAATATATATATTTATATATATAATATAATATTTATATTAATATAAAATATAGGAATATACACGCTAAAGGCGTGTGTGTGTATATGTTATTGTTTCATCACCTATAATGTTAGAAAATGATTACAGTAGTGTAAAAAACACTTTGATTTTATTACATTTTTAAAAATTATATTTATCTAATTAATATAATATAAATTTATATTTTTTTTAATTTAAAATGGATTCTATTTTAGTATTGGGGAGCAAATCTTCAAAAGAATTTTGGGGGAATACACAATATCTACACGGTACATAATAAGTCGGATTGCACATTAAGTCGACTCAAGGAAAGACTACGCTTTCACAGTATACCCAGCGGAAAATATGTTTAGCTTAACTGCGTTTCGTGTGGTCGGATAAAGAAAACAAAGATGTTTTACTAGTAATAAGACATTTGAAAGAATAAAAATATATTTATTGATTGTTAATGGTGGACAAAAATGAAAAATAAAAGGAAAAAGGAAAAGCAGAAAATGATAAACACGTTAAAAGTACCAAGTGCAAAAAATTAAAAAATAATAAGTTCATTTCGTCTTCAGGGATGACAATACATCTTGTAATTAAGAAGTATGTGGGTGATGGTATGACTGTTATATGCTTAATACTACGTGCTATAAAGGAAAAGCTTATATATATATATATGTATATATATATATATATATATATATATATATATATATATATATATATATATATATATATATAAATATATATATATATATATATATATATATAAATATATATATATATATATATATAAATATACATATATATATATAAAATTTTATAATTTTTCCCTGCAATTGCCAACTACATCGGTGCCAACACTAGGGATTTACTTTGTTTGTTCGAATACCGTGAATTACTATCCGCCGCCACATGTATATTATTTTGTTAATACAACATCGAGGCGCTGAAATGTATGATGGTGTTATTTTTAAATAATCTACTAAAGTAGGAACCGCAAAAATACCGAAAGCCGATGCCCCTTTGTTTCGTCGGACGAGGGCACGGAGCCGGGACACGTGGGACGAGGGGAGTCCATTGGAATTCTTTATAGAATGAACTGGATTTAATATCGGCTGGTATGCCGCATTGAAAGATAGTGTCCAACCCGCGCCCTCCTCCCGGGACGGCGTCGCGCCGTTTTCAGATTTATTTTATTCTGTACGTAGCATGTAGCTACATTGACCGATTACACATTACATATGTACGTCTAAATACATTCGTAAATAACTTTGTAAAAAAACAGATGAAAGTATGATTTAATGGTAGTGGAGCCAATCTGCAGTTGTATGTAGATGCGGCATGAGTGGGGAAGGACCCCGCCCTCATGGTATTGCAGAGTAAAATGGCAGCATAACGCTATTATGTTTCGATTGGCGTGTGTAGCGATCCTTTATTACTGGTCACAAGGTTTTCTAAGTCCTGGAGATTGACAAAATCATGCAGATGCATTATGATTCTTTTTCGAGAATTAATCATTTATACGCCGACCGCAGGTATCATTTACCAACCATATAATTTACCAATCACTCAAGTGAGGGTATATATATATATATATATGTGTTGATGTAATAAGACATACCAGTAGACGTGACACATTAGTTATGAAAGAGCAAATATTAAAAACACCTGCTTTACACGTCAATTCATAAAACACCTGCCGTGTTAAAACTAACAACGTCTTCTACGGTGACAGTGTTTATGGAAATTTGTTTCTATATTAAACTAGTCTTCTCTTCATCAGTATCATAATTATAACTTTCTAAAAATAGTCCATTGCTCAATGGATAGACAGTAATCATAATGAATGTTTCATGGTCAATGGGACTCCATAGATTTCCACAAAGCACGATCCTGAGCCATACGCATGTATCGCTAAAAAAGAAGTCCACCTCCAGAATTATGTAATCATTTCCCTTGACCCGAGATTTTATAGATCTTTGCGCGGTCCGACCGAAGCTGATCGAATTTTATTTTATGAAGTGCGAACATTACATTGCAACCAGTTACTCGGATTTATAGTTTATCTACTTGGTAACTGAATGTTTATGAGCTTTTATTTAAGTAACCTTACCTTAGCCTACCTTACCTACCAAAGCGTAGCTTGTAATAAAAGTTATTGAACTTTTAATACAAGGTATGCGAGTATAACGAGTTCGAACCCCTGTTACCCGACATTAATGAAATTGTTAATTGCAATTTTAAATGGTGCATCAACACGTGCTTGGCGGTGAAGAAAAACGTCGTGAGGAAACCTGCATGTCTAAGAAATAATAAAATAAAATACTTCGAAAAGCCAGAACGGGAAGGAGATAGAGGAGGCCTATGCCCAGCAGTGGGATTTATACAATATATACATAGTGTGACTATTTATTAAAATTTACTGGGACTCGATTTCGTAGTGGAAAAAGGTCGACCTACATACCATTTCTAGTCAAAACATTCATATATGGAACTTTTCAAGATAATTACATTGTGTTTAGAATAAAAATTTAAGTGAACCCAATCTAATAATTAAATACAATAATATTCAAAGAGATTTTTGTTTATTTTTTTAAAGAATATTAGTCATGATTTTACATTCCTAATATTCCGGTTAAGCACTCCAGCTAAGCTGGAAATGCTTGTGCTAGGAGATGGTTCCCGACAATAGTCTAATGGTGGATCCGAACCTACGACCTTATGCTTCGCAGACCGTACCCTAAACTACTAGGCTATTGTATTTTGTGTAGTATTTATAAATCAGAACACATTTATATTTGTGTGAGTGGTGGCAAACAAGCACCCAGCTCACCTGATGATGAATGCCTCGTTATCTGTAACTAGCTCTACGGATCCTCAGCACTTCACATTGTTTCCGTACTATTTTTATCCACGATCCACGAAAGTATGAAAAAAGCCCCTTGCGGCTCTTTCTATGCAAAATTGTAATAAATAGCATGTTTACACAAAGCAAGCTCAAATTTATTTTTTCATATTGTAATTTATTTTTCATAAAATTACATGGAAATATTTAATTTTATAAAACTACATTATAATTCATTCCTTTGATCAACGAATCGAATACAGGTCTTATTTATCAAAAAGAATGCGACCCCCTTTAATAACAAACGCGACCCCCATGTTGAGAAACGTTGCTGAACACACACAATACGAATCAGTGATGACATGGTACATCCGGTCAAGCCGATGTTTAATTTCATCATCTAAACAGACAAGCAAACATATTTTTATTATGTAAACAAAGAGTTTAATAAAAAACAATGTTTTTATTAGATAGGTATATGAGAGTACATTCGATCAGTGCGTTATTGAGGCACGATCCGTGTCACGCTAACAAAGTGAAGACAGTCGCTGTAAGAGGGCAATATTGTCCCGGCCGCAATCTCGTATCGGGTCGGCGAATAGCTCGGATACTTATGTAAATCGGACCACGACCGCTTATTGTATATCTAATTTGATTCCTTTTGCAATACCGTGATGGGATACGAGCATCGGCCCTACCTGCCCATCTAATATCGCGCGGGGTCGGGAAGGCCCGCCGTCGCAGTTGCGGGGTTAAGAGATCGTGATAGCCGGTAGTTTGGGCGGGTTGAGTTTTTTTTTCAAATATTTACGAGGCAGTGACGGTGAGAGGTCGCGTTTCTTCCTAATCCAATTTCGGGTTATGTGTTTGGGAAGTCACTTATTTTGCGGGGATGTTTTCGCAGGGTTTACATATATTTTAATTAAAGTTAATACGGTGCGCGCGACGGGTCGGACGCACGTGTTAGTTTTATTGACGGAAACGGGTTTTGATTGTGCGGTGGGATAACTTCTAGGTTTTTTTCAAATTTTCGTTTTTATATACAAACGGTACAACGTCTTTATATAGGTGTATAGAAAATAATAAAAAAAATCGAAACCAACTTAAAACGTTTACTAAGTTAAAATAGTTAATATGTCTACTGGGTTAAACACTTATGTACACCATGTGTTTTTATAATAATAAGGGTGACAAACGAGCACACACTTCACCTGTTGGTAAGTGATAACTGCGGCCGTGACGTCTACCAGAGAAAGAGAACAAAGATTCAATACGAACATGCGTTGTCACCCCTGAGGACAGCGATCGAATCCCTGCTTTCATGGTCACCGGATACCTATAATCACCATACGAAACGCAGCAGTGCTATGCTACTACATAACGCTGGTATTTTGTGAGCATAGACAGAACCGATTTATTCATCTACAAGCAATATATTTATTTAAATAAACCCACGTTGTATATACAACGTGGGTCACAGTTGAATTTTAAACAAATCCAAAAATAAGTCGTTGCCGACTTTTTACGAACCGATCAAACTCTTTCCCAAACTGAAATGCAACGAAGCCAATGCAAATAAAAATAAAGCCTCTACACACGACATTAACGCTAAGTAGTTCACGTCTAATCTATCAACGAACTTGCTGGAAGGGTTTTTTATAAAAACGCTTCGAAAGTTGAACGAAACGTTCTCGCTGATATGAAAATTCGTACTGATGTTTGGACTTGTCACTTGGATTGGCCACGTGACGTACACCGTGCCTATTAAAGCTTTATTAATTCCGAAGCTAGACTTTCCTTTCCGGAGGTATTTTATTGAAACTTTCGGTCGGTGACGTGGCGCCGGAATTGTCTTTATAAAGGTTCAAGTGGAGTTCGAAATTAGATGAGCTTTTTTGTACAATTAGCGGCGACAAACGAGCTATGCTTTGTACAGTTTAAGGGCACTCTTGGTTAAATCAAAATAAAACCTTGATTTGTGCTATATAAGCACAACGTTTTTTTATATTAATATTACATATAAAGGGTGATAATCGAGCACAGTCAATCAGATTTTAAGTGAAGACTTAATCCGTTAGAAGCAACTGACCGAGCCGATGTTCGGCCCTCTCGGGTGCCCTCGAGTCAATTGCTTTCACACAGGGTAACGGTCGAAGCCGAGGCTCCCTCCCGAGAGGGACCCTTGTCTTGGATATCCATAAATTAAGATATTAATAATAAGATATTATAAATAAAGGTCTCCTAAGTGCCTTAAGCGCTCGCCCACCTTTCAACCCGGTGAAGCTATAAAAGCCCTCGTGCTATCAGCCAAAAAAAAGTAAGGGAAGACTGTGGCGCATGACATCTACATCTATTATCAACAAAATTTCAAGATACGCGTACGTTGTAACCAGGATTAAAATAGAATGTCTTGGTTGCCTGTTATTGAGTCTCCGGATCCGTACACTCACCACACGAAACACAGGTTATAATGCTATTGCTGGTTTTCCGTTTTAGCCTTTGATAATGCACTTAGATATTTAGTCATCGTAGTTGTGTTTAAAATTTCTCTCAGCGAAATAGAGTTATAAATAAATGATTTGTTAATAAGTCCTTATGGCCCGTGTATATAAACTGGCAAAGTTAATGTTCCCGCTAACTTAACTACCTACATCCGATGGGAAATCTAAGTATTGCTGTAAAGTGAAAACTTTGGTGCACAATCAATAACAAACTTAATGTCATGCCACCATTCCAGGTCAACTGCTACCGAGGTGATATATCTTGATTGTTCTTGGATCACCTGAGGAGGGATTATAGTGCCTAAGTAATATACATTCTAATTCGTCATCATTTCTAAATGCATATGCAATAAGAACATTTATATTTTATAAGCACAAATATATTTCGACGGAATCTATATCAGATCTCGGCATCACAATTTGTGATTTGAGCAGTAAGTCACGGCGCCGTCTAAACTATACGAGTCCCGTAAAAAATCCTATTATGTAAATTTGAAATATGATACAGTAGGTACACTGTTTGCACAATAAGTTATATGAAACAACCTGTAAAACTATATATATATTAAGTTTTAAAAATATGCAATAAGGTAAATTTTATCCTCCACTAGATAGAGTGACGACCTATCCGTCCCGTCTGCGGGTAGTCGATGCATGTAGTACTTCACTCGGGATCGTCCTATGCGATCTACGGGGAAGGACTATTTGAGCCGTGGACTAAGCTGATGTTGAAGAAGTAGATGTATTTTGATCTTGTGAACAATAATACCTTTTTAATCGTTCTGACACCATATACCATACCGTAAAAAAATCCAACATACGCCAACAACATATCTATTTGATCAGACATTAAGTAAGGCTGAGCAAATGAATTTGCCCAAACTGAGTAATGAATAAGTTAGTTTAAACTCATCATATTAAACACACATCTCAACAGATTTAACTTCTTTCCAAGCTCTGTAGAGAGGCGTTAAGAAATGCATTTCGTGAGGCAGACGAATGCTTGAATGGAGAACGTTCGCGAACAAATCTCAACAGTTGTAACTGCGAACGTCAAGTTAATTAAAACAGCGAAAAGTTGGCGATTTAAAAGCAGGTGACGGGCGGCGGTTACATTGGAGCGAGGGAGCGTTTTAACGAAAATAAATAATAAATATTATTTTCCAAATGAAAAAAGTGATGTTATATAATAGGTTTTCGACATAGAGACAACTTTCTATTTTTATATAATGGATTCAATCATATAGTTTATCTGATAATACCATCAGAAACTATTATTGACGTCGGGGAACGTATATTTTCATACAATGCTATATATAAATTGGCAAGGATGGCAAATAGGACTAGAAAACAACTTAATAAGTAACAAATAATAACAAATCGCCTGTCTAATGTTTTTATTATTATAAGTCAACAGAACACGGCAAGAAAAAGTCAGTAGAAAGAAGTCAACAAATGATAAAATTTTATAAACAGTATAACTACCCTAGAAAATAACTGTAGACCACGCCCTCATAAAAACTCAATAGTTTAAAAAACATGTGTTAATATTAACATTTTATCTGTACCCGCTATCCGCTAATCGCGAGATCGCAGTCTAAACATAACCAGTATTAGCAAACTGTCGAACCGAAAGAAACTATTTCGAAATATACCAACTAACTATTTATTAACCGTACCGCGCTAAACGGTTTCCCTTGGAACACTTACTAACGTAGACCATTATGAGTCGCAAATTAAGCTGTCATGGGAATTTCTGTTTATAAACTTATGGTATTTCAAGGACTTCTCAATGGCTTAAGGTAAGCATATATTGGCGTAGAGCTTGATTTATACTTAGTTTTCTTTGTGCAAAATATTTAGGTGGTAGAGTCATGCCCCCACTATAAACTAGATTATAAATAGATCAACGTAGACGTACTGTGTTTTGAATGGACAGCGAAAGAAACCAAAGATTTGTCTATTTACGACGAAGCAATCCTACTTAATCCACATGGCTGACAGTGCATTAATGATCTTATCCTAATATGGGTGGTACAGGTTGAAAGAATCATCATCAGATGAATCATGTGCATATCATGTCACCCCTCCAATATTACAAAAAAAGAGTATGTCACTTATACTAGTTACTAATTGTCTTAAGTATTATTTGTCATGTACATTATTAATGATATCTAGTTGTTTATCCAGATAACCAGGATTCAACTCTCCTACGGTTTAATTCAACATTGGTCTAAAATATCAGTTTCGCTATTAGGAGATGGAGACCAGATAAATTAGATAGATAGTCCAGGTCGTTGCACGGAAGCTGAAAATCTTTGCAAGATTGACAGTAGGTCCTTCTTCTGTACGAAAGGAAACGTGTGTTTCCCAAACAAAAGGCAGGCCAATTCTCTACAAGACAACATAAGGTGTGGTTTTGTGATGGGTGTAGCAATAAATTAATTAATAATTAGATAGCTAATATAAAAATGCAAATATATAATCATACATAAATTACATAAATAAATAGATATATAAACATACATAATCTTACAAGCATCTTTATATTACGTTCGAACTTTTCATGTGAAATTTTCAATTGTCGCTAAACACGTATAAAAGCGAGAATATACTTCCTATTCTCAATTATGAAAATATTATCAGATTCATATATAAAATAACCGACTAAGAAAAAATAAAACATTAATTTCAATGCGCTAACGAATCCCAGCTTAAAGGCAACCATCCCCAAACTGCTCGCCTCCACGCCTCGCAACTCTTACGTTTCTATACTGAAGTCGATTTAATCTCCAACTTTAATTTGAAAAGTTCCCGCCGATAGTAATTTCGGGTGACGTGTAAGTAGACAAGCTTCCGTTTGACCGTCTGTCTCGCTCGTAATGAGCTGCATTTCCTTGTTTCTTTGTCCTTTTTCCGCATGAAAACTTTGTCCCGCACGGCGACTGCTTGCATGTTTCGTGTTTAGATTGTTTTTCTTTATATAATTTTCAGCGTTAAATCTTTTTTTGTCTGGTTGTGATTTGTTTCAATTTTTATATTAGACAGTAATTTAATTTTCTGAAGTTGAAGAAAACATCAGAATATTTTGTGACATGACTCTGACAATTAATGGGAAAATCATATCAAAAATCCTTCTGTAAATGTCCATACCCCTAACGGACAGTAGCGGCTAAGAGAGGAGGCACCTGGTGCAGCAACTGTTAATTGGGTGGTAGCCAGTCAGCTGCTGGATTTTAAGTCAATGATGATCATCATAGATTAATAATAACAATAATAAGTATGAAAATGTTGCAAAATTGTAAAGTCAGTGATTACGCGACTACGAAGATGTCACTAAATATACTTAAAAAATAATAAAGATTATTTATATTAGTCTCGTGATCGTCAAGTAGTCCGTGACATTGATATCCATGAGCGGTAGAAAAGCTAGTGCTTGACTGTAAGCTGTAAGCTGTACGGTATTAAGTGGTGATATAGACAACTAACTCGACAAGCTACACGCTCTTCTCTTGATGACACCGCAACGTTGGACAAGACAGGCAAAGTATTTTATCTTGAATTATAGAACTGTGTACAAAAAACCAATACAAAATTAATTGAATCCTCATCGAGTGTGTTCAGTGCTATAGAAGACTGAAGTGTTAAGTGAAACAGACTAATCCCATTAGCATGTCAGATGAATCGCGAACGGAGCTCGCGTGACACAATCACAAGCCGACACCGGTCCCAATGAGCACTAATCAATACCCTGGCCAAGGTGGCGAAAAATAACGAATGTTGTATTACTGATGCTCGTGTGTTTCCGTGCGCACTCAGCTGCTTGTACGGTCGACAGAAAAACATAAATAAATTTTATCGATAAGTTGAATCCATCGATATCTTAATGATGATGCCCCTCTGTGCCCGATCACAATAACCACACATCATATATTATAGTGCCATAAGCAATTCTGCAAATACTGACGCACTCGCTCTGAGTCCCCTTCCTTAGTCCCATGTAATGCATACAATAAGTTCGGAGGAAGGATATCCAGTGTCAAGGAAACGGGGAAAAAGATACAATACATTCAGACCCGGAAACAAAGTATTTGTGATACGGTATCTACTCAACCGTAACCTTAAGCTCTGCGGCTGTCTTAATAGATAACTGATTATCGAAACTAGGTTAATGATTGTGGTTTCAATTGAAGAATGTATCGTCATTTTCCTATATGAAGCATATGCGGTACTCGAGTAATGTGTCGTTTGAACTGTCCACCGAAAATCGGAAGGTAGTTGGTCGGTCGATAATCACCCACCCATTGGAGACAAGTAAAAAGTTCTACACTATCGATATTTTTTCAATTAATTGACTTTTTATTTTGTTACTTTACGAATATATTAAAAGTTGATAGTCAAGCATGTTCTCTAGGAATATAACAGAAATATTCAAGTAAATCGACCAAAACAAGAGTTTTGAATAATTTTTTAATATAACTTAAATAAAATTAGCGTTAACAAATAAATAAATTGCATATATAAATGTAATCAGGTTTATATTGTGCTGATACACTGATCTATTTTAGAATAAAATATAAATATAGTAATAATAAATAAGGTGTTTTTTGCTAACCGTACTTCAACGTATGCAGCGGTGCTCGTAATCGACGGCCGGCCGGGGACGTATTGGGCCGTCGCTGAGACGCCGCTGGCTCTCTGTTTTTAAAGCTTTCTTCTCCCCCTCGGGGTAGTCTGTCCCCCCCAACTCCCCACCAATCGATGGACATCATGCTAGTGCGATCAAGTGCATACGCGACTTCTTTGATGTGTCCTTGTGTGGGGTCAGAGCGCCCGAGCGCCGGTGGGGGTTGTTAATTGTTTAGACTGTTTTAGGGTTTTGGAGAGTCTTTATTGGACGTTTGTGGGTAGCGTTCTATAGAGATCGTATTTTAAGATTTCAAATTTTATTTAATATATTAACTTTAAACAACCTACTGGCATTTTAATAATTGAGAGACATATTTATTATAATCTATTTATTACTAAGTTATAGTGATATTGTGCGAATGTTTTTAATGTATTTCATTAATAATTGTAATTTATTTATAATTATGTACGAATACGTTGTGAAAAACCTTACCATTTCTCAAGGGAGCCATCATACTAGCATCACACTTTATCTATCCTAATTACATTTTTAAAACTTTTTTCTATAATATGTTCCCATACTAATATATATATATATATATATATAACTCCCACTGCTTAGCTTAGAGCATAGTCCACGTGTCTCCGCTGCGGATAGGTGGACTACACATGACGTTGCTTTTTTTTTAATATGCCTACCACATGATGTTGTCCTTAAGTCAGCACATACTTAAGCAGCAAAGGTTAAAGGCGCCATCGCCGGGGATCGAACTCGGTCGTCTCGCGATCATTGCCAACGGGTCACATAGTTAAACCGCACATTAGTAATTTAAATTTTCTTTTATCGATCATTTCCGAAGATATATAGATGGGCTGTGACATCTGGCAAGAGAGCATTTTTCGTTATACAGTTAGCGAGGGCGGGGGTAGGGGACGGGGGGGTCGCGTGCCGACGCTTGACGTGACAGGCTGTCGGCGACAAGCGGCCCGGCTGACTGCACCGCCGCAGATGCACTGCATTTTGTGTTACTTCGCCGGCACACTACGCTTAGCGGTTCGCAGAAAATCAAGCTTACTGTTACTTTAAATCCAAATAACTTACATATTGAGGTCATATTTACTTGATCTTTCTTTGTTTCTTCAAGAATCTTAATACCACTGTTGGGCCTAGGCTTCCCATATATTGTTGGACTTTATTTACGTGTACTATGTTACGTATTTTATGTGACTTTTTCAAATTATTTTGATCTCTATTAAGGTTACGTGATAAATTATTATTTCAAAATGCTGAATTCCAATAAACATTTTAATTGGTACTGGAACCGGTGATTGAACTCAGCCCGTGTTCCGACACATTATAGCTGTTAAGGTTTAATCATATATATATATACAAATAAACGTCTCTAAAACCTGTTGAAACGAAATATGTTGGTATACAACTTGTCGCATATATACGGAAGAAATAGCAATGAGTAGATTACCGATAGTGGAACTTTTTAAATGAAGCTGATCACACAGTTTACCTGATGGTAAGTGAAGACTGCGGCCCATGGCATACACTTCACTTCGTGTGCATCGTGTATGTTTGTTGGGAGTGCTTTTATTTTACGATGGACATCTGTATGGAGGTCCTTCACCGCTCGAGCCGACCCATTGATACGGCACCAAGAAACTCGATACAGTGTGGCTCTAGCATTTAACAAAGTAAGTCTAAAAATGTCATTTGGGTATCCCGGACACTACAGAGTAGATGAATATATTGGTAAACGTCCATTTAAACCAGATTTCACCTTTTATAATTTAATTTACCTATAATTCTATTTGTATCAAACGTACCAGTACGATCCAAAACATAATTTTATGATAAGTTGGTAAGTTTCCAGACGTCTAAAATAAGCAGGTGAAACTAGACCGCTACAGTTGGACTAACTTGTCGTAACCATTAAATCTGCAATCAAACTCAGCTACAGAACTTGACGCGAGTCTTTGTGACGACATAAATTAACTGGAAGTGACATTAAATAATTTTGCTTTAAATAAAGTTTAGGGTATAAAAAAGTATAGTAATAGCTAGCACATATAAATCCCACATAGACAAACACTCTAAGAGGATTGTAAAAGTATACGAAACTTCCATACCACGAAACTTCACTGCGGCTAGGCGGACTTCACACGTGTTCCAAAATATATATTTTTCTATTTACGTCATAGACATGCAGGTTTTCCTCACGATGTTTTCCATCACCGCCGAGTACGTCGCAGTTAACAATTATATTGATGCCGGCACGGGGATCGAACTCGGTTTACACGTGTACAGTGCACTAAACGAACGAAAAGGAAATGCGCGCTTAGACACTAAGCTATCACAAAAATCATATTTATTAAACGTCATCCAGTTTAGTGAAATGTTACAGCAGTAGAGTCACGCTGTAACTGGAGTACAGCTGTATAATGAATGGATCAGCCCAACCAAGGTAGGACCACGCCTTCGCAGAACACCAGGGTGAAATAGCAGGATAACGCTGCTGTGTTTAGTATGGTGAGTGCATGGAACCAGAGAACGATAATAGGAAACGAGAATTTATGTGCATCTTGAATAATTATTTATTTCTTATACATGCAGGTATCTTTACGATGTTTTCCTTCACGGTGAAACTCATAATAAATCAGCATTTAAAATTGCAATCAACAAATTCATTGGAGCGGAAACCGTGGATCGAACTCACGTTGTGACTTACCATGGCTCGAAATAAAACTTAATTTATGAAAACTTCTCTAGTGTGTACAAGCCATTAGTTATGTATAATATACGCCGGCCATTAACAAACCCTGCGTAAATGAGCAAAAGTAAAAACCTCGCGCACCTGTGACACTGTGTGCAATATTCATAACGAACTGATATAACGATGAAAAAAAGGTGTTTTTTTTGTTAAAGAATTCTAGCAGTGCTACCAACATTACTCACCCACACAAAGCTAAAATGCTTGTGCTAGGAGATAGTTGTTGTCCTCCTGGTCGATTTTGACCACGGCGATATCTACTCGTTATTGCCAGATGAAACCAACGCACAATATTACATTGCCATTCCCTATTCCGATGTAACGATACGTAAACCAGCAATTTGTGATGCACAAACGACTCTGCTGGCAATGACGACTAAGATGTGACGAGGCCATTCCATCTTAGTCCTCATCGATTAAAACACATTCATTATCGAGGATAAGAGAAAAATGTGGGTGTCATGTGCAGCAGGTATCACTTACCATCAGGTGAACTGTGAATTTGTACCCTCAATACAATAATGAAAATTTAAGGAGTGATACATAGGTCACTAAGTTAACGTGTACTTGAGGCTATCTTTAACTGAACGAGAGAGTAATATTTCTTAAACAAGAAGAGTTGCCCTAATCGATAGATGAATAAGAAATACATTTAATAATACATCTGTCCTATCCAGTGCTGCGTATGCGGGTGTACAAGGCGGGAGAATCAGCGACATTGACACGACGTCCGCGCGCCCGTTCGTTCTTGTTACTTTTACTATATATTATGCGTTTTCTTGTGAAAAAGTAAAAATTAATATAATTTATACCAATGGTTTAGGGTACAGACTGGGAAACTTAAGGTAGCTTATTGGAATCCGCCATTCGAGTATTGAAGATTGGTTGGTTATGCTAATAGCATAAGAATTATAATTATACAAAAATGACCAACATTATTTTAAAAAAATCTTAAGAATATACATATATATATATATATATATATATATATATATAGAATACCGTAAGCTCAGACAGATGCCTAATATGTAGAATATGTCAGAACTTAAGAACTGACGAAACCTAAGGTCATGAGTTCCAATCCGTCATTCGGCAATATCGAGATCTTTTTCCTAGTAAAAGCATTAAAGCTGCGTTGGGGTAGTTAACGGGAAACTTAGCTTTATTTATTAAATTTATGTATTATGCCACCGTTAGTATACTTTAAAAAAAAACTAATCGACAAACAAAACAAAATCCTAATCACATCTGTCCGTGTGATGGTTTTAACCTACCAAACATTAGCTTGAGTAGTGTTACGAATAACCCTGAATCGGTCGCACCAGTTCGAAGATTTATGGTTGTTTTCTGGAAGCCCCACCCACTCATCATTTGTGTTAATGACTACCATCGTAGATTTTTAGTTGGTTGGAATCCAACATAACCCAGCTGACACGATGATTGTTCACGAGGGATGTCCCCACGCAACAAAGACTCTACAAACATAAAAGAGAAATCCTAATCATAATTTTGTTATTTCTATTTTCTTTCAAAGACTATTGGAGTGAATAAAATTGCATTAATATAATAATATATTAATACTAAACAACCGACATAGATGAATGAATGAGTAAGCTGAAGAGGCAATGGAGCGGCCATATAGCTCGTAGAACCGATAACCGATGAAGAAAAAAGGTTCTCAAGCCGTAGCACCAGATGGAGTGACGATCTACGCAAGTTTGCGGGCATTCGATGGATGCAAGTGGCTCAGGATCGTACTCTATGCCAGTCTGTGGGGGAGGCCTATGTTCAGCATTGGGCTAGTGATGGGCTGAAATGATGAGTAATAATTACGTTATCATTCGTTATATATCGACAAACGTAGTGTAGGGCGCCCTGTAACTAGGTGGGGCGATGATATTCATAGGGCAGCGGACAGAGACTGGGGGAGAAGCGCTGAAGAGCTCAGTGGCGTGCCATGGAATAGGCCTATGTCCAGCAGTGGACTCATACAGGCTGATAACGTGTGTATTTGTCATATGTCATGAATACGTTGTAAGTTCTTTACAGGTCCGTAGGCAATGTGAATAATATAAATAAGTCAGCAGTCAAATAATATATTTAAGTCAGCGAATGACCTAATCACATACCCCCGCACCGTCGTACTGAAGGCGAACACTATGAATCACTCCCACCAAGTGTCCTGACGTGACGTGTCGATCCGTCGGGATACAATCGATAACGTTGCACCGCCGAAATAAACTAAGACGGCGATGCGCGTCACTGGTGGCGCGGAACAATTCAGTCGCGGCCTGTCATCGCGGGCGAGACGGCCGGGAGCACTGACGTGACAGAAGTGACTTGAGAGCGTGTGGTACGGGACATGAGCGACAGCGGGCATCTCACTGAGCTTAGAAAAGAGGTAGAAGTGATATTATGACTTTTTATTAAATATTAAAGACCAACAAACGAGCATACAGTTCAACTACTGGTAACGATAGCTTCGACAAATCACATCAATCCTCAACATAGATTCAAGATAAACAACACATACTTTGACATCGCGTCACCGCGTCTCCGGTTCTCCACAATTTCACGTTGATTATCATTATCATTATATTATGAAGGCGTAATGAAGCTGACCCAATTCACATTGCATGTGGCTCATATTAAATTAATTCAGGCACGTTTTTGCAAGCTTGGTCAGCGCAGTAAAGAGCGTTAAATTCGTATTTTTTTTTATGTAATATTTGCGAAACGCTAATTCTAAGACTTGGGCCAGCTACCGTCAAGTCTGAAGTGAAATTTCCAACGGTTGCCGAGTAAACTTGGGGACGTGGGAGCGACAGCGATGCTCGTGTCATCCCGATGCAAGTTGATAATGCAAGTGAATGCTCCCCCGCGGGCTGCCGCTCGGGGCCGCGTTTTAACTCGCGCTAGTTCTCTACTAAACTGTTTGACGCCTTGTGATACGTGCGAACGTGAAATGTGCGCTCGAATTAGCGGGTAAACTGAAAGAAAGTTAAGATTCTATTTTTCAAAGCTTCTAATTGCTCTTTTTTTAAAATTATGTACTAGTGATGTGCCATATATTTCTTAACACGTAATTGGAAAACAACAATTTTATACTTGATTCTGGATGGCGTTAGGTGATACTTGACCTAAAGCCCAAAACGGTCACCACGGCTTGGATATTGAAAATATTGTCATTCAAGGAAAGATTTTAATTCATGCTATTATATAATAGTATTTATCAATATATCCAGTAATAGGAATACAGGACAAAACAAAATGTAATGAAAGAAATTATATATAGGATATACGAGATATGTCAAAGTGACGGAAGCATATCAGCTGTTATGACAGATGACGCTGCGGCCGACGGAAGTCGTTTGATTAACAAGCGAGTCGAAGTGACGTTTACAAGATAGTGGCGTAGTGCTCGAGTAGGAATAGAAGTGGAAAAACCGGTCGAAAGGGTAATAACCAGCCAATCTACGGTATACACTGTAAAAATATAAACCTACCATAGCTGTAGTTAGAGCCACGCTGCATTCATGGGTTGGCACGACCGGGTAAGGACCACATCCTAAAGAACACGTGCGTGAAATAGCAGCATAACGCTGTTGTGTTTCGACCGGTGAGTGTGAGGATCTGGAGGACCCTACCGGTGACGAGGCATTCTATACAAGTCCTAAGTGGTGATAACGCATCAGCATTATGATTCCTTATCGAGAATGAGTGCACTTAATGGTCCCAGAAATCACTTACCATCAGATTAATTGTGCGCTCGTCGAAAAAATGATCACCCACCAATATTATCGGTTATTGGGACATATTTCTATAACATGTTATTTCACGTTGGCGTCCTTTCCCGGTCGACACTTAAAATATTAGTAGATATTTTAATACTGGCTTAAATTTCAAAATACAAACATCGTATAAAAAGCTACCAGTGGCAGCTGTGAGCGTTGCCATCAGATGGCTGTGTAAGGTTAGTGGAAACACAGGATAGATAAATTCTAGATCTGGTACGTGTCCAGGAGAGTGGCACTGAATAAGCGCTACGGAGACAACGCGAAGTAAACAGCCCAGCGCGGCCGGTATGAGACGACACCATGACACACGATCAGAATCCTACCATTATAATGTTGCGTGCTAGCCTTTATCCGTGTTCGTGTTTAAATGATTTTTTTTACTTATAACAAACAATCTTTCAAGGTCTAAAATTATATTAATTCGTCAATTATATTTTATTTAATTTACAGTGTTGTTACCATCGTATATGAGGATAAAATAAAAAATTTCATTTTCATCATCTTGACCGTCGGCATTGCACCACTGTGCGCTTTGTGGAACCAGCTGCCGCCGGCGGTATTCCAAAACCGATACGACGAAGGGACCTCAAAGAGCACACTTCTTAAAGGCCGGCTGCTGGTGTCGCGGATCTTCATGGGCAGCGGTGACCACTTGCTGAGCTCATTTGCAACTTATTCTATTTAAATATATATATATATATATATATATATTTAAATTTTTCGGGTTTATACAGACTTTAAAATTATTACAATATTTTCTGTATGTATAATTATCACCCCTCATAATATATTAATTCTCAGGGGGTGACAACTCATCTGCAGTTTGATTCCTTATAGAGAATGAATGTGAGTACCATCCATCCATCAGGTGAACTGTGTGCTCGGTCTAACCATAAATATAATAAAAAATATATCACGATATATACATACGGCAAATGCTATGAACTCAACGTCGAATGTGCTGTTAACAATCAGCTGATTATATCAGCTTATTATGAAAACAAAAACCCACCAAGCTAATTTAAAACCTTTTTTCACTGCCCTCCATATGACCTTTGCAAGCTTTTCCATAAGTTTTAAGCTTATTAATCATTTACCACGTGCTCAGCGTGAAAGGAAACATCGTGTCGAAAGGTGCATGACTAAGAAATAATAAAAAGAAATATACTTCACAGCCATTTAAGTCCGCTACAGTAGAGCTATGCTTTAACACCCTCTCTAGAGAGAAGGCTCTGTGCCCAGCAGTGAGATTTATATATATACGATGATTACTTCACTTTAACTTTTTATTAAGCTTATATACAGAAATGGGGTCTCCATTTGGCCCTCAGGTGTGTAAAGTAAAATTCAAAACATAACAGTACAATAAGAAGTAACGAGGTAATATCGGGCGGTGCAAAGCCGTCCGTCCGCCGCTCCTCAGACGGTTGGATGCCCGAGTGCACCCGTGACAGTCATTTAAGACTGACGTGATGCCTCCACACCACCCACCACCCACCACCCTCCCGCTAGGGTCACCACGCTTCTACCGAGAATGGACAGTGTCGCTTTTATCTAACTTAAAATTAATCGACATCATTAAAGCCAATAATCGCGTACACAGAACATGACGAAGGATTTTAAGACTTATAATTTGTTTTTTTTTTATTTTAAAACTAAATTACTAAAAATATATATACAAGTAAAAATTTATTTCGGATTTAACAGTGAATTGATTTATTTTTATGCCTAGCTAAACTGTTCGTGATAAGATTTATAAAAAAATAATACGCCGACTTCACATGCCTTTGAAATATTTTTGTTTTATTTTTACTATATATTGCTTATTATATGACTTGCATGCAACCTGCATGTTTCCTTGGTCTCACGATTTCCATGTTCTCAAGATGTTTTCTTTCACCATCATAAATCGGCACTTAAAATTCCTATTAACAATTTCATTGGTGCAAACATCGATCGAACTCGGTATGCTCGCGTAGCGTGAACTAAATTTTTTTTTTCTATGTGTGTTGTGTATTAATTGTTTTTTATTTAAATGTATAAATGTATTAATGGATCACTGTTATCCGATAATAAATGAATTGAATTGAATTTAATTAAAATTGAGCTAAAACTGCTAATCGTATTTTGAATTTCCGTTTCTAGCGTGGTGACCCTGCGAAGGCCGTCTGCCGCCCGCCAGATGGATTGATATTGCGCCAAGCAGACGTAAGACGAGGTGATTGCATACGGGCAAATAAAAAAAACACATAGCTTTGCATGGCACGCTTTGAGTTCCGGGGAAAACTCTCGAATGCATTAGCTGTAATGAATTTTTTTGCGAAGCGAAATACATTTTTTTTTTGATGTCTCACACATCTCGACTCTAGATAACTTCTTGCATTTTTCAACCAAGATTATACTATTATTTATTGAAACATATCTGTCTATTACTACGATATAACGTCGAATTAAATTTCTTTATTAGGGGTGAGAAACAAGCACAGCGCAGCTGACGATCAGTGATGACGCCAACTCATCCCTGCGCTACATCCGTCCTGTATAAAGATTCAAGACCCATGTGTTACCTCTGAAAACTGATATGGAATCCTCCTCTTGAACTATTGTTGGTCCCCGGATCTCTACGAAACATATCTTTATGCTGCTATTTTACGCTGGCTTGACGTGAGGGTTTGGTCCTTCGGCTATAAACTAGCTGTTAAAATATATACATTATTTAAGCTAATATAATATATTTCCATTAAGAAACTAAAGAATAAAGCTCCTCTTTTTATAAGCATGCAGTAGAACTTTTAAGTTAGTTAAAGTTTATCAAGGTAATAAAAAATAATGCTCGGGCGCCCACATCGGAGACAAGCACACACATAGACTTTTCGTTTCGCAACCCTTCAACTTGGAGACTTGGGACACAAGCGGGCCCGAGCGGCGTGATGGCGATCCGGAGACAGTGACGTGACGGACTCCCTCCTCTCCCCCACAGCCCCCGGCCACCCCCCTCGCTGACCCACCCCGCCGGATAATAAGGGAGTCGCGCTGAAGTCGCGCAACTGTCCAGGGAATGTGTACGTACGTTTTTAAAAAACTTCAGCCGTATAGACACTGATGAAATTTACGATAGTCGACCGGTACTGCGAAATAAAATTTATATTACTTTTAGATATATATTGGTTTATTTATTTATAACAAGATCAAATACATAAAGTTTAAACCGCCTTAGTGTTGCGTTAACGTTTTTTGGGAAATGAGGAAGTACGAATACAAAGGAAAAAAATCCAATATGCAAGAAAATTTAAAACACATATATGTAGATATATAAATATATTTAGATGGCTATAATGTATATCACATTATAATAGCTTAAACTTGAATTAAAAATAGCATTTCGTCGGACAATGTGATAAATAAACAAATAAATTTCATCAAGTGATTTAAGATTATGTATGTAGTGTTCATTGTAGATGAAAACCGAAAATTTTAAAATTAATTTATTTTCCCAGAACACCAAATACAGTAAAACAAAACTATAAAATTGTAAAGCATCTAAACATGTAATCGTCGTGCCGCGCAAACTCGCAAAACCCCATCCATACGTTCTTCTGTCTTACATTCACTTCATTCGTTCCCGTTCGTTAGCATTAACCTTTCATTCTAACGTCAACCAATCACCTGTCAATTACAATGTTATACGAAACTTATATATATAATAAAGTAGCATCCTATACATATGTAGATCATATTACTGGACATCAGATTACTGGACTGCGGACTTCACATCTATTCGAATGATTGCTTTTCACATGTCTTGCACGAGCACGTAATAAATCAGAACTTGAAATATCAATTAACAATTTCATTGGTACCGGCAACTGGGATCGAACTGGATTTGCTCACGTACCGTAGTTAAGAACAAGCGCCCGGATCCTATCCCGGCTCTAAGATTGTATATACTTAAGATTATAAATTTTAAAAATCGACACCCCTGACCTAGACCTGCTCCAATACCTTCTCTGGAGCCGAGGCTATATGCTCAGGATTTATGTAGGCCTTTACTTTACTAAATCTCATTCTCATTCAAAAAGAATTTCTGCCATCAAAACCACAGATAATATTTTAAAAACTCACAACGAGAACATATAGAAAACAAACACTAAAACCGTTGAATTATAAGTGACAGGACTGAAACGTCACAGAAACCTGTCGCCGACGGCCGCGTCATTTACACAAAATTAAATACCCCTCAAAGACGTCCCGTCAACTTCACCGGACGGGGGACTCCCACCCCACGGCCCCCTGCCCGCACCAGATGGATTGATATTGCTCCTCGAATGCAGGTGGGCGATCTTGGAACAATGGCGATTTATACAGCCGAGTCTTAAGCCCCGAGGTGGCTTATGGCGCGTATCGCGTTGTAGCGAATAGCTTCACTTGAGACTTCATGCTCCAATGAATCGATAAGTGCGAGTATATAATCACAATGTGAACTATCTTTGCGTTCTTATGACAGACATAAAAACATATACCGTGGGCGTACTCTTTTTATACTATTAGGGGTGTCAAACGAGCACATATTTACCTGCTGTTATCGACATCCATGCTGAACAAAGATTCAATGATGAAGATCTATTGTCACCCCTGACTGATAGAGAATGCCTTAAAACATGTAAGTAATTGTTTTTCTTCCTGCTGATGGCCGCTGTTAGCACGAAGGCTAGTACAGTTTCACTATGTTGAGAGGTGAGCGAGCGCTTATGGTGTTCAGTCGAGACCTCTATTAATGGGTAACTAACCCAAGGGCTCTTTGCAACCCTGTTTTGTGAGAGCGACTGACTCGAGGGTGGCCGATATGGTCCTTACGGTCGAGCCCTTACTTCATAATGATCTGTGTCCTGCATATTGCTTGGTTTTGTTGTCCCTCAGTTATCCTGGGACGCCTACACGTGTGGTCAGCGTTATTAAAAAACGTTATTAATTTTACTTTTTAAACAAACGCAATAAAAGATCAAACCGACAACTCTTCACAAGACAAATGATTAAAAGATAATCGATCAGCAATAAGTGATTTCTATAAAAAAATTAAATAAACCCTCCGGCAATGGACGTTTGACGTGGATGAATGGCCGGACATAACGAGACTTGAAAAAAAAAACTAAACACCTCCCATCCCTCTTACACCCCATAAAAACGCGACAAAGACACATGTCCCCCCTTATTATCTTCAATTAAGAGGCTCTGATAATATACCGTGACATACGTTCAGCAGGTCCAATGTAACAAGGCCTTTAAATTACGCCCGCGCGTCTCTGAATTGAACTCTTGGTGCAGGCTACAACAAGGCGGAGGAGCTCTTGTTCCGATGGACGCTTTATCTGAACAAATTTAACGGTACAGTTGTGTCAGTGAAAAATAAGCTCTTTGCAATTGAATTAAGTATCGAGTTGATTACATCAACGAGTGAGCACGTCGCACCGTCGTGAGTGATGCATGAAGGACGGTGACGAACGACCAACCGTTACATGTGATTAGTGGGCGTGAGTAGTGATGTTCTTTATACGTGGTATAAATTGTATAATTATAAAAAAAACCAAAACAAAAAATATAAACATACTAATACGTAAATCCCCGGATTACTAATTAAGAATATTACAGTTCGTAGTAATGACTATGATATATAATTGGAGTTTATATAATTCTTATACACTTAGAGTTAGATTCTCGGCCCAGGAACAATATTTGTGTAAGACAAATCCTGAAACTTATGTACGTATGGCTTAATTATTATTATTATTTTATTTTATAAACTGAAATTTTCTCCGAACTTGATGCACATGCATTATATCGTACGAAGGAAGGGAAAGACGAGTGAGTGCCTCTAGCACAAATGCTTAAGGCACTATAATAAATGTTTCTTGAAATACAATATAAATACGTAACTATGAGCTAAGAATACATTGATTTGGTTCTGTGCATATACGCAAATACGCCGGGATCTTATACCGTATTTAAGGGTATATTTCACCCTTAATTAAGACTTAAACATTTTGACTATTAATAGTAAAATAACAACACCTTTATATATAAATACCAATGCTGAGAATCGGCCTCCTCTTTAGATGGTTCCCTTGTTGTTAGAGCATAGTCCACGCGACTCCACCGAGGACCGACGGACTTCATATGTCTTCGATATGTTTCTCTATTTTACAAATATTTAAGACACGCTGTTTTGACATGATGTTTTCCTTCGCCACCGAACACGACAATTATCAAGCATTTTTTTTGTAATTTAATGTCCATTATCGAATTCGGTTAGCTCGTGTTCTGAGAAAAAAACTATCATATTACTATTTTTAACAAATAAATAAATTTCACTTATAACAGAGACTGACGAATAATTTTCGATTGAAGTCTGCACAATTCTTGACCCTGATGACAATTGTCATTTTTTTTTTAATTACATTCCATCTTCCCCTCACTAGCGACGGCACGTTTCCATAATCAGCTACGAATAATGACACGTGATATGTATAATCACCACGAGACCGCGGCATAGCGGTGACTGACAGACGTCATTTGTCGCCGACCGGAAAAATTGAGGCGTTATTAGTAAAGATCGAGGCGAAGGACAGATAGACAGATTTACACGATCATTCAACGTCCTCATATATAACGTTGAAAGCATCTACGAGAAAAAAAAATACTACATTGTTTTGTATTATTGACAGGAAATCAATGAGTATAGTGACACTTGGACTTGAATTAATATGTTAAGTGTATATTCAATAAAAAACTTTTTTTTTAAATATATCTCTCCAACTATTCTACTGTCTATGATCGTTTATAAAGAATCAAGATTTATAGTGGACCTTGAGACTAAGATGTAAGTGTATATATATATATATATTTTAATAACGTCATGGTAAGCTATGACTGCAGCATAAGCTATAACTTCCCTGGTCTTTTCGACCCATTAACGTGGCAGCTAGATTTAAATGTTGTATCAAGGCTTTACTGATAAGTGAGGCCTATTATTGTATACGTGAAAAATTATATAAGGAACTAAAATACGAGGAAACAGCAATCGCTTTGTTTGCCACGAGAACGAAGAATGTATGTTGATGAAACTTTATAATAATCTTTCAAAGAGTTTCTCAAAGCGCCCGCATATTTAGAAAGGCATATTAGATTTATTTAACTATTCGAAAGTGGAAGTGATATCGCTAATTGATTGAAATATATTTTAAGTTTAAGATTGATGGAAGGAAGCAAATCATCATCAATCATTCTCATTCGTCATTCATCAATCAACATCAAGATTACTTCTGTATCGCACAACTCTTAAGAGATGAAGAGGCTCTCTTCGACTCCTATTTTATCTTATATTTGATTACATTAACATATTAATATCGTGTCATCGGATTACACTCACATAGAAAATGATCAGTCGCGATTGTCAAAAATGTTTGGTTTATATCATTCATATGGAATTTTTCATTACACTCTTGTATTTGACTTGACTGTATATATTTTTTATTTATGTTGCCTATTTGAATTTTAAAAAGCTTTTGACAAACTTTTGGGAGAGATTTGTAGACGAGACGCAGCCTGCGAGGGCGGACAGCCTCCCAAGTAAGGTAACGGGGCCCTAAACGTAATCGTGAACGGTGACAAATTAACATCGCATTATATTTGCTAAGATGCTTGGCAGCTCGGCTTGTAAGCGCTCGCATTTAAAACACGATAAGCGAGCAAACCGAGTTGGATCCCCGGATCGGTCGCCCGGCAACAATGAACGTTGTTGATCGCAATTCTTAATGCAGATTTCACAGGTGCTCTGCGATGAGGAAAACTATCTACGAACTATATACGTAAAAAAATCGATGATATGTGAAGTCCGGTAATCCGTAGTGGCGCTGCGTGCACGCTTTACTATTTGTTATTTTTATCAAAAATGTTTGTAACATATATTTATTAGGTGTTTATCTTTAATATATTATAAAAAAATATTTAAACAACATTTACGATGTATATAACCTTTCAAATAGTATGAATGGGTCGACTCGACTGATTAAGGAACACGCCCTCACGGAATATCAACGCTAACGGCAGGATAATGCAATTGTGTTTCGTGTGGACTCACCACACGTAAGGAGGGCATACTATTACAGGAAACGAGGCATTCCATCTCTAGCACCAGGCTCGACAACGCATGTGCATCTTACTGAGGATCCATCAGCTGAATTGTGCTGGTTTGTGATCTTAATTACTATAAAAAAATATCAAATGTATACGTGAAATAAGATATATTTTATCGCGGAAAACACAGGGATATTATGTTCACAACTCCTCACGGTTCACCTTCTCGTAAATTTGCGAGAGAATCAAATAACAGCGCGATGTTTAACTTTTTCATACTAAAGCTGTTGGCGAATTTTAAAACTAAACGATATTTTACTATTTTTGTTGTTTTATTTGGGCAATTATTAACTCATAAATATAAATATAACTGATTTATTAATAGAAAAAGACAAACTTATAAAACGTAGGTTATTATTTATCATAAGATGTAATAATAACGAATTTATTTTCTATATATTTTTTTTTTCAAACTGTTGGGTATTCAGCCAGAGGTATTTTTTTAAAATTAAATTGAGAGTAAAAAACGAGTTTCATTTGATGGCGTCATTCCCTGACATCTATCAGGAATCATAATGCAGATGCGTTTTCACGCTTGAGGACTGAGACGGAAAGCTTCGTCATCAGTAATAAAGGTCTCCGGACCTCTACACTCTCCAGACGAAACACAGCAGCATTATGCTGCTTTTTTACGCTGGTATTCTGTGAGGGCGTGGTCCTACCCCGGTCGAGCTAACCCATACATTCTGCAGCTATAAACAAACTGCAGTGTAGCTTTACCACTGTCAAAAACCGATTACGACTTAGGGTCCTTCAAGAAAAGAGCTCTGGGTCACCTCTGGTGTTGCGGATGTCCACAGGGAGCTGTGTCACTTCCACCATCGGGTGAGCCGCTTGCTCATTAGCAACCAATTCTACAAATAAAATCCCAAAGTTTATCTGCATCGAGATAATTATATAAATCACTCAATAAAAGTTTTACGTTTAATTTATAAGATAAATACAATAAATTTATATAGTTGAATTTAATGATTTTACAACCGTTTAAACGGCAATTTGTGCGCTACACCGGTAACCGGTTTTGAGCGATATGACTACTAACATAGACCCGGTCGGGCAGTTCCATCACCATATGCTAGTTTAGTTAATTCGAAGTTTCGAGTTAACTTCTTATATATTTTCAATAATGAATAGGCAATCATTTATACATGATAATTATGTTCGCATATAATATTAAGGAAGCTTCGGATGCAGTGTCAAAGACACGCCGACGTCCATTTATAACAGCCACATACGTAAAACGAACAGTTTGTGGTACACAAATATCTTTCCCCGGCTGAGGATTCAACTTAAGACCTGCAATGCAGTAGGCGGGCATTCTGAATACTACGCCACGCTGGCGTATAAGAATTTTGTACATATACAAGTACTTTACTTGACTCAGTTCATTAAGTTCACCACAAGTTAATTGAGGTTCCTGGTGAAGGCGCAATAGTTTTACGAGGCTCTGTATTCAGCAAAGGTTAGGTTTAGTATGTAGTACGTCTGTCACATAAGAGCTGGTGCTTCGAAATGTTACCTAGCAGCTTTGGACTTAGTGGATAGGAATGGCAATGAAAGGTCGTACACATGCGCAGGGTGGCCAACGCTCGGAATTCTACAGGATACATTTTGGAGAGCGTGTATTTGAATTACAATCAATCAATATTAATTCCTACATCGCTTTAAATCGGACAAACCACGGGACACCCATCCTATGGGCATTTCCAAGGCTTTTACTGAGCAAATGCGTATACTATGTAGAACAACAACTTACTTTCGGAGATGGTAATCAAGCACTAGACAGATGTAATAAAAATATACTCAAACAAATCTCAAAATCAAGTGTATCAAGCCGATTGGTAAGTACCTGATATGATATATTATGTATGATAGAGAGATACTATTGATCAGAGTGTACTGAGAAAATTACTATAAGTACATTTACAATAAGCTGCCGTTCTTTATGAAAACCGCTAGAAACATAAAGTATAATAATCTACCTGCTAATAAACCTTGTCTTTGTATTTTGTACTTCTACTCTGTAACCCTCCAGAGAAGCTTACCCCAGTTAATGTATCCGCGGACTTGTTGTAAGCATCAGTTAATTTTGTTTTAAGTCAGTACAGTGTATGAAATGAAGAAAAGTTTATATTGTATATATTTTTTGTTAAGCTGCGAGCACACAGTAGGATCACATAGCGCCTTTACAATCGCCGGGCTGACGCGGACAGACCTCCGTCGCTTGTAACACTAACAGCACTGTGGATAGGAAAGCGATTTCTATTAAAAAAAAAATGAAAACACATCAACTCACTGTATACATATTAAACATTTAAGACCACCAATGCCAATAGAAATTGACATAAAACATGAAAACGACGGAATATGGCCAATGTCTTTTAGCACATACTCAGTTTAGTGAATGTGCAGTGTTTGGTAGTTTGTCGATAAAACAAAATATTTTCATTTTATAAATCTCACATTTAATATTTAATTATTATAGAAAACACGAAAATATAAGGACTGACTGACTATCCGTTCTCAAGGACAATTCAATTTCAAATTATATTGTAAATCGAAATAAAAAAGATCCAAGTATATTTTTTATTGCATTTAGGGTAAGAAATGAGAACACAGTTGACCTAATGATAAGTGATTATTGCATAATACTGTAACGTTGTCACCCTCGTAGGATGCCTCGGCAGCAGTAGGTTCTCCGGTAACACTCACCATACGAAAGACTGCTGACCTGACCCCCTGATGATATATATTTACACAATCTCTGTACCGACCTGGTCGCTTGTTCGCACGAACATCTCACGAGCCATAACTACACCCCGTACACACTAGCAATTTCCCGCCAGCGAAATAAGCGAATTAAAATCGCCTCAAAGCAACTGCTCAGCAAAGAAACGCCTGCATACACAGTTGAGGTTTATTTTTAGCTATTTATGTGGGGGCCCAGACTCCCCCGCACCGCTGACTGACAGCCGGACAGCCTTTGAGACTGCGGCAGAGGTCGGAGGCGATTTAACTAAATATTAGCTATATGTGACCTTATACGTATTCGAAGAAGAGGAAAAAGCGAAGTGCTATTTTAAAATATCACTAATATCCTGACTGCAGTGAAACAATTCAAAACTTATTAAATATATTTTACGTAGAACACAATGGTAGTTTTTATAAGATTTTTTTTTTAAAATGAAGTTAAGAAGGGAGGAGGGTGTTAGAACGTAATCCATCAAGCGACTCCACTTCGACTTTTTTTTATTTCATTGAGAGTAACAAACGAGCACACAGTTCAACTGATGGTAAGTGACTCCTGCGGCCCATGACATCTACATTCAACCTTGATAAGGACTCATAATGCAGATGCGTTGTCACCCTTGAGGACTGAGATGGAATGCCTCATCACCAGTATAAAGGTCTCCGGATACCTGCACTAACCAAACGAAATATCGCAACATTATACTGCTAGTTTACGCCGATATTCCGTGAGGGCGTGGTCCTACCCCGGTCGAGCTGACCCATTCATTCTATAGCTAGAAACAAACTGCAGTGTAGCTCTCCCACTGTTGAAATTGGCGAAGTATAAATATTTTTGTGATATTGTTTTTATTCAATTCTTATACGTGCAGGTATTTAATCCTAGGGCGCTCAGAGGAAACCTTTATTTATGGCCAATCAACACCCCAGAGGCAGCCTCGGCTGGAACCGGTACCCAGCGCGGAAATAACTGGCTCTTGGGACCTCGGAGGCCCGAATCTTAGTTCGTTCAGTTACTTCTCTGGTGGATAATCATTTGCTACCAGTGGATCTGACTATATACTACCACTACGGATGTTCACGATCATGCATGTATGTACATCATGAGATACGGGATTCAATTGCTGTAAATAAAATATGCTTCCTCTTTAGTACAAAAATATATCTTAGGGAATTTGAGTTTAACAACGTACCTATTGTCAGTAGTATATTTAAGTTTGTTTATAATAAGGAAGCTTTATGATATGCCAAAGAAAATTGATTAATTTTACATGTATTGTTTGTTTTTCAGTTGACATGTATAAAGGAAAGGAATGCAATAGCTAGGAAGGCTAGACTCACATATCATTAAATTTAATTACAAAAAGTTATCAATCATTAAATTTATTTAAAAAATTATCTAAACAAAATTAAGTCATCAATGTCATACATTATTAGCAGTTTATTGTGAAATAAAACAAATTAAAATCGATTACTGCAATCGAAACTCTTCTAAAGTAATAACAGTTGGATGAGAGGAAAACAAACAAATGAAATAAAAAAGTTTTCGTGCAAGCTTAAACACCTCCTTACTAACATTAAAGCTTCCAAGACTATGAAAGCTCTAATTCGAGCAGAGCAAATCGAGCGTCACCCGGACGCCGGACCAATCCGCAGAGCTCTGTCCCATCTAATTAACCATTTTAAAATCAGCGAGCGAAGCAGTAGTCTTTAAAAAACGTCCACGCTCCTGTTTTACACGATTATCGAGTGGAGAGGGGGATGGGGGAGGGGGTGGCGGGGGATAGCAAATGTACACTCGCTAACAAAAATCGGTCGATTTTAATTAGGAACCGGAGGAGGGCGCGCGTGATCGGAATGGACCGATCGCTCATTGCATAACTCGTGTCCGGTATCTGTGAAGGAGCTGTAATAATGTTACGTTCCATTTGACTGTACAATTAGCGAACGCGCTTAATCACTCGCCTTGTTCCACTGCACTGCTCCCTCGAGCTGGCCAACATTATAATTCATACTTTGGATGGGCTCGTCCTTTTATTACTTTAGACAGTAGTAGAGACACGTTACAACTTGCTTCTAGATGCAACATGAATGAGAAAATCGACCGGGAAAGGAGCACAACCCTCACCATACCAGCGTGTAATTGGCAGTATTCACTGCTGTGTTTCGACTGTAAACTGCACAACATATTTAGTATCCTAATGCAACATATATTTGAATTTGAAAACCACAAATAGTGGTAGAGACAAGCTGCAGTGAGTTCCTTGATGAACCATGAATGGGTCGGCACCACCGATGAGGCCCGCATCCTCACAGTATCAGTAATAAATAATAAAAAAATAATTTTTGTTCTCAGCCTCTCTGTATTACATCGTGGAGAGCAAACAACATTACTTGATTCTCCCATTTTTTTTATATTTGGCACCGGAAATATTAAAAAAAATGGGAGAAACGAGCACATAGTTCACCTAATGGTTGTTCCTGCGGACCAAGACACCAACATTCATCTTCGATAAAGAATTATGCCAGGGATGAATACTCGAGGATGACTCGGATCCCTACATTCAACACAGTAGCGTTATGATGCTAGTTTCAGGTGATATTTTGAGAGGATCTGATACCTTTTTAATAGCATTACTTGCGAACGAGCAAGCAGCTCACCTGATGGTAAATTATCACCCCGTCTATGCACATCCCCAACACCGGATGAGTTGATATAGCTGGGTTGCAGGCCTCTTACACACTCGTGTCTAAAATGCCTACGGCACATCGTACACTCGTGTCCAAAATGCCTACAACATATTATATACTCGTGTCCAAAATGCCTACAACATATTATACACTCGTGTACAAAATGCCTACAACATATTATACACTCGTGTCCAAAATGCCTACAACATATTATACACTCGTGTCCAAAATGCCTACAACATATTATACACTCGTGTCCAAAATGCCTACAACATATTATACACTCAAGTCCAAAATGCCTACAACATATTATACACTCGTATTCAAAATGCCTACAATATATTATACACTCGTGTCCAAATTGCCTACTACATATTATACACTCGTGTCCAAAATGCCTACAACATTTTATACACCTCGTGTCCAAAATGCCTACAACATTTTACACACTCGTGTCCAAAATGCCTATTAACATATTATACACTGTGTCCAAAATGCCACCACAACATATTATATACACTCGTGTCCAAAATGCCACCACAACATATTATACACTCGTGTCCAAAATGCCTACAACATATTATACACTCGTATTCAAAATGCCTACAATATATTATACACTCGTGTCCAAATTGCCTACTACATATTATACACTCGTGTCCAAAATGCCTACAACATATTATTATACACTCGTATTCAAAATGCCTACAACATATTATTATACACTCGTGTCCAAATTGCCTACAATATGTTATACACTCGTGTCCAAATTGCCTACTACATATTATACACTCGTGTCCAAAATGCCTACAACATTTTACACACTCGTGTCCAAAATGCCTACAACAGGTTGTACACTCGTGTCCAAAATGCCTACAACATATTATACACTCGTGTCCAAAATGCCTACAACATATTATACACTCGTATTCAAAATGCCTACAATATATTATACACTCGTGTCCAAATTGCCTACTACATATTATACACTCGTGTCCAAAATGCCTACAACATATTATACACGCATAGCCAAAATGCCTACAACATTTTACACACTCGTGTCCAAAATGCCTACAACAGGTTGTACACTCGTGTCCAAAATGCCTACAACATATTATACACTCGTGTCCAAAATGCCTACAACAGGTTGTACCCTCCTGTCCAAAATGCCTAGAATACATCTTTGACATTAACATATACTATATCTCTCCAAGTGTGTTATAAATGTAAGATATATTATTAAAGTCAACGACCCCCAGGTACAGGCAACTTGTACGTATTTCTTTACGACTGTCCCCATCCCGGCTCCCCGCTCGTCCGAGCCTCATGCTTACAAACTGTCGCATTACGGGCCATCCCCTGCACAACAACGTCACATTTCATTTACACCAAGAGCAAACAAAACGAGTCTTTACGTCTCTTCTCTTAAGAATTCCGCTGGCGGCAAAACAAAACTTTGTATTAAAGATGCTAGTGAACATTTGTGCGCCCAGCGAGCTAAAATAAACCTTAATGTCGTGTATTAGCGTTCCTCTGAATTGTATACGAAAGTTTGCGTACTAATGTTAATTCTAAGGTAATGATATGAGGGAACGGGGTTGTTTTGTTCAAATGTTGTTTAGCCTTACTGTTTGAAGTAGTTTTACGGTCGCCACGATAAACAATAATACAACGCTAAAGTTAGGGCTGCGGTCATCGTCGATAGTTACCGTTGACTGAGGGCGGTGTTGTCTGAGATGAGATAATCGTTATTATGAAATTAAGAACCCGTTAGATGCAACCGGTGGAAATTAACTTATATACGCGTCATAGACCGATTGTGTTATTATTAATTACGACTATACAGCCCAATAGTAATTTTTTACAATATATAAAAGACGACTGTGTTATTCTTCTCTTTTTATGCCTATCGATTCCCTGGCCTACTACCAGAGTCCGCTTTCTGGCTGAGTCTTCTCCACTTTGCCTGGTCGGTTCAGCATACGAGATTGTTCTCCACCTTGGCCGCTTTCACGACGTCCAGCCAACATTTCTTGGGCCTATCGCGAGATTTTGGGCCTTGTATAATAAGATCTTGGAATCTATTTCCAACGTAGTCTGGAGGCTTGCGGCTTATGTAGCTATACCATCGGGGTCGACTTTTCTGCAGCCTGTCTGCTATGTCACGGCTAAGGCTGCCACGGATGTGTTCGTTTCTTATACGATCTAATCGTGGAACAGCACACATCCATCGCCGCAACGTGTAGCTGCTGGACATCCTTGGCTTCCTGTTTATTTTGATTTTATGCTTATATTGCTTTTTTTTATTTTTATATGTGTATGCTGTTTGTGTACCAATAAATAAATTATTTAAATTATTTTTTTTATTCATAGAAAATCATAGAATTTTTTTTACACAAACTTAGCCTAATTTTAACTATTTTATTTTAACCTCATGTATTCTAAATTAATATAACTTACTGAAAAAATTTAACAAATCAAAACGAGGCTGTACCTACCCTCCGTAGTTGTATGAAACTGTATTACGGCAGGGCAGTGCGGCCAGTCTATTGTCAGTAACAACTCGAAGGTGTTACAGTACAAGCAAAATATACAGATTAATATAATGTTTATATAAATATTTAATTTTGACGTTAAAATAAAGAGTCTGTGACATTGTATCTCAACATTTCTTCGATATTATTGCAGTTGCATTACATCAGAATTGGAAAGGGCACGAGTGAGTGCCTCTTTGTTTGCGCAAATTCTTACAGCACTTTAAAATATTCTGCGCAGTTGATGCCATATGGCATTAACCAGAATATATCACCGTGGATGCAATCGCTAAGGGGACATCAGCATCATATATATCCTAATTGATATATGGTGTACATCAAGGTACAGTAGTGAATAAGAAAGAAAATAGTGCAATTTAAGAACTTTCTAGCACGATGAAATTGGTAACTTATTTAGTAACTATTTAATTATGTGATGTAAAAACGTCAAGACATTCGTAGAAGTTTTTCAAGATGCCTCAATTTTATCTGCGAAGTTCTCAATAGCCAATAGTCGTACAACTGAATCGTTAACAAAAAAAATCGATGGCAAACAATACACGAACGTGAACAAGACAATGCACTGCAAAGCACTAGAACGTTTGCAGGTCATTCCACGCTCGCCGGTGAACGCCCAATCGCACTGAGTGAAAACTGCCATAAACGAAGCCGTATAAGAACAAAGCCTCATAGAGTATAAATAAATAAACAGAACGGTAATAATTTGATATTTACTCAAGATATATTGCCTCAGAGAGAAATAGCATTACTAAATAATAGTTACGTTGACTGCTTAAAATACACACCTGGATGTAGGCACCATGTTAATAATGTTTATAACCATAATTATACTTGAGAGTTACAAGTTGGTTATTTGTGAAATTGATATCAATTGAATAAAAACTGAAAACTAAACTCGTAACTACTATCATCTATACATGCAGACTATTTCCTTTAGAGCGTCTCCGTGCATCTCAGGTGACGTTAATTCGACTGTAAAATGCCAATCCACATTTGACCTCAATGATACTGGGACAGACATCAAAATTTAAAGTCAACTTCAGTGGAATTGAGGATAAGAAAACTGCACAGTTCCACCATTAGTAGTAACTTATTATAGACAATTTCCTAGATTCGAGCGCGACCAATCCGACTGAGTGAGATCCGCCATAAAGGAAAATGTTAGTTTCAAGCACGGTGCGGAATTACAGGCTTGGGGAATTAACTCGCGAGCGATGTAGGTAGAATAGATAGCACTGTCTATCCTGCGCTCGGCTTATTACTCTTTGATAGTTTTAGCAGTTTATGTTCCATTGTGTAGAACTCTGTTTGCTTAGTACTGAAGTCTGATGTAATAAATGAATTTATATTATTTGAAATAATTAACCTAAGACGTTTTACATGTACGATATTTTCAATAATAGTGTATTTGTGGCAATCACATTGTAATAAATAATACGAATGCAACTGACATCGTTTCTCAAACCACGGGCCGCCAATCTGTTCAACAAATAAGACCGGTATACAAAAGATTCGTTAGTCAAATTAATGAATTTAATGTAGTTTTATAGAATTAAATATTACCGTGTAATAACATGAATAAATAAACTTATAGCTTGATTTGTGTAAATAAAATGTTCATTACAATGTCATTATAATTTTATAATGATAGTCGCAAGACTTTTTACTTACCGTTTTGGACTTTTCGGTGGGCGTCGAATTAATTATAGTCGTGAAACGTCAGTAATTAGTTTTTAAAATGATAGAATGAATTGAGCCGTAAGAGATTGGAAATGAAAAGTTACAATATATATTCACGTAAAGATTATCAGAGTATCTGACAACTGAATTAATTGTATTAGCTACCAGCAAAAGACAAAATTTATGCTAAGCAACAACTATTCGAGTGTATTGTAATTTGCCGCATACTCATTACATCCGGTAAGCGAATGCGGGTACTCCTAAGTGCCTTTTATGTTTGTGCGATAATTAAATGCACTGTAATATAATAGTCTAGTTAGCTATAACAGTTCTTTTCATATCTAGAAGTACGGCCGCGTGGTTAGAGAACCTGGCTGCTGCGCCGTTGGTCCTGGGTTCGATACCTTATCGAGGAACAATACTTGTGCAGCATAATTTGTTGGTTTTCGAGTCTTTATTTATGTATGTGCATCCGAGCCTCCCTCCGTTGTTAGTGCACGTGTATCACATCGGTATAGGTAAGTACACGACGAGTGAGTGCCTCTGTGTTTACGGCACTATAAAATAATCTGCATAGTTGATGTCGTCTGACAATAACCAGAATGTATCGCCGCGGTCGAAACCCACCAGGCGAACGTCATCATCATTATCACTATATTCAAGTGCTACGTTTTAACATTAGTATAGAATGGAACGGAGACATAAACAGAAGCTATAAAATGTCTATAAACGTATAAGGAATAAGAAATCAAGAAGAATTCATCTCGACAACGGGGCCGGTGGAAGCCGAGCTGATACGCTATTAAGATATCAATCAGTACTAGAGTCGAGTTCGTTTATTGTCTCTGTCGATGGACGAAAGCAATAAAATTAGCATCGAAATGTTCACGCCGCACTCACGAGGATCGCTGCGTCGGAGTCGAAGTGCAGGCGCGACGCGGATGGAGGTAATCCTAAAGACCAGATGCAATATATGTTATAATATTTGTACACAAAAGGCAGTTACATACGATGACAAATATTATTGTCTAGTTTTGTTTAAGACCTGACGATTGAGGGAATACTATTGCGTTATGGCAGAAGAGCTACTAGCTCAGCGTAAGAGGCTCACTTTTGAGCAAAGGCTCTTTTCTTTTTTTTTCCTATTTCATATCAACCGCTGAAGATAGCTGTACCACAAAGAAGTCGTGCGCGGTAAAAAAAAACTGCGTCCATAGCGATTGACAATGGTAAATTGCCAATTATCAAGACGTTGAGGAAGAAATTTCAAATCCTTTCGCGAGACAAGTAAATTCAACGGCTGCAATTAATACGAACTTTTCCTCTGAACACACATAGAGATACTACATCTCTTCGCAGTACCAATATATCAAGCTAATAGCAAAGAACTTGGTCGGAAAACATAAGTAAATATAAATAGTGTTTTTGAGCGTCGTTCAACATGAATAAAATTAAGCGCATAACTATTAAAACGATAATAAATAATATACAAGAAAGAAAGAATGTTATTGGTTTTTGTTAAACGACGATCGAAATACAATATAAACTGAGCAAAATCTATGATATTTATCAATATTAAACACCACAATATTACCAGCAAATGCAACATCATCTACAATGCAAAAGATAATTCACACGTCCAAATAGAAAACGGTAGATTAAAATTTATAACTCAAGAATTCAAAACAAGGCGAATTAAAATGCTGACTAAAACAAATTAGCGCAGGTGACATCATTGCGAGTCTACCCGCCACAAATCAATGTGTCAATATCAACAACAATTTTTTAGAGGTTTTAACGCGGAGTGAATCAATCATCGACATTGTAATAGGATTTAAAATCTAATATAAATCAGTTCCTCAGCGCTCCGCTGTCAAATTTTATGGTTATTGGAATGGACTTACTCATAGAATTCGAACTAAGGCTAGAATTTCGTCAGGTTCATTGCGTAAAGGTTTTAATAAATTTGCAATAAAATGTGTACGTTGTGTGCTTATGCGAATGGAAATTATTTCTTATATATACGCGAATATTGCACATTGAATAAGCCTAATTTTTTCGCGTTTATTTTACGAAGTTTCGTGTGCATCGTCACCGTACGGAGCGAGATGTTTGACGTCCTGCTATCTTAATGCGTTTAAACTACTGTCAGCTTTTAATAATACATGCTCCAATCTACGCGGAAGTAACTTATAGTATCTTGAAGTGGTCTTGAAGTGGTATGTTTGATTTGTATCTTCTTTGGTTTAGATATTACTTGATGATACTTTACACAAAATATTTTGTAATAAAATATACACCTCGACATATCCGTATATATACAACAGTTTTCATGACATGATCTTAAACGTCATGCATGACACACTGTGTGCGATGAAGCTGCCGCATAGGCTAACAGCATCAACATCAACAGAATCTACGCAGGACACAGCAAATTTTCAAAGTATAGGTACTATATTTACCCGTATTTCCGTGAACTGTGAATTTTATTTATTTTTTTCTAACTTAATTATTTAACAGATTATAATTCCGCCGACCTGTTGTAAGCAGTACATATTTTTCTTTGATCGTGGGCGGTGATCACCTGCCATCAGGGTGAGCTCGTGTGCCCGTGCTACTATAAAAAAAATTCAACACAACTAAGCTTACATGTGTCATGACTGCATATGAGTAATTCTGACGTAAGTAGATTTCACCATAAAATATTTCCGTGGAGTTTTCAAATTTATTATATATTAACATATTAATGTTCCGTTTTCTCTTTTTCTAAGAATTATGCGCTTGTCCTCAATGGCGCCATATAACTTGTCTTATAGGGAAACACGTTGATAGAAAATTTGAGTTAATCCGGTACATTATGTCCTTTTAAACTTAGCCATGATATTGATGATAATGGCGGCATGTTCAAAGGCGTGTTTTTATATTAACGGTGAAAAACGAGCACACAGTTCACGTGATGATAAGAAGACTGCGGTCCATGACATCTATATGCATGCTCAACGAAGATTAAAGATGTACAAGTAAACAACCTCTGTCAACTAAGATGGAAAGCCACGTTACTTGTAATTGGGTCTTTGGTTCCTTGCATTCCTCATACGAAAGAAAGCAGTGTTATGCAGCTATTAAGTGAGAGCTTTGAAAAGTTAACGCTCTCTCACTTCGAGTCACGCTCGAGGAAAGCCTCGAACCTAACCTAACCCTGTTCGGACTAAAAAGTAATTTTTTTAAACCTCAGGTTTATAAAAACAGTACACACTTCACCTTATGACAAGAAAATAATGCGGCCCATTAAATTCCGATGAACGGAGTTTGTTATACGTTTTAGTAGCGGAGTCACGTTATAGCTTGTCTCTCGCTGCAGAATGAATGAGATGACGCCACGTTGCAATATTGCTCATATTAACGTGAAATAACAGAGTAACGTTTCGGATGGTGATCTAGAAACCCTGTTACTGGTAGCGTGGGATTTCATCTCAGTTCTCACCGCATCTTGAATCTTCGTTGAGGATAGATGTAGGTGTTTATGTTATGCAGTCATCACCAAGTGAAATGTGTGCTCGTTTGTCACCCGATGTTTAAAAGTAAAAAAGTGACCGAGGCTCTTTTCGTTTCTACAAACACAATTTGAAATTAACTAAACGTTTGAACATGTTGTCTCTCACTCCAACAAACAATGACCTTCGCTAGTATCAGCTGTCGTTCAGATGAAAACACTATGACACAAGAATTGGTTTTAATGTCCAATCTTCATTAATTCTAATTAATAGGACGCCCTGTAGCACTGTGACATGCATTCAACAAAATTTTTACAGTCAGAAGCCTAAATGTTAATATCATAGTATATTTATGGAAATATAAAAAAAGACTATTAAAACATATTAATATAATTTATTCACAAACGCGTCATTTTCTTATGATTTATCTGTCACTTATATTTGATGTAATCATTTCGCTTCGTATTTTAATATTATGACAATTTTCAAATCATGCTATTAATATTTCTTGTCGACTACTTTTTTTTGTCGTTAAATCTTGTTTCGTTGATTTGTGTTTGTTATTTAAATTTGGATATCGGACGGTGCGGCAAATGTAATCCATCGATAATGCCGTATCACATTTTAAACATACTTCATGTTTACAATGAGAGTAATTAGTGTTCGGGATGAAGTAACAAAACTTATGAAAATTTTCATGTAATTAGAGCAATATGCTATTTTGCTTATATTGTACTAGCAGGCAGATGCCTGGCACTTCGTATGCGTGGACTTCAGAACTGGATCCGCGTACTATAAAAAATAAAGGGAAAAAAATTGTCTTATCGCTTTATATTGATTTTATTTCATACAGTTATTTTAAATTAATATACTCCTGTAGACGACGGTGTATGATTAATTATTTTCCATCAATACGTATAAGTTTTGGACACTCGATACTCTTAATCAACCAACATGAACCTGACCATATGAGATGCAAGGAGTTGCTCAAGTTTATCGGGTACCCGAAACTTAAGCGTACTGGTGGTTAAATAAGAAATTATGCAATGTCGTCTCACACATTTCATATTTCTCTCTGGATCCAATTCTAAAGTTCACGCAGACGAAGTCACTAAATGCTAGTTATTGACTAATCCAGGTTATAAAACTATCATGTAAACTATTTGTGTGCTAAATTTCGTTCAAATGCGTTGTGCGCCGTTGGTGCGTGTTTGAGTAGCAAACATCTAAATATACAAACTTTAACATTTATAATATTACACGACTTACGAGAGCAAAGCTCGCTCGTCTTTATAATACAACAGTTGTTAAACGAATCATTTTCTGACTCAAATAGGTCAATTCATAAACCAGCTGCAGATTCACATTCGTGTCATTGCATTTAAATGCATTATATAAAACTACATTTTAATAAATTAATAGTAAGATCCTTTATACATATATTTATATATATATTTGAGCATAGACCAAAATCGCGGTTTGGCGGACTTGACTTATTTTCGAAATATATTGATCTCCCAGATATGCAGCTTTCCTAGCAACGTTTTCCTTCACCAGCTAAATAAAATCAGCAAACATAATTGTAATAACCAATTTCGTTGGTACCGGCACCGTAGACAGAACATTGTTATGGTCTGCAATCAATACAGTATAGTTATTAATAAATTGGACTATTACTTTACAAGTATTATTTAGTTTCCTAAACAAGGGCTTCTGTCTATTATGCTTAACAGAAGCTTACAGTTGCAAGATTAAGAAAGGAAAATTCAATAAATAATCCAGAAGAAATGGTTGAATAAATTAAGTCTGTGATCTTAACCAGGTTACATGGGAATGAGCTTTTACAGAATACCAACGCTAGCAGCAGAATCGGACCAAAAGCTTTTTGACAACGGTGAGCACAGCTGAGATATTCCATCCTAGTCCTCAAGGATTTAATTTTCAATAAAACGTAGTTTTGTATTAAATTTGTTACTATCATTGAGATCACTTAGAGCTTAATGATATGTGGTACTTATTCGAGTATAGTAGTGAACTAAAGGAGCATGCTGCACATTTCAGCTTTGTGGTTAAGGGGAATGTTAGTTCTGTTGTAAGCACTACAAGGATTCCTTTAAAAAATACTTCCTAACCCAAAATATATTAATTTTGCATATTTTTTTAGAAAATAACATTTTTTTATTAGTCAATTGCTAAATCCAAGTCTATATTTCAACCATTAGTAATACTTATTTTTCTGTTTAATACAAAACCGGTGAGAAATATTTAAAATCATAAGGAAATACTTTAGCACTGTTGATATTAGATATCACATAAACATGCATATGTAGAATATGATTCGAGAACCTTCAAAGGTAGAATTGATAGTGAAGAAGAAAAAATAAAACCAAGACCAAGATCATACCAATAAACAAGATAACATTTAATAAAGCTGGATCGAATACCAAAAAAAGTAGACGTCTCAAAACCGGGAGGGGTCAAACTGGCGCCTATAAATCTTAGACCGACAGTCCCTAATATATTACAGAAATGATATTTTGTAATTTAAAACAAGATAGTTAATTTCATATTCGGCTGTAAATCAAACACTTAATGGTCCGGTGGGCGGCGATACGCCTCGTGGCCGCGTGCGATCCGCCGGTGTTGTGATCAAGTTTTAACTTATTACTATCAACTTATCGAACGACTTGTCACCAAATTTAATTATGTTAAACTGAGTGCAATTTGAAATATATACAGGTAGCTAATCGATGCTAACAGGGACCCGACTACAGGTAATAAGACATAGTATCTCAGTCCTCAGGGTGGCAGGTTGATGGATATAAATATATGTTATGGGCCGCATCGCTTACCATCAGGTGAATCGTGTATTTGATCAGCCTAATACTATAAAAATATACTAAATTGACAAAGACTACACACAAATGAGATTGTATAGTAACTGGAGAAGAGAATTTATTACGCTTCGGAAGGTAATAATAAGAATAAAAATCCCGTGAATAAGCTAAACTATCCTTTAGGTCCCAATTGCTGGTGACGAGGAATTTCATTTGAATTCTAAGAGGTGACAACGCATCTGTATCTTTGTAGAACATCAGGTGCACTGTGTGCTCGTTTGTAGTACCTAAATATAAAATAATATGCATTTTTAGTTTTTAATTTGACAATTTGGTAGCAATTGACGAGGAACTTACTGTACATCGGTAGTCAAGAGTGCAACTGTGTTTGGTATCGCTTTTAAATCTCTAGTGTCATAAAGTGTTGTGTGGGCGACCAATAACGAGCTTCTTACGAAGTCGACGAGAGTAACGGTCGCCTCGTTGGGCCGGTGCGCTAGCGGATGTTTGCATAAAGATATGCGATCTTTATCCGAAAACTAATATTCTGTATTTGGTAGATTTACAGCATTTAAAATAAGTTACTATATAATAAAGAGCCGTGGTAGCTCAGTGTGTAAACGCTCGTTTTTGATTCACGATACGCGAGCAAATCAACTTCTACACACTGTCAGCACCAATAAAGTTGTTAATGGCAATTTTAAGTGCTGATTTACCACGAATTATGCGGTGAAGGAAAACGGCATAACTAACAAATAATTTCGAAAATATGTGAAGTCCGCCAATTCGCTGTGGAGCTGCGTGGCATGACTATGATCCAACACCCTCTCTAGGAGGCTTATGCCCAGCAGTGGGATTTATATACTGTTACTTTACTTTTTTATTAGATGATGACGTATCTTTAATAATTGTTACTGTTTACAAATCTCCTTATTGACCCGTAAACGAGGAGTATTGCGGTAACCCAAAGGCCAAATAGACAACTAAATTTGAGTTACCCAGTGTGATTATATTTCGCTTTATCAATTTCAGTCGTATACTTAAGTAATACAGTTGAATTTCAGTTGTTACCAAATAAGTTACATCGTGGCCACGTTCGGTCTCTCTTAGCTCTAAGTGTTTCGGCGTCTTACTTAAAAAACAAGCCGATCACAATAGGTCCATTGATCTCATTTGAATTCGAAATAACCAAAACGTAAGTCCCGTAACTACGGAGAATCGTAACTTGAACGTCCACACTAAGAACGGTTAAACTTCGTTTGAAAATCGATGTAATCCCAATACAAAAGGAATTAAGAACGTTGATAGTATTTAATCTAAGCAAATGGAACAAAAGAATTTTCACGAGCGTCTCTTAGTGAGGTCGGGCATAAATAAAAACCGTCCAATCACAAATCTTAAAGTTTTTCCGTTCGCATCACGCATGCGGTGCAGCTGTCCACAACATTTGGAAATAAATCAATGTGACAATTAAAGTGATCATTAACGTCGCTGGCGGCACCAGCCCACTATAATCATTCTGTTTCATTCGACACCTGTCCTTTTAAACGTGAACTAAATGTATAATTTTTGTCTAATTGGGTTACTTAAACTTAGTTTCACCCTAAGTTTATCATATTAAACATCTGTATATGATAATGTAACTAAAAAAATAATAATTGACTATGACATATAACAAGATACAAGAAACTTTTAATTCTCTAATATAAAACATGAATATTGAACAAAACTTAATTAACTTTTTTTAATACGTTTCCAGGCTCTACAGCCACTCAGGTGGACGTCGTAATGCCATATTTAACTCGTAACTCGTTGTTTTTGGACCGATCTTGGTACCAAAGTATCTTGAAGTTTTTTAATTTCATTAACCACATAGTTTTAATTAATTTTTAACTATTTATAAATATACCTCAATGCATAAAGACAAAAATCTTAATTTAATGTGACTAACTAGTAGTGAGCTACGGATCTAAGACGTGTTCCTTTGTTGCTGGCAGTATAAGGTTTAACTCACTTTTCACTCAGCGATCTACAGTGATATATATATGGCTCGATGATTCTCTGCATGATCGGATAAAAAATGTGGATATCCACAGAAGAACTAAGGACAGCTCAAAGTATCCGTAACCGAAAGTGGCAATTAGCTGGTCATATAGCTCTAGAACCGATAACGAATGGGGAAGAGAGGTGCTCGAGTGCCAACCTCGTATTGGCCATCGCAGTAGCGTAGGACGACCCCCCACTAGATGGAGTACCTATGCAAGTCCGGGGTAAGGATAGATACACGTGGCTTAGTCTACTTAGTTACTATGGCAGTCTGTGGGGGCGGCCTATGTTCAGCAATGATCTATTTGCTGAAATGTTGATTTATGAATGTTAAAATTGACATATTTAAGAGAAAAATATATCAAGGAGAGCATTTTTAAAACGGGAAATAATGAATAATTAGTTTCTACGTGAAACTTGACCTACAGTTGCGTACCCCTGACGGCGATCAAGATGTGTGCGTTACCGTGCGCCGGCGCAGAGCTGACAGATTTATGTGGGACGGCGATCGGCTCTCGCGCCTCCCGCCCTCGTTATGCCGGCGCGATTGCGTGCCCGATTAGATAATTAACGCTTTTAATGCTCCAGACGGCTTATATTGGAACGTCCACTATTGTTTTTACATTGTTCCTCGCAGCAGGCCAGGGTTATGCGGCTTAGGCGCTTTATTTAGTTGCATCTTGCCTTCTAGTTCATTATGTACGTTGAGAGCCACTATGTATTTAATTGAATAATTAAAAGAACTATATTGTAAATTGCCCTTATGGCAAAGATAATAGGAGTCAAATTGGCCTGACGCTTGTAAGGCTAGTCGAGAATTGTATACGGGATCCTTTATCATAATTAAATTTTTTTGATTAAGCAATAGCTGGTTGTTACTAAAAAGGATGATTGCATTTTAATTAAAGTTTAATAATTTAAGAATTAGAAACAGTCCTTAAGCTTGATTTTAGAGTTTTTCATAACAATGTATGATACCATTAAACCTCGTTTAATGATGTGAACAGTCTCAACAAAAACGATACTGATTATTACTAAAATCCAATAACTGTATCTATAAATTTACTATACAATTTATAAAACGATTCATATGTTAGTTTTAAGATTGTTTTCTATTTTTATTGCATTAAGGGTGACAAACGAGCACAAAGTTAATCTGATGTGAGATGATGCCTGAGACATAAGACACCCACATTCATCCTCGATAAGGAATCACAATGCTGCTGCGATGTCATGAGTAAAAGTAACAATTTATGTATATAAATCCCACTGCTAGACATAAGCCCATTAAATACACAAATTTATAGATATATAGATTTATGTCCTCCCTGAAGATAGATCGACTAAACCGTGTTCAAATTTTGCATGTGGTAAAAGAAGACTTAAAACTCGAATTTATTGTTAATTGTTTTATTATCCATTTTGTTATTATAATATTATATTATTCTCATCACCAGTAATAAAGGTCTCCGGATCCCTACACTCATCAGATGGAACACAGCAGAGTCATGCTGATATTTTACTTTGGTATTCTGGGAGGCCGTGTGTGGCTTCTAATTTATTAGAAGTATAAAGTTCACAAATATATCATGTCAAAATTACAATTGACTTTTGATGAAAAATATCGTTATCTCCTCAATAATTCGAAATAAAGTGAAATTAATTACTTACAATGAAATTTATAAACAGCGTTAGGTTGCAAGACATGAGGAAATCAAAAATGTTAACTTTGTAGTGAGTATCAGTTGGCGGTCGGTGTAGAGGTGAACACCGGTATATTAATAGGCAGCTTTCAAACTGAAAGCAAAGCACTAACTCAGCCCGAGAGGAATTCAACCTGCATTGGATTAAATGCCATTGCATGGACTTGTTTAGTACATTAATATTTTATCACTATAATGGAACGGGTTTCTGACTCCTGTGTAATCCTTTGTGCTAAGAAAGGATTATGTAGGATTAACCTTAGTACAGATCTATAAACTGCTTTGCATTCAACTAATTGGAACAAATATGGTCAGACGAACTATTAAGCGGGTAAAGAGAAGTTAAATCTTTTTAAATCGGTTGGGTCGGAACGTTAATATAGTATATATAGGAGTTTATTGAAATACATATGGAACGCCACGTGAGTTCGCTGCGGTGCCATTCCAATTTTTTTTTTATTTATCGCGAATTTTTTCATCATCGACAAGACCAGTGCCTTTTGCAATGAACAGTTTCTTTAGCGCCAGCTGCGCATTGGACCTGAATACAATCGTGTCTCGTGGAGTTAAACCACGGACACTTTATTCGATATATATATATATATATATATATATATATATATATATATATATATATATATGCAAATACATTATTTATCAATACATCAGTAATGACAACCTCTACAAATAATGGCAGCCATTACACACATAAGCGGGGATGATTCGTGACGGCACGCGGACATCGTGGAATCGAATACCGATCGACACGCGACCGTAAATCTGCCGCTCCTGCGACGCCCGACAATCATTCAAGCCCACATCAGAAAGGGTACCTGGCATTAATCATTAAAAGTCCAGAACAAACCGCCGAGGGCGTGCCATTGGTCCGTTCCGATCGAACAATTATTCAAACGTCGCTTCGTGATTGGTCGACGGCGCGTTCGTTTTTTAGACTTGACAGAGTGATGGATTCGGCCCTTCGACTCCTGCGCAGGTTGGCGATCGTAGTGGCCGTATGTGCGTGTACAGGTTTTTTGTTAATGTTCAATTAACTTTAAATGTAGCCAATGGTGATACATATTTTTCGTTTACGTACATGGTATCAGATTAGTCTAATAAAACATGTTAGAATACAGTAAACACGATGTATACAAATAATTTTCTAGTAGTCAACTAGGTGTAGAAAATTCCTATGACATATAACATATCGAATATTTAAGAGCAACATTTGTTTTATTTTAAGATCACCAGCACTTTTTTTCTAATCACCTTCAGACATATACTAAATACCTCACATGTGCGCACGATAACAAATATTTAATGGATCAAAAAATTGGAATCAAAAATACGGTGTATCGTACAATAATGGTAATTCAATCGTGGCTTTTAAACTCATTTAAATGAAAAGCAAAAAGGTGGTAAAGAGAATTAAGTAATTCATTAAATTGACGTTGTATACAGATAGATTTGTACGTCTAACTGAACACCTAATAAGTGAATAGCGAAGTGGGTTAACATGAGAAAGTGCCTCCTAGTAAATGTCAGTGTCGCATGAAATGTACAAGCCAGATCGGTCATGCGATCACAGCGAGGAGAAAACCTAGCTTTCTAGGACCAGCAAAGTCAGTCAGTCACATATGGAGATAGGCACTAGTTCGCCTACCAATTACATACCACGACACAGCAATATATTTTACGTGCGGTTAACTAGGGGCACCGGGAATATGGCGACCGATGCTCTATCCCATTGGTTGCCTGCGCCCAAGACTTGGTACAGTCGCCATCAGATCGATTGTAGGTTTACGTGCTAATGTCGTTCTTACCTCCGAGCTATAAGACGCACGCGTGTTACGATTGACGTACAGTCGACCGCGCGTCTAACGGTTACGACCGTACAGAACTAATCGCTAGTTTAATGGCCCGATGCCGCCCATAGTAAAGCGTTAAAAATATTTAAACGCCATAACTTTTTATGGGTTAAACGATAATAGTTTAATGGGGACGAATGTTAATGAATGCTGGTGTTGCTTTATCAGGGGCCTGTTAACCGCTTTTAACTTGACGCGGTCGCTTTGATGTTGATGCTGTGTATTAAATAATGGTTTCACTAAGAATGACGTTCATTGTTTTGAACGGATTAGTGTGGCAGTGAACTTATATAGTATAGTGAATACGCGTGAATATACCTTAAGGAACTTAGGCAGTAAAATAGTTAATTCAAAATTGTCACTTTTCCACCTCTAAAGTAAGATTACGATAAGACATAAGTGATGACTACGGCGTGAGACCTCTGCATCATCCTTAACAAAGATTCTCGATCTACATATGTTGTCACTGCGATACGACACATAGAATACGAAACGCAGCAATAAGCTGCTAATTCATTTTGGTACCGTAAGGTTGTGGTGTTTCCCCGGTAGAACCGAACTGGCTTTAGCTAGAAACAAACTGGCTCTACCTCTATTTTATCCCTATTCGAATCAATTTTCAAAATGAACAATTCTTTATTGTAGTAAGGAATATCTTTTGTATGGATGTCATCCGCCGCAGGAATCACTTTTCGTTAAATACAGGTGTGCTTGTTGGTCACATTCTAATTTAATAATAAAATTATTTGTTTCTTGTTGATTTTAATTGTTTCTATCAACCTTACATTTATAACATCGCTTGGTACCTAAGGAGGAAAGTTTTTAATTTATGATACTAAAGTACTTAATAAAAAATAAGTCCTTACTTAAAATGATAATATAAAATATTCCTGAACTTTTTCTAATACGACAACGGAATTATATTCTTGCTGTTATTTTTTTACATATAACATTAATTATAATATTTTATTGACTTACTTAAAATAGTTTTCTTTAACGTTAAAACAATCCATCACGTACCTGCAAAAGATAAAAAACACAACATTATTATAAACTGATTCAATTCATACATAATTTTATGTACATACATCACGTATAAGATGTACGTACGTATACAATACTTGTTAACCTGACAACGGGATTTGTACATGATATAACCTGTGTCGCGCACCTTTTAAGTTATTATTATTACATTGTAAGTAACAAACGAGCACCGTTCATCTGATGGCAAGTGATTCCTTCGACCCATGACGTCTACATTCCTCCTTGACAAGGAATCATAATGCAGATGCGTTGTCACCCTTGAGGACTGAGATTGAACGCCTCGTCACCAGTAATAAAGGTCTCCGGATCCCGGCACTCACCAGACGAAACACAGCAATATTATAATAATAAGTGTAAATATAAGTAAGTAACACCAATATTAATATATTAAGTGTGAATTAAATGAAATATAGTGAATAGAAAACATCTGAGGACTCTATTGTTTTGTCAGCCAATGATAAACTTTAGAACCTCTCTGCGACTCCGGCAAACATTATTGTTTTCCGAATATTTGAACCAAACGTCATAAGAAGAAAATATCTTGGTGTTCACCTTACATTTATATATACTACACTTCTTGACATGAAACGGAAAATTGACGACCTGGTGATCAAGGATCAAGATCAAGGGTATGGGGCAAATTTCTTTTTCTGGGTTTTTATTTATAGTTCCCAGCTTTTTGGCTGATCTACCTAGACGGTGGTTCGTGACCTCTGACTTCATGGCCCCAGGTGTGTCGTACATCCAACGATGTAGAATGCTGAGTGTACAATGCACAATATGTCTATATCATCTATTCTAAAATAAATTCTAGAATAAAATAGTGCTATGTTCTGTATTCATGATCCATTTCCGTTTACCGATAAAATACACGTTATTTCTCTCTTCAGACACGCTAAAAGCTAATAAACAAAAGTTAAAATGCATCTAATAAAATCTAAAGTATGGAAGTAACGTTGAATTTTTATAATAATATTCGGGGAGACCAACGAGCACTCAGGTGGGTTGTTTCACCCCTGACGATGGAAATGTATGCCTAATTATTGTACTCCTAGATCTGTACAGGTCAATATATACGAAACACACCCTGCTGCGTTTCGTATGTTGATTCACTGATCGTATATGCTGCAATTTCACACAGCTCTTCTGTCAGGTCTTGGTCTCTGGTGGACTCGACCCTTATATATTGCACTAGTAATTAACAAAACAATTATAATTATCTTTGAGCTTTCAGAGATAAAATAAAAACGAAAGAACCAATGAAACAGAAAGGCCAAAAGTTGTAAATACCATAATATATAATTACAATTCAATAGGCATAAATAAATTGTAAGTAGATTAGATTTTCTTTACAAACAGACAAAGTAGTAGATTGGTCCTTCAAACAGGATTTCATATAATGAGAATGCACTCAACAGATGTAACCGAAATAACGAGTACAGTCAAGAACACAAATTTAATGTCCAAAAAACTCATTACCCCGGCCGCAGCGGAGCAGAAATTGCTACAAATTGGGGGCGGCTGAAGAAGCCAAGAACCGCGGGCCGTGGCATTAAATAGCCTGTGACAAGTGCGCTTAGGTTGTGTGCATACCAAACCGTAAAAGTAGACACTGGCAAAAAATACGACGACAAATAAACGAGTAAGAATTTTTAACTTTCCTGATTCTGTAAGTTTTATTTTCTTGCGTACTTATATTGTGGTACTGATTTCAGTCAACAAAGCTTTATTATTCTTAATTCAAAAAAAAAAGATCAAAAATCTTAATTTGGGTTGAATTAGATAGTAAGTTGACGCAGGACGTTGTTATTTATAATATTAGTGGGGACGAACGAGGCATACAGTTCATCATCGTAACCATCCTTAATAAAGATTCATAACACATGCGTCGTCTGACCCCTACCCAAGAGGACTGAGATGGAATGCCTCGTTATTGGGTACCTCCACTCATCATACTAAACCCATCAACGTTATGCTGCTATTTCACGATGGCATTCCGTGAGGGCCGGAAGGGTCCCGGACTATGGGTCTCATCTCATACATGTTACAGCTAAACATGGGTTATGTTTAGCAAGGTTAAAATCACACTAAACCACACTATCAACTGCATTCGTTGCAACAAAGCCTAGGTCTGTACCTTCGTTAAGCATTATTTTAACATTGTTTTTATTGCCAAGAGCGCTAGTTAAAGAGGTTTTTATCAGCACTGGGTGGCTTGCAAGTGATAGCATGTAACTGAGACAATTTGTTGCAGACAATAATAATGAAATATAAACAAACAATAAATGCATAGAATATTTTTTTTTAAATGTTGTCCCGTGATTACATAATATTCCGATCAGTTATATACATTTATACATATAATTATAATTTTACCGTAGTTTTAATTGCAAGTGCATTAATTAAAGAGGTTTTTATCAGAGAGGGCCACGTCGCCTTTCAGTGTTGCATGTGACAGGGCGCGGGAAGGCTTTATTTTCAACAGACACGTGCCCGCAGCAATTAAATCTCTAGGCTCATGTAATGGACGGACTCGCTAATTAAAAGTCAAAATTTCAAATCCCAAACATGTTAAGAAGACTAATTCAATTTAAAATGCGATGTACGAAAAGTGATAGGGTTCCCAGTAATATAATAATCATTAAACTAATGTCCGGCTTTTTAATCATCGCAGGATCCTCAGCTAATGGTAATACTAAGCCATCTTCTTATTTCATTCTAAGGAACCCTTAGAATCAAAGTATTGTTGCAATATTGTGAGGAATTTAAAAATAACGTTTTTCTGTCACTTTTGTCCACAGATTACAAATGAATTAAGGACATATTAAATCTATATGAGACAAACAATAAAAAACAAATAATTTAAAATAAAAAAGTAGCTACACGCTTGTTTAGAATCATAATTATTAATTCTACTTTAAAACCAACAAAAATGATTGAATCTGATTCAATAGCCTTAAAGACGTAATTAAATCTAAAAATTAACGGCGTTATGTAAAACTTGTCGTAAAAGAGGAGCCCACACAAAAATAAACATGGTTAACTATTAGATTAAAAAGATTTCTCCTCAAAGAGATTTTTTTTTGATTTCCACCGCCATTAGGAGACAATAAAAACTCATGTTGGACATTTCAATGCGGTTTTACGACGCGTTAAATCGACGTTAATTTAACTGCAATTTAAACGTTTGGCCGTATTGTACGTTGGCCCACGGCGCGTGGGCGCCAATCAAACAAATATGACTCATTATAAACTTTATCGCGAGCCGGCGACGTCTAGTATTGGGAAATAAGTAATTAATTCAATTCTGAGAACTTCAAAACCATTTAATATGAAGCTAATCAAAAATTTTACTACTACGCATTAGATATGCTAAGTCCACTAATTATTTGTGTTGAATTGATCAATACAGATATCACCATATAAAAAATTTATTTAATGTTTTATTTTTATTGGCGTAATAATAATTACAAATGTAAATATATGTAACTAAGCAGACATTTATGTAGTTAGAAGGCATCATTTAAAAAATAATCTCGGAACATGTATTGTTTCTCCATATTACAAGCTGTCTGCAACAAATTATCTAAGTTACATGCTGTCGCATGCAGCACTGAAACACGACGTGGACATCTGTGATAAAAACTTCTTTAATTAATGCTCTTGCAATTAAAACTGCGTCAAAATAATTATTACATATGTAAATATATATAACTAATTCGACCATTATATTTTAATTACAAGACATCATTTATAATAACAATCTCCGTAGCACGTATTGTGTGTTTATATATCAATTAGTGTGAAACAAATTGTCTGAGTTTGCATTACCGAAAGCGCTAGACGGACTTGGTTGTCACAAAACCAATCGGCTACGTTTGTATCGTCCGGTTATTTTCAGTAATTCCGCTTCCATCTTAATGTATAGCCTAACATTGGAGAACGGTGCCACATTACCAGCACCATGGACTCCCGACGCGAACTCGAACCAACTTCACTGTTACATTCATTCACACATGCAATATATGATTTTAAATGTTGCCTTGTTTTTTATTATTACATTGGGGTAACCACCGTGCACACAGTTCACCTGATGGCAAGTGATTTCTGCGACCAATTATTGTCAACATAGAATTATAATGCAGATGCGTGGTCAAGACTTGTGATAAAGGTCTCCGAAACAGCAGATTTATGCTGCTATATTACAATGGTGTTCAGTGAGAACGTGGTCATTCTCTGATTGATCTGGCGCATTCATGCTGCAACAAGAAACAAACTTCATCGTGTCTGTAGCACTGTTAAACATTCTCGTAACACCTCTACCATATTTACTAATAATAATAAATATAAAAATAAGTATTAACTTAATTATTCCTTAATTGCAAAGTGTAACAAATCATTTCATAATAACGTGTTATTTGGGTCACGGATTCTGTTCGAAAATAAGAAAAAACAAAACTACATATAGCAGTTTTATAAACGATTTAACGCCAACGTATCACCTGAAGTGTTCTTGCAAGCGAGAATAATTAATGTAACCCTAATTGTCTGTTGATTTTGTTACAATACAATTACTATTATTACGACCATAAAAACCTGTAGAATCACCGAACATCGAAGTCATTCGGAATATATAATGATAAGTGTTTATAATATTAACTGCTTACTGTTAATTCTTTAAATTTAAAATCACCCATTTAATTATTTAATGTATTAATAGAGGTATTGATAAAGAATCTTTGTTTGTTAAAAACTTTAGTAATAGTAATTCATTCAATTTCATCACGTGTATAAAAACTTTTTATAACTTCCAACGTTTCGATTTCCTTACAGCACAGTCTCCTTTCTATAATCATCAGCTCCATCTATCTATCTGGTATAGTGAACAGATTTAATAAGCCACAAATCCTCACAAAGGAACACCGATTTCTACTAAGGATGATTCGCGAAGCATTTCCAAATTCCCAAAAAAAATCCAAAATAGATAATAAAATTAAAAATCCGAACCATACATACTACTACAAGACTTCAAGATACTGTAAGACTCATTACGGGGAGCCAAAAATAAATAGTCAATAGCTGATGATAATTAACCATTATCTTAGTAAAAAAAAAACATGTTAAAATCAATACGCATTCACGTAACTATAAGGAACCATTGTGTTAAAATCTATTTGGATAAACATAAACTCGCAAGTATAACAAGGTATCACATAAAGGGAATGCACCAAAGGTAAGGGCTGGTGCAGGATATTACGAGGCTAGATAAGATCAACACACATTAGCTTTCAGACTTTGACCCGTTGCCCATTATTTATTGACGATGGCGACAAAAATACATCGTCACGTCGTCTGGACAAATACAGAACTATTCCACTTGAACGGCACTAGACTTCAGGACGCGTTGTCTGCCAACCTCTGTTAGTGGTGGATGATTTAGAGAGTAAAATGTTATATTTTTCTCTCTAAATCACCCACTATTTTTATTATTTATAATAAAATAATAAAAATACTAATAATTAAAATTAAATATATTTATTATTATTATATTAAATAATTTACTTATTCTTGTAAATATGATTAAAGTGATTTCGTTATGTGCAAAATATTTTAGTCGAAGAGACTTGTGTGTGATTCTTTTTTTTACAGAGTATTAGTCATTCTATTAACATTCCTAATATTCCGGTTAAGCACTCCAACTGAGCTGGAAATGCTTGTGCTAGGAGATGGTTCCCGACAATAGCCTAATGTTGGATTCGAACCTACGACCTTAAGTTTCGCAGACCGTACCCTAAACCATTAGGTTATTGACGCTTCAAATCTTCAATCTTTTAGAAAATAATCAGAAATCAGTTAAAATAATTTCTATCGAGACAAAAATTCAACATGTTAGTCAATCCTTAGAGTGAGCAAGTTTTGTTACAAATATAAAAAAATGAATGAATTTCCTTTCTATGGAAAAGATTTTTTAATATTAGGCACTAACGAGCACACAGTTCACGACATGATAAGTGATTACAGTGGCATTATCTTCAACATATTAAGATTTAAGGTGCACACGCGTTAGCAGCTTAGAGGACCGAAATGGAATGTCTCGTTGTACCTCTAATCGAGCCCCCGGAGTCCTACAAACAACCTAAACACATACTATGTTTCACATACAGTATGAAGCTAAGCACTGATGTTTTTTTTATTTATTTAATGTATAAATTTCACCTTTTTCGAACTTTAATTATACCGAACCTCACGCAATGTGCTTAAAAAGGGATACTTTTTTTTCGGGTATTAACTGGCCATAAATACTGTTGCAAACTTTTCGGTTTTTTCAACTTTTTAATTATTTTGAATTTGGATCACGTATATTATATTAAAAATTTCTTTCCATTTTGGGCCATTTCACATATTTTTCGTGTCCATTATCAAATTACAATATGGAATGAGGTGTTAAAGAAAATAGGATTGCAGTGATCGCCTTGCACAAAGTGGGTATGGAGCCATCGGTCATATTCCAGACACTTCAAAAACTTGGTATCAGCCGTATGTTCGTATATCGTACCATCAACAGATACCACAACACTTCCTCTGTCGAAGCAAGATCGGGGCGGCCGCGTGCTGTTAGAACTACAAAGGCTGGCAAAATGCTGCTAAAGCCAGAATTCGTCGAAACCCCATTAGGAAGCAAAAAATCTTATCGCGAGATATGAAGATTGCCGCATCTGTCGCTTTATAAGAGTTGAAGACTGGCCCTCATCTAGCCCAGACCTCTACCCTTTAGACTTCAAATTATGGTCAGTTTTAGAGGACATGGCCTGCTCTAAACAACACGGCGACATTGAGTCTCTTAAAAAATCTTTGGACCAAGCAGTGGCGAAATTTCCCTTGGAAACAGTGCTTAATTCCATAGATTCGTGGCCAAACAGATTAAAGGCCTGTATAAAAGCCAAAGGTGGCCATTTCGAATAGAATATTTTTTAATTTTTTGCTGACTGACTAATAAATATGTAGGTATAAATTTTAATAATATTACATTATTTCGTTACAAACAATGCATTTTCATTTGTAACAGAACTTATGCCCGGACTAGGTAGATCTCCTCCTGGTTGGTCAATAAAATAAATAAATAAAATAATATAACAATATTAGAAAAGAAATATATACAATATAATATATTACATATATAAAGACCAACTAGACGGGAGTCTCTCGAGTCCAAACGGTCGAGGGTTAGGGAGAAATGTAACGAGACCGGCAGCTTATACAGGCAGTATCGAGGAGCAACGCCTTCTCTATTTAAGCACGGACCGGCCTGTCATCGAGTTCCAACTGCTTCAGACGATTGGAGAAGCTGGTTGGGATTAATATGTTTGCAGACTAAAGGGATAATTTAGTCGGCATACCCCCCACAAGTCGGTCACTGCGTGTGGCAGATATTTTGTCTTTATCTACTTCGGATTTACAAGGTTCTCAGGGGATGGTGATGTCGACCAAATATAACCTAGACTGTGCTAGATCCATCAGCACGATAATAAATGACGGGCCGGTCACGGTAGAGCCTGAAGTGGTTATAGTTTACTTATAATTAGACAACCTCCGATCCACGACACGATATTTCAGAGCGAGCTCCAGATGTAACTCAGAGTAAGAAAGTACCGAACAACCGGAGATAACACATTATTATTAGTACTAAGATGTAAAGTAGATTGTTGCATCAGCACCGTAATCTATGGGCCACCCACGCAGCAACCTCTTACTTGCGGTCGCTGCGTCGACGTGAGGTGGCCGCTCTCCGGCGACACAGGTGCTCTGTGGGTGAACTTCGAGTAAACCGGCATAGTGGTCGTTATCTATTCAATTTATACACATAACATAAATGAGTCATTGGTAGTTGTAGAGCCACACTGTAGCTTGTATACAGGCGCGTGCCCTCCCCTGTAGAGGTGGCCCATTAAAACATACTGCAGCGTGAATCTATACTTGTTAAGTTCACCATTTTACCAAGTCTTCATTCATCATCATCATCATCACAGACTATGACACAGCAAATTACAAACCTCTCCTATAGATTGAAGCGAAGCGCAACCCTGAGCCACCTGCATCCACAGGTCCCGCTAACTTGCAGGTCGTTGCCTCATGTAGTGCGATCACGTAAGAACCTTCCTTCCTCGGTTATCGTTTCTACAAGTTATATGGCCAGCCTATTGGCTCTCCAGCTTACTGATCTTCAGATCTCTGTCGGTCACCTTTGTTCTGTGTAGCATACGCGTTACGTATTCATTATCAAAAACATATTTATTACTTCAACATGTAATCATTATTAACTATTAGAATAATTCATGCATATTTTTTTATAAAGAATATTAGCAATGCTATTAACATTCCTAATATTCCGGTTAAGCACTCCAACTGAGCTGGAAATGCTTGTGCTAGGACATGGTTCACGGCAATAGTCTAATGATGGATTCGAACCTACGACCTTAAGTTTCGCAGACCGTACCCCAAACCTATTGACGCTTCATTAGACGCCGACTCGGAGACATTTATTGTTTTTCTAAATATTTTTATTTATTTTTGCAGAATTAAAGGCAGTATCCATGTATTAAGATGCCATGTGTCGAGAGCCTGATAATCTGGCGGACAGGGAAACCCAATGCAGATAGTACTACTCTTAGATTTCAGTACAAAGACTGTTATGTCTTGTATGATACTGCTTTATTAATTTTTTGTACACTTGTGAAAGGTAAAGAATAAATTAGTATTATTATTATGTTCAATAAAATAAATAAATAAATATAACAAACATATAGCATACAAGAAAATAAATGTATATTAGGACCAACCAGACGGGAATACGTCGACAAGGGAGTCCAGACGTTCAAGAGCCTAGGGCTGAGAGAAAGTCGTGGAGTATGCAAGCGGGGTCAAGTAGCACGGGCACGTTATCAGGCTTATTCACAAGAATAGTCCTGTCCGTGATGATGTACCGGTATAATTAGAGTCTGGCGCGGTTATTTTCGAGCACGGCCTCCGGTGTGTACTTATAATAATACCTCCGATCCACGAGACCATATTTCAGAGCGAGCCCCAGATGGAGAATCCTAGCTCCTAGGTTGTGCCGTGTAGATACTCAGAGTTAGCAAGCAACGAACAGGGCCTGGACCCACCACCCTTACCTAGTCCTTGAGGCATGTTCGACAGATGTCGTCGTCCTTCATGACGTAGGTACGTACGTCTCCGATAATTGTTATTATTATTATTCGTGGATATTTTATTCCTTTTTCTATATTTTCTGTTATAATTATTAATTAAAATAAATTCAATGATTAAACGATGAACTTGTTGTACATACGCAACATGTAAGGAATAATTGCAGACCTTCATAAGGTTAATCAATTAGTAATGAGGCGTCAAGTGGCTGAACTTTGAGAGCAAAGGCGGTTAATGTTAATAGATAGTAATTATATCGTATCAGACGGCTGCACCTGGACGTGGTCAGCTAGGCCAGCTGCTCGTCATTCCAACGTCATTGCCTTCACCAGGTTGTTGTTCGGTGCACTCTACGCTTTAGTGATAACGAAAGCGATTCCTAATTGTTATGCCCGTGTCAATTGTGTTATTTGTAACAATTAGGGGATTGCTATCTTACTGTTAAATAGAGAACGTCCGACAGACCTTGGTGTTGCTATATCTGTCGTTGGTTTTATCGCGTCAATATATTTTCTCCATGAATATTTCGCATCTTTTTTTATTGTATTTAGGGTGACAAACCAGCACAGAGTTTAGCCAGATGGTGAGTGATCCCTGCTGCCCGTGACACCCACATTAATGCTCGATAAGGAATCATAATGCAGATGCGTTGTCACCCCTGAGAGTTAAGAATGCCTCGTCACCAGTAATAAAGGTCTCTAGATCCCTACGCTCGCCAGACGAAACATGTGCTGCGTTATGGTGATATTTCGCGATGCCACTACGGCCACTTTCTACGATTACTGAGAAAATTAAATAAATTATTACTTCTCTACATTAGAAAAGTGTTGCCAGGTGTGGGTTTTTTTTAAAGTACCAGACAGCCGGGGGATAATCATAAATATTTTGTCATCAATACTATTTTTTTCGGATTTTATAGTTTGTTTTTAACTTTTTAATTTTTTTATCCCAAAATTGTTTCCAGCGTTTTACAGGACTCTACCATGACAGGAGTGAATAATAATAATAATTTATTTACCTGTTTCACAATATATGCCACATGCTATACCTATGATTCTAGATATTTATATGCAATGTACAATTATTGAGCTATTAGTGCTTATTTATCTCAGTTTAATTCAATGTTCACGTAAATAATAAGTAAAATATTTAATAGAACTGAATTCGCCGAAAAAAGTCAGCGGGTTGTTATGCAACTATTCTTAATCCGTATTGACCCTGGCTTTTCAAACTTACTTGCGGCATATGTAAATTTTAGCCAAATGAAAGGTGGTTGGTGGTAGCTGGTTGACAGGTCGCTTGAAGTGCAAGAGGCCATGTCCAGCAGTGGACTGATACGGGCTAAAGATGATGAGTGAATCACCGCTAGCGTTGTAATATTACTCAAAACAAATAGAAGTTGTATTATCAAATAAATAAAAAAATATCGCAAGGAAACTTGCAACTTGAACTTTTCATTTGCAGGTTCTCTGATATTAGGACAACGAAAATAAAATAAAATATTTCTGACATTCGATGTCTAGTAAATTATAACGCCAGACTGCGTGGCATGACGGGCATGGCCTACTTCACTTGCCATGATAAAAGTCTAAAAATTTATGTTTTCCCGTTCTCTATATGGGCAAAAAAAAGCGTCCGCTGTTAATTTGTATTATTTTAAACATAATAATTATCTTCCTTAATTACCGTGACCGATAACGTAATTTATTCAAATTGTTTTTAATTCCAAGTTTCGCAATACAACATGTCAAAGGGTGTATAAAGGTAAACACACACTCGCGCGGAGGCGGAATAGACAGCCCGTGACGTTTGCATCGCTAACGTACGGGCGCCCGTCGACTCACCGGAATGCGTAAGAAGGCATGGAGTCGCTTTATCATTTTTATTTATTAATTATTTAGTTTTTATTTATTAATTTATTTAGTAAAGAGGTTTGAGCATTTAGAATAGAAGAAAATAGGATTGCGATTATTTATTGAGACAAAGAATTATAAAAAAAACAGTTCTACTTAGAGATCTGACTCCTATCGGTATTCGTGAAATAGTCTTAACTAAATAAAAAGCATGGTGAACCACGAAGCAAGCCATGAGGTCTGCACATTAATTTTTTGATTTAATAATGGTAAATAAAAGTGGAAAAAACCTTCATCATATTATATCAAAAGAATTTTAATCAATGATCATATAAACCACCACGGGTTCTTTCATAGTAATGATTGTTAAAATCATGTTTTATTTCTTTAATTATATTTATAAACAGTGTATCAATAAGCAAAAATAAAAATCTTCTTTCTTTAAAAATTTCTAAAGCATAAAATAATTAAATATATACATGAAAAAATTTTCTATTATTTCATTAATTATTTATTTACTCTTTGTTTTTTTAAATTAAAAAAATAGTAATATCAACTAAAAGACGAACATCGAATAACTCTCTTTAAAAAAGCTGGTATTCCCGTATCAGCACTACTAAGAGACCTTTGGTGTTAACTGATATAATAAGTTACTCTTGCCGTTGTATAATGTTATATATGTTTAATTAATGTATTTATGTGTATGTATGTATATTATGTATTGCTCATTAGAATTAAATACATTTAAAAAATTGTGGGTATATATATACTATTTTTATATATGGTAAGTTGTTTTTTATTGGTAGAATTATTTATAATTATTATTGTATTTTTACAATGTTTACACACCACAACACACCTATAACAATGTCCCTCCAGAATGCCTTAAGGCATCAAATCCGCCCTTTTTACCACTTTTTGTGAGGTGTGACCAATAAAGTTTAAATAAATAGCAAAATAAGAGGTTCCATTAACCTAGGGTGAAAGATATTGGGGGAAAAAATAATTTTGTGAAGTATCCACGAGCGTCGCTGTTCCGGTCCGCTTAATTCGTCCCGACGTCAGCCGCGACCTCCCGCGACAGTTTTTGCATTTTATCACTGTTTATTTTACACCCGCCTTATATTTATACAAATGAAGCGTCTCTACATTTTCATAAAATAAAAATATTCCTCGCATCTAGTGTTGCAAGGACTGGATGCGGGAGATAGCTGTCACTGCATATATGTACTTTGTATACGAATCCGAGTCGTAAAACTAGTTTTATTTATACATATTACATAATAGTTACATTAATGAACTTATTAAAATAATTACTATAATATTATATTACGTATTATATATAAAAATAGATTATTATTTTATCAAAGTCAAACATTATGTTTTGATAGATGTCAATTTTTCGTTGGATATTTTATAATCTAAGTATTATAGTGTTTTTGATACTTTTGTTAAGCAACGTTATTCAGAAGTGAACATTTCAATTACCAATGTTCATCGCTGTCGGCGCCGGGGATCGAACTCGGTGTGCTCGCTTAACGTGAATTAGAAACAAATTCTTATACACCGATCAAGTGGGCGTCGGTGAAAAGGAAAACATTTTAAAGAGTGTATTGCTCGTCTAACAGAGAATAAAAATATGTATATATTTCAAAGACAAGAAGTCCGCCAATCCGCAGTGGCGCAGTGTAGTTGACTATGCTCTAACACCCTCTCTAGAGAGGAGAGGAGAGGGACTTATGTTTATCGGCGGCTGCTACTTCACAGAGAGAACAGTTTTTCTACTTAATCTTTCGTTTTGTGTTTAACTGTGTGTCTAACAAAATAATACAAAAGAAACAAAAAAAACAAGGGCAAATCAACTTTCATCTGTATTGTAATAAACTTTGTATTGTAATAAACTCTAGGAAGGCGTTGATCACTCGCGTCTCCGCGACAAGCGCCCCGAGTGAACCACAGCGGGCATTGATAGAGTTTTTAAAGAGCAGACATTCAATACTCGACCGAGAGCGAGGCTAAATGATCGAACTATTAAGTCCCGGGACCGAGTGATCCGCCGGACAAATCACTCCCCTAGCCGCCCCGGCCGATAAGTACAGTCACGGAGGAAAGCTAAAGGTCGGCCGAGGATCGATCGCCGCAGATGTCGGTATTAATCGGTGACTTTAATCCGTCGGGCCGCGTATAAATCAGCGCTAATTGTGCCTATTTATATTTATCAAGTCGCCCTGCCCACTCGGCGGTGTAATGACTTCGAGCGCGACTGTACCGGGACCTCGAACGCCCGATATCTATTCTCGAAGTGTTTGAAGAAGATCTAAAGTGGTCATTTATCTTTGTCCCTGGCGCGGAATAATGGAGTGTAACTCATTCTCAATTATTAAGGATGTGTGAGTCTTATAAACCTACCGCAGTTACGATATAGAATTTCACTATGACTTGAAATATTTAGTGTTACGATTGTAAAGAATAAAGTTACAGGCTGTCTGTAAATACATACCTGTTGCATTATATTAATCAAAATGAACGTTATATATATAATACATATTAGGTAAAAAAGTAAAGTAACATTCTATATACTTATATACCCATATACCTATATAAATCCCTTTTGTATCGAGAGAGCGTTAGAGCAAAGTCCACCCTGTGGCTACGCAATATTTTTATTTATTTTATTTATTTCTCAGACATACCAGTTTCCTCTCATTATTTCCTTCACCACTAGCACGTGATAAATCAACACTAAAACTTGTGATTAATAATTTTCATTGATGCTGACACCGGGGATCGAACTCGGTTTGCTAAAATACCGTGAATTAAAAGTAAGCACTTAGACACAGCTACCACGACTTTACGAAAGTTTAAAATGGTAATTGTTTAATACTTAAGATGGTTATTTATAAAAAAACGATAGTATAATAAAAATTATTGTTATCGACAAATACTTTTCACTTAATAAAAACTTCTACAGAAGAAGGCGTTGGCTTCATTTTGAAATGAAAGCGTAATTAGTTTGCACCCGAACACTTACGAAATTCAAATTAACACCACATTATATTCTCCCCGTCACTTATTGAGTTTTTAATATTTAAACGATTACTGCCGTTAAACAATTAGGTTGCCGTTTAAACGAAGTGTGAGAACGTCATTATTGTTTTTTTTTTAGTAAACTTCAATGTAAATGGCCACACCAATGTAAGTTCCGAGAACGTTTAATGTACAATAACGCGTAAAAGCTTTTCCATTTTAACATCAGAGTATAAAGATCAAACATGTAATGAACACCAACGGTGCAAATGATTGCTATGAAATTAAGAATTAAAATTTATAAATATATATAATTTTTTTCTTAACGGTTTATATCATTGTTTCTCAACGAATTTAATGTCGAGAGAGTCGACCCACAAAACAGCGTAAAGGTAAGTAAAAGACCTTGCGACCCCATCACTGAAAAATTATAACAACGTTTTAATTAATAGTTTATTTACACAAAGCAATCTATAAGTTTATTTTTTAATTTTGTTATTACACAGTTTTAATTTTATAAAACTAATAAAAAATTATTGTTTCAATATACAAATCTCGTATATACAGATTTTTTTATTGAAAAGATTGCGTTTTATTAAAAAAATTGCGCACATAACAAACGCGATCCCAGGTTGAGGAACGATGTTCTACGTTAAAATTAAATATATTCATATATAGTTATTTATTAAACAGTGGAGTTAAAAGAATACCAAAGTGAAATAACAGTATAACGGTGTTGTGTTTCATATTAGGATTTCGGCGACCCCATTATAGGTAATATGGAATGCCTCCAGTCCTCACGGCTGACAATGCATGTGCATCTTGAATCTTTGTTGAAGGTGAAGGTGAGGAACCTTTGGATTGAGGTGTCATGGGCCGCAGTCAGCACTTGCCATCAGGTGATCTTTGTGCTCTTGATACATTTAATTCTTTTACTTTTAACATATACACACAGTAATTATGCAGAATAACTAAAATAAGAAAAAATATGAATAAATCCGTAGTTTCTTTTATCAAAAATCGAAAACTTAGTAATAGAGATTTCATCGAAAAAAATACTATATACATTTGATCAAATCAAATCAAAGGAAGCTTTATTCAAACGGACTTACACAAAACACTTTAGTATAGTTTAATATAGTAACAGTAAAGATCAGTATTAGGTCTCTGCCACACCTCGTAAGGCCGCTGCTAGCTAGACGAAAAGACAAGAAACTCGACAAGTTGCTTTTAAATGATAAGTTACAAAAAGTCCACGAATCGTCCAGTATTGAACCCAAACAATAAATTCAAGCACACAAATACTCTGACAAAGAGTAGTAGGATATTTTGACTGTGATGTTTTCCAAGAACGTTACTCGTATATCTTAAGCATAACATTTGAACTTGTATGCTATAATGGGTAGTGTGCACTATTCTATTTACCTAAACAATTGTCCTGAGAACGGATAAATATAGCGTTTAGTTAGCTTATTAATTATATTTTAACATAGTAATGAGACATTATAAAATAACTGCAAAAAAATAACTTATAATTTGCACACAAACGTAAGCACAGACTTTTTTTTTGTGTGCAAATTATAAGTTTTTTTTTGTATTATCTTAATACCGATGAAAAACAAATGTTCTACGCATAAATATTATTTATATATAACACATAGGCCATGAAGCGGAAGAAGGAGTCAACTCATTTTGCAAATAATTATATGAATAAAGTTTTGTTTTATTTTTAATTTTTTGTTCTTAGTCTTTAGATGCTACAAAGCAGTGTGACAGAAACCCTTTTAAATAGCGCTGAAAAAATAATATATAAAAATATTCACACGAAACGTAACGCTCGTAATAAATCGGCCCAAACGATCGCACAGACGGACGAAACTTGTGAAAATCCGTCACGGCGTCCATCTTTCACATTTACGAGCGGTGGGGAAAAAGTCCGAGCAACTACAAAGTCGAATTTCATCAATCGCCGCAACAATAACGTATTTCTGCCCCGTCCTCATTGTGTTATTTCTAATAAACTATCTCCAGAAGATATTCCGGGACGTTTATAGCTGTTTTTGACATATTTGTGATGGTCTGAAGATCGGGATCCCGCCATAGATTTATAGATCCCGGGCCATTTCTTCCGAGTAACTAGTTTCTACGCGCGGTCATTCTTTGTGGGTGATGTTTTTTTGTTTTTTTTGTTACGTTTATGATTTAGTGTTATGTTTGGTGCTATACGATTTATGTTGAATTTATTTCTATATAGATATATTAAAGACATATTTATATATATATATATATATATATATATATGTATAATATATGTGCCTATAAAATACTCAATGCTGCTAATGCTTAATGGTTATATTCTGAATTTATTTATTAAGTTCATAGTAATGTTTTAATAATCATCAGCAAAGTAAACTTGAAATTTGAATGCTATTTGTTGTTTATTTGTGAATGTTCATGTTTTATTTATTCTATCATCAAACTCGTTATTATTTAAACTTGTGAGTGGACGATAATTGAGATATTTTGTACGTGCATAATTTTACATTGGAACAGACCTAGTGATATTTATTGATTGGTTGTTAGTGCAATAATAAATTAATCTTGAATAAAACATTATTTCTTTAATCGTTACATAATTGGTCTATAGACAATAATAGAATATATTGCATATTATAATATTAACAGCTAGTCTTTACCGGACCACGCCATCACGGAATAACAGTGTCACAAAGCGCAATGCTGTGTTTCGGATGGTGAGTATCCGGAGAAGCAATTACAGATGGAGGCATTCCATTTTAGTGTTCAGGGATGACAACCTAGGTGAATCTTGTTGAGGATCGACATCATCATGGCCCCTAGTTGTTAGTTACTATCAGGCGAGCTGTGTTCGTTTGCCACCACTAATTTTACAAAAATCGTTATATATTTTAAATAATAAAAGATATTTTATATAAAAATACATTACAATAATTATTGAACTCAACTTTAATTATTTTTTTAATCTAAATACTTCTCATTACCTGTACTCGTGTAACGTACGTACGTTCAAATAAAGATGCAAAAATAGGCACAGAGAAAAACAATTTAAATTGCTAAATTCTTTGCTTTTTTAGAGATGCATCGGCCCGGAGGTATCGTTCAGGTGGATATTAACACCATTTACGTAATTATAGTTAAAGTATAGTATAGTAGTAACTAAATTCAAGTAAAAAAGTTAAAGTATTTTTTTAACTAACAAACTTTATACTAATTTTTTTGAGAGCAACGGCAACATTTATTTATGTCGAAAATAGGAAATCGTACGGGATCAACAACTATCGACGATGGAAGGAATGTACGTTGTGTGAACCTTTTTGTTTTATATTAGTGAAGGAAGCATAATCATTATCATATCCTAACAATAGTGTTGTGAACGTACGGCTCCCTCGCAGATCCTGAGCCACTGTATCCATCGACTTCCGGTAAACTTGCATAGGGCGTCGCTCCATCTAGTCATTAGTGGGGGCCATCCCCCGAGTAGTCCGAAGAGACTCAAGAACCTTTCTTCTCCATCGGTTATAGTCCATATAGTATAAAGAGCTATATGGCTGGCATTGCCACTTCTCACCGAGCCTTTGAGCTATATCGGTTACTTAAGTTGTTCTGTATAAGAGCACGCAGAGAAAAAACAAGGATAAATCACTCCATTGCTCGCACGAGGAAACTTATAGTAACTCTTCACAACTTCTTCATACGGCCAGCAAGGAACTATTTTTGAATACAAATAATTATTCTGCCATTTAAAAATTAACTCTTCGTACTGATTATTGAAGTTATTTTTATTATGTAAATCCATAATCTCAAGACAAATATAATTTTAAATAGATTATATCAAACATCTACGACAGCACATTGCAGGTGCAATGGATTTTCTTTTTAAATATATTTCATAATGAATGATTGAATGCGAAATATCAGAAAACATAGCCACAAAGTTAAGCAATTTTTTATGGCCTACTAACATATCTAATAATTTTTATAAGCAGCTACAATTCTATAACCAGGACCAGGCCGGAATTGAAGATTTGGAAGAAGGACAGGATTGTAAATTTTGCTATTATTAATATGTTTGTACTTTTTTAATAAATAATTATTAATTAACTTTTTGAATGTTAAGGAGTTATTTGTTTATCTTATAATGCAAAGAGTGAAGCTTCCTTGCAGTTAACTGCAATGTTACTAATGTTAACAGTACATACGTTTTTAAACAAAACCAAAACACTAGATATTTGTTAAAGCTTTCTTAACGTCGCGTCGTGCTTACATCAAACTGTTTAGTAATAAATTATTCGGACATGTTTTGAAATGTTTTAAAATGGGCCGATCGTAAAACTCGCCCGATGTGGCTGGATGTCGCTTCTTATGTCATAGGTACGTGGTGTTCCTAATTCTGTCACTTTGTCCATTAAACGACGGCGAACATTAAATACTGACTGTCAAAACATTTTCGTGTGCTCCAATGGTGACCGTCGTCGGCTCGTAAAACTTCGTGCTGGAGCATTCCTTGACGAATCATAATAATTGTGCGCGAACTGCGTCGGGGATTTTCTATAACAGCCGTAGCTTTTTCCGTAAATTATCCAAAAATATCACCATTTCCTTTTTCTTTTAAAATATTTATGGTGACAAATTAGCACACAATTAAGCAGATTGTAAGTGATGACTGCGACCCATGGCATCTACATCCAAACCCAATAAAGTTTCAAGATGTACGTATTGGTAGTACCAACCAAAAAGCAATTGGTAGACAACTGAGATGAAATACCATTTTATTTATTATGCTTTCAAGCTGGTATTCTGTGAAGAGCTGGTCCTTCCTCTGTTTAGCTGACACTCGTGATGCAACTAAATACAACCTATAGCTACTCTGTACCACTGTTAAAAAATTAAAAACATGATTTGAAAAACACATATATAGTTTTTATTTTATAGAATACAATAAAATTGTTTGAAAGTTAATATTGCGAATTCGGAATATGGCCAAGTTGAATATAATCAGGGCACAAACTTAATCACATTCTATTGTCGGGTGCAGGCTTCACCAATACCCAATACGTGTTATCTATTTCAATCTTTTCTTCAATTAAACTTTCTCCATCTTGATTTTAATTACAAATCGAGTTTAATAATTACATTGTACTGATAATCAAGGTATAATGTAACTGTATTGTAGTTTTGTCAATTGGTTGATTGTGTATCTTTCCCCGCTAAGTTTTCTCTGTGTAATTTAATGTTAATATTTTTTTTAATATTAGCTTTGCCAAATCAGTACACAATTCCAGGTGAATTGTTGAACGATAAGTGATGGCTGCGGTTCGTGACATCTACATGCATCCTCCACAAAGATTCAAGATCTGAACGTCCGTACCCCTGAGGACTGTTATTGAATGTTGACTTGTACACTTTTATTGGATTACCGGATCTCTATACTCGTTACACGAAACACATCGTTAAGATAATTTACGTTGATAACTATGACGTGATCCATCTCAGGTCGAAGCCAACACGCTAATATTGTACGTACCAACTGTCTCTACGAGTGTAAAAAAAATTAACTTTTGACTGGCTTTCATCCATTTAAAATTTCATAATAAACTGTTTTCCATGATCTTCTTATCTGAAGTGTATCGTTTTCAATTGTACTTAGCATTGTTTATTACAAAGAAATTGTAAATTTCAAATTTAGGCTTAAATGAGCTATGTTTATTTGGCCTAATTTATTTATTTCATTACATATTTACTCTTATTTAATTATGCTCTATTTAGAATGCCAAAATAATTATTATTAAAATATTTTTCTTACGACGATAAATAGTTATTAATTGTTGTGATTCAGTTGTATTGTGCGCAAGTTATTTGATATACTCGGAATACACCAGGATTATATATCGACCGCGCCGCCCACTGTCTCAACGATTGAACTTGTCAAATTGACAATCATAGACTAAAGCCTAATTCAGCTGTGACACACATGTCACATGTCAAACGATATCTATTAGTTTGGCAATTGAGTTCTATCCGTTTTTTTTATTTTTTATTTTAATAATATAAGTATAATGTTTAAAATTGTTGAAAGGGAATGTTTTGTCCTACAGTATCAATATGTTTTTATTTTGTTACAGTTCATCTGTCAATTTCCACGTTTTTCGATCTCTTTCAAATGGTTATATATGTGGTGTAAAATAACTGTTGCTCGTTTGATAGTGACGCTGCAGTAGGATCTTGGTTGGATAAATTATTCGAGTCAAGAACGAGGATTTCTATCTTCGAGATATTAAAAATCTTCTTGAACGGTAGAAAAAGTTGTTAACAACAAGGGAGTACATAGCCAATTAAAAATTTGTAAATTTTTATTGAAAAATAAACTTTTATAATTTTTTTTAAAACGGCGAGAACTTTGTTGCAAACCTAACAATTTATATCCGCCAATAGCTGTCTGAGGTTACAGATGTTACTTCTTACAAGATAGAAAACTATTGGTTTTAATTATTCATTAGAGTCGTGGCAGCTCGGTTTTTAATTCACGCTACGCGTGCAAACCGAGTTCATATTTTAATTGCAATTTTAAAAGCCAATTCAGCATGAGCGACTTGAGGAAACCTGTATGTTCAACAAATAATTTATTTACGTTATTTGTTGGACATACAGGTTTCCTCACATACATTTTCAACAAGCATTTTCAAGACACGCGAAGAAAATTCAGTGGAGCCAGCCTTATGGCGAACTATGCTCCGACACCCTCTACAGGAATGAGGCTTATGCTAGCAGTGGAATTATGTATATAGGCTGTTACTTTACATTTTTGGAAGCCAACTGGAAACACATTACACTTTTAGTTAACGATACTTATTAATTTTTGTAATCTTATAAAAAGTGTTTGATGGAAATTGAAGACTTTATCTTACAAAATGTTTGTTTGAAGATGAACAGTATTTGAATAATATTAACTTTAAACAAGTCTGAAAAACATATATAATAGTTAATATGTAACAAAATCACGAAGTGAGAGATATAACAACAAGAGAATTATTCTTGGCAACAAAGTTAAACACCGGATATATAACTATTCTTCAACGTCCAACAATGTACTCATAAATATAAACCAATTAAACGTTTTGGATGGAACCTTTGGATTTACGCTAACTATATAATTAGATACATAATTTATAGGTTAGAAGCAATATTTCAAGATATATAAAGCAATAATTTCGTCGGAAGCATCTTGAATAAGCAACTTTGTGCCTTAGTGTTCTTTGATTAGACGGGTTTTCGCGTGAACAATGTTAACGTAGGCATCAAAGTAATTGGATTGTGTGACGCGTCTGTCTGATTAACACGACTAATCTAAGGTGCGTAAGCGCTGAAATACGGGTGGTTTGATACCTAGGGACGGAACACGACAGCTGCACGACTATTTTTAGTCGCCGGACGCGCGATTCCGCGTTTTTCACTGTCCGTGTGCGCATCAATTTCTGTCTGCATTTGTTAGCGAATGACAGATGCTCTACACCAGTGACAGCACCGCAAACATAAATTTTACCGCTGCGATAGATCTTAAAACCTTCAGCCGTGAGCTTATATTGGTATGAACGAGTTGTTTAGTTAAGTTTGAATGAAGACACTCTCGACGCCGTGTAGTTGTCAACATCATAATGACGGTTGGGCTAAGGACGTATTTATGTTAACCCTTTGGGAGATGCTGTTTTAGAACTGAAAAATTATAGGTAACAAGTGCGACGGCACCAAGCGTGTCTCGGCTGTTGAGGTATGCCAATGAGGGGCGAGAGTTAAGGAGAAAGCTTTGCCAGTGTCAAACTGAAGCAAGAATGGGTCGTCTCGGCCGGGCAAGGCGAACCCGGGTTTTGGTTTCGTAGATATATTTGGTGAAGAGGCATTCCACCTCAAACTTCAAGGGTGAGAACGCATCTGCATTGTGATTCCTTATAGAAGTTGAAGCTCGTTTGTCATCATTCAATCATCAATTTAAAAAAAATGGCCAAATCAAACGCTGACATAGAAATATAGTGGGTTCCATGATCAATCCCCAAAGGAGTCGAACGCAGTATTTCAATCAAGCTAGACCCCTCCACGCGGAGCTGCAGATCTGCAGCGACTGTCACCATGTCTCCAAGAGTCATTACGAGCTCGTACTAAAATAAGTGAACACCGACGACGTGACACGTCATAATCAAGATGGCGGCGGCACGGTTTGCGATCGTCTTGATATATCAGTTGGCAGCTAATTGCGCAGGCGCACCTGTGACACTGGCACTTTGCATTTGATGCACTGCCCTGGTGCGCGGTATGGCTACAAAAGATTTACTGGATCCGACCGGACTATAGCTTCTTATTGCCAACTAGTGTTATTTTTTTTATAACCTGTGGTTATTTGATAATAACCTTCATAAGCGCGTAATAGGTACTGCGTTACACCCCACTAAACTAACTAGCATATTATTATTTTTTACGCATAAATTGACGAGACGTGTACGTCTTAGACTCTGTAAAATAAATAAGTAAAGTTATATCCTATATGCATAAATAGTCCACCACGCGGCTACACTGCGGATGGGCGGACTTCACATGTCCTCGAAATATTTTATTTATTATTATTTCTTCGATATGCAGGTTTACTTACAATGTTTTTCTTCACCGCCAAGCATGATAAGTCGGCATTTAAAAAATGCAATTAACAGTTTCATTGGTGCCCGTGATTGAACTCGGTTTGTTCGCATACCGTGAACGAGTTTATACATTTGGCTACCAGTAGCCTGACAGTAATTCCTAAGGGCCCATAAAACCTACCTTCATTCTCGATAAATAAACATAATCGTACCTGCATCATAGTCCATGGTCTGTTGATAACTGAGATGGAATATCTTGTCATCAATCATAGGGTCTCCGGATTGAAACAACGCAACGTTATACTGCACGTTGGTATTCTACGACGACGTGGTCTTTCCTCGATAGAACGACTATAAAATAAACTGCAGCATGGTTCTCACTGTTAATAGTCGCTAAGAGTCCAACAAAATCAAATACAAATACAATCCACGATTGGAGCTAGCAAAAAAAAAGTTTGACTTCAGCAATGTAAAGAGATAAAAAAAAAACCAAGTCATATTGTCACCGCAGCCATAAAGTCAGGACTTGTGAGCAGCGTCGACGTGTGCTAAATATACACCACGCGGGAGCCAAAGTCAACACACCTATGACAGATGAGTAATTGGATTTGATGAGGAACTAGGTCCTATTATTCAAGACAATTACGCGCTGTCTACCAGCCGAGCCAAGACATTATTTTTTTAAAATAATTGTTACTGCCCAAGACTTCTACATATACCCTCAACAAAGTTTGGAGATGCACGTTCGTTGTCACCCTTGTTGAACTGCGATGGAATGTCTCGTTACCAGCAATTGGCTCGAGGATGATACAGCGGGTAACCTGCTATTTTAAGCTGGTATTATGTGAGTGCGAGATTCTTTTCCGGTCAAAAGCCATAGACAGGTACGAAATACAGGGAGTCTACTATTAGACATGTTTATTACAAATAATATTAATCTTATTAAGTTTAATTAAGAAATACAATTAAATAACCAAACTGAATAATGTAGTAATATACTAAAGGAGTACGTTATTTAAGTTTTTTAATATATATGTATACACACACACCCACACAAGATAACTGATGGAAGATTCGACATCTCGCAGCCAATACAAAAGATCGCCCAGCCCCGACCTCGCCATAAACCCCGACAAAAACTATCCGTACACATACAAAAAAACGCATCATCCGTCCATCGCATTGGTCCGTAAAAGATATATAGCGCGCACATGACGTTTGAAAAATATCTAATTTAATTTTATGTGGTCCGACGGAGCTGTCCGCGACTCGCCTAGCCCGCGTCACACGACCAATTTATAGCTTACTATATCATTAACTTATGTCCGGACATAATAAGTTTCGGTGCTAAGTTGAATTTATTGTCGCCGGACGACGGGGGATCGGGGAACGATCCATCCACCGATGTTATTGTACGTCCGCTTGTTTTGGTTGATTTTTGGAATCGGCCACTTCTGATGACGTGTCCCAAATCCTCGGTGTTGATCCCTTTATAAATGGACGAGATGTCATCTCAGTCATTTTAATATTTAACTCGTATTTTCCGAGTGTGATTGCAACTTAAATTATGTTAGGGTTGTGACTAAATAATGCATTGAATTCTTGGTTCATAAATATGCTTATAGCGGCAATAAAAAATAAATAACATTGTTTCTCACACCCACTAGATGCGACGGCCTATGCAAGTTTGCGGGAAGTCGATGGAGGCCGGTGACTCAAGACCGTGCTTTGTGACAATCTATGGGGGAGGCCTATGTAAAGGACTGTAAAGAGGCTGTGATGATGACGATTTTTCACACTTCAAAACAAAACGTTAAAATGTTGTGCCCAATGATTATTTTATATTTGAAGCTTTATGGTTTAGGGTAACTGTCAGCGAAACTTATGGCCGAAGGTTCGACTAAACCATCTCCCCGAGCCCTGGTTGGAAGAACAGTATTGTGAGGTTGACATGCTAGCATTGTTTAACAAAAATGTGTATTGCTTTTGTAGCAGGAAGGAGTCGAACGATCGGAGGACAGTGTGAAATAGCATAACGCTTAATGTATTTCGTATGGGAAAGGTATATAGACCCAATTAAAGGTAACGAGGTAAGTCATCCCAGGCCTCAGGGACAACGCATGATTATTTTGAATCTTTACTGAGGATGTAGGTATGTTAGCATTGTGGGCAGACATCACTTACCAAGTCAACTGTACACTCGTTTGTCATCTTTAATATTATATTATAAATAAATATAGTAAACATTGTGTTCCGACGCTGTATAAGTAAATAGTCTATATATAATTCCCACTGCTGGGCACAGGCGTCCTCTCTAGAGAGTGTTAGAGCAAAGTTCACCTCGCGGCTCCACTGCGGTTTAACGAACTTGACATGTCTTCGATTTTTTTTTCTTAGACACGCAGGTTTCTTCAAGTTCTTTTCCTTCAACGTCGAGCACGTGGTAAATCAGCGCTTTAAATTGCGATTAACAATTTTATTAGTGCCGGTATCGAAGGGTCGAACCAGGTTTACTAGCATACCGTGAATTAAGAACGAGCCCTTAGAAACTGAGCTGCTACGGCTCGACTCTGTACTCTGTTTATGTTTGCATTCGATTATTATATAATTGAAAAAAGAAATAAGAAGATACACGTTCCACGAATTGCATCAGGTGTATCCACATCTGAACTCGCTCGAATAAATCGACGGGAAGCTGGCGTCCCCGCGCGAACGCCGTCCCGATTTACATATTTAGAGGCCAATCAAGATAATTCATATTTATAAAACGCAATGACAATAATGTCACGGCACGGATCCCTGGCACCGGGGATGGCGTCTATAAATTTTAAATATTATGAGGCATTAATATCTGAATAAACATGTCGAGGGGGGAAGAGGCAGTAAGTCTGTCGCGGTGTGACATACGCCGAGTGATGGTACCGTCGCTTGGGGACTGTTTAAGACTTCATTTGCATGAGGACCGGTACTTGCGGGCGGAGCGCGCTCAGAGGCGAAGCGGGGGATGGCGGGGGGGGGGGGGACGTTTAATAAGACAAGATTAGAGCTATTGCTGCCTGACGATATTCGTAGGATAATGAGATAATGATACGGTGGAATTTTGATTGGACGCTTTCGGATCCGATAGTGTCATGGTCTGGATCTGCTTCCATGGTAGCTCAACATTTTTTAAAAGTAATTAAAAAGGTTACATAAATACATAATGTATACATACATACATAATGTTGTTCATGGATCTAAAAATAATATTTAATAAATAAATAGTGATTATTCTAGTTGCATGTTACAGTACTGGCGGGGCGATATTCTTTTATTATATCTATGACGTTTATAAAAAGGATATGGATGATTTTTTTTTAATTTAAGAGGTGACAAACCAGCACACAAATATCCTGATGGTAAGTAATTACTGCGGCCCGTGACATACATATCTATCAATTCTCAACAAAGATCCAAGATGCACACGCGTTCACCGCTGAGGACTTAGATGGAATGCGTCACTAACTATAATTGGCTAAGGGAGCTCTACATGTACAATACGAAACACGGCACCGTAATGCAATTACTTCATCATTGGTATTGGACGGCGTGATCCTTCCCAAGTCGAGTCGATCCATTCATGGTGCAGTTAGATACAAGTTGCAACCTGGCCCGACCATTGTTTTGAGTGCCATTATAGTAGTATACCTGTATTTTGGCACATTGTAACTATATAGGGCCAGAAGTATTAGGCTAGATTAGGCATGTCCTGACCGTCAATAGACTTGTTATGGATCGATTGGCCCAATAAACATAAATTACATTTTGTGAAATGTGCTCATTTCACGATATTATATGGCCAATTCACCTTATTATATGGCCAATTCACCTTATTATATGGCCAATTATAGGATCACAGACTACGACGTGTTCATACCGATTGGGAGCGCTATATTAAATCCTGATTCTCGCACACATTCGTTGTGCGTATTTTTTAAGAATTCGAAACAAAAGCTCATCCCGTGTTGTACCCCGCGAGATTTATTTCGCGATATCATTGATGGCACAGGTGGCCGCGTGTGTGTGCATGTGACACACACACACACACAACGATTGTTACAATTTGATTCTCAAATACCGATTACTGGGTTGAAAAATTTTACAAAATTACATTTGGGTGATGACGCCTTCCTCAACGATATATATATATATATATATATATATAATTGTATTCTTATCACTTTATCAAGAGGCTGTCTGTGAATTTTTATTGTAGTCCTGAAGTGAATTGACATGAACTTATGAACGATGTATTTTGATGTGATGAGTCGCAGGAATCACTTACTCTCATATGAGCTGTGTACTGGTTGTTACCTATCCACTAATAAAAAAAATCTAAATGGAAAATGAAAGTAGGTTATATGATAAAAAACAGGAAATAACTCAGCGCCACAAATAAACGAAGACTCAATAAGATACACAGTTAACATGATGGTCATCACAAATTATTGGTTTTCTGATTTGGGTATATTATATGTACGTATGTCTGTTGTCGCTAAAACTGCATCTGAACCTCATTGCATATCGGAATAGGGACTGGGACGACGAGCGAGTGCCTCTGTGTTTGCGCAAATGCCTACGGCACTATAATATATTCTGCGCAGTTGATGTCATCAGGCAATAACCAGAAGACATCGCCGAGGTCGCCATCGAATGGGAAGACATCAATACCTGACAGTAAGAGGTGGTCCATGATATCCACATCCAGTGTGAGAGTGTGTGTTATCGCCCCTGATAATAGAGATGGATTCGTTACGTATCTTCTAATAATTTGTAGATGAAAATACTGATTTTATTTGGTGTTAATAATATTAAAAAAATAATATTGTTTTCATTGTTTTGCACAAAATGAGATTTTTATGTACAATGTGTTATCGGTTCAGCTGCACGTTAGGACAGGCAGCTTCTCGCATTGTTTCGTGGAATATCGAAGCGTTTGATATACGATCAGCGCAACGCTTTAGAATGCACCATCGTCTGCCTCTTAACTGAATATCTAATGGGGTCCGAATTAGAATAATTTATGGGGCAGGTCGGAGACAAAAACGGAACGCTATGGGGTCGGCCGCTTGTCTGGTTTGCACCAGGCACCGAGTTGGCGATGCTTTATTTTCACGGATCCACGTCGAAAGGATTTAGTGAGGTTGCGAGTCCTCACCTTATCTGGATTGGAAATAAGAGAAAATCATACAGACTCCGATACGGTGATCTGGCACAAATAAACTCACTCGTTTTATATGGCAACCTAAAGTTCTATTCGTTACTGCAATGTCTATTGAATGTACCAAATGTGGGTCAGTTATATAAATTACGTTTAGATACGAGATCTTAAATTTGAGGCATTCAATATTTATGTTAGTAAATTTAAACTATACGACGCTAGAGTTAAGAGTTATGAACGAGCTAGTTAATTATAGCAATACATGATACGGGTATTTTTTAATCGAATTAAGTGTGACAAATGTGCACACAGTTCACCTCGTGGTGAGAGATGACTGCCTCCCGTGATGGATGTAGCCATCCTCAATAATATATCAAGATGGAAATGTGTTGAACCGTCCACCCACCATACGAAACGCAGCAGCGTTATATCGCTACTTTAAGGCACGTTCCTTCCCCATTCATGATCATGTCAAGTCACTACTTGCTGCAACTTGAACGAGGAATCTTTCCCAGTGAACGAAAACGGTGTTTGTCTTATGAAATACACCTCAACATCTTGCAATACTTTATCATATATTCTAGGAATAATATTTATACAAGTTATATATATATATATATATATATATATATATATATATATATATATATATATATATATATATATTAAAACAATATTTGCACAAGATAATTCATTATTAAGCGTTGAATGCAAACAGGCAAGCAAGTAAGTCCGTCCTGAAATGGTGACAAACTTATTGTTTATGGTGGCAACAATAAATAATAAAAAATAGTGCGATTCTAATCATAGAGCCATAGATTGAATAGCCTAGGTCAATGAATCATCACATTATTACATCGCTAGCCCAGCTCCTAAACATTTAATACCGTAAGGATTTCTTAGATTTTCGCGAATACTGGATATTGAATAAAATTTATTTTTTACCTTTTACTCTATGTACAGAATTGAATCAGAATATTATTCTAGGCACCGAAAAATAAAAAAAAAATGGAATCTTTTCGGGGCGAAGTTAGTGCCTTTCGGCATCCTATACCAGTCAACGGTCGAGATTTGTGAGAACTCCGCAATATATGGTATAAATATTACTTATGATGTTAAAACCTAAAGTAAACCGGTAAAAAACTGTTTTATTTCAATTTCGCATTAATATACACACAGTTGACATATATAGGGGCAATAAAGGTACTGCGCAGTCGGTAGTGGCCACTTGTTATCCCACTCGCCTGTCAAGTTACCACTGCTTTACAAGTAAACGACGGTATTTATCAGCGCGGCGCATAAGACGGGCCCAAGGTGCATTAGCAACCGCCATTTTCCTATAGAAAATCATAATGGCCGGCGAGGAAACAACGATGGAGAGCTATCATTAATTACGGGCACCTAACTAGCGGGGAAAGGCGACGTCCACGATTTATCCGAACGATCGAGTGGTTATTTAGATCGTCCCAGCGCGACGATAGATGGCGGTGAGAGACTGCTCGTATCTGATGCACGAACCGCAGCCGTGCGAGATGGAGGATTCTCTGTCACCGCGGCCCGCGGGCCGGCCAGAGATTGCAGCCGGGATAATCGCTTCACTTTGGTTTTACTTTTGCATTGTGTGTGGAAGGGGATTAAAGTACCACTCGTTAGTGCAATCGGAATCGTGTACATGTCGATTATAATTGCTTAGAGCATGCTTACAATGTAACTATTTCAAAACCGGAAGTGCAATATTTATGAGGACTGAGATGGGATGCCTCGTCTATATATATAGTAATAAAGGTCTCCAGTACCCTGCACTAACCTGAATAAATACAGCAGCATTAAGCTGATATTTACGCTGGTATTCTGTGAGGGCGTTGTACTAGCCCTGTCGAGCAGGCCCATTCACTGTGCAGCTAAAAACAAACTACAGTGTAGCTCTACCCGCACTGGCGGAGATAGAACTCTGTCTGCTCGCGTGCCGTGAGTTCATAGCGACCACATGGACACAGAGTTGCCAGGACTCTTCTAATGGTGATAATTCTCCATAGAAATTGCTTATCAATAAGAACTACGTTTATTTAATTGCTTTGATCATTAAATTAATATTAAAAACTAGCTAAAAAACCGAAAGACGCAATGTCAAAATTTCAATAAATTTATTTGTGATCCTCTTGTGAATTTATGATAGTTATACATTGTTCGAATTGTGGGTTATGGTCTAAAAATTTTACGGGCAAGTTTTCCAATTTTCTCTTTTCATAAAAACCTAGTTCGGACTATTACGAACATTTAAAAATAAAATAAAGCGATTCGTCAAAAAGCATTCATGTTTATTTGTGTACATCCACGACATTCTAATCCTGAAATATTCACTAGTAAATCGTTAAGGATATAAGCAAAGTGCTCGGTATTAACTTTCAATGAAAAGAAACAACAAGCCGGCGAGCAAGTTGTGTCGGCGATGCGATGTCGCCTACCCTACGCGTATCCTTAATTAGGGCGCGGCCTAACCGGGATGGAATTCATTAGGGCCTCTAATTAAACATCGGGACATGATTTTCCGGTTAAGGCGGGCGAAGTGCGCGTAGGTGTTCCGAGGGCCAATCACTGCGCTGGCTGATTAATTAAATCTGGCTAATTTGGCTCAATACGCGCTAATTAGGAGCGTGTTGCGTAATACACGTCGTCAAATGTACTTGTGTCACGCCAGCTTTTGGTGCGGAACGTGAAGAGCAAGGCAACAAACAATATACGGTATACGGGCTGTATACTTTTTTCAGCTATATTAATAATATAACACATTACATTGCGAAAAGATGCTATGAATTTTCCATAGGGATATGCTGAGGTTTTGTTTGGATAAATTGCAGCCGTTTAAGCGTCTTTTTTTATCACGACAGAATTTACATTTTTATACAATCCACCACTGTGCGCGATACGTGAACTCTAGTAATCAGCTGTCGCCGGCGGTATTTCCTGACCGTTACGACTTAGGGTCCTTCAAGAAAATAGTCCCACACCTTTCTTAAAGGCCGGCAGCGCATCCGCGGCAATTTTTTTTCATTATATTGAAGGTGACAAACGACACCCACATTCGTCCTCGATAAGGAACCATAATACAGATCCATTGTCAACTCTGTAGACGACTAAGAATGCGTCTTCACCTTTAATAACGGTGTCGGTTTAAATGTACTTGAATATTTTCAAGAGACTAGTGAATCGGCTTTTACTGAGCTAGTTAGTGAGTTTACCATCTAGGGCCACTTATTACCAGGTGGTAATAAGCCAATCGTCATGAAAAATAGTAAACATAATTCTAGATTATGTTACACCTAACTTATTGAATAATTTAAAGCGTCAATAGCCTAATGGTTTAGGTCATGGTAAAATCTTATTAATATCTACGACATAAGGTCATAGGTTCTATTTATATTCGCCGTGAACCATCTTATACAAGCATTTTCAGTTTAGTTGGAGTGTGGAGTAATCATAATGTTAGTTACGTTAATAATGGTGAAAACTAAAACGAGAATAATTCACAAGCTCATAGTGTGGCAAGATAAAGGAAAACCGCAGAAATGGACAGCAGATAATATCCATGCGAAACACGATTTCAAACAACAACCGTTGCGATCGCCTCGCAAACCTCTAATAAGACGACGTTATAAATTACCGTTAGAGTTACAAGAGTTACGGCCGATACCAGCTGCCTAGATGATGGACATAAGGAGTTGGAGATAGCGGTCGCGGCACCTGGCCAATGCACGGCACCAAATTGCGTCCCAGGTAGTCCAGATAGACCAGCAAAGTAAATAAGTATCGATAGTTATTGCAGAAACGCCTTTACCGCCAACCACGTGGTATATATATTTAATTAAATAAACGTAGTTGTGATTTCTTATATTATCATATTTGATTTTAAGGATATTTTTTATTTCCACAATTCATGTGTTTTGCAGTGCTCAATTCTATTATTAATATTAGTTGTATTTCCTTTTGTTTATACCTCAGTAGGTTTTTAAGAAGAATGAGATATATATTTTTACCGTAATTATTATTATTATACAAACTATATTGTACACAACAAAAATAATATAAAAACAAATCACTAAAAGAAAAGAAAAAAGACTAAGTAGGTACAACAAGGCGGTATTGTCGCCATAGAGCGATTTCTCCCAGACAACCTTTAGACTAAGGAATAATTGAGTTAAAGGATGTGGATGGTGTTTATATAATAAACTAACAAACTAATACCTAAATAAACCAAACCAATCTATTGTCATATATTATTAAAGATCTTAATAAAATAATACTTAATATTTTTCAGATCTACGATCATACGTTAGGTAGATCGGAATATAAGCGTAGATAAACACCGTGAAGAAAGACACGTGGCACGTCACGTGTTCCGAATTCACGGTGATGTCGCAGCGATCTCTTATCACGTCGAGAGTGACACGATAAGTAACAAAATCCAATAATGTTTTTTTTATACAAAAGACAGTGGAACATCTACGCTCAAAACCGATTTAAAATGCACATGCGTTCTGCCTTAATAAATCCCGCATCTCCGAGGCCCCTGAAAAATTATTGAGAGTTGAAATTGTGTAATTTTTGCATACTACCTTGATAGAGTAACAATCAGCGTGTGCATAAAAACCAAGTAAATTCAAAGTCTCCATCTGAAGCAGCAAGTGTAAGATTACATCTAGATCGGCTTCGTCACAATTCACGGCGCCCGCTTGCTCCGGCGCAGAGCGACCGTCGATTGCAGACATTGCTTCGATGTGTAATGAAGTGTCATAGAATTATAACCGTGCCACTTTGAGCTTGAGATATACCTATATTGTACGGTATCCCGTGCTTGTTTATCTTGTGCTATTCAATACAAGTTGAAATTGCAAGATGTAATGGTACCTCGTTCTAGGATAATTACCACGCTAAATTGAATTATAATATCTAGTTATTTTTTATTATATTTACGTTGAACGAGCAAACGGTTCACCTGATGGTAAGTGATTCCTGCTGCCATGCGTTATCAGAACTGGGAATGCCTAACCAGTAATATTGGTCTTCAGATCCCTACTCTGATTAAACAAAACACAGCCGCATTATGATTTTTTCACGTTGGTATTCGAGTCGACCAATTCGTGTCATTTGTTGGCAGCACTGGCAATAAATCACTACATAATTATTTATATACTTTTTAATATTTTTATGAAAACAACAAAATTAGTAAAAATAACGCATAAACAGTTTCCTTTTATAATATTAAGGGTGACAAATGATCACACAATCTCCCTGATGGTAAGTAATCACCGCGGTCCGTGACAAAAAAAATATCATGCAACACATTGTCACTTGGCGACAGATGGATTTTTTTTTATTGTTTTCTAGTTTTCCATAGAAAATAAAAATAACCTGAGTTATGAATCTAATAATTTTGAAGTCAACGGCTTCGCCTAACACTATATTTTCATGGACGATCTTCAGCACACGCGAATCATGGGATGCGTTAACTGCGCACTTAATACTGAGCCCAACTAAGGTTTTATTACACTTATATCCAAATTATAAAGACTTCTGTGGCACATAATAAATATTTCAGCTATTTAAGCTCAGAACCTTTCACTATTGACAATTCAAAATAATCTTTTGACTCAAAATTTTCAGTCGCTTTGATGTTTCACATCTTATCATTTAAAAGTTTTAAAAAATATTTTGCTGAGTAGGCACTCAAATTGTTGTTTGTTTTTAAAACAAATTTATTAGTAACACATGGTTTTTCTGGAACAGTAAAACCTCGACAAAGAATAAACCAATCGTATATACTTCCGATGTATATTCTAGAAGAAATAAACCAAAAATCTATCTCAGAGCAGCGCTGAACAAAAACTATTTGAACAGTAAACATAGCGGGACCGACCCCCTCCCTACCCCCTGGGTTTATCTTTATTATTAGCCTACCAGGCGAAATTATGACAACTGCAAAAGCAACGCGATCTCTCTCCCGCCAACGGCACTCCCCATCCCCATCCCGTTCAGACTTGGTTATGCAAGTCTTTGCAGTGATTCTATGAGATGACCGTCGCGGGACGAACAAGCGGAGGTTTACAAGGCTTTGAGGGGTTAAGTTTCAGTTTTGTATTTAGTTCGCGCGTCTTATCTCACAGGGTATTTCCCCGCCAGGAGTTCAGCGGTGTTTTTAATTTCTTTTCGTTAACGTCTGCTTGCGGATATCTTTGTTGAATGCTGCAAGTTTGTGTTGTAATCTTTGTAGTTAGATTAACATGTTTAATGTTTTTTTTTATTATTTTGTCGATGTAAATAAATGAAGGATATCCTTAGAAGGTAACCGACATAGATCAAAGGATCAGTAAGATGCAGTGACAATGGGTCGACCATATAGCTCGTAGAACCGATAACCGATGGGGAAGTAAGGTACTCGAGTGGCAACCTCGTATTGATCTTCGAACCTTATGATGACCTCACACTAGATGGAGTCACGACCTATAAAAGTCTGCGGGAAGTCTATAGTGACCCAGGATCTTACTCTATGGCAGTATTTAGGGGAGCCCTATGTTCAACGTTTGACTAGTTCTGGGCTGAAATGATAATGTTGATGAATAAACGAGTACAGATCATCTGGTAGTGGGTAATGCATACACGGTAAGATATCATTGTCTTATCGTCCCTAAGGACTGACAACAAGGGTCTTTAGATATCAACAATACCAATGAAACACGGCAGTGTTATTGTGCTACTTGTATTTTACGCTGGTAATCTGTAAGGGTGTGATTTTTTCCGGTCGAGTTGACATATGCATGCCGCAGCTAACTCAACAAATATTAGGAAAAAAAATTTAAGAAGATATTAGCTAATAAAGGAAACAATAATTTCGCAACTTGCTAGCATACACAAATTCCCCTGACATCAAAAGATAACGTTAGTTAAACTATCAAAGAGTTGAAATCCTTAGCCTGCTTACAGTAAGATAGTGTGTATGTAGATCCTCCTACTAGGAAAACTTTTAGACTGCTTCGTTGCGATTCCATTCCTAGTTGAGGAGCAATATTTGTTTGTATATCCCGTGTCTTATACCAGAAGATATCACCATGGTCGAAATTGACCGGGAGTACATCCATCCCTTTTTTTTCAGAGGCATCAATTGCCTGTGACCTGAGAAATGTAAGGTAGGTGTAAATCTACTATTTATCTATTTTCGTGTATCATCTTCTAGCACAAGCCTTGAAGTTTAGTTGGAGTACTTAACCGGAAGTTAGTAATATTAATAGCATTGCTAGCATTTTGTTTTTTTTTATTCATAGATATGCTAGATTTATTAATTTAATTCTAAATTCAACAATGGCACATGAAAAAGATTGGAAGAATTGCTGGTAACTCATCCGGCCATATTTACCGACGGGTTGCTTAATCATACGTAGTTTAATCCGCTCACTGGCTCTCGTGAAGAATTGTTCGTTTTCCCGATATCTTCATAATTGAGTGCTGGATAAAAAGGACCGATTTTATACTCGCTGAACGGAAAGACATTGGAGGTGGGTGTAGAAACCTTTAGTTATACCTTAAAGTGACGCACACACGGTGACTCAAAATTATTTATTTATTTATTTACATAAGTAAAATATTATATAAAGGTTTTAATGCCAAAACACATTTTCTACTAGATTTGTGGTTGAAAAAAAGATTAAAAGAAAAATAGTAAAGTAAAGTCTCAGTCTATATATATGAATCCCAATATTGGGAATAAGCTTCCTCTCTATAGAGTCCACGTATTGAAACATTTTTTAAAATGTATTGTTTAGACATGCACGTCCTCACGATGTTTTCACGATGTATATCAGAAGTAAAAACTGTAATTAATAACGTTCATCGGTGTCGGCACCTGGGATCGTACTCGGTTTGCTCGCGTGCCGGCAATTAAAAGGCAGCGCTTAGACACTGAGCTACCACGGCCCTTATTAACAAAAGTTTATAAATGTAATAAATAACATATTAATATAAATAATATATAAATTAATTAAAGTACAGATGCGTATATACACATAATATTTGTGTACCTCACAAATTTGTTTTACAACATTAGGGGTGACAGACAAGTGCACGGTTCACCTCGTGACCTCTGCCTCCATCCTCAACTGGAGAAAAGATTCCACTTGCACATGTGTCGTCACCCCTGAGGACTGTTCCCTGGATCCCTAAGCGTGCCACACGGAACACTGTGAAATAACAGCGAAACGTTGCGTTTTGCTGTTATTTCACGCTAATATTCCGCAACCGACCCATTCATCTGCATCGTCTACTACTGATATATTCATAATCTCTTTCAATTACATAATTGTTTCAATGTGCGGGCACTCGCTTTTAGTGTCACGCGGACGAACCGGTTCCGATCGCGGGCACAAAAGAAATTGTTAATTACATTTTTAAATGGTGATTTATCATGCTCGGCGGTGAAGGAAAATATCGTGAAGAAACATGCATCTTAGACCCAAGAAATAAAAAAAATTTAAGACATATGAAGCTTTGGATTTATATACACATATATATAAATATATATATATATATATATATATATATATATATATAGGCTTTTACTTTATTTCTATTTTGAAACAACCTAACAGCCCAAATGATTAATTGCATCAAATTTCCATATAATTTTTCACTTGAAGACATAAGCGAGTAGCTCGTAGAGCCATAAATGGGTGTGTTTATTTGTCAGCAGGGTATGGATAATGCAGCGGCCGTCGGCTGGTGGAGTGGCCTGGCCGGCGTTTGACCATTGCCATTCGTGATTTGTGGTTACTAAAGCGGCGCCCCTGTCGGTGACGTGCCAATTGTCTCCGTCTTGGAACGCGCCGCAAGGGAGGAGCGGAGGCGGTTTAATTTGTATTAATTTAAAATCGAATTTAAATGAAGTACCTTAAGGAATAAACTAGTAATGCTAAATGTTAAAATTCTTAAAGCTACATGCAAAATTACATTATGTTACTTTAGAAAGCAAGAATTTGTTGATTCGTAGCAAAACAAACAAACACTTTTGCATATAATTAGATGATATGAAAAAATTATATGCTAGGGACAACCAACAACAATCGTGCCAACTCTGGTGAGTTCTCTGTGCTCAGATGTCCTCTTGGTCGCAACATGACATCAACAGGACACACTTTAGTTTAGTAATTATTCACATTAATCATAATAATTACACAAAATACAACTTATTCGCAGGAATAGGTTGGCTCGACCGGTGTAAGACCGTGCTCTCAGGGATACCAATGAAAAATACTAGCATGCTCATATTATATTCCTTCGAGTCAAAATAAAACCCGGACATTTACTAGTGACTACTCCATTCTATGCTTCTGATAACACTATATGCATTAAAATGTCATGTGCTCCAGGAATCAATCACCACCACGTGGATGAGGCAGCACTCATTTATGACATCGAATATCATAAAAAATATATAAGGTGAAAATAATCCATATTTTTTTGTTATTTTTTTCCCCACAATTTTTTGATTACTATAAAAATCAAAAAAGTACAATACTATAACTTAACTATTTGTCTCATTAATTGTAGGAAAAGCAAGCGTGCACAAAAATCTCTGTTTTTGCTAGCTATTTATGTTACATTTAAAAATAATTAAAATTATAATATTATATCATCATCCCCACAGTCCACTATGTAGTCCTGCGTTGTGTGTAGACTGAGGTGGCCACTCAAGAACCTTTCTTCACCATCAGTTGTGGATACCAACTACGAACTACATGATAGGCCAATTGCCACATGAGCTTATTAATCTAGCTTTGTCGGTCAGCCTCGTTTTAATGCGAATGTCTACATTGGATATTCTATCACGTGTTAATTTACTATTTTATGATTATTTGATTTCAACTTATTGTAAATCGCCCATCGCTCGTGAATCGTACCGCCACCTCCTCTGTCACGAGCAGCGGCCTGTGTAAACGTTCCTTAATGCCATAATGCCTTACGTTGTCAAATTAATGTACATGCAGCGCCGTGTCGTGTGGAATTAGCTGAACCTGAACTAGATGTAATACCGACTACTACAAAATATACTAGTGTTAACTGTTCGCGGTGATAATACAAAAGAAATTACAGTTATTGCTGCAATTGGTTTCCAGTTGCGGCAAGTATCGATCGGTTCGACCGGGGAAGGACCACAATAGCTTCATATTCGTCATTTCTTTCATTCAAGGTGTCACGCTTTGGGAAGAGACAAAACTTTTAACGAATTTCATCATTATTTAGTGCTTTCGCCGAGAATATTTACAAGTCTTCTAGATATAAAAAAACTTTTTTATCGGTATATATAAAATAAATTAAATATAAAATACAAAAAAATTAAATATAAAAAAACACAACGCAAGTTGTCTGTTTGTATATATGTATTTGTATTTGTATACAACGATACTAAAATAATACTTTTACATAGTATATTATACAAGACAACATTAATTGCCTTGTGATATATACAGAATTTATTATTTGTATCTCCCTTCGACAAAATGAAACGCAACATATCGATTACGTGTTGACAAGTTAATCTATATGTCAAGCGCCTCAGCGGGACGGCAGTGGATGCCGTGTAATTAGGACGCATCGGATCTCATTACCGGACGTAAATATTGCTCATACCTTCGGAGTAATCAACGAATATATAAGGCTTATATAAAGAAAAAAGACATATAAGGTATCATTTCATATACTATTATGGGTGACATCTACATCCATCAGTTTTGTCTGTCCCGGAGTCCCGGATCTCAATTTTGTATTTATGGCAACCGTAGGAGTTTTACTGGATAAAAGTCCCACATAACACTGTACACCAAGAGACAAAGCATCTTTGGAAGATTTGCCCACCCAAAACACGCCAAAAAAAAAGTAATACAATTATTTTTGATAGACTTGATTTCTCAAGTCTAGCTTAGTGATAACTTTAGTACATTCAAGTAGCAGTTGCGAATAACCCTCAACTTTTCCCACTGCGTCTCCTGTAAACTTGAAAGCTAGGACCGCTGAAGTCCAATGTACGACAGGGAACTCTAAATCTCTTTCGAATTACTTAGAGAATGCATAAGTCAAGTGAATGTAAATTGATATACATATATTTAAAAAAAAGAAAAACTTTACAACTCAATAAATAACAAAGAGAATGACACAAACGCGTCCTTTAGGCCCAACGAGCCGCGACGGGACACGCGACGGCCACGTCACAACTGGTCACAACACGCAGATAGAGCCGTCAGTGCGCGATGCTATCGCCGCGACGTATCGGCGACGTGACGGCGACGTGACGGCCGCGTCACGGACACCCGCCGGCTTATCGACGACACATCCACCTCGCCTCGTAAAAATTCTAGGTACATTCTGTGCGAGGGTAGTTAATTAAGTATTTAAATAAAACAGCATGAACTTGGTACGTAAAAAAAAATTTTTATACCACATACAAATTACTTGCTTTTTTTTTTTTCTAATATAAGGGCCAATGTTCACAGTGTACCTGATGGTAAATTATGAGTGCGGACCACGACTTCCATATCCATCCTCCAAAGATTCGAGATGCACATGCGTTGCCACTTCTGACAACTGTGATGGAATGCCTAATTACCTGTAATTGGGTCTCCGGATCCTTACGCTCACCATAACAAAACACAGCACTGGTACGCTGCTACTTCAAGTTTGTATTTTGTGGTGACGTAGTCTTTCCCGGGCGAACCAATCCATTCATATTATAGCCAGTTCATTTTGGACCTACCTATTTACGACTACATATATTAAAACCTTAATAAGTATAATTAATAAAAGGTACTTCAAATTATATGAGTCTATTAGAAATATTGGAAAACAACAGTTAAAATTTCATTCGTAAATCTTTAATTACCAATAAAAACTAATAGTACCATACTGGGCCATATGATGGGCAAACATGAAAATGCCAATAGCAATGTAGATGTATTTTTATTTGTTAATATAGTATCAATACCGTTTTAAATTATATTTTCCAACTCTCCTAACAAAGCGATAAAACAAATATTAACAATAGAATGAACTACCGCAAGTGTGATGGGAACGTTGTCCAAATCCACATGAAATGTCTCATTCGACACATAATTTCCCATAGAGTCGTCGCATAAAAACTATAAAGTGGTATAAACATGACTAGTGTAAAGGCATTCGTTAAGCGATAGGCGGACATAAGATGGCGGTAGAACGTTGTAAAGTGACTACCGGCTATCTAGGTGTGGGCGTGGGTCAACTAGCCGCTTGGATCTTTATGATAAAGACTTCACTTCACAAGATTTTTTTATATATACTCGTATAATATATAGACCGGGAAAGGATCACACCTTAATAGCATTTAACGGGTATGTTATATAGTGTGAATATACACTGCAGGCCAAAAATATAAGACCACCTTAATTAAAGTAGGAAAATAAAGTAAATCTCCAATAAAATATTAAATGTTTAATTAACCTGTTTAATCATCAAATAGAACATTGATTGACAAACAATATACTTTAAAAGCGTAGAGAAATATTAACAGTCCATGCAAAAAAAGGCTATAGTGAGCTAAACTGATAGCACACAGTTCACCTGATGATGAGTGATGCCGGTCCATGACATCTACATCCATCGAGATGTGTATGTGTGATGGAATGTCTCAATACTTGGAATTGGTACACGGATGGAACGTAGCAGCTTACAGCACAGACCTTTGTTACTGGTGACGAGGCTTGCATCATCATTCATTTCCCCTCAGGGTGATGACGCATCTGCGTATCTTGCCAGAACCTACGGGTTTAGTGGTTCTATCTAAATTAACTGTTACTAGATAGACTTGTAATTACATCGATGATAAATGCTCTGAATATAGAATTCAATTTGATGCTTATACCCATATCTATCAGCACAGTCATTGTGCGAGCCGCATGATAATGTATGCGAGTATATTTTATTTTATTTTATTTATTTTATGGACCACAGTGATAATTGCTTAAACCCTCAAAACTAGCTTCAACACTGGACATTCATCATTCTACTTTCTAGTAACCAGAACAATTATTTTAAATACCTCAGAAGCGTCAGAAAATTTAACCGTTAACGCCTTAAAAACATGGCTTCGTCCCGTTTAATTTTCGTTCGGAAAAAATATATATATCTAAAGATACTAATAGTTCTTTATTTCTCAGTACAAACATTAATGGAAAGACGAGTAGCGGCATACGATAAGATTGAAACAAATGTTTACGAGAGCTAGACCTTGTACCGAGTTTTCATTTATTTACACAAAGCCGTAAGTTTATAATTTAAAATTAAAACTACTTTATTAAATAATTCCTTCAATAAACGAATCTTTGGTATACAGGGCTATACATCATGTCATATCTATTGAACAGATTGCGAACCCCTGTAGTAACGAACGCGACTCGCGGGTTGAGGAACGATGCCTTAAAAAAGTCATTTAATTTATCTTTTATATGAATCAAAAGGTGTAAATTTTTTAAGCGTAACTTTATTCGTTGATAATTTTTGTAGTACTCTCAAATCGTATATGACAACCCCTCAACTTTTAAATGCAACTGTATCTGCAGTAAACCTGAAAATAATCGACCACTGTAGTGGGGCAGAAATGTTTTTGGGCCCATGCGGAGAATGTATTTATGTAATGTGTCAAGTTGTGTGTAAATTGATTTGTTGGTTTTCACCTGTATCACAAGATACGATAACCAATGGGATTTATTTCTGTATGTTTATCTAAACTTACCGATAAATCCAAAAATGGATGGTCAGTCAAGTTGCTCTTACCTGTAACAGAAAATTATTTACATAAATAATATGATAAAATAAGTTAATGTATTTGTTTTTTTTAATGTATGCCAGTGGTGCAAACTATGGTGTTATTTTAAAAAAGAGCACATGCTGCTTAGTGCATGATAAAAAAGAAACTTCTTTTGCGGTCTATACATTATTTTTAAGTATGTTGTGAAAAAACAATAATCGGCGGAAAGAGAGAGGAAGAAAAAATTAAAAATGAGAAAAACAACGAGCCCAGCAACGTATATAGGGTAGTACTCTCTTTTTCACTCTTCACTCAAATATTTATTTTCCGTCCCCTTTGCGTAAGACATGTTTCATTAAACGATACATATAGGAAAGTGTACACAAATTCAAACTTCTTCAATAAAAATTATTTCCCGCATCGAGTTTAGATCTATCTAACATATGTTTGATAGATCTAAACTAATTATGTAAATAATAAATATTGATATTTAAAATCCCGGAAGTCACTCAATTATTATTAACGGTGCAGAAAAGCCCAGACGCAGACGTTCAAGACTCTTATATACTTAAAATCCACTAAGTTCTTCTCTTCTCACTTCAAGTCCACAGCGATCGAACAAACAAAACATCAAACAAAGCACTCAACCCTTTTCCGACCCCACCCTTAATCCTTATTTCGGTTCCTACGAAAAAAGAGCTTTCAATTCAGATGCGAGACAAGAACCTATCAAAGGTAGAGACGTGTTAAAACCTTATACTGGCCTTTAATTAAAGCCTGCAGGGTGTAGGGGTCGGGGGGTGGGGGCGGAAACGACGAGGCAGCCATTTTACTCCGGCTGTCCACTTCCGTCCTAACGTATGGACGTAGCTACTTCATTTCGGACTGACGAAGGGGAAAAAGAAAATGCAGGTGGCCTCGCGTCTCGGAACACTGGCATCCGTGGAGACTTCAAATATTAAAATATATTTTAATTTTTATATTTACTTAATAAAATTACATAATTTGAATAAACTTCTTTGCCGCTTATGAAGGACAGATTTAATATAACAATAAAATCATTTAGTTATTCTTAATGTATTTAGCGACATTAAAAATATGCGGTAGGTGTCAAACGCATCATAAACTAAAACAATAATTAATAAAGTTTTAGTATTTAACAAAATAATATAATATAAAAGTCCCTTCGTCACATCCCAGACTACTATACTGTATTCTTATCAATGTTATTGTATGTGTATTCTTAACAGTATAGAATGATTAATAGCCTGACGTTTAGGGTAAGGTTTGCATAACTTCCGTCTTAGGTTTGAATCCGCCATTCGAACTGAACCATCTTCTGCACAAACATTTAAGCTTAGTTACAGAGGTCAACCGGAATGTTAGTGGCATTGATTTAAAAAAAAAGACGACTCCATACCGTTAAAGATCATGGAACAAAACGAGTGCGCACAATCGGGTCAGATATTTAATTGGTTCGCATAACTTAAAGGTTAACTCGAAATAGGCACAAAGAATAATGAAACAATTAGTAAAACTGTGATGCGAATATTGACTGTGAACACTGAGGTTCGCAATGTCCGATCTAGTGATGAGTTAACATATTTAATAGCTTCACCTTTATGCATGTACCAATGTATATATTATGTATGTATGTATCTATGAGGCATTCAATCTTAGTCTTCAGAGGTGACAATATAATCTGTCATGTGCTGCAAAGTATGTACTGTAAAGCTGTATGTATAAATATAATGTTTTTTTTATTCCTTTTACAACCCCCACCAGACGTCAGTATAAAATGAAATCATAACAAACATCATAACATATAACGTATACAATATTTTGTCAATATGACTATGAGTTTTGTTTTATTTTTTTATATCTAAAGAAAACTGTATTACAATGAATTGTTCAAGGCAATATCAGTTTATTATGTAAGTGGTGACGGGATTTTGGGAAGTTATTAAATAGCTCCAACAATGGTGGGGCCATTTTGCAACTAGATTCTAGCAGCAACATTAATGGGTAAGCTAAACCGGGGAAGACTACTAAAAGCACCAAAAATAGCAGCATATCACTGGTGTGTTTCTTATAGTGAGGGTAGGGACTCAATGACTGTTAAAAAGGCCTCAGGGGTGTTACGCAAGTGCTACTTGAGTCCTTGTTGATGAGGTGGTGGTCACGGGCCACAGTACTCACTTAGCATCAGGTGAACTGTGAGCTGGTTTGTCACCGTTTTTCGAGTGACAAGGTTTTATCAGTAAACGTGTAATATTTCTTTTTGTAATTCTTATCGTTCGTTGATCTTGCTTTGCGCACAAACCGAGTCAACGTACTGTAGTGAAAACAGTTAACAGCTCGTAATCGGTGCAGGTCACCATAATTTACCCATTGTTGAACGTACTGCCTTCACCAAGGTACCCGTGAGGCGTTACACTTCAGTGAGTGTAATATACATAAAATTATTCTTACATATCTAATGAAATGAGTCATTCATATAACGACACGTCCGTGAACAATGTGTATTTTTTTTAATACAGAAAAGATAATAATGTTTTGAGTAATGTTAATATCGTAACTCAATTAAATTTTTTTTTGAGTCTTCGTGTCTTTTTTTTTGAGTAAGTATATATGATACTATCCTCAAAATATAGATGACAAAGCTACAATAAACAGGTGCTCTACAGGTAAACTAGATTATAGTAAGTAATTTAGTTAGGGTGTTTTTAAACGGCGGTAGACCCATCTGCGGTAAGAATTAGTCGGCTCGACCGGGGAAGGACTACGCGCTCGAATAGCAGCGTAAAATAGCAACATAATGCTACTGTGTATCATTTGGTGCGTGCAGGGTTCCGGAGACCCGTATCACTGGCGCAGGGTATTTCACATTAGGCCTCAGAAGCCAACGCATCTGGATAATGATACATTATCGAGTATGAATCTAGACGTCAAGGACTGAAGGAAAAACTGACCATCAGGTCAGATGTTAGCCTGAATACAATATAAAAATGGACATGGTAAATGATGACTCCAATCACTCGGCCAATGCTCCATCCACCCTCAACAAAGACTTAAGATACATATACGTTGTCACCGCTGTGGACTGACATGGAATGCCTCTGTAACTTGCCTTTTTGTAAACTGTAATTTTATCTCAAGCTTACACACACCTAAAAAAAACAGTAATTATTTGAATTATGTTGATATTGCACGCTGCATTTACTATTGATGCTGCAAAGATGAAAGTACAAATAAGTACGTGAGTCGTGAAGAAATTACTCGATGATATTTCCTTGCTAAAACCGTCGTAGCTCAGTGTTTAAGCGCTCGTAATTAACTCACGTTACGCGAGCACATCGAGTTCTATCCCCGATGTTGGCGCCTATGAACATTTTTAATCGCAATTTTAAGCTGATTTATAACATGCGGCATGCACAAAAATATATCATATATAACACCACTGCTATATAATATATTTATATAGCAGTGGGATATATAAATATATATCGCCTATTTCTTTCATTTCCTTGTTACCAACGACTAGTATGTATAATTTTATAAATGGAAAATAGTTTGAATTATAAATTATCTGTGAACACTAAAACGACTTGTCCGGTCGATGAAGACAGATTAATAGGAACTCGAGGGTGGGGCCGGGTGATTGTTCACATAGATGGTGCTTGGTTTTTATATTTGTCCCACCGTCAGTTGAATCGGTAATGTCCAGCCGGGGCGAGTGCTCCTCGTTTCTCCATGAATTCATTATGAGGTGGATGGAGCGGACGTGACGACTTACTTCGTTTTGAACTGAATCGGAAGTCATCTGTCGCTCGCTAATACGTTTTAAAGAATTCATCTACCAAATCCAATCAGTACCGTCTAAAGTGTAAAGTGTTGGAGTGGAAAAAGAGTCTGGTTGCTATATCGCACCTCCTGGGTTTGATTTCTCAACGGGGAACAGTTGTGTATTACTAGTTAAAGGTTTTTATGTCGGCTAACGTTATAATGTACTGTCTCGTTGACAATGCATCTGAACTTCTTCCAATCTTATTGTAAATCCATCACAACGAGAAACGAGTGAGTGGCTCTGTGTTTGCACGTTTGCTAACGGCACTATAATATATACTGTGCAGTTGATATCATCTGGCTAGGAAGATATCAGTGTGGTTGAATTGGATCGGAAGGATATAAATATCATATGAAGTGTTTTATTTACAAACATATGGCAAGAAACTATTTCTTTAAAAGCGAAACGAAATTAAGAACTTAATAAAAGTAATATTATTAAATATTAAGCAAGACAAATAAATAACACCATGCGTCACGATAAAAGTTATAAACATGTTTAAACCAAAAATCAAACTACTTCTGCTTTTTAACAGTTTTGCTTATGTATGGCCCATTTTAATTAATATTTTCCCTAACCTGAACAAACCTTGAGCGGTTACTTACTTACCATAACTACGAGTATTCGGTCGTATTTTATCACAAGTTTAGCGACAAAATAGATTACATTTAAAAAATAAACTTGCAATAGTCCATTGTTTCATTTAGGGATTTTTAAACTTATACTTTTTTAATTGTCGTCGTGGATTTGAATCCGATTATTATCGTGAACTATCCTAGCACAAGCATTAGCCTTTGTTAAGTTGGTATAAAAAAATACTAATGGCAACGGCGTAACATAAAAACTGGTTGTTGGTTCGTACGTAACGCAACGTAACAATCTATATATCATATAAAAACAGGCCGTTGGTTCGTACGTAACGCAACGTAACAATCTATATATCATATAAAAACTGGCTGTTGGTTCGTACGTACCGCAAGGTAACAATCTATGTATATAATAAAAACAGGCTGTTGGTTCGTACGTAACGCAACGTAACAATCTATATATCATATAAAAACTGGCTGTTGGTTCGTACGTAACGCAACGTAACAATCTATATATCATATAAAAACTGACTGTCGGTTCGTACGTAACGCAACGTAACAATCTATATATCATATAAAAACTGGCTGTTGGTTCGTACGTAACGCAACGTAACAATATATATATCCTATAAAAACAGGCTGTTGGTTCGTACGTAACGCAACGTAACAATCTATATATCATATAAAAACAGGCCGTTGGTTCGTATAAATCCCAATGTTGGGCATAGGCTTCCTTTCCACAGAGGGTATTACAAACAGAAAACATTGCCGAGCACGTGGAAAATCTTCACTTAAAAAAGCAATCAACAATGTTTATTGAGAACCGGGGCTCGAACTCTGTTCGCCGTGGATATAAGACGACGTTTAAACATTGAGCTGTCATTGGTTCTGCCTTCTCTTGTACAAGGCGAAGTTAATGAGAATAAGAACATTCGCCGAACGATCATTCGTTCGCTTTATGCGAACGGTCTCCTGGCGAGTTGCGGGTCAGCGCTCGTTGTACGCGCTTCACCCACTACCATCAACATGCATTGTTCTCGCGACGAGAACTGCCGCTAACGATCTCTAACATTGCAAGCGCATACTAAGGAAACAATTACTGTTTGAGCCGTACGTACATATATAAGCTATAAATGGCATTTTTTGAATAGTAGATGTGACAAGCTTGCTCACCTGGTGGTAAGTGAGGACCGCTGATCAATCATAAACAAAAAGATTGAAGATACGAGTCCTTGTAAGACTAAGTTGGAAAAACTCTTAACGTAACGTATCGATCTTCGGATCCCTACACTCGCTGTATGAAAAAAAACAGACAGCATTATACTGCTATTTTACGCTAACATTCTGTGAGGAAATGTTCATTTGTAACTAGAAACTAGGTAGAGTGTGGCTCTACCATTTTTAAAAGATGTTAAAAAGAAAGCTATTAACTTGGAGAAAGTTAGCTGTATTTCAATACTCAGGGGATGCGTTGGCGCATGTGTATCCCTTCTCTCGGTCTTGTTGAGACCGAATGTAGCTGTCGCGGACCGCTAGTGTACTTTTATTATTTAGTTATCACCAGGTTAACTGCGCTCTAAAGTTTATTTCTGTTATACAAAAAATCCCAAAAATACTCAGGAAATATGATTAGAATTGGAAATATTCTAATCATATTTCCTGAGTATAATGAAAAATATATGTCTTATTAGTTAAAGCTATTTTTATATTTTATCTCAATAAGAGGTTAGTACGAGTCGTCGACATCAAAGAAAATCTCCTCGGTTCCTTTTAACCCCTTAGAAAGTAAAAAGGTCTTAGAAAATAAAAAATAATAATACAAAAAACAATTTGCCCACCGTTAAAAAAGAACGATGAAAAAAATACTCGAAGATTGGAACAAAGCCCAGTGATGCAATATAATTGAAAATGGACCAGCCGTTGAAATCTATAGAGATTCTTTTAAGCACGTCTTCAGCTCAAGGCGACAGCCATCGGTTGATAGCAATAATTCCTTAATATCATTATGTGAGCAGAGGTAATTGGATTCGATACTTCCCGGCTCGAGTAGTCACCCCACCCCCCTCCGGTTCCCGGGTGTGCTAGGTTTTTAGATGCAGCCTTTCATACGCCACCACCCACACATGCAGACTCAGGACTCTTTTCACTTGAAGAAGTTAATTAGATCTACGGGGTATACGATATATATTTGATTAGATCTACAGAGAATACGAAATATATTTTTGTCTAAAGTAAGCATTACAAATTAAATACTATATATTATATTTTTATTACATTGAATATTACCAATACCATAACAAATACCAATTTGAAGCTTTCGAGGTATCAAAACGCTTATTGGTGAGATATAGACAAAAAATCTTCGCATATCCTAAATGGATACATTTTAAGAAATGCGTAGGACTTATGTACACGTAATTTAATTATCCCATCCATCCCATTCCATCATCGGGCACCAAGACGTCAAATATATATGTTTTATTATTAGATATGTTTCTTTAAGACAGTTTTCCTCACGATATTTCCTTCACTGCCGAGCAGATGCTAAACCACCACCGTTGAAATTGCGATGAATAATTAATCATTGGCACCGGCACCGGGATTCAAACCCAATTTGGTGCCGTACCCTGAAATTAAATGCCAGCGCTTTGACACTGAGCTACCACGGCTCCGTATATGATTAGTAATTTTTTTTAAATAATTTGACATAAGAATTTATATCACGACAAATTTCGCAGAAAAAAAAGTCATTTTATGTATACGGTAAAAGACATATGGATCCCTAATTAGGAGTCAACAACATCAAAAGTCGAATCGCGACAACGCCAAATGTCATCCTTGATGCGATTTCGCAAGGTTCCAATTACTTCGCGTCCACGTACGTTCATAAACTTGAATGGAAAAACAAAAAGTAAAAACGAACAAACGCGTGGGTTTCCCTGTTATAAGGTTAAAAATGTCATTCGTAAGTTTTGAGCTTACATATCTGGGTGACGTCACATGGATAACGTCCTACAAATCAAGCTGAGGACCTTACTCCAATGCCGCAGTATGCTCTATATTTTAAAATTCCGTTTGTCCCAAGGCACAAGTGACTTGTCAAACGTTTAGAAATTAATAATAATGCAAATGATATTTCATCATTCAGTCCACTGCAATAGAGGCCAATAGAGGCCTCCCCCAAACAGTCACAAAGCACGATCCTGAGCCATATGCATCCGTGATCTTTCACTAGACTTGCTTGCTTCTTGAAAAGGTCGTCCTACACTGAAATGGCCTATACAACAAAAAAAAACAAGTTATCAAATTTAAGTAAAAAAATAATATCTTAACCGACATGTCCACAGTTTAATAAACATATATTTGTATTATAGAAGAATTCATAATTAATTGGCAGGTTTAATGGCAACTCCTGTTAGATTTTTTATTGAAGATATAAGTTGACATAAAGACAAACAGTCAAATGACAAAAAAAAATTTTGCGTAAATAAATACAAGTAAATAATACATACACACCCATAATTATAACTATAAGTTGGAAAATGACACAATTGGGCTAAAGCCAATAATTTTCTTTTGACATTTAAATAAATTGTATATATTAATAATGGTAAGTGACGACCTCGGCCAATCCTCAAAAAAGACTCAAGATGCCTTGTCTCACAGAGAAGGACTGCGTTGTATCTACCATCACATCTCCAGGTCTCTACACTCACCATTTACGACCCATTCGTATTGTAGCTAAAAGTATATAATAGCTTTACCACTTTAGTATTAAATGTTTATTGTTGTAAATAATTTTGAGTACGTCTCACTAATATTATAACGTTAATGTTTGGCTAAACTGAATATAATGGCACACAGATAGGTTTAAACCTGGATTAACAAACAGGATACTTTTTAACTCAGCAAATGAGATGGATTATCGATTGTTACATCAATTTGTATTAAAACAAGCACCTGCCCGAGACTTCGTCTACGAAGACTACACAATTGCAGTCCAGCGAGAAATGAACAACGTGTGAGACGACATGCATAGTTTAATATGTTCCGCTAGTATAAGTTTAGGGCAGACGATACTATTAAGCAACCGTCATAAAGCCGACCATATGAGAAGCAGGGTGTATGTTGTGTGTACAAAAGTACACAAACACTTTTGTCGTGAAGCTCTGACTTAATTCTGAACGAAATCTTCCACGCAGACGAAGTCGCCGGCAGATGCTGGTTTACAATAAATATTATATTTTATAGCAGCGGGACAATTGATGCAATGAAAACAAGATCGTAAATTAACATTTCACCTTTTTACAACAAATAAAACAAAGGCAATTCAAAAACGTGAATGTTGGAAGATTCGTATTTTAATGCTAATGTAATTCTAATTAGTCCATTGACATTTGCCTTTTTATATTATGACAAGTGATCCGAAATAGTTGCAAACAACATCGTCAAAGAGATTATTAATTAAATAATTTTATGTTCACCTTATTAATGCCTGAAACATTGTCAACATCGTCAAGATACGGTGCGTTTAAATAAACTAAATAAATAAATAATAATATTTCTACTAGTAACAGTATATATACAAGAGTAGAAAAAGTACAAACTGTAATATAAAAATATTCTTCACGTTTAAGTGGCAATATATAATACGTCAAATAATAATCACTATTGTGTTGGAAGTTTGAACACAACTTAAAATTAATGTCCCATTTTAGACTTTTACGACTCGATAAAAATGAGGATTTAGGATATACCAGCAATTAAATAACAAAACAAAATTCACACGTTTACACAATTTCATGTAAATCAATCGAAGTGACGAGATAAAAAAAAACAAACGCTATTGAATCTGTGAAAATATAAGAAATCATTATGAAAATTAAATTGAGTACGCATTCTATATTCAATTAACTTAAGGTTTGGCAAAATGGCCGTTGCTTACGTCTATAACACGAGTATAATAGAAGAAGAAGAAAGAAAACGTATTTATTGCTGCATAAACAACTAATAAGATTTTTGAGGGCAACCTGGCACTGGCAGTCGCAGTAGGAAGACCCTCCACTAAAGGATGATGAAGAAACTGCTAATTTAGTAGATGATATGAGGGGTGACGACTTGACACAATACCCACACTACAGCCCGTATCATGGGCACCGATCAAAAATTAAATCAATGATGCATATTACATATTTTACGATTATTCACTATGTGCTAATAACTATATAATGTTATAAACTATATATACTACTTATACGTATAAATATGAATTTGCAACATTGTGCGACGTATGTCCAACATACAACATAATGACAGTAAAGGGTAAGAGATCTCGTTTTAAAATGTAAAAGCCATTAGGTCAATCTCGACGTCGTCCTGCAGTGCACGAAGAGTTACCCGGGGTCCTGGTTCATTCATGCCATCAAGGCATTTGTGCACGGCTCACTGTGTTGTGAGTTATCTGACATAGGATAAGACCGTAGCCTGTTCGTAGAGGCGAAAGCGAGTTTCTCAAATATTTTTACTTTAGTAATATTTTTAATTGTATTAACAGTGACAAACAACCTGATGGTAAACTCTTTGATAAAGAGGCATGACACCCAGATTGATCGTGAGGAATTATAAGGAAGATGCGTTGTTACCACTAAGGATTAAGACGAGACTGCCTCTTCATCAGTAATAAGAGTCTCCGGGTTCCTATACTCACCAGACGAAACACAGTAGGGCTTTGCTATTATTTTATGGTGGCATGGTGCTGCTCTGGTCGAGCCAACCCGCAGTTAGATATACAAGTTTTCGGACCTTTTGTCCGTAGATGGTTCTCCTGTCATCGTCATGTATTATATTCCAGTTCTGGGCATAAACCTTGTCTCTATTAGAGTCCAGGCCGGGCTCTGTTAGAGAATGCAGCATGTTTATATGTGCATTGGTGAATTTCACATGTTTTAAAATATTTGTTTTAATGTATCCCTGCTGTTCACAGCCGGACATGAGGGTAAGTCAGCACTTAAAATTCTAATAAACAATAACTTTGGCACCGAGGACTAAACTCGATTGTCTCGCGTACCGTGAAATTGAAGGTGATCGTTTGGCAACTGAGCTATCATCAGTTGTGAAAAGAACAACTTTCAGCACATACGAGCAGCGACACCAAAAACGCCCCTGGCTTCGTCACTTGCACCATCTCCTACCGTGGGTGTAACTTATTTGCGCTCTTTGGGCGATTTCAAAGGGTTTTGATTTTATAATAATACCACGACTCACAGACGGCCATTCAGATAAGTGACGTACTTTATTGCCATATATTATTCCTTGCAAATATAGAATTCCACATAAAATCGCCCATAGCTGCGGACGCAGGACCATCTCACAGATATAGTCAAACTGTCATAAACATGTTATTATTGCGATCGCTACATAACACAGGATTGAAAATACACTTACAATATACCTACATATCTCTACGGTCGCGCGTGTGTAGTGACTAGAGTACGCGGATCTTGGATTAGATTTTCAGCCGAGGTTACAACAAATAACATTTGTTTATCACAAATTGTTGGTCTCGACCCTGGGAGTGTTATATGTATACATCCAGACCCTCGTCCGAACCTTTCTTCTATCTTATTGCATGTTTTTTTTATAGAATAGGTGGCAAACGAGCAAGCAGCCCACCCGATGGAACTGATCACCGCCACCCATGAACATCCGCAACACCAGAGAAGTCGCAAATGCGTTGCCGGCCTTTAAGGAAGGTGTAGGCTCTTTGCTTGAAGGGCTTACATCAGCTCAGGGAAGAGGAGGAGATGATCTTAGGGATCCGGAGACGCGTATTATTGGTGACGAGGTATTCCATCTTAATAAACAATGGTTTCATCATGATACATTTCATGGGTTTCTACATTATGATTCCTTATCGAGGTTTAATCTTGGTGTTATGAGCCGCAGACAGGTGAACTGCGTGGTCGTTTGTCACACTTAATTCAACAAATTGTCCAGGAGGATATCTGGAGGGATTGGATATATATCTAGAAAATTTTCAAATGTAAACCTCAACATATACAAATCATTCGTCTGGCTGTGCAAACCATGCGGGTTCGGCATTCGTGTGGCATCCGAACGCAGCTTATCAGGCAGCATTACTATCTGTCAGTTCTACAGCTGGAAGTGATGTGTTCCAGATAAAGATAATGCAGCGAAGAGGTAAGATTTAACGCCTCCTACGGCGGTATCGCGCGCAGGTAGCTCGGCTACTTACGGATCTATTACTGCGAGTGCAATGACAAACTGGCAATGATTACGAAACAAACGGTGAAGTATTAGTAACGTCCGTCTGTTTGTGCACAGGTTTCGCCTGTGCATACTTTCTCGCACTTGGAATAATCGAGTGTTTCTTTTTTATTGTATCGAATATGGAAAACGATTACACAGTTCACCTGATGGTAAGTGATTCCTACTGCCAATGACACCCACATTCATTCTCGATAAGAAATCGTAATGGTGATAGATGTATTGTCATTCCTCACGACAAAGAATTTTCGAATTTGAAAATAAAACAAATGTAGAAAAATTGATTCGGAACATTGTACCATCGGTATACTGCAATGAGGTTCGTAGATATTTAAAACATCGGAACACGCTTTATCTGAGAAACCATATATTTTGACAAGAGCATGTAAACCGTAGCCAAACAGACGCATCTACATTCACGTACAAAACCATAAACAAATAAACAAACATCTGCTGGCCACTAAAACAAAAAAGGTTCTACAATAACAACATGCAGTACAAATTGAAATATACGACGCTTGTCAGGCTTCACTTAGCGTCGGGTTTACTGCGGAAAAACTGTCGAGGAGAGGCCGTGGGCGTGGGCGAGCGCGGCCGTCTCCTTCCCACGGTTGTGTGACGTGGACTACATGATGAGGCCTTGTTTATAACGATACAGCATTAACAATGCTATACACTGACGCGTTTTATGCTGTAGTGGGTGATATGTGACCGACGATGTAGTCTGACCAATGCGGTATAATTGATTTTTTACTTCTTTTTCTCTAACCCCTCTTGTCTAACATGCTCATTTCTGATAATTTTTTCTTACATTTAATTCCTAGCTAGTTTAATTTTTAATGTGAATTGGTTTTAAAAAAAAATATCGTTTCATAAACGTTAATCCAATTACTGGTGGGTTCATCTTATTGATGGGGAAGAAAGGTTCTTGGCTGGTAGCCTGGGATTGGCAGGCGCAATGTAGACACCCTCGTCAGATGGAGCGACAATCTATGCAAATTTGCGGGAAGTCGATAGATTCAGGTGGCTCAGAAAGTGCTTGAGTGCTTTGTGGCAATCTATGGGGGCCTATGTTCAGAAAAGGACAATGAATAGGCTGTGATCGATGGAAGAATGATGTTAGAGCCCATCTCCATCATGACGTCTTACCGAGAATATATATTATATCTGCACTGACAACTTATAAGAATAAACTAAGTGTTGTCGTTGTGCGAAATATATAAAAAAAATCATTGAAACTGCTTTAAATAGTTTCAATTACTGCAAACATCTCTAAATTGGATCCAAACGTGTCACAGTTTATACATCTGACGTGGATATATAGATACGAAAAGAAAACAAAAAGAATTCGCACAAAACAATTAATTCATACTTAGCGATTGCCGATTCTTATCTCGGTAAATCATTAAAACGTCTAAAATAATCGTCGTCAAAGCGACAAAATGACCAAATCGAGAACCGAACCTGTTTGATCTTAATGGATGCACTGACAGATCTAGAACATGCAGAGGACGCCCGGAGGACGGAACGAGCGCGGCGGTCAACAAGATACAATGTTCACAAAACGAAAACAACGACACACCATAAATATACAACAAAAACTATTAGATAAGGAAATGACGACGATGTTGAGTTATATTAACTTACGTAGAGCAGATATTGAGTGACATCAGAACAGACATTTATACAGGTCCTGTTCATATGAGGATAGCATTCATTCCTAATAATCATCTTCATCTCAACCCATCGTGAATCGACTATACTTACAGACACTCAGACCCGAAAAACAGCATAAGGGATACAGAAAAGGCCTCGGCTCTCCAGGTCAATACAGAGATAGAAGCGTCGCTGGAGTTTCTTGCGCCACTTCATCTCCAGCGCCCCGCATTACGAAGTGGTGGCACAGATAGCCAATAATAATAATAGTAAAGTGAATGTAGATAATTCTTAGTCAGAACCAACTGACCGAGCCGAGGTTCGGCCCTCTAGGCCATACTCGAGTAAGACGCCCTCGCGGAACAGGGTAGCGGTCCAAGCGGAGGCTCCCTCTCGGGAGCCCTTGTGCTGGTTACGTACTGAGCACTATAAACGCTCGGTCACCTCTCAACCCAGTCAAACTGTAAAAGCGGCCATTAACCAGAAAAAAAAGAAAAACAGGCCTCGGCTTGGACCGCGAAAGGCTTGATCACTTACTTTACCAGTGAGACATGACTTTTTATCCACTTTTATATTAGAAAGGTAAAAATTTAAACATCTGTCTATTCTCTCAAAGTTATTTTATTAAGATATTTTATTGAACCCCATTATTTTTATTATTAACAAATTTAACAAGAAACTATTTTATTTTAATACTCAATACCTCCGAGGATTGAAAGTCCGCTGGAAAGTCTCGTTACCTGTATTCGGATCTTCGTTTTTATAAAATTTTGCTTTATATAACCATATGTGCCATATAAAACACACCAGCCTCGTGGCCTCTCCGCGGTTGAGACGACCCATCATGTTGTTGGTAAAAACAGTCACTGTTTGAATATATGACGTACATCGTTACCCTTTACTCTTATCCCCAAATACATCGAATTAACTAAAAAATATTGTCATACTGAAAACTTACTAAATCGATTTATTACTATTTTGCAAACAACAAATGGCACACAAATAACGTTCAAGTAATTTACACGCTGAACTTTGCGAGACTCGCGTACCACGCCTTCACGAGCAATCGTCCTAAAGACGGCGAGCGACAACTCACCGCTGCGTTCCTTTAGGTACGCAACCGGACCCTCAGCCTAGGCAACTGCATGACAATAACATTATCTCATTTGGTACGGGACACGGCGACCTAAGCGATAAATCCCCTTCAAAACGAGTACAATTGTATAAACATCTTTATATTCCCGTGATCATATCCGATACGTGTCTCGTAAGTTAGACGTATTAATGTACACGGATACCTCGTAAAGTTGTTCCGAATGGAGAACATTCAGCCAATTGTACTTTAAAATAAAGGTGGGTGAGTTTATAAGAGCTTGATACGCTACTTTGATCAATTAGGATCATTTTTTAATTTTTTAGATCCTTATTACAAATATTTTATGCATATGATTTTTTTTTTATAAAATAGCTATAGCTTACCCGACGATCAGTGGTCACCGTAAACAACAGCACCAGAGGACTCGCAGGTCACTAAGACACGTATAGACTCTTTTGTTGAAGGTCCCTAAGGTCGTATCGGAAATACAACAGGTGACGTAAAAAATTATGGCGACGTGAAAAGATAGACAACATCTCGTGTGTGCAGAGTGTGATGCAGACCCAATCACACCGATCGGAACATGGTCAATGTCAACTCTTCGAGTCGCTCTTCGTTGAATGCGATCAAGTGGACGGAGTTGGTGCTGGGGTGTCATGATATCACGATGTCATGGCTCAGGTATGAGAGCAATAATCCATGTGAAGCCGAACTTGCACCTTGTAAAGTTGCAAGCTGTAGGCCCGCATGGATAGGTATACTGACCTGATGTAGAGGTCAAATTATAATTATGAAGACATGTCAGGTAAATCGCAATTTTAAGTGCATATACATATATCACGTGCTCAGCGGTTAAGGAAAACATAGCGAATAAACGTGCATGTGCAATAAATAATAAACATCCGCCAATCCACACTGGGGCCGCATGGTCTAACACACTCTCTGCAAAGCCTCTCACAAAGCCCAGAAGTGGGATTGAAATTGTATCCATACCAGATTCTACTTTCAAATTACAAACATCTTGTTTGCTGAGCTTTGGAAAAAAACGGATGTATATCTACATCATCTGAGATTAAGTAGACAAAAAAGAAATGAACAAACACAGAAGACATCAACGTTAATTTCCCCGCGCCAACGTAGCGCTCCAACGGAACAGCATCGAAGACAATGCCTCCTTTATGCCAAGATTCGGTCTGAATGCAGGTGGGTAATGAAAGAGCGACCGATCAGTGCCCGATTACTTCGGCGTCCGATCACGACAGATTAAACAGGGCTTGTTGTTCGGATTAAAAAGCGTTTATTTCTATGTTATTGTCAGACGGAGGTCCGTCGCAGACAATTACAGAGAGGCTTATAAAGATCGCCCTCCTCGATTTATTTATCTGGTAGAAGAATCAAAAAATATAATGATCAGGATATAATAGCTGTGGAAACACATGCACAACATCAATCAGCGCGTCAACAGTTCGGTTCCGGGAGAGACGCTCATAGATCATTAGCGTTAAGATGCAGCTTATCGGAGAATCCCAACACCAAATTATCTTTTTATCATGTATCATGTTTTTGGGCTGTGGGTACAGGTCAAATTCGCGCTTTCACTCTCTTTCACCCACATCCGAATTGCTGATAAAATTACTTCAATTGGCGCGTTCGCACAGTCACTCGTTCACACCTTTATTTATTAATAGTACTTATAAAATTGGTGGCTGTTAAAAAAATCACCATTTCTGTTTACAACCAAAAATAGAAATCATGTAATGTGTAATCATGTAATCAATTTTAGATTACTTAATTAATGAATTACAAGATAATTTTTATTTTTTGGTTGTGAACAGAAATGGTGATTTTTATCTCCGCCTGAAAAACGATTATATATAATCATTTATAACATGTATTCCTACTATTTAATACAATTGGGGGACAGAACAAACAAGCACAAAGTTCACTCCATAGCAAGTGATGAGTGCGGCAGATGACTGACATGGATTACCTAATTACGTATAAAATGAAAAGTGACACACGAACATTCAGTTCACCTAAACGTATGGTCACGTCCCATATACATTCATGGCCAACAGAAGACAAATCTCATACATTCCTTGCCCTTGACGTATTTGTATTGAATTGCGCAATGAATTGTACATTCATGACCTTGACGAATAACTGTCTCTACGAATAACTGGTTGCTTGTAATTTATATAAGTGTAAAGAGCAATTAATTTTCATCTTATATTGATGTCGATGGAAGTATCCTGTGCATCAACTACTTTCCATCTACAACTCGGCTATACCACCTATAAACAGCGAAAACCCAGAAATTGACAATTTAAAAACAAACTGTTTAAAAAATTCGTTCAATGCCAACAAAAAGTTCAAAACTAAGATGACTGCACAAAACAAGTCTGAGGTCTGAGTATAAATCAAGCTCCTCAGAACTTTCACTTTTCTAGTGTCAGTAATAAACTATAAATAATGCGGATTAAAAAGTAAAAAGCAAAGTTACAGCCTATATATAAGCCCACTGTAGGGCATAGGCCTCGTCTCTATAGTATGTTAGAGCAAATTGGGCCACTGCCGATTGGCGGTCTTCATATATGGAAATATTTTTCTTTCCATATTTCCTTCACCGCCTAGCACGTGGTAAAGCATCGCATAAAATTGCAGTTAACAATTTATTTGATGCCGAACGAGATCGAACTAGGATCACCGGCGTACAGTGAATTAAAGGCGAGCGCCTGGACTTCGAGGCAAAGCTTTCAGCATCATGCTTATACCAACCTAATTGAAATACGGCTAAATTATATATCATAGGGCACCGGTAAATCACTCCGGCAACCGGTAACCGAATCGGTAATTAACGATAAGACGCACCTCCGCCGTGTCCGCGTGTAATGGACAACGCTTGCGAGTATGTACGCGTAATAAGAGCCCTTGTTAAGTTGAGGATGCAATAGGAACAGTCTATTAATAGTAAACTCATTTTAATTATCTAAGAAATAGATTCCATGTAACGATCTGCACGCGGACGTGAAACACGGTGAACATACATATATATTAAATTCTGATATTTATAATGGCAATTATTTTTATAGGGGAAGAGCCACACTACCGGTAATTTTACTAAAGAAAGACAACGCTATCACAAAATAGCAGTGTTTCGTATGGTGTGCGTGCTGGCAATCGAATATTTAGTTGTTGGTGACGACTACCACCACAGGCCTCAACAGCGACAATACAACTGTGCCTTGAAGCTTTATTAGGGATGGAAGTGGCAATGGCAATTTCAAGCACACATTAATATCACATATAAAAATATTTTATAGCAACCTGTAAAACATTGGTAATCAGTCGAATACTAAGAACATTAAATAAAAAAAAAACATCTGTAATGTTAACCTTTCCTTATTTTTAATGAATTAGTGACACGCGAACATGTAATTCCCCTGAGGTACACGATCTCTGCAGCGCCATGTAATTCATCCACCCTTGATAACTAAGCTACTTAACCATTAGGCTATTGACGCTCATTAATTAGTATATTATAAACTCTAAGTGCAACTAACTGTGCTAAAACCAAAATATTAAACATTAAATATATATACTCGGATTTATTAACAAGAAATGCATAAACAACTAATTTAGTAAAATGATTAGATTAACATAGTATTGTACATGTATATGTTGAGGTTTGCACAGAGATATCTTATGGTATCGTGAGGACCTATACGATTTATTTAAACAGCTGAGAGTAACCTCGGAGGTAGAAATATCAAGAATTTAACTAATTATGAATATAAGAAAATTCTCTTTCGGTTGCAAAACAGTAATTATAAGGAACATGAAATTCATGTACGCACTAACACAAGCACACACAAATTTACAGTTTTTATATTACCTTAATATCCATGAAAAAAAATGTTCTACTATAATTATTTTATTATGTCATTAAAGGTCCTGTGTGGCCCCTGACACACAGGATTATTTCTTAGGTTAGGTGCCAAATAGTTGTGGAAATAATTATGTGGAAAATACTTCTCTTTTATATCATATAACAATAATATTTTGCAATTATGCACAATGTAATCAACAATGTTAAATGTCGTTAATTATAGCTTATTAAGTTAAATAAAAAAAACGGCGGGAGAAACGAGTGCCCGGTGTGCCACCGGCTGAAACCTGAGCGCAAGATAATAGGCAGTTTTATCGATGCGTACGCGCATGCCGCTCTGCTCCCAGGACCGTTTACTTGCAATAAATTATATTGCGAAATCACCGATAATCGTCCGATGCGCGGGATTTCATTACAGCGCACTGTACTTATTAGGGAGTTAATGTTTTTCGTGTTGCGCCCCGCTTGCCGGATAATTTTATAGGGAACGTGCGCTCCGATGGAACACAAGCCGTGCGTGTTGTCGGCTGCGTGGTACTGCGCACCAACGATGTCCTCCTGGTCGATTACGACCACGGCTTTATTGTCTGGTACCATAGTATATATATATGTTATATATAAATATAAATCCATGAAATGTGATCCAATGCACAAATATTGTTCCTTATCTCTGAATCGTACCCTTGACCCGCGACGTAAGAGCGTGGAGTGATAGAACTACGTATCCCAGCGTAATGCTGCTGTGCTTCGTATGATCCGAGGACCCAATTACAGCTAAAGAGGAATTCCGTCTTAGTCTTGCATTTGTTGAGGACGGATGTATCATGTGTTGCAATTCGAACGATTCGAGATCGATCTATGTGCAGGTTGCCCACTCCCTAATATTATAAAATAAAAAAATATGTTACTGTATATTTATTATTTAAATTGTAATAACATTGCAAGTTAAGGTTAAGTTGCTTAATTGTATAAGTATTTAACTTCAAATAACATAATTACTAATAAAGTAATGCCTTAAACGTGCGTACGGTTAACAATTCGATTAGGACGCCAATGCTTCACTCACACAACTCCACTGCAGGATATAGCAGTGAACCTCGAAGACCTCGAGATCCGTGGCCTTTCAATACATTCGCGCTACATCGTCAGTGCGTTGTCTAAGTTATTTACGATGCTATTACTAGGCTCGGTGACCGGTTCCGTGGCCTTCCATTTACCGTAAAGATGCGGTCGCAGCCAGCGTCGCGCGGATCTCTGACACAATTGACTCGATCCACTCACGGAACCGGCGCTGGATGCCAAGGAGAAATTACATTTTAGGTCTTCATAAAAAAAAACGTTAAATTACAGCCTATATACATAAACCCTGCTGCTGGGCAAAAACCTTCTTCACTGCGGATTGGCGGACAACACATGTCTGTTTTTTCATTATTTCTTCAACATGCAGATTTGTAGAGTTAAAAGTGTAGTGGTAACTTTTTTTTATTGCACCGTATTATTATATACACCTGTATTTAAACTTTATTCGATACAGAAGTTTTACTTTTATTGAATCTAGGAAGATAGATGAGCATACAGTTCGCCTGCTAGTGAGCGATTCCTGCAGCCCATTGCTCGTCACCAATAATAAATACGAAGCACAGCATCGACATGCCGCTGGTATTCTGTCGAGCCCATAATGTTGTTGTTACCCATAAAAACCGTAATATGCCGTAACAATATTAATTTTGTCGTTATATCCTGTTTGATGAGCTCTCCATTCCTTGCGGAATGAATATTGTTAAAAGATGTGACACACCATGAATAGCGGCAACAAGTCGCCCTCCACAGGTATCCCTGCGACCCCCGCAGACCACACCCCCCACCCCCTCACCCTCACCCACCACACCCTTGATCCTATTAGTCTCGTCTCCGAAGTAATCACACGAGACAGTAACCGTAGCACCGTCGAGATTGATCTGTTCAGAGTGAAACGGAAGCGTAAAGAACGTCATTTTCAATGATCTCACGGGTAAGTCGGTTAGTTACTTCTATTGTATTGGATATATCTGTCTGCGACATACATTTATGATTGCTAGAAAGTAATTGTGATATTAAAAGGGATGCTTGGCAAACAATGAAAAATTATCGTTTGTCATAAGTCAATGAGCTGAACAATTACGAATCAAGTGCGTTATGTACCGACTTGGCCTCTAATATTATTAATATTGGAGGCCACGTCGGTTTTATTAATTAAATTAAAGTTAAATATTATGAATACAAAATTTCTTTTTGTATTCATAATATATGTAAGTAACGATTTTGTCTTTTGTGTTTAGTTTAGTGTATATTATATAGTGTAGAATTTCATATACAATGAGTCCCGTAAATAGCACGACAAACTTAAGAGGGATAGATTGACGGTCACCCTCCAGACAAAAAAAATACCTTATAAGATGTCACTATTTTCAAGGTTGCGATTTTAATTTTTTCTAATATCCCTCCTTCGACCTGTCTTTTGTTACTGTGTGTACACATAGGCACATCGATTTGTTATTGTTTTTTTTACATACTCTCGAATAAATGTTCTGCCATATTCAAATATATATTTAAAAAAAAACAATTTATTTTATTCAACTTTTGCCTTGAGTGTAACGATCCGGTGAGCGTGTTACACGTGGCGGGGCATCTATCTCAATCCTCAACGTTGATAACGTATGTATCTTCTCATCACCTTGACTCGTTGTTGATGATAAGGGCCGCAGTCTTACCATACTGATGTAAAAAGGAAGATCGACCAGAGAACCAGTTCCAGCTCACCTGATTGTCAATTAGCAGCCGCGGCCATCCGCAACACGAGAGGAGTCGCCGAGGTGATGCCGGCATTTGAGAAAGCTGTACGCTCTTATGTCGCACGTGAAGACATCAAAAGGCCGTCCGCCAGACGGCGTGCGGCAACAGGTGATGAGGCCGGGGCGTGCCGCAATAGATCGTCCAGTCCAAATGCCACGCCGGCAATGACTTATTCGAGCTCGTGATAGTTCACACAGACGTCGGAGCGAACATCTTGCGACCCGCACTTTGATCTCCACATCCAAATGACAAACGATTAAACGATCACCGTCGTTTGTTTTATTTCATTGGTGGACGACGGAAGCTGTTGTGTTGGTGCTTTAATGAAAAAATAAAAAACTAGCCTGTGTGCGAGTCGTTTCTCCATTAACTTGTCTTTGTATGAGTGTAATCAAGAACTATTTATAAACACGCTTTTATTAACTTGAGTTAATTAACAACGTATGCATGTGTGTATGTATGTAGTTATGTGTGTATATAATCTGTCAATTTACTTTTCATCCACTTCCGGACGCCTGAATAATTATTAGTATTAAGACTTGATATACAATACAATAACTTCATGACTATACACGTTGTTTTAGTTTTTTTAAAAGTCTAAAAAAATATAATTTGAACATACTAATAACAATAACTGTATTTTTATGTATGAACGTGTATTAAAATGGAATATTTCAGTTTAATTTGCACCAACTTCAAGACTTCTGAATAATCTTAAGCAGACGTATTAAAAAAAAAGTAATTTTAAATATAATATATTAAATTTAAAATTACTATAATGTATTATTATATATTATTTTAAATATATAACAATACAATATAGTAATATATAACATAATTTTGAATATGCCGTATTGTTTTAATTTTAATGATCTCACAAAGTATTAAAATTAAAATAAAAAAAAATAACTTGAAAAGAAATAGCTTTTTTAAAAGCATGAGGGGAAACGCCGTGTGAATTGTAATATGTGCTCCGTAATGTCCCTTCAACATAAACATTTAACAAAACAAACGCACATACCGCTAATTGTAAAATGACGTCTCAAATGCACCTGCCTAGAATCCAGCACACGCAGCAATTAATCAGCTCGTGTTTCCGTGTGATTGCTGAATGAGCTCCATGTGGAACAGCACCTTGTGTGTCAAAAAGTTTAACGACGGCCGGTATAACATCCAAGGAAAGTAGGCCCATAAATAACTTAAGATCTTTATCTGAAGACGTCAGGTGAAGTAATAACAAATAATGTATTTATCGACGAGGAGGGTGGTGAGGAAGTATAGCTATATATATATATATATTGGTAGAGCCTAGCTACGGCTATTATCTGGCTACAGCATAAAGGACCAGACTACACAGAAAACCAGCTTGAATTAACAATAAAAGTTTTACCATGGTAGGTATAGCATGTAAGTTATGGAGACCCAATTACATGCAAGGGGAGGCTCTCGATCTTTCTTTGAATCTTTGTAGAGATAGGATATAAATGCTACCCCGTAACAAAAATAATGCAATAACGACACTTAATTTACCAACGATATGCGATGGAGAAGAAAGCTTCTACAGTGATAGCCTGGCCTGGCCACCTCACTATAGATTGACCGCTCACTAGTTTGTCACTTTCACTTTTATTAAAACTTAGGCTTAACAGTCAATGGATTCCCGGATTCCTACACTGCGGCCAGCAACAAGCTGCAGTATGGCACGACCACTGTTCAAAGTTAAAAAATAATATTTATGAATAATGAACAATAGATGAGATAAAAGTGAAAGCGACATATTGCAAGATCAGTGGCAAGGGGTGCGGTCGGAGGGAGGACGCCGACCGAGTCACGTTCTACTAAACGTCTTATTAAACATTTGACGAAGTAAACACTACTGAAGGCGCCCGTCGTCTCTCGCCTCCATTATTGATACAATTTATCAGCGATCGAGCTTAATATGCGCCTAAGTGTAAACTATATAGCGGGGAAATATAAAACCTATCTAACTGATATTTGTTTTTTGCCACAATTATTTTATCATCATCTTCACATACTGTCATACTTCTCTTATCTATGGATATGGGCAGAAACCACGATCCTGAGCCGTTTGCATTCATAGACTTCCCGCAAGCATGCACAGCATACACTGCGATTGCCACAGTATTTAATAATTTTTAATTTATATTGTTCTCAATGTAGTACGACCTCTTATTAGACGAGGCAACGACTTATGCAAGTTGATCGATCACCTGCATCGATCAACTTGCATGCTCAGGGTGGCGCTTTGTTTCTGTCTATGTTGGATGCCTGTCTTCAGCAGTTTAATATTGATAGGTTGTGATTATGGTTATGATTTTAAATCGCCGTATTATTCCAAATTATATCAGTTACAGTGGGGATTTGATATAGGAACTTGTTGAAAAATCTCAATAACTTAAACCATTTCGGTAACGGTAACGAAGTACTAATTTATACATTGAATTAGACTTTTTAACGAAATCATAATGTTCCTATCAAAAATGTGTACATTAAAAACGCATTATAAATCTATTCTCATCATTTGCTCATGACTTGTACCATACGAAAAAGCTAGCGTAGAGCATGGTCGCGTCGCATCGCGTTAAAATCGCACAGCTTGTAAAGTTCGATACCTGTGTCGGGACTTGCGGCCCGCGGTCGCCGCACTCGCGCCCTCAACGGATTAAGAAACGAGGAGATGAAGAAAACACTAGACATTTTACAAACTAGTATCAATGTAGTAACGTATACACTCACCCCATAAGTGGAAGCAACAGAGCTGACTAATTAAGAAAACTTAGAATTAATGCTTTAAATGTAGGTTATTTTCATAGTATTTTCGCTTCTCCCAAATACAAGACTGAGCTCTCTACCAGTTCGTAAGGTTTAAGAGACCCTCTCTGATGTATGTATTTTTTTTAATTTTGAGTATTTGGTGTATAAATTGTAATCACCCCTTTATGCTCCTATAACAACATAACATTCTTGCCACATACTTCATATCGTCTGTTTTATTTATATTTTGGTTTTCTTGTAAAAAGGACTTTATATTTTAATTTAAAATAGAAAATATAAAACTTAATTTTAACTAAATTAGTTATAATATCGAGTTGTTAGGTTAACAGAAAGTCGTTAAAGAGTAAACCCTCAGAAACATTCAAAATACATATATTCGAAACCCGTAAAAACGGAGTTTATAGCGACTTAATTAAAATTCAGTAACAAGACGCTCATAAACATGTCCGCACACACCTACTCACTCTCTAATTTAAGCCCCTTTTAAATCTAAAGAAATACTTTTAGATCGCTTCCTGAGTAATTAAAATGACGCACGGCGAACAAAACAATATTTTCGTTTATAATAAAAATATTTCTATTGTCGTTGAACCGTACGTTTCTTAGTTGAGTGCAATGTTATAAATAAAAATAAATATAATTAATACACTATAATGAAAAATATTTTTTTAAAACCATAAACGAACACTTCGTTTATTTTAAGTGGAAAAACTTCCCAAGAATTATCATCAACCAATAACAGTTACAGTATTTAAAGTTAGGGTTCTATTACGCTAAATACTCAACATAATAAAAATACACTTGAACTAATGAGTATTTCGAGTGATATTGTGTCTACTACACTCAACCCAAGACACAGATCGATGATTCATCCTAACAAAGACGTACACAATTTTATATTTCAATTGGCTTTTTTCATAATAATCTAAAAAAAATGAAGTCACCTATTTCTTATCGGAATGCTAGCACTATTACCTTTATTGATCATTCCCATTACTGACCATTCTCCAACTAAGCTTAAAATCATTAAGCTAGGAGATGGTTCACGACAATATATACCCTAACCCATTATGCTATTGTTGCTTCCAAATTATATCACAATTATAAAATATTATCTTCTATATATTAGTCAACTTTTTTTCTACCAAGTTTTTTGGATCGATTATAGCTTTTGCTCATCTCTGCGTCCGAGGTATGCAAAAAGCTTAAAGTTAAATTTTAATTTTGATTTTTCGTAGTAAATATTAATATTAAAAAAAATGAACTACAAACATCGAATTAGTCAACCAGTTAGCATCTAATTCGCCAAGTAACCGAAACATATTAAAGAACAGTAGTGAATTGTGTTTTTGTGTGAAAGCGCTATTTTAGCGTCCCTGCGGTCGCCGCCCCATCAATCTGGACCACTCAAAATGGCTCAGGTTGAGTACAGCAACACATTAACATCCATCCAGTCCCGCGCCGGAGTCGATCCCACTGACAATTGGAATACACACATAGAATAACCGAACGTAATTTATTGGATGTGTGTTTAACTAATTACTGATTACATTGTGCTTATATTGTAGTTCAATATCACTTCTTTTATATACGTTTAGAGTGCTCAGCACACGTGGTCACGATGACTCAAGTGTTTGACTACCTGATTCTTTTTATTCTATTGATGTGACAAACGAGCACACAGTTCACCCTGTGATAAATGATTAATGCAGCAAATAACTGTACATCCATCCTCAAAAACAAATTAAAATGACACTCCTGAGGATTGAGATGGAATGCCTCGTCATCACAAACGGGCTGGTTAGCCGTGAGGGACATAAATGTATCTGTGTGACCCTTCCCGCCGAGCCGACCTATGCACACCGCAAGCACTAACAATCCGCATCATGACTACCCATACCAGCGCTAAAAATAAATGACGTCATAGTTAACGGGAATTCACACATTCAGTGTAGGGACCCAATCACTGATTTAATAATTACGAGACATTCCATCCCAATCTTCTGGTTAAACAAGAAAAAAAATAGGTATCATAGATCGTCACTTATCATCAGGTGTGCTCTTTTGTCACCCTTAAATTTAAAAATAACATGACTTCGCTGTATTATTTATTGAATATATACGTTCAAGAGTCACGCAAATTATCGAGATCAACGTTATAACAAAGATTACAAACGCCGTTGCGTCAACCGAGGACGGTTCCTCAGCTCGTTCCTCGAATAGATATGAAATAAAGATAAACTCCATCAGATATTTATTCGATTGTTTCCACTGCCATCTCCAAATCGGTAACTCACGTCAGCAATAACAATATATCCAAGCGAAACGGTTATTGAATAGGGCATCGATAACGATTCCGCGATTCGCAGAATCGGGCTAAGCTTTCGCTTAGGGCTCACTTATAATTTACGAATGCCGCAGTGTAATCAATTTACTTAATAATATTACTTGAATATACAACAGTTTCAGTCAATTCAATTCAAATTCTGTCTAAATCTAAGCCCAAACGGTTTCTATAAGAGGGCTTTGAGACCTATAGCTTTTTATCTAAGAATAACAGTACTAAACTACAACAGCCCCTTTTTATTTGTACTTTATTAGGTCCCTAAAATTACTATCGGCTGACATCAAACAAATATATACATGCACGATTATATCTCTATCTATTTTCAGTGAACACTCCATTTGTTCCTACGCTTTAAATATTACCCTAAGTCCAATGAGCTTTCTGCAAAATCGAGTTCATCAACGCCCAATATAGTATGGGGGGTCATCTAATATCATACAAACGTATATGTCCAAGAGCAGTTAGAATACAAAATGAACTATACTATATTAAAATTTATGTATTATGTGTTTCTGATTAAAATTTTTAATTACGAAAATATTTCACGGTAGCCCCACTTATTAGAGTAATAACTTAGATGAAGAAGAATGGCCACTTAGCGACGATATGTTGATGAATCCAAATGATGGAAATTTAAAACAGACTTCCAAACGCTACCGATTGTCCGACGGCTCGTTTATCCGAGCGACAGTACCAGCGCCGCGGTCGCTTGAGATTATTTCTATAATTTATGTCGATATTTTGGCCGCGCTAATAAACATGTCGCCTGGAGAATGTCGTGTTCTGGTTGCGTTTGTAAATTGTTAATTCGAATGATAATCGTCTTGTTGGATCATAAGTCAGTCCGCGACTTAGCGTGCGACTTTTCACTAAGCTCCTTTTCCATAATTTCGTTTTATCTATCGGTCCGGTCGGCGTTATCTGTTATTTTTGCAAATTCAATTTTTGCATATTCATGTCCTGCATAAATCCTTTATGGAGGATACATTTATGTCTGTGAATAGCAATACTTTAGATTGTATATAGACGCTATTATATTGTTTATTTGAAGAACATATTCAATTAGAATATTAAACAAACAACGAGTTGAAATACCGGTATCCGAGATGAGTCGTGGAAACGTTAACATCTGTTTGCCCTAAGAAAAGGGGGACACTAGCAAGAAGTGGCACTATTGTGTGTTCAAATTGTTTTACATTTTATTTTTATTATTATTATATTATCGCATTTTTCTATCTCTGTCTCTTATCTGTATAATTATCGATAAGCTCGATCAAAAAAAAAACAAATATATGTACAGTGTGGATTGCAACTTTAAATGCTGATTTACCACTTGTACGGTGAATGGAAAATAAATGGATAAACAATTACATGTTTCGAAGACATATGAAGTCCGACGATCCGCATTGGTGGAACTATGGTCCAACACCTTCTCTAGGGAGGTTTACGAGTATGCCCAGCAGTAGGATTTAGATACACAGGCTGTTACTTTATGAAATATGTACAAATTAAAGTCTACGTGATTAAATGTGCTGCTTGTCTAAATATTTTAACAAACATAAAGTTACTTAATTGTTCACGATGACATACCACATCTCAAACGTAAACTTTAACAAAGATGATTGTCAATAATTGCTTAATTCTTCAAGGACACGCTGTTGTCCTTGTTGCAGGTGCGAAGAGCCGAAGAAAGGTGCGTTCGTGCATCTGAGATACACTGACTATACGAGGGATGATAAGAGAGGAGGTACGAAGAGATTTCAGTAAGAATGGAATTACTAGGGCTTCCTTCCAAAACTTACCGTCATATATATTTCATATATAATAATAATATTATATTTCTTAAACATTTCTGTAGGAACAAGTTACTTTTGTCATTGTAATGAGAGTGACAAACGAGGACACAGTTCACCTGATGGTAAGCGTTGCGCGCTGCCCATGAACCTTTCATCCTTGGTAATGCATCATAATGCAGATGCGGTGACACCCCGGAGATAAGAATAGAATGCTTGGTACTGATCTAACTTAACTTGAGGACATAATGTAAGCTCTGTTTACATTATTAGCGATAATATGTATTTGTACACAAAGACATTTTTGATTTATAATTTGATTGTTCTCATTTACTTTTTAGGATTCTTGTTGATGTTGACGCTGTGGCTTATGTAGCTCTCACACTCCATGGTTCACGACAGTCAATGGAGGATCGAACCTACAACTTTAAACTATTAGACCCGGCATAGGCAGTAGCAAACCCTAGATAGCTTTTGACCCACTCACTCTTGTTTTATTGCTTATCATTGTTATATTACGTACTTATTACTAAATTATAGATCTGCGTGCCGTTAAATGGTTGAGTAATAAAATAAATTCCTAGTACTGTCCGTGACGAAAACATAGACGTCATCTGTTCTGAGGCTGACTGGTTTGAACCGCTAGCCGTCGCCATGGCAACACCCAACATTTTATCACTCAATTCTGTGATGTTTAAAGCCAATGATGGATATTAAAATTAAATATTATGAACACGAAGTCTCAAGAAGCTGTTAAAAATACATTAGTCGATTTGAACGAATATATATATATATATATATATATATATATATATATATATATAATACATATATATATAAATACAACAGCATACACAGGATTAATATATCTAGAAAATATTCGTATAAATAATAATATATAAATAGGAAAAATATGTTGTAAAATATTGTGTATAATTTTTTTGTAATATAAATATTGTGTCTTGGAAAACTATTTTTAGATTTTGTCAAGGTGACTATGTTTCGGTCATGTAACAGAACGCTACACATTCATGGTCCAACGCGGACCGGAACTCAAAGAAATTATTTAAAATATCCAGCTTACTTAATCTGATAAAATATACAGCACTGGATACACGTTTAATATATAAGCTTTATATGTTGCGTGATCGCAGCTCAAGATGTCATTGGATGAGTTGAAGTGGCAAACCAGCCAGCGGTTATGTAGCTCGTAGAACTGAAGAGGAAGACAGGTTCTCGATCGGCAACCTCGTATAGGTTGACGATGCAAGTCTGTGGGAAGTCAACGGATGCTGGTGGTTCATGCTCGTACTCTATGGCAGTCTGGGGAGGTCTATGTTCAGCAGTGGACTAGCGATGGACGGAAATGATAATGTTACATATTCTGACAGCCACCGGAAGTCGTTGTGCTAAAAGCGATGATACCATCAGATATTATAGGATTCCACATAAGGCTATAGTAGAAATACGGAAGGACGGAGTGTAAAAAAAAATACACAGAAATAAATTTAGTTGCTCGTTTTTTTTATTTATGAATTTGATAACGGTAGCTAGATAACAGTCATCTATAATCAAGTTAAAATATTAGAATGGCAACCCGGCATCCGTTGAAATGTAATATATAACCATTTAAAAAGCAAATAAACGGCTGCGATGCTGAACGACCTGTGCGTGTTTTCACTTCAAAAAAAAAATATATATTTTTATTTAAATGCCTGGCTAATAAGTAAACATAGCATTTGATAATTGGTTATACTAATATTAATTAATAAAATTGTTTGCAAGAATATAACAAAATTTGGATCTTAAAAATAATGTACTGGCGCAGATGTTTTATTTGCAGTTGCTGTTTAGTGCTGGTGTATTTCCTATGGTGACCAAATGAAACCGTAGACCTTTATTCTGGTAATGAAACATACCAGTTTTGCCCTAATTTTTTTATAACATAAGGGGTAAGTAGTAGTAACACAGTTCCCCTGATAGTAAGTGATGACTCCGGCCCATGATATCAACAAGCATCATCAACTGAGATGCAAAATATGTTGCCCCCGAGAACCTGTAATTTCGATCTTTAACTCAACAAACTAAACATAGCAATATTATTTTACGCTTGTGTCTTGTGTGTAGTTCTTGGTGTAGGAAGTTAATAGCGGCGATCATCCCTATCTGTGTCACGCGCCGCAGGTATCACTTACCAGCAACTGAACCGGATGCTAGTTTTTAAAATAAGAAATATAGATAAAATATTGCATTTATCACTTGAAATCAAATAAATCAGTCGTTGGAGTAATTAAGAAAAATACAAATATATTAGTTATATAATAATAAAAAAAAGTAATTAAATAAATAATCTATCAATTATACGGAAACGTCTCGCCGTCGCTGATGGCATAGATAACGAAAATATATTAAAACAACATGATAACATAACGAGACAAGTTTTTTTATTTAGTCACTCATTAATTTCGTCAGGTAGAGGTTTTAAAAATAAAGACATGGCATTTTTTTTATATAATTAATGCGCCTATTCAAATGAAAGACTTAATTAACTATAAAATGTGTCAATAGTGAAATGGAAAAGTGACTGCAAAATAACTTAGTTATTAAACAGTATGTATTTAAGATATTAAATTAGTGGTTCAATCCATTGTATATTTATATATAATACAAATAGATTGAACTAAAAATTGACGTCTATACATATTAAATATATATATAAAACCTGTAGCGACAATCTCTACTCAGTGCGTCTGACCACAGACTTTTATCTATGACATTCAGTAAAAACGTAAATAATGTTTTATTTTTTATTTAATGTTAATGTTTCTGCATCCTCCGTATGAACTTTAACTTTGCCAAATCCCACACGTCCACGTGAGCGCAATGCTTAAAAAATGTAAAAAGTTTTTCCTTTACGTATTTTTATTTAGATTAGATTTTTTAACTTGGAAAGCCTAATCAGTGATGTTTCCTTGTGATAAGCAACGGAACTGAGACGTGCTCGGTACTGCTGGGCGTATTAATCCATTCACTAACAGTCAGTGTAACTACAGTAACTCAAATCAGCGAGCTGTGCTCAGGGTTTCTCCGCGTGAATATTGCACGCGGAAAAACTAAAGTAACCGCTCATAGGATAAGCTGTAGTGGCAATAGACCGGCAATATAGATAACTGATCGAAGAAAGATTCTTGAATGGCAACCTCGTATTGACACTTGAAGCGTAAGTCGACCCTCCGCTACACGGAGTGGCGACCTACTCAAGTCTGCGCGAAGTCAGTAGATGGATGGTGGATATACACTCGCACACATACTGTGTCAGTGTGTGGGGGAGGCCTATTTGCAGCAGTGGACTAATAATGGATTGAAATAATGATAATTAAGATATTAATATGTTTATATAAATCACGAGGTTTGAAAATTTGACCTTTTAAAAATTCCATTAAGCCTCTTAAAAATATCAATATTTGGGTGGGTTTGCAAAGGTATAACCTAACTACCGCCTTACAAATAAACAGTCGATTAATAATATACAATGTTACGACACCGGGGATCAAACTAGGATCGTTCGCGTATCGTCAATGAAAAGCGAGCGCTTGCACTAGCACGGCTAATGCAAATACATAAGAACATCACGAATAGCACTGGATCCATCTCGACACGTAAACAAGTGCATATCCCGTCACCGGGCGTCGTCGTCACGTCCCTAGCGATAAATTAGTTTCAAGTATGAATTTATTAGTGTTGTACCCGCTTGATGCATGGTCGGATTAACTGATTTGAATGTAATTTAGCTAATAAATAAACGCTGTCGCAGCTTTTGTCGGTCGATGTAGCGACTTCGAACAGCTGCCCTTTGCCAACCGTGCCGCGGACAAATCTCCAATGGAATTATGAAATAGTAACCGCGATGGTCTATCCCGCGCTCTGCCTCATATTTCGTCACCGCAATCAATAAATCACCTTTATTTACAAACTGCAAAATATATCAAACGTTATTCAAATAGTAAATTTATCGTGCGGCACTGAAGGGTCGGTAATGATTTGGGTTGAAGCCAAACGTATGCAAAATAAAAATAACACGAACGTGTAACGAAATGTAACACGTAAGACGAATTCAAAGACTAAACTATCTTTTCTCTTTCTGGGGGTCGCGTTGTCATTAAAGGTTGTCGCAATCTGCCTAACAATCATGTTTTTTTAAAGATTAGTTTATTAAAGGAATGAATTGTAATGTAGTTATATAAAATTAAATATTATCCTGCAATAACTTCTTGAAAAAATGAACTTATCTTATTACTAGTGACGAGACATTACTTATTCCTCAAGGTGACAACACATCTGCCTTTATTACGATTCCTTAGCGAGGGGGAAGATAGGTCTGAAGGATGAATGTGGGTGTTGTGTCTCGGGTATTACTTACCATCAGGTGTACTGTGTGCTCGTTGGTCATTCTCAATACAAAAAAAACCTTAAATAGTTATTAATATATTTTTAGACAATACAACAATAAAACAGACCAAAACTACAGGGCGCACGTCGGGCCACACAGAAGGCGATTGCACCGTTTACGATCCAGCGCTATCCCGACAACTGTTTACGCGCTTTTATTGACAACTAAACGTACTTTATGGCCCAAAACCGTCCTAAATCTATTTTATTAATGATTTAATGCCCTCCCCCGCGTACGGGAGATCCATTCGGCAGTTTTATGGAGCAACAAAATTACTTACATTGTCTGGCCTCTGTTAAAGTGGCTTCCTTATACACTAACATAGTAATTAATTTACCTAATCACCGTAATCTGCTATGATAGTCAGTTAAATTTATTTGTTGTACTTCGAAAAGATCTACGGTTTGACGGATTCGACATTGGCCCTATAAAGTTCAGAGGAAATAAATTTTGTCAAACAATTGTTACGATCGATGATTCGCCATTTCGATATGTCACGTAAATAAATATATAGAGTGGTGCATGCCCGGATTTTGTATGTAATAAAAATATATTTTTATTTCATTGAGGGTCACAACCGAGCACACAGTTGACCTGATGGTAAGTAAAACCCGAGGCCCGTAACACACACGGACATCCTCGATAAGGAATCATAACGCACAAGCGTTGACAGCTTTGAGTCCCGTACATGCCACCGTAAAATAAATTCGCTATTGTATATAACGCGAAAGTGAGACGAGCAGACCGCTCAGGCAGTCCTAAGTATGCCAGCGCCCTTAATGAAAGTCGACCGGATCGCCTTGTAAAAGTTTACGACGGATAAAATCAGTTATAAAACTCTATGAAGCCGTAAATTCAGTGATCGGACGCGGCGTTTAAAAGACGGGAGCTATTCCGAAGTCCATAAATCAGGCATCGGACTCGGCCGGGCCTACTCCGCGATCGGTTACATTAAAACGCTCTGTTTGTAAACATTTTTACGCGTATTCGACAGATTTTTTCTGTTTTTTTGACTTTTACGGTCGCGACGTTATTGGCTTTTATTTGGACCCTCTTGTTCCGCGATGATTTTTATGGAGATTTCACGATAGAAGTTATCGATTAACAATTCCATAAATTAAATTAAATATGGTATTTCGGTGTCGAAAAATAATACAAATGTTTAATGCTAATTATTAAAGTAACTCAAAGAATCAGTAAACTGAAGTGACGCCAGCGGGTAATCATCTCTTCATATAGGGCAGATAGCTTGTAGAAGCTATAGCCGATAGGTTAGGACGGTTTTTCGAGTGGCAACCTCGTGTTAACCATCGCATAATAGGACCTTCCCCCCACTAGATGGAGTGCCGATCTATGCAAGCCTGCGGGAAGTCGATATACTCTGTGGCAGTCTGTGGGGAGAGGCCTATGTCCAGCAGTGGGCTGGTGATAGTCTGAAATGATGTATATCAAAAATTGGTAGGAGTTTCCGCATCTTTATATGGATATAAGTTTAAAAAAATATTTAAAAAAGAAGTACATAATGACACGTTAATAGGATTGGCTAACCAGTAACTATTGGTTATATCATAACGTTTGAATTATACAAAATAAATAAACAAGATAATAGGAAAGTAACAAACGAAATACGCACGAGCAAAACGTTACAACTGTCAAAAACAAACTATGACAACACCCTCCAACCCTTACTGTTCTGTCAATTACTGTCAACGCTCAAAGTGCCGAAATGAAATGAGAGAGCTCTAGAGAATACCAGCCGACCGTGGGCTAATAATCGTGTCCGCGACTTCACCGCAAACACATAAAGGATTGGCAATAAAACTTAAAGACGGGAAGCCGAGGAGTTACTCGTAAAAACAACAAAAGCGTTTTAACCCTCCACGTTATTGGCCGTTGACGGTTAACCCGCTGACGATTGTTTTCTCACGTGTATAAAAACAGATCATAAAACTTACCAGTTACTGATATATAGCCAAATGATTTACCCTGAGAATTGGATCGTTTTAGTCGCGGTATGTCACCTTGTATCCCAGTGGTAGTAGGAGAGAAAATAACTCCAGTAAAAAATGTTTTATAAACACAGATGTCTTTACAAATGGCATCACTTAATATTTACGGTTAAGAATAGAAGTCTTTTGGATCACAGAGACATCTCTTGTTTGATAGTGTAGATGAAGAAGACAAGTTTCATATTGTTATTATAAAATGTATGTATGAATGTATGTTGTAACAGACCTATCATTGATTTTCTTGGCACTAGATCTATTATTGTCTTTGAAGCGTGTTCAAATCACTTATTGTTACGTAAATTGACATATAAAACGATATAATTTTAGTGAGCATTTTAAATTATGCCCTATTATAATACAATGGACATTAATTATTTGTCGATACGCCGCCAGACCTAGACGAGCTGTGCATGTCTGCGGGAAGTCGATGGATAAAGAAGATGAGACGACTTGAGTTTCTTGACGTTTGTTCTCGCTAGCAGCTGCCTTCCGAAGAGGTGGCAGAGACCTAATTGCGAACTTGACTTTTCAAAAATTGAAGCTTCTTTAGATTTGATTACAGGATCGTGCCTTATTGTCTGCGAACTGTAGACCTAAGTTCAGCAGTGGACTGCCGCTGACTGAGATGATGAATATGATATATATGTGAATATTGGGTTAAGTTACATGAGAGAAACTAGCAACGACGTAGTTAAACGAAGTTAATTTGTAGCGAGTTAGAGTCGCACTGCAGTTTGCTACTTGCAGCGGAGTGAATGGGAAGGACCTAACTAAAATACCTAAATAAGCTAAAATAGCCTGGTGAGGGTAGCGACCCAAAAAGCCATATTACTTGTGACGAGGCAATCCAACTTATTCCCAAGGGTTGACAACGCATCTGCATTATTATTCGTTATCGGGAATGAATGCGATGTCCGCACGAATCATTGACCAACAGTGGACTCTGTGCTTCTTTATAACTCTCAATACAATAACAGAAGACGTTTAGCTTTAAAATTTGATGAACAGGTTCACACTAACCATGTTTTGGTTAATACATTTTTAAATATTCAAAATCGACCACAACAAAAACATTTCTCGGATCGCATTGCACAATCTTTACAATGACCAATTCTCCCTCGTCACAGCAGTAGACAATAAGGGAGAAAGCTGTCGCCATAAAGGAGAGGTCCGAGGCTTGTAAATCAAAGCGGCATAAAGCAATAAATTAGTCTAAACTATGCGGGCGCAGTTTTTATTGCACCGCTGTGGGATATTGTTCCAGCGATGCGCTGATTTCTAGATGTGTCAAACTGATTAAACAAAAAATATAACACGAATGTTGCGGTACTCCTGGTTAGACGGACTGACAAATGTATTCAAAGGGTTCTTGTTCGTACAAGTACTAAATAATATTGACATCAATAATATTCCTTAACGATGTATATATTGATAATGATTTGAAAGTGTGCCGGTGGAGTTACAGAACTTGGTGAAAGGTACAATTATATATTTTACAATTTGTCCAGGTATATCTATATATATATATATATATATATATATATATATATATATATATATATATATATATATATATATATATATATATATATATATATATATATATATACATATATTATATTGAAATATTTTTGACAGGTATTTATATATTATAATCCGAGGACCGAGATAGAATGCATCGTTACCGGATCCCAATACTTGCCATAACAAACAGCAGCATATATATAAGAAGAATTAAAATATTTTAGTTTTATTGGTTTTATTTCAATTTTTGGAAATATAAAAGGTTAGGTTAAGTTACCTCTGTAAATAAGGAGACAATAGAAATTAATAATCTATAGTGTCAATTGTCGTGGTGTGTCTAACCTTATAATAAAAGAACACAAAAGTGCGCACACAACATCTAAACGGCACGACAATTGACACTATATATTTCTATTGTCTCCTTATTTACAGAGGTAACTTAATAATTATTTTAATTTAAGAATTTTAGATTCAACTTTTAATCGAAAAAATAACGACTTCTCGAATTTGATTTAGTATTTAAAAAGGTTTGTTACAAGTTTATGTAAGGGTCTGCGAAACTTGACGTTGGTTTGAATCTGTTATAAAAAGAACCTGCCACGAAGGCTAACTTCCGGAACACGACTAGTGAATCATTTAATCACTTGTTAATAACGGTTGAACAATGGCTTGGGAATTGATTAAAAAGAGTCGCGAGTTAATAATCGGATGCATTATAGGCGCCAGTGCAGACAGAACTAAGAATAGAACATTAAGCATGTTCTAACACTCCCGAGACTAACATGTGGGGCCACGAAATCTGCTGCGGCACAAGCGTTTAATAGTTTGACGACAATTTAACTTTATAATTTAAAATTATCGGTTTTAGTTTTTTTTTATTGTAGACAGGGTGACAAACTAGCACACCTGCCTAATGATAAAGTGTGAGATGGTCTCGTCACCTTTAATTAGATTCCTTATCCCCAAACTTAGGCTAGTATTCTGGGAAGGCGTAGTCCTTCCCCGGCTGCAGGCAGGAACTAAATGCAGCGTGTCTCTTCCACTATTGCACCACAATAACTGTACATAATCTTATAGCTAATAAAATAAACAAGATAAAAGAGATAAATGTCCATTCGAAAATTTGTTATACCAGCTCACTAAGTGCAATATAGTATAGCTATCAAAAGTCATAAATTAACTTTTTAAATGCAGTATATCAACATTTCAACACAAAATACAATTAACTTCAATACTAATTTTGTATTAATTCCAATTCAATAATAGATAAGCAAACACGGGTGACTTAATTACTCCGTGGCATTTGACCGTTATCGGAGTAACTGCATTTAAAAGTGGGAAATATAAACATAATGCTTCTAAATAAGCAATTTCACAACATTTAGAACAGTGTAATATACCAATATTTGTATCTATCAAACAAGTTTAATAATTAATCAAATAAGGTTATCACTATACTGCTTACGAATTGGATGTTGTTTATGCTGATAATTGATATCAACACCGTCAATAGATAGTCAACCTGTTGCTAAGAAAAATAATATAATGGTAACTGTTTAAGAGAAAGTAAGTTTTGTTACGTACATTATAAAGTCTAAATCGAAGAAACTAGGACCTCAGCCTGTCAGTAGACAGCCAATAATTTTTTTACTCTTATTAATTGTTCACTGTCTGGCACACGGCGTAAGAGTTACGCAAAACAGCTCGAGATTTAAAGCATATTAGGATTTGCTGTCTTTGTCTAATTGTATTAGGACATCAAAACATAAGAAGTCACGTAATGTCGTCAAACGCATTTCGTCTCCCCTGGCGACCCGCTCCCCTGGGGGCCCGACTGCCGCCCCCCGCCCCTCACTTTTACACCCATTACAACTGACAAAAACGCGTATAATAGCATAAATAAATATTATTTATCGCTTCACGGTGGCTTAGTTCTGTACAAAAAGACCTATGAGTTATTACACTGTATTACATTTGCGTTTTGTACAGAGCTTTTTTCTATGCTCGTAACTTAATATTTATTGCGAGTTTTAGTTGAATATTCAGAGTTGTCACGTCACGGTGCCGCTTTCAATTCGACCGCAGTGCTTTTAATGCAGTTTTTAAATAAGTTTCCGTTCGAATTTCGACCTTGTGTTAAGATATGATAAAGAAGTGTAGGTCGACTCCCCATTGTAATTACACAGACAAAAACAGTTAAATACATAAATTTATTGTTAGAAAATATAAAAAGAATTAACATATCTTCTCTAAAAAGATTCAGATTAAATTGGCTAGAATTAGTTATAGCTTTATTGAGATAACATTGATGTGAGTGCATGAACTGGACAATGTATTCAATTCTATTAGCTATATATTATTTTTTACTTTTTTTTTTAACATGTTATTTACTAACGTTTCCGTTAACCACTCTAACTAAGCTGAAAATCGCTGACGCTGACGAAACAGATGGTTCAGATCTGTTTCGAGGTGCCCCACTCGCCTCGAACGGGGATGGTCCATGGCTCGTATGAAGCAGCAACATAACACTGCTGTGTTTCGTGCACTAAATGTCTCGAAGGACCAATTACAGGTAAAATGAGATATTACCTCTCAATCACGAGGACTGACAATGCAAGTGCGTCATGAATGTTGTTCGGGTATTGGGTAGATGACAGGCCGCAGTCATCACCCAAGAAAAATTTCAATCGGAATACCATATTTTACGTATGTTAAGATTAGCCTTGCATAATTTTAAGTCATATTTCCTAAATTTAATGAGAATAACGCCCCGACTCTCCACGAATTCATAAACAGTTCTATATTTTATTAGTCTCTAATGTGCCTCTGTCATTGTTTTCATTTCCTTCGAGAGTGGGATTCCCAGGGTTATTATTTGAAGTAGTGTTCTACAATACAAACAAGGGATGTGTTTCAATAAAATATCGATTTAAAATAAATAATTAATTGTTAGAATCTCCGCAATCATGTCCTCACCCAATCTAGTTGAGATTCCCCGCAGGTTGGGGTATAATCTCACAATTTGGCAATACGGATTAAAACGCACCTATTCACTAACAAAATTATGACACGAGTAGTAACATTCAACTCAATATAATGGATTTGTGTTCAAAGACAAACTTACACCTTTGGGTTCTTTATTGTATTATATTACATAAAAAGGCAATGATAATAATTGTTAGCGGCCGGTCACTCGGCGGTCGATAAACGACCGTAATACATTACATTTTAAAGTTGGAACGTTACTGACGTTCTGTTTTCAAAAAGATACCTCTTTGCATAAAATATTTTTGATTTTTGTTCTATTTTGTCAGCCGCCGATTTAATATATATATATATATATATATATATTATACATTTTGGTTTGAGCTATTTGTAATACTTATAAATTGTGAAGTGATAATCTCTACTCAGTGCGTATGTTTGACTACAGGCAGCATGAGTTTCCAGTATGAATGTAATCAATTACTTTTTTTTAAATTTAACGCATAATTTTTATCTTCCTGTTCTCCGTCTATATATGAACTTTAAATATGTCAAATCGTACACACGTCTGTGCGCGGAATGTGCTTAAAAACGGGTACAAAGTTGTTTCTTCACGTATTATAAACTATTAAAATAAGCTGCGCCTTTCTTACTTTCCTTGTATAAATGCTTTGTGTACATATTAGTTAAATAAATAAATAATATATAAACAAACGAAAAATAAGTACTTATTTATACCGCTTATCTGTTATAAGTACTTACGATAGAACAATTTGCATGACTTCATTTTCTTATTATTTCGTACATTACTGTCTTCTACTCGGACTCCACTCATAGACATCGACATTTTTTTATTACTATCTCCTTATCTATTTATTTATTTCCACTCTCCGATGACGATGTTAAGTATGAACATATGTAGATATAGTATGTCTGTTAATATGTATTATATATTTCTATGACATGCTGGAATTTATTGCATATATTTTTATTTTATTCTTTTGACCGTTTGAATCGTTACTTATGGTTTTGATATCACACAAATAAATTTATTCCATAAAATCTAATCGGACTATAACGAACATTTAAAAAACATATGAGTCCAGCCGTTATCAAATGATGCGCTCAGCAATGAACAGTATTTAATTTTTATTTAGACAGACGTAGTATATTGGTCATGTTACGAGCGAGCTAGTGACGTACCGTTTTCGTTAGTGTTGAGCCAGCGGTAGGATGGTCGCGGCTGCTGCTTGGAGCGCATCTCTAGTCGCCCCGCCGTCCGTCTCCCTCACTCGCACTCATCTGAATGAAACAAAAAAACTTATTATAACTAAGAGGAATCTACAGTCGGAAATGAAATAATAACAATGTTTTTTTCATAATATTAAACATTAAAGACAGATAAGCACACATTTTACCTGATGGTGTGACATACACATCCATTCATAAATAAAATCCTTGAGAATTGAGGTGAAATGATGTTTGTTACCTGTAATTTTAAATCTCAGACTTCTACGTTGACTATTAAACAGTAGCGTTACGCTTACATTCTATTAGGTCATGGCCCTTCACTGGTTGAGCTGACCCATTCATGGTGCTTCAGAAAGTATCTTTAGCGTGGTTTCACCCCTGCTTAAATGTCACACGATCCAAGGAATAATGTAGGTTAATTATATAGGTAAATTATGCAGGTTGACAATTTCTTTAGAATAGTGTTGTACTTTCAGGAACGCTTGCAAATAACGAAGAACTAAATATTAAAATAAATTCAGTAACTATGAAATTTGGATATGTGAAACTAAACGTAACTTATTGAAAGAGCTAATTTTTAAAATTTAAAAAAAACGTTGCCCATTTCTATAAATAAAAATAGTCAATATTTACATAGAGTCGTTATCAAATATGTTATTTCAGCTAAAAAGGCGAATCTGTTTTTTTATCTGCTTGTTCATAATATAAAATCTCAATATAAATAGTATGTATCGTATCTAAATGTAACTCTTACCTGAAGTAACTATAAATGGTACTACGACCTTCGCCGTTGCAAGCCGACGAGCGATGCCTCCTCAAGGAATGCGTATTATGAACCGTTCGAAATTATAATAAATATAATTCTTACAGACTCTCTGCATTCTACCATTAACAAACGGGGTAATTCAGAACAGATAATCACTCGAAACTACTTCGTGTAAGCGATGAACATACCGCCAGGAATCTGCCGCAACTCGACATTAAAAATATTCCCGATAAATTAAAAAAAAAAGACAACCGTCATTAATATGAGACAGGACTCGACGAGATACCCAACACAATGTTACTATTACTAATAATAATCTACACCAAAGTGGACCCTACTATTGAAGTTATAAGGTGTGTATTACCATACGCGAACGGGGTACGTGGTGGATTGTTTTAAACGGAAAAATCTTGGAAGTCGTACGATATGTCACGGAATTTATGAGCGGCAAGCGACGCCGGGTGACGTGTTCCGAGTGATTCAAATACTCCCCGTAATAAATTCGATATCAAACACACAATGTGGTAATGCGATACATTGACGTGCGATGCGGTGATAGGGGCCCGATTTATGACGAACAGCGCACCACTCTCACGACCACCATATGATTAATTCTTTCCTTTCCGGAGACGTTGAAACTTACTTGTATACTGGAAGACGTCGACTAAGTAATATATATATATATATATATATATATATATTTATATATATAATATATATATATATATATATATACTCTTATAGATTGTGGATATTACCGGGCGGTGTTCGATTACCGTCAGGTGATCTGTGAGGAAGTTTCCTTCAACTAATTATAAAAAAAACTTTTTTTTTCATTGAAGTGTATGATATTGGTGATATTTTCAATTTACAACGATTTTCAGAAGATCGATGCTCGAAACGTTTGGTAAACAAATAATTCAAGTAAAAATTACTAAATCGTTGTAAAAAAATATATTTCTGAAATCTTAGGTTCCTTAATTGTACTTTTTGTTAAATCTTTTTACCGGATTCGGTCCAGAAGTTATTGATTTCAAATATGATAGTAAGCTGTAAACGTCCAGTGTCACCGACACAGCATCTGGTGCCTGATGGTATCGCAAAGTTGTTGCGTTGGCTACAAGTATATAGGACAACGATACGAGATAGGACAACAGGATAAATAATTCAGTTAGCGCCTCCTGGTAACAGGTTATCCCATATAATCTGACGATCGTGACGGCGACCCGTTAAGAAGATTTTTTTGATGTGAGACCTACGATGAAGCTAGTACTTAGCCGTACCACGAATGGTTTTGATGGACCAGAAAAGGATCACGACTTCACAGACTATCTGAAAAATAGCAGCATAAAGCTGCTGTGTTTTGTATAATAAAGGACATTTCATATTAGTCGTTAGTGGTGAACCAGTCATCTTGAATCATTGCTGTGGATGGACATAGACGTCATGGGCCGCAGCCTTAGCATCAAGTGAAGTGTTGCGCTCTTTTGTCACCCCTAATATTGAAAATCAGAATGATGTTCATATATTTATAGTTCCAATAAAAACATCTGTCGCTAAATATGTCGTCATTTAGGAATAATCTTAATTTCATTTCACAATTTCGATTGGGACGACGCAGGTCGGTGTCCTTTTGATAATTTTTATCTCAAAATGTTGTGTGGACGTTTGACCGTCGCAAATTTAAAAGCTTTTAGTGAAACGTATGAGTGATTACAAATTCAAAAGTACGTGTTTGCAGGCATCCAATAATATTTATATGATAATATTTGAACAAGTTTTATTTGAAACAAGGCTCTGTTAGACTGTGTGTATGTACTCATTCCTCAGACTAGTATTATTAATAAAAAAAAATCAGAAATACTCTAACGTAGCCTTACCTGTAACGTGGATATAGGAAGTTTTGTGAACTTCACTTTTTTCTTTGTGAAGATGTGAGCTTTATTATACTTTAAACAAAGATTTGTGCCCGTTTTACACATAGTTTTTATTTAATATTTTGATATAATATCTACATCATATAATGAATTGATCGTGCTTTGTGACTATCTGTGGTAGATGCCTATGTTCAACAGTGGACCATGAACAGGCCGTAACGACGATGATGATATACTTATCCCTCGAGTCTGGCCTATTTTCTTCAGTATATACGCTAGGTGACAATTTAATAGTCAACAAAACGGGACATATTTAAACTAGCAATGAATTAACGCGCTGTTATCCATTATTGTACACCTCTCCCGGACACATTAAGGGAACCAACGAACGGATCTACCGGATCGCCGGCGTATTGTAAATCAGTTTACTTAATGATTAGAACACATGGGCCGGTGTTGTGTTCTTGGCTGCCGATGCATGAATGACCTAATACAATCTTATATTACATCAATTATGTTATGTATAATATAATTTATGTTTTGGTGCAAGAATGTGTCAGCTCGACTGGGGATGAACCACGCACTCACAGAATACTAGCGTCCCGTGAGTGTGGAGGTCCGTGACCGTTACTGCTGACCAGGCATTCCATCTTCTCGGTGTGCGACGTATCTGCATTATGATTCTTAATCGAGAATGAATGTTGGTGTAATGGGCCGCAGGATTCACAATCAGGTAAACTCTGAGCTTGTTTGACAAATCAAAGATAATATGACACAATATTTAAATATGAAATTATGAATATTATGCACGTGCAGAGTGATTTCTAAGAAATATATTAAAATATTTTTAATCTTTGTAAATAAATCGTAACATTTACAGCTTTAAATTATATAACACTACGTAAGTCAAGAATTTATGCCAATAATCCTATTAAATAGTCGTAAAGTGTTAAAACCAATAAAACCACCACAGGACATTTATTTAGAAGAACGGATCAAGTATAACTTTATAATGATTGTAGCTGTTTGAACTGGGTAAAGCGACCGAGGATTCACGCCTTCACGATCATGATTCTGAGGACCACACCTTTACAGAATACAAGCATAGACTGCCTCCCTTTTGGTGAGTGTTGACATTTGACATCAGTTCTCAGGGTAACGGCATCTGTCATGATTATTAATCGATAATGAATGTGTGTGTCATGGGCCGCAGAATTCACTTGCCATAAGATGAATATGTGCTCATTGCTCATACTCAGTACTCAATACAAAATAATATATAAACGAGCGTGCGCGTTCCTAAAACTGCTGCGTATGTTTCCTTCGTCCTCTCGCCGATAGCGGGTCCGGGGTGTGGGGTGGCAGGGAAATGTCGCCATAAACTCTGCACTATATTGTTATTGGTGAGTGGATTTATAAAGCTTTTTTCTCAGCTATCCTTCAGACAATTTATTAAGTGGCCCCAACTGAGGCCATGTTTTTGTTTCGTTACGTAGAATTTGATTAAAGCTTCACTGTTAATGTTATGCGTCTTGTAGTTTACCACGTTGATTGGGTCATTGTTGGGAATTTATATTATTTTTATTGATTACTGACTCATATTATATGAGCGTGGGATGCTTGCATTTTTATTTAAAAGAGGACAATCCTTTTTTTTATTGATAATATCAACCATTTTTGTCTTTCTCCGTCGTAAAACTTTCGTACGGCAGGATACAGAAAACAAAATCACAATACAATCTTCATTCGCTTCAATTTTTATTAACCATGTTATGAATTTACTAACTTTCTTTTCAAGTGTAATCCTCCAATACGATTTGGTATAATATTATATGTAAATATATCATGTTTTTTACCGTGGTGTAATTTAATTATATATATTTCAGTGATATTATGTTATTAAATGTTGTGTGCACCTGTCATAGGCAAAGAAGATAAACCATATATTAGGAGTGACAAATGAACACAAAACCACAGTTCATATGATGAACGACTGCTGCGGCTCTTATCAATTCATCCTCTACAATTACGAAGCACACTACTAACCGTTACCGCGCTTTTAGACTAAGAAAGAATCCCTTGTTACCTGTAATTGGGTCCTCGGATACCTATACTCATCACACGAAACGCTATATCACGCTGGTATTCCGTGAGAGCGTGGTCACTGGTACACACACTCGCGCACGTTAAGCTGTTGGTGCGGCTTTTTATAAACAATATGAGATCGAAATAGGCACTTTATGACAAAACGAAGTTGAATTTAACGTAGACGTGAATTCGAATGGAATCGGTAATGGGTTCGTCTGGGCTGCGAACACAGCGCTCAGGAGTCGCGCAGGTGCCGCCGCGGCCCGTATCGGCTGTCAAAAACTTGTGAAATATCGCTGGAACGCGAGGCCGGGCCGCGGGCGTCGCGCGTCGCTCACAAAGATATCTCCAAGATTTATTCGGCCGTCTACAATGGAACGTTTTAATTCTTTTCATACACGACAGATTTATGCACGGACAGATGCGGACGAGGGCGAGATAACACTCGCTCGCCACCCCTTCCGACGCAAAAAACGCGATGGACGTCGATTTTGGGTATGGCACTAATAGAAACTATCAATAGATCACCTTTCTTTGGGAAGTCACAAATCAATTTCTTGACGTGTTCATTTCCATTGGCAACGTTCGTAAATAACACACTTTCCTTTCCATTTGATATAATCTTGGTATGCCTGACCATGATTATATGCTGTTGCACAGATCCTGACAATTTAAAGATGAGTGGTGGATAACTGAGGCCCGTGACTTAAACATCCGTTCTCAACTAGGATTCGGGAGGCAGTTCGTGCATAGTCACCCCTGCGGACTGAGATGGAAATCCTCCTCGACTGTAATTGCGTCTTCGGGTGCCCACACTAACCATACGAAACACAGCAGCGTGTATAATTTTTCAATGTAATATCCTGTGAGAGCGTCGAGCCGGCCAGGTCACGGCGCAACTGGTACATAACCGCAACTTGATCTGTCATTTTTAACTACTTTCATTGCTCTAAATAGTTAATCTTAAATTATAACTTCAGAATGTCCACAGACATCAAAACAATTTACTTATCTTACTTTACTACCCTAAAAGAGAATCCTTAACACATACTTTAAATTCAATAATTAATTATATATCTAACATTGACTAAAATAAAACGGAGCTGATTAATCGATGAAGTAGTAGGCGAAGTCACAACACTACTTGAAAAATCTTTCATTATTGAAAGGTCAATCAACTTTACGTTTCTGTTCCCGTTTTCGACGACTTCAATATAATCTCTTTCATATATATCTTGCACTGATTACATACATTTAAAATAATTTAACTGAAACTTCAGAATGTCCTCAGACATCAAAACAAATAACTATTTTAATATAACTATCTATTATATTATTATTATATATATATATATTATTATTATACTTTATTACCTTATATCTTTATACACATAAGGTAATAAAGTATAATTATGATATAGTAATTCTTAATGCATACATAAAATTCAATATAAAATAATTAGGATATAAGCTTAACTAAAATAAAACTGCAATCAGTCCATTACGAACAAGAACTAATTTATCGACATGTCACAACACTACTTTAAAAGACTGTCATTAAGGAAGGTCCGAAAACAGCTTTACATTTTCATACACACTGTGTTTCCTTTGTGAAGAATACCCTTTGTTTCTGGAACTGGGGTTTCCTGCTGTTTCTTATTGTTTCCACACTATTGTTGTTCTGTTTATGCAATTTTTGCGCAAAATACAAGTCATATTGAATAAGTGCCCTGTACAGTGGGCAGCGCAAGCGCTATCTAGTTTTAATATTAATATGTTAATTAATAGATGCAAATTATGATCAATTGCAAAGTAAACAAACTTATTATTTTTGAAATAACTTTAAGATTCATCAAAGAAATTTGATTGCAAGGAGGACTGCAGACTGCTCCAACCTTGAGACTCGAGACTCACTTATTCTTGACTTTTATCTTATCGTTAGAGTCACGCCACAGTTATGAACTAGTTGTAGCACGAAATAGTTCGGCTTGGAAGATGTAGAATCACGTTTACCGGAACACCAGAATAAAATAGCAATTATCAGCTACTGCGTCGTCTGGTGAAAGAAAGAAACCGGAGACTATAATACTAGGCATCCGTGCTCCGCCGGGAATTACTTTTTAGTCCCCATGACAACGAATCAGGAGTTTAATTTATACATCTCCATATATACTTATCCAGCTGGACAAAAGGCCTCCTATATGCTCCCTGAATCATAGCCTGCCATTCAACAAACGAGCACACAGTTCACTGATGGTAAGTGATTCCTGCGGCCCATGACATCTGCATTCATCAAGGAATAATAATGCAGATGCGTTGTCACCCTTAACGACTCGGATGGAAGTGAAGTGAAAGAATGCGCATTATGGTGCTATTTTATTCTGTGAGGACGTGGCACTACCCTGGTCGTGCTGACCCATTCATTCTGCAGCTAGAAACCAACTGCAGTGTAGCTCTACCACTGTAAAAAAATAATTATGAAAGGTCAAATAAATTTCAGTTAGCATGTAAAATACTTCGTTTTATAAGTGTCATGCTTTACATTATGAATGTCTTTCTGAATATCTTTGAAAATACACGCAACTTGAATATTATCTTGCGTGATCTGTTCTGCCAGTGAGCAGCAGCTGCGGCGCCGACTGTACCCGGGAAGGACTCCAACTGACATGTTTATTGGCGCATAAATCCAACTCGTCATACATTTAATTATATGTCTCCGATGGCATTGGATTTGATTTATGATTGAGAGGCCTCGCGCCCCCGCTGCGGGCGAACCGTTTTTTTTGCAAATTAATATTATCAAACGACCGTCAAACGATCACAACCCGTAATGCCATGACAGTAACAGGAGTAACCGTATTATATTTCTAAAGGCAACTATAAAAATATAAATATAAATTTATAATAAATAAAAAAACAGTAATTAATTGCCTAACATAACACATGAGCTAGCTTTTTTTTTATATGCGGGATGACAAATTGGCACACATTTCACCTGATAGTAAGTGATGACATCTATATCCATCGTCAAAAAAGATTCAGCAATGCTTCGTTACCTGTAGCATCTCCGAGTCTTTTCGAAATTTTGAAACTGACTAACAAATTATTAAATTTTATAAACACCAATATAATGTAGAACTCGAACTTTTCAAAGCACTATCGCAATAAGGGAAACCCCTAAATCGCTTTCAAGTGCCACATGTTTAAATTGATAGCCCCAACAGCTGCATCTCTAACTCCGGAGCCGGAGGCTGCTGGCTGGTGTCATGTAGCATGACGTATGGGTTTCGCTTAAGAAACGCCATAACTCTGTCGAGTTTGACGCGACCCTGGGAGTTATGACGGCCGCGCTGACTGATTTGCGGGGATGTAAGTGATAAAAATAATTACCTTTGAATTTATGTCTATATTCACAAGAACTAGACAATGGGGGATCTATTCCCGTTTTCATAAATTTTAAAAACAAAAGAAGTATCTCTAAGAGTTAGAGATTGGCCAATAAAATTGAATTATGAAATTTTAAAATATGCCCACAGTGTACCACTTTTGTATAATTTAAAAGGTTAAAAGGGTGCATCTGATGGTAAGTGATGACTTCTGCCCGTTCTCAACAAAGATTCTGTGAAGTTTATCACCCCCGAGGACTGAGATAGAATGCCTACTTTACCAGTCTCCGAAAGACAGCAGCGTTGTACATTTGTGTACTAACTGCATCGTGGCCCTATCGTCAAAAAGTTTACGTTAGGTGCATTATATATGAAAAAGAACAAAGAATATTCAAACAATTATCAATAATATATTTTTAATAAAATTAAATCGAGTCAGTTGCTTTCGCGCCCAGGGTAACGGTCCAAGCCGAGGCTCCCACTCGGGAACCCTTGTGCTGGTTAAACATTAACAAAGGTTTATGCTGAGCGTCCTAAGCGCTCGGCCACTTTTCACCCCGGTGAAGCTGTAAAAACCCTCGGGCCAGCAGCCGTAAAAAAAAATTAAATCTTTTGGGAATCTGTCTTTTGGCGAGAAACATGTGGTGATGGGGAAGTTCTATATTGGATCAACTAAGTATAAAAGAATCCTACTACTGCCTATTTCAGTCACATTACCCACAAAACCTTGACAAGCTATTTTTAGTGATAAGATTAAAGGGAAAGACCCCAAGGCCAGATAACTAAGCGTTGGTAAGACAGGTAACGGCTGTCTCTTGTCTCAACTTCTGTGAAGCAGAAAACCGAACGAAATGGAAGGAAGTAAGGACCAATGCATCGTATGACTTTCAAAGACCCTCCCTCACCCCGACCCTCAGTAATGAAGATAACGACCAGGAAGAGGACCTTTACAAACGGTTTTACAATATTCTAAAAGGTTGTTTGGTCCTTAATTATTTGTTACTTTTAAGAAATTACAAAAATATTCTACAACAGTTTATGTACACGTATTCAATACAAGAATCAAAATAAACTTGTGAAGCCTATTTTTCGCGTAAAAAAGATACAAAAATCGTTTTGCCATTAAAAAGATTTAAAATTCTCAAATAAACTAATCAAAATATCTTACTCAGAAAATTTGACTGACCAATTATGCTTGGATTAAACTTAGAGCTCGGGGTTATACCGAACAATTCATAGACTTTTTCAACTCTTATTATTTCTAAAAAAGAACTAATAGAGTAACTTGCAGTTTCTTTTCGCCTTCCGAAGCAGTGGTGACCTATTAGCCATCTCGACAATTTAAAAGTGCTTTAATTAATTAAAAATAAGTTAAATAAGTAGGCTCATATATTTGAATAAACCTTCTTTTGAATTGATTTAACTTTTAATTATTAATTTTTTTAAATATAATTGTTAAAAATTTGTTTGTCGACTTCCACGACGCTAACTCATATTTTTTTCCCAATGACATAAATATCCACATTAGTGTTGTGAGCTTTAACCCAAACACAGAGACATCCACTCCTCGTCTCCTTCTGAAGTCCAAACCCGATGAGAACAAGATTCAGATGCACATTAACATGAACATTATTTTTCAATTACACCACGGTCAAAGACAAGTAACCTACGCCATCTATGTAAGAGATATGTTACTTGCCTTGGACCAATTCCAACATTTCAATGGATGGCATGAAGCCATCCTCACACTGTCGCATAATAACGAACAAATACCGTCCATCGGTGACTTTAGTACGGAATACACGAGACTCAAAGGTTTGGCATAATCAGCACGATTGAAATGAGCAGTCAAACGTCGATAACTTTCTAAAGTTATCATGTGACAGAGAGATAAATGTCCTCATTCTGTACGTCTGTTATTTAGACCAGACATTTTATTCAATACACCTGATCATAAGTAAGGACTGTGGCACCCATTATAATTACACCCATTTTCAAAGAAGATTCAAGAAGCACGAGCGTTATCACCCCGATGGCTGAGATTGAATGCCTCATTGCCTGTCATAGGGTCCGCGGATCCCTACAATCACCTTACGAAACACAGCAGTGTTATGATGTTATTCAACGCTGGTATCCTGTGAAAGTTTGGTCCTCTTACCCCGTCGAGGCGACGCACCAATACTGAAATCAACGTTAACGTGGTTCTATAAAAATACAAAAGTTATAGCAATATAATAATATGAAAATATAATGGCATAATCAAGAGGATTGTTAAACGTTCATCCGGTAGGCAGTAAATGTTTTTTTAACAAGTTTTACAAAAATTTTACATCTCCATAATCGTCCATTTTAGTGTGCTCGTCACGAAACGCTTGAGCAACTTGTGTTGCCGTGCTAACTTAAATAATGTGTGAATTTTTTCTGACAACTTTCTTCAAAAGTAAACATCAATTTATAGGAGTATGATATTTATCTGGTATTATTGGTATTTATTGGGCTAGCAATAAAATATGTAATCGCAAATATCCTTATTTGATTTATAAGATGCAATATTACCCCATATTTGTCTTCAGTGACACTTAATTTCTTCATAATGAATCAACATTTATGATGGTAGCTATGAACCGTTATGTTAGCGTTCACTAACCCTTAGTTAAATACATTAAATTCCAATTTCACAAGCAAAATCACTATGATGATTGTTAAGTCCAAATTTAAACTTAATATGGAATATTTTTTAAATTAAAATTTGCATTTTGTAAATCCAAAAAGCAGGACACTCATCATAGTGAAAAAAAAGTAAATTTGTCAGTGACCGCGCGAGGGCACCTCAGTGCGACGTCGCGTGTGACGTCACCATCCGCCATTTTGAATATACATAATTTGACGCGGCGACGGCTTTGACAGACGACATTTAATTACCGACCCTCATTACCTGGATATTGGCTGATATTGATATACAGACATTTAACCTGGACGAGACGGATACGATTTGCAATATATCTTATTTAAAAAGGTTAGACACATCTTGTTTCTTATAAATTTAAATAATGTAAGTTTAAAAGGACATCAGAAATAATTACACAATTTTAGTAACCAACACGAATATGGCTTTATTAATGCTTATTATTAATGTTAATTACAGTGTTTAGAGTAAACTTTCCAGGCATTTATAAATAAATGGTAAAGTAATAGTATGTATAGGCTTTGGTATATAACGTTTATAAATATTTTCACAAGACATGCTTCCGTTACTTGCAGTTTACCAGAAAGTGTAGTGAACTGGAAGAAAACAGTCGTCGTGTGTAAAGCGCCCTTGTGTACCTATGTAGATTTTCATTCAAAAGTGTGCAGTTAATTCGACGTTCTGAATTTTTAATAATAAAGCGTTAATTAAGATACTTCGTGTCGGCTGTGATCAATACGAATGACGGCCGATAATATCAGTGATTAAAAACATGTCAAAGAGGAGCCTCTACGGGCGGACATTGGAAAAGCTTTTTAATTGCTACATTAATGATTGTGTCCTTGCAGTTTTGATTTCGTACATTTTGTGAACATAGAAGTGATAATGTAAAAGATATATGGGGAAGATTACATTTTTTATTTTAAAATAACGATTATCAACTGTTGGAAACTAAACTTTTGTATACATATAATATATACCAGTGGTAGAGGTACACTGCAGTTTGTTTCTAGCTGCAGAATAAATGGGTCAGCTCGACCGGGACAGTATAATATTGCTGTTTCGTCTGGTGAATGCAGGGATTAGAAGACCTTAGATGTCTCGGGCCATAAGAATCACTTACCATCAGGTGAACTGTGTGCTCGTTGGTTACTCAATGTAATATATATATATTTAGTTCATTACGCATTAATCATCATGCATTTTCAATTTCTACAAACGAATAAATCATTACAATACATAACATTCATTGATCATAACAAATTTAATAAAAGAAAAGATATGCTTATTTTATATTTATCGATAAAAAAATGATTCAAGCAAAGATTTCTTTTCAAACATTTCTGAAGTTGTAAATTGAAAAACAATTCCACGCGCTGGGCGGTGAAAGAACAAATCTAATAAAATAAATATAATAATAAATCAAATAAATAACAAAAAATATTATCGTCCGGCAATCCGCATTAGAGCCACGCGGAGGACTATTCTATACGCTTTCTGTAAAGGTCTAGGCCAACAGCGGGATGTACTTGTATATAATAGATAAACTGTGACTTTTAATTGTATATTCCACCATCGGACCTCACGACGCACTGCTGGATTTCATCCTTTTGTTGTGAACATCCCTCAAACCCGAACGAAGCGCTTTGCTTCGTCTTTCATTATTTGTACAGCAAAGGACTGAAACAGTTTGCCCACGTCTGTCTTTTCCTCCGATTACAATGTGGGTGTTTTCTAGAGTAGAGTGAATAGGCATTTACTGAGCTAGTGCGCCTTACCATCCAGGACTGCATTTCCACTTAAGATCAGGTGGGATCGTGGACAAGCAATTGCTTAGAAAGTATAACCAAAATATATAGATATATTTATTCCGGCCTAGCAATTAAGTGAATATAAAACTTAGCTATATTTCATCTTCATTAATATCATTACAGCCTGTCCATAGTCCACTGCTCAACACAGGCTTCCCGCATAAAACGATCTTCATCCACATGGATCCATCGACGTCCCGCAAACTTGCATAGCTCGTCGCTCCGTCAATTTAATTTAAGTAAAAGTACATATAGGTACATACTTAAATTACTTCTACACAGCACTTTTAAAGCACATCAATTATAAAATTATTGTGTCGCCGCGTGATCGTCACGCGGTCGTCTCGTGCGGTAAAACGGCGCTATGGTTTTAAATCAACGACCGCGATCACCTGCACACAACGACTGCGTCCGTCGCACCTATCGCTCGATGACACTACCGATTATTAGGCCGCCATATTATTTGCCACTCGTCTCGAGAGTGCCCAAACTGATATTCATAATGCCCAGTTCTACTGATTTACACTCGTGGAAGGAGCCAACTCAAATTGTAATGTTTTTTTTGTTAAATAATTTCTCTGAATGCTACAGGTTTAGTTCACGAAACGTCAAAGGGTCATTCACTCTCACTTCACTCCGGCATTTGCACAGTTACGTATATTATATTATGGATATGGAAGGACCAATTATGTACTGTCAATAGCCTAATAGTTTAGGGTAAGGTCTGCGAAACTTAATGTCGTAGGTTCGAATCCGCCATTCGAGGATTATCGTGAACCAACTCCCCGAACAAGCTTTTATATTTAGTTGAAGTGGTGAAACGGAATGTTAGTAATCTTCACAGCATTATTACCATACATATTTTTAAAAAAATCTTGTGACAAGAGAGGGCTCTCGATATACAGATAAGAATATATTCTTACTGTACATGTAGATAGCCTGCATACTAACCATTCACCATCAGATAGATCTTTTATCAACTTTAGTTAAACATATATTCTTACTGTACATGTAGATAGCCTGCATACTAACCATTCACCATCAGATAGATCTTTTATCAACTTTAGTTAAACATATATTCTTACTGTACATGTAGATAGCCTGCATACTAACCATTCACCATCAGATAGATCTTTTATCAACTTTAGTTAAACATATATTCTTACTGTACATGTAGATAGCCTGCATACTAACCATTCACCATCAGATAGATCTTTTATCAACTTTAGTTAAACATATATTCTTACTGTACATGTAGATAGCCTGCATACTAACCATTCACCATCAGATAGATCTTTTATCAACTTTAGTTAAACATATATTCTTACTGTACATGTAGATAGCCTGCATACTAACCATTCACCATCAGATAGATCTTTTATCAACTTTAGTTAAACATATATTCTTACTGTACATGTAGATAGCCTGCATACTAACCATTCACCATCAGATAGATCTTTTATCAACTTTAGTTAAACATATATTCTTACTGTACATGTAGATAGCCTGCATACTAACCATTCACCATCAGATAGATCTTTTATCAACTTTAGTTAAACATATATTCTTACTGTACATGTAGATAGCCTGCATACTAACCATTCACCATCAGATAGATCTTTTATCAACTTTAGTTAAACATATATTCTTACTGTACATGTAGATAGCCTGCATACTAACCATTCACCATCAGATAGATCTTTTATCAACTTTAGTTAAACATATATTCTACTGTACATGTAGATAGCCTGCATACTAACCATTCACCATCAGATAGATCTTTTATCAACTTTAGTTAAACATATATTCTTACTGTACATGTAGATAGCCTGCATACTAACCATTCACCATCAGATAGATCTTTTATCAACTTTAGTTATATTACAGTGATTTGAAAATCCGTTATTTCTTCGTTACTCATTAACCACAGTCCGTTTAATATAATGGTCATAGAAAAAAGTAAAGAAGTTATGTAAGTTGCATTTAATTTTATACTCCCCGTTTTATAGGGTATTCTTCATGTGGACACAATTCACGTGATGGTAATTGATGACTGCAGCCATTACCTTCATCATTATCTTCATCCTGCCTAGCACTAATTCAGAAAAAAATGTATATTGTGGTGCCCTTAAGCATCTATCACATTCTTTTCCTAAAACTATTAATTTAACTATATACAAAACACCAAAAGATTTCGGTTTTTCGAGATTTTAACTCCAAAACCAATATCGGTAAAGCCATCGACACATTAGCTCTCTCAGACAATATTAAGACTCAAAATGAAATAGCAACATTTCATTCCATAATCCGTAACGAACGCCGATCCAACGAAGATAAGGATCCAAGTTTAAACTTGAAACGTTATGACATCTAGAATACCTATTGGATTACAAATCTACTAAGTTGGTCACTTTATGATGGGAGTAAGAAGTAAAACCGTTGCCATCGAACCGAATGCGAAGGACCGAGTGCTAAGTTTACGCGAGAAATTGCAATAACGGATTAGCGAAATAAAACCCAATGCACAGCCGACATCAACAACTTTCGCGTACATGCAACTAGTTTGACCGGGGTATCGTACCTACGCACTTATAGAACAAACTTCCCAACACGATAGTGTATCGGAAAATCACTCTAAATGACATGGATTAGAGGTCCTATAGACGGCAGATGTAAAGTTGCATACGCATATGAAAATATCGCATCTCGCAGCCGCATTACAAAATGAGGCAGAATTATGATGGATGCTGATGCCTCGTTTCGCGCTTAATAAGACGAGATTCTATTTCATAATTGCTTTTGTGAATTTTGACTTTAATATAAAGGTTAGAGAGTTCAAAATCGTTGTCGCGACGGGTGGGAATCAATCGCAAGTGTCAGTCTGCGCGGGCGCAATGCTAGAGAGTGTAATGAATGCGACAAGAGCTCTCGGTGTTCGGTTACGGGTTTAATTCTGTTACGACTCGGTGGAGACAATCTGCAGTTAGGATGTCTTTGACATCTATACCACCACACGCTAAACATATAACTTATATACATAGGTATCCCGAAAAAGCTCACACATAAGCATGTCAACGTATTGTCCTGGTCTGAAAGTATTTCTTTGAATTTCAAAACATTTTTTATGGTTTATTGATGTCATCGGTTCTTGCTACGTCTGCAAAATTTTAGGACTACTAATTTTACGGACGTCGAGAAGTGGGGGAAAACTTCATTTAAAAAATCCATTATATTACTATGATAAGTCACCCTTGTCGCTGTTTTCTAGGATTATGTGTTTATTTATATATTTATGTGTGTGTATGTAATTTAGGTATTTTTGTACATATGCTGTTTTTTATTAGTAGAGATTATTATTAGATTTATTTACGGCTTTTTTTAAATATAAACATCGCACCGCCACGGACTGGTATAGAACCCTTTGTACCTCTTTTTGTAAATGAATAATAGAGTTTATTAGATTTTGAAACTATATCAAAAAAATTAAAACAGCAGGTAAACATATCGGATGACACATATGCGAACCTACCTACCATCACATTTATGACGAGGCAACATCACAATTCAACTTTTGAAAATCTTCACTAAGTCGCCAGACGTTTAGAGAACGTTATATTCAATTCCCATTAAATGACATCCAGTCTAAAGCTAATGCATTAATATATTCAAAGAATTCGCCACCATTTAACCGTTAAAGAATTGACAAGAACCCTTCTGACCGCAAGAGATTTATGCTAAAACAAATACTCAAATAAAATTTTATTACATTCGTGACGGACTAAGAAATTTGGGCTAACGGAATCTGAATCCAAGCGACATTAACATATATATATATATATCACTTAATATAGTGAACATATCTATATTAATTCAGTAGCTCGACCACGGAAGGAATATGGCATAAAATAATAATATACCAGTGTGAAATGGCAGCATAACGTAGCGGTGTTTCTTACGGTGACCCAATTACGGGTAACTTTTTTTTTTTTTTTTTTTTTTTTTTTAGCGTGGGGAAATGCCTACGCATACCCGCCCTCGCGGGGGGAAGGGCGGGTTATGTCGGACTCGCACCGACTAAAACCCCACGGTGGTCGCCACCAACGCTCGCGAGAGGTCGCGGGATCTCCGTAAGGAACGCAACCGCAACCCCCCTGCGCTTCGCTGGGATAGCCCGTCCCGGGGGCGTGCGTGAAGATCGCACCCCCAGAACCCTCGCGGAACTATCACGACGACACGGTACCACGTCGTGCCGTCGTCCTCCTCGGGGTCGCTAATACTGGACGGTCGCAGCCCCCACTCCGACCGTCAGCGACCCGAAGGGCCCCGTTTATGGTAGGGGAGCACCAATGGGAGTGCCGTGAAGAGGCGCGCGAGCGCCGCGTTGGCCCCGTCTCCGAGCAGGATCGGTCCTCTCTCTATCCCGCTCGGCAGCCTCCTTTCGGACCATTACGGTCTCGCAGAAGGTGGCTACGGCCCTCCACGCCGGTTCCCCGCTCAGCATCGCCGACACGACTGCTGGCAGGGACAGGTTCCGTCCAATGTGGCCGACCAAGACCCGCCGCTCGTCTTCCCACGCTGGGCAAGCCGCGAGCGTGTGCGATGCGGAGTCTCGGTCGTTGCCGCCACAGTGGAAGCAATTCGCCGTCGCCTCGCGACCGATCTTACACAGGTAATCACCGAAGCACCCATGCCCGGTGATCACCTGCGTAAGTCTGTAGGTGAGTCTTCCTCCTCGTCGCTGCATCCAGGCTTCGAAGACCGGCAGGAATGCTTCGACGACGCGTTTGCGCGCATACCGCTCCTCACCGAGCCGTGCGCGCCACGTCGCGAACGCGATACGTCGTTCCTGCCGTTTCACCGCCTCGAGCGCCTCTTCTGGCTCACCACCACCGCTCTGGCGTAGGACGCGAATCCGGTAATACACCCTCGCGTCCATGTCCGCCAATATGTCCAGAGGTGGGAAGCGAGCCAGGATTGTCGCCGCCTCGAATGATACCGTCCGGTATCCTCGCACGACCCGTATGGCCATCCTACGCTGGACGCTGTAGATCTTAGTCCTACAGCGTCGGATGGCCAGCCTCTTCGCCCAGACGGGTGCCCCGTACAGGGCTACGGATCGTACGACCCCGGCATAGAGGCGGCGAACTTCCTCCCTCGGTCCCCCGAGATTGGGCAGCAGTCTGTGCATAGCACCCGCTACCCTCTCGATCCGGGGGACCAGGCGCTCGAAATGCTCTTCGAAGCCCCAGCGACTGTCCAGAGTGAGGCCCAGGTACTTCATGTACCGCCCCACTCTGACTTCAGACCCACCTACTCGGACGCACGAGTCGGGTGGTTCCCTGCTCCGCGGCAGTTTGTGGAACCATAGCGCCTCGGTCTTGTGAGGCGCTACCTCCAGTCCCAACTCGTGGACTTTGGCGACGACGATTTCCGCCCCAAGCTCGGCGAGCTCCTTGGTCCTCTCGAAGGAGTCCCCGCTGGCGACCACCAACGTGTCGTCCGCGTAACAGACGACATTAACGCCAGCGGGGAGCTCGACTCGCAGAACAGAGTCGTACGCGAGATTCCACAGTAACGGGCCCAAAACCGACCCCTGTGGAACCCCACACTGGATCTCCCTCCGGATCCTCGTACCGTCTCGGTCCATGTACAAGATGTACCTGTCGCGCAAGTAGTCCGCGATCACGCCGTGCAGGTAGGGGGGAACACCATGGTGTACGAGTGCCCCCCTAATCGCGTCCCAGGGCAGGGAGTTGAAGGCGTTGACGATGTCTAGGCTAATCGCCAACGCCACTCCACCCCTGGACACAGCCTGCTCCGACAGGGAGCGGACGCGCAGAACCGCGTCGATGGTGGAACGCTCCCGTCGGAAACCGAACTGGTTATCGGCGAGATCGGGACCGACACGCGACAGATGCCCGTTGAGACGGGCGGCAAGAATTCTCTCGAATAACTTGCCAGCCTCGTCCAACAGGCATATGGGACGGTACGCAGAGGGAGAATCTGCGACTCTGTCTGCCTTTTTCAAGAGGACCAGTCGGGCCTCTTTCCAGGCCCTAGGGAACGAGGAGTTACGGAGGCAGCTGGTGAACAGCTGCCTCAACCTGCACCCTAGGGTAGCCAGACTCAACACCCAGACCCGGCCGGGAATTCCGTCGGGTCCTGGCGCGGTGTTCCGGCCTTTCAAGCGGCTCACAGCTCGGTCCAGCTCCTGCTCGGTCACCCCCATCTCTTCTCTCCACTCCCACGAAGATTGGGGGTGGACTGAGGGACTTGACCTGCCCTCCGGAAAGAGCGAGCTGATCACTCCTTCCAAAAGGGCCGGATCGAGAGTTTCCGTCACCGGGGGCATCCAGGGACGGAGCTTACCTAGCACCATCCGATACGGACGCCCCCACGGATCCTCGTTGAGTCCCTCCAGGAGCTGTTCCCAGGACCGAGACCTGGCGTTGCAGATGGCTACCTGCAACGCCTTCGTGGCCGCTCGATACGCCTCGTAGAGTCTGGCTATTTCCTCACTTGGAGCTCGCCTTCGTCTCCTTCGGGCTCTGGTGTACTGGCGGCGTCTCCGTAAGCAGATCGCTCGGAGCTCCGCGATCTCTGCCGACCACCAGTACACCGCCCCGCGCTTGGGGCGACCGGACCGGGGCATCAACGCGTCACAAATACGCGTCATCGTGTCCCGGAACCAGTTCGCTTCCACATCCGGATCGGACGGAACCTCTTCGGCGCTTTCTGGCCATAGCGCGACGTTGGCGGCGGCCCCGAGCAAGTCTCGGTCTAGCCGCTTGAGACACCAGCGTCGCGTGTGGCTGCCTTCTCGGTGGCTGGATTCGGCGTCGGGGCGGCGGATTGCAAGATCGAACACAATATGGCGGTGGTCGGATAGCGTGACCACCTCCTCTGCAACCCGCCAGCCCGACAGCATGCGCATCGCAGCGGGAGTCGCCCATGTAAGGTCCACGACTGACTCCCCCTGCCACCGCACGCACGTTCTTACGGACCCCCGATTAGCCAATCGGAGGTCCAATCCAGCCGCCCATTCCATCACCGTCTCTCCCCTCGGACTGTCTCTGGGATTCCCCCACGCCCTGGAATGGGCGTTGAAGTCTCCCAGGACAATCAACGGACGAGGGAGGCACCTGCGAATGCAAAGTGCCACCTCATCCAGGTACACCTCGTAGTCGGCGAGGGACCTCGCGGGAGAGACGTAGCAGCCAACTATGGCCAGGGTGCCCCATTGCACTGCAACAAAGCCCTGACCCCTTCCCAATAGGGAGCAGGGTGGGACACCCTCACCACCCCCCCAGTAGATCGCCACGGAACCCAGCTCATCACCGAACCAGCGAGGGTGGTTCGGCACGGCATAGGGCTCCGCCACTACTGCCAGAGCAACCCCCCACTCCGCAACTGTCTGCATAAATAAATGCTGAGCATTGCGGCAGTGGTTTAGGTTGCTCTGGAGGACCTTGAGGGGTGTGAAGAGGCCTATGAGACCTCCATTCCCGAGCTAGTGCTCGGGGTTGCAACGGGTGCCACCGGGACCGCTACGCTCGTGGAGGCAGGAGAAGATATCAGCCTCCCGCTCTTCTTTGACTTTGGGGCGCACCTCTTACCGTTCAGGCGATGGTTTGAGGGACGCCCCAGATCCGAGCACAGCGGGCATTTGAGTGCAGGCGCTCTACACTCCTTGGCCCTGTGCCCGGTCTCTCCACACGCGTAGCAGCGCGTGCTCCGGTTCACTTGGTTGGGGCACCTACTGCCAACGTGCCCCCTCTCCAGGCACCGGAAGCAATGCATGGGCCTGGGGCTCAATAACTGCACCCGAGCAGAACCCCAGCCCACGCGAACGCGCCCAGCGGCCACCAGTTTGCGCACCGCCGCATTAGGGCACCGCACCCAACATGTGCCCATACGCATTGGCATTCGGTGGACCTCTCCGACCTTGATGTCGTCCACCGAACACCCCCCAGCCTCAGCCACCGCTGCCGCGACCTCACTCGGGGTGACGGCATCGTCGAGGTCTCTCAGCCTAACGTCGCCCGATTTGATCGGGCGACTAATACGGACGTTCAGGTCTGAGAGAGACTCGCGCAGTTTTGCCGCCAGTTGGTCCGCCTTCGGGCTGCAGTCAGGACCAGAGATCTCCAGTAAGAGACCTCCGGTCACTGCCCGTTTTTGGCGGACCGTCTGGATACCCAGGTCTGCCAGGCGTATTTTAGACTTGGCTACCTCCATCACCTTAGCATAAGTGATGGAGGAGCCAGTCGGCACGGTTACCGTCACGGCTGCTGTAGACGGGGTACGTATGGGCCTGTCTCCTTTTTTTCCGCTCTGCGGCGCGCCTTGGGTGGTAGTAGGCGCTCTGGGGGCGGCTTTCTGTAGGCCTTTGCATTTGGGCTGTTTGGCCCTCCGCGCTACCTGTGCCCAGGTGTTAGCGGGCACTTCTACCGACATTAAAGGCCTCGGTGCCGGTACTGGGGGTAGATCTGCCACCGGTGTATGGGCAGACTTCCCCTTAGCCTTCTTTTTGGCCTTTCGCGAGTGCGATGGGTCTAGCTGCACCAAATGCGGGGTTGGTGGCAGTACTGCACTCGTGGTAGGCTGTCCTTCGCGTACCCCCAATGGTGTGCGAATCACCCTGTCTGGGAAGATCTTCTTCTCAAAGGCAGCCAACCTTGCCTCAACAAGAGCCCCAAAGCGCTCAATGAGCGCCTCATCCGCGCTCCCTGACTTTGGGGCGCTTGGGGCCCGCCGAGGAGGAGGCATGGCTGCCTGAGATTCCTCACGATTACGGAGGGCGCTGAGCTCCTCCGACAGCCTCCCCACCTTCGTCGAGAGCTCGGCGAGCTGCGAGCGCAACTCCGCGTTCTCGCGCTCGAGCTTCTCGACATTGGGGGGCTGGGAGACCCTCCGCGCCAACTCCAAGGTGGCCGCCTCGACCATCCTCGTCGCCACCCGCAGGCTATGGACAAATGTGCCTTTGAGGTTGCCGGACTTATCGGCAACCTTGTCCACCGCTAGCAACGAGGACCGGATGCAAGCACCCAGGTCCGTCACTGACTTGCCTTCCATATCCCGCTCAAGATCTTCGGGAGTAGGAAGGCCAGCCTTAGCCCTCGTCTTTGACTGAGCCACCGACGGGTTCCAGATGCCGTCATCGTCCTGGGCGACCTCCGAGGCCGTGCCTGCGGCTGCGACAGCCTGAAACTTGTCGGCTATCATTGTCGCAGGCTTGGCTCTCCTCTTCCTCGATGTCCTTGCGGACACGTCGGATGTCGCGGATCTGAGCGACGTATCGGACCTTCCGCCGTCGCTTTCCGCACACAAACTAGCAGGCGTGCTCGGGCGAACAAACCGCCCACGCCTGTCCCGCGCCGGGACCTCTGGTCCCCCCGACACGGCTCCTCCTTCGTTTTGGTCCCCTGATGGTAAGGGACCGGCGGTAGATGCATCTGCATCACCGCGCAGCAGTGGGTTGCCCCCCCCAGATACGACGGGGCTGCCCGGGCTAGGCCCGGGGATGGACTCTCCGGCATTGCCGGTACCACCCTGGGGTAGATTTTTCTTTCCAACTGCTCTCATGTTTTCCTTTGAAGGGTGAGGTCCCTATCCTCAGCTAACGGCTGGACTCCCCACCAACCATTCATCCCATCGGCACTGGAGACCTTAGGATTGGGGTTATTTTTTAGAGAGGCTTTCTTCCTCTTGGCTCCATGGCGCGTACGTCCATAGAGCCCCCGGGCCCTACTGGGCTTACGGGTTGTCCGGTGTCGGCTTTCGCCGAAGTGCGCCTGGCACAGCACCGCACGCGTTGCCTCCCCTGTTCCTTCACACAAGTGAAGGGTACTGGGAGCAACCTCGAGCCTACAAGAGGCCCGCCTCGTCGGGCACAGGGCCCTTGGCCGTTTCTCGGTCCCGTAAGGGACTGAGGGTACGCCCCGAACCCAGCCAGTTTTGGTCCGCGCCGGTTTCCCGGTACCGCCCATATCTGGGCAGCGATCCCCTATCCGCCACCTGGGGGACGCGCCCGATAGAAGGTCTGGCAACTCCCACGGGAATTACGGGTAACTAAGCCATCTCAGCCTTCAAAGGTAACGCATGTGCATGTGAACCTTTGTTCAGGACGGATGCAGGAGAGGCGGGTGGCAGGAATGGCATCTCATGTGAGCTGTGTGCTCGTTTGTCACGAAAAAGGCGTTTGTATTTGAAAATGTAAGGTCCGAAACAATTTATTTGTTTTGATCTCCATTTAAAATATGATCAATACGTTATGACAAATAATGCGTTAAAACGCAGCGAGTGAGACGATAAATTGCAATGAAAATAAAAATAAGTGCTTTTTGTTTGCCAAGTGACCCGGACGGAATGGTCGTCCTTGTGAAAATTTCGAGATAATATAGTGGTCGATATCATTGCCAAAATAATTCCGAATATATTACACAGTTGTACATTGTAACAATAAGTCTAACTTAACGATGACAAATTATGTTTGACGAATGATAAAAAAATATAAAACTTACCTCAATTAGGTTAGTGTAACTACTCGTCGGCGAAACGTTACCTAACGTTCACAGTTCAGCTGACGGTAAGTGATAACCACGCCCTGTGACATCTACATCCATCCCCAACGAAGGTACATACGTTGTCCCCTGAATACCTCGCCACCAGTGATAAGGGTTTACGAATCGCTAAATCAGTCAATATCCTCCCTAGAGTGAAAGCATATGACCAGCAGTGGAAACTTTATTTAAAAGTTACTTTGTTACATCGCTGGAAATGTTTACTAAAATGGAAATTCCGCCTACACTCTAAGCGAATATCAAAACTTCGTAGCTGCGAAATATTTGAACATAATAAATTCAGATAGTGAGCACAAATTTACCGTTATGAATTCCTAATTCGAAGAAAGAATTAGTAAGAAATATATAGTGTGTTAAAAAATATTAGTACAGTTTATGATTTTTATTAAATCGAAAGAATTAAAAATCGAAGACATTATTATATTAAGTCGAAATTGAGTTCAATGTATGTAACGTTCAATGAAGTCTAGCGCAGTACCTGAAGCAGGCTTCCCGCCGATACTTCGGCTCTGCCGTCACACACCCAAACCCGTTGATTGTGAGTGCAGTCATTTACAATACCGTGTCGAATATCCCATCCAGCAAAATACTGTCATATGGCGATACCGACATATCTCGGGTCGGTTTTCATCAATTATTAAAGATAGGAGCGCCGCTGGAGATGCTCGAGTCCAAATCCAAGCACCCTCTCGGTAACCCTTCTGCTGGTTAGTGCCGGAGAAGCTGTAAAAGCCCTCGGGCTAACAAACTAACAACTTTTTTACTAACCAACTCTTTACCATATATAATACTTATAAATCCAGATGTAGATTGCCAAATAAGTTTCACTTTTGTCACTTTGCTGTCATTTTGTAAAAGAAAAGTGTTTTAAGTGATTAATATGCAAACATTGTAAGCATAATTTCACATCTGGCAGTCGCTATTCACCTCATACCGTGATTTGTACACAGCCCGGCAACCCCAGTGGCCGCTCTGCACCGGACTTAGCCGTGTAGCGACACCATTCAACAAGTCCAATTATATACCTACGCGTACGCACAGACAGACGGACAGGCTGACGGACAAATTACGCCAATGGCACTTGGCAACGGGACGACGGACCGACGAGCGAAGATACGAGTTATTTACGGGCCAAATTCACGGCGTGCCGATTTCTCTGGACATCATTTTTCAAGTTTGTATTGAAAAAAGTAAGGTTTTAATGTTTCGACCTTACATAAAATCTTATATTAGGATAAAATACACAAAATAAGCCATGTTAGCTCAGTAAATGTGCGCTCGCTTTCATGGAACGCGAGCAAACCAAGTTTGATGCCCGGTGCCATCGTTGATAAGATAAATTTTTAATAATCTTAATATTAAGTTTTATTTTTTCTCGGCACAAGAAGGGTATTAATGAAAAAAATAATGAAAAAAAAAATACTCCTGGTAAATATTTATCACTGGACTATGCTTTAATACCCTATTTAAATAAATGGCTTGTACCCAGAAAGTCCGAATTTACCTCATGAATTTATATATATAGGCTGATACTTTTACTGACGAAAATTTGTTAGTGTAATTAAAATTCAAGTCAAAAGATGTATTTGTCTCCCTTATAGCGCGGTACTCTTGAAGGGAGACAAATGTAGAGCAGTGGAGCGTGGGGCTGAGGTAGAATACCTTTATTGTCTCTTATTCAGCTTCCGGATCCCTATACTTCGGGGACCCAATAACAGGAAACGAACCATTCCATCTTACCTTCTGGTGACCTGTTCTCGTTTGTCGTTTGTTACGAAACACACCAGAGTTGTGTTGTTATCTTAAAGCTGGCATTCCGTGAGGGCATGGTCTTTTCCCGGTAGAGCTGACTCATCCATGTAGCAGGCAGGCACAAGCTGGATTGTGACATTACCTTTTACCCATTACCACTGTAATGGTACAAGGTAAAACCTACATTAAGCTTATCATGAAAATAGCCACAGGTCGTCAATATTGATCGAGTCGTGAACCCGTGATGCTAGTGTATGTCCACTTTAAGAGTACACTCGGTCACAACTCCAGGACTAGGTACTCGGCGAACGGAGTCAAAAAGCCCATCAATACGACTATGAGGAACGGGGAGACGGGCCGTTTATTAGCCATCACATGAATCACGGACCCTTTCATTGATATTGCACGCGGCGGTATGACGGGCATGAATCTCAATTCCTCGCGTCGCGACGACAGCGGCCAGTAAACTTGACCTCTCCCACCCTGGCCGCTGGACGTCTGACATTTAATTTCGACTTTCGACGAGACAAAAGTTCTACGTCTGGACAAAACTAAGGGTACCTATCTATCCATTATTCTCGAATGTTAATGTTGTTTAGCAAATAATACATGAAAACGCACAATCTAACAAAAAACACTCTTAACTCTAATCAAATGAAATGAGCTTTATTCAAATAAACTCGGCTCATACGCAACAATTTTGTTTTGTCAAGATCGCTATTAGATCTCTGCCACTGCTTCGGAAGGCAGTTGCTAGTGAGAAGAAAGGAAAAGATACTCGACTAGTTGCTTTCTTTTTAAATATTAACAAAAATAAGTGTTAACAAAAAGTCCAGGAGTATTAGAAAATATTAACATAATTATTTAACATAATAAGATAACAGTATGCGATATATTTATTAAGCTATATAGTACAATTTGGGTTTGTGCATTTTGGAATAACTCGGCACAAAACATTGGTTCATATTCTATCTGCAACATGAATTGGCCGTTTAAATCAGGATGGACCATACCCTTGGAATATCAACAAACCTTCTGCATTTCAGATGGTGAGTTTAGGCGTCCGGGCACCCATTTACAGGTGTCGTACGCAGGTATATTTTGAATTTTAGCTGAGAATAGATGCATATGTCGTGGGCCGCACTTATCACTTAGCAGTAAGTATATAAAAAAATGTTCGCCACTCACATAACGTTTCCTCCGCACATGTCACTGTTGCAGGTAAGCTAATGATATACATAAATCGCGAGAAAACATTACTTGTAAAGTGTAAAAATAAGAAACTTAAATGCAATATAACGTATCTTGGAAACATCGGTGACCTTTCCAAGCAGCACTGTACGCCGGCCATCTTGTGGCTTCAAATTCGCGATTAGCATAATTATATATTCAATTAACACTTGTAATGTTGCCTTCAGGTGGCTCTCGTTAATTTCAATGTGACTCCCGTGTCTATGAAGCGAAACGGAGATAATAATATATTTTTATAATATCAGAACACAGTTCACACTCCACAAAGATATGATACAATATGCACATACATACGTTCTCTTCCCTGAGGACCGAAGTGGAATGCTTCGTCACGTGTAATTCGGTCCCACATCTCTCCATGTGGTCCTCGCCAGGTAAGCAGACTGTTTATATTCCTCCTACATAAAGACTCCGTGTTGCGCCTGATGCTTATTAAGTTTTCAAATAATTTTAGACTTTTAATAGGATTTTTGGAAGTCATGGACGTCTCGATTAAGCAAAATCTGCTTTCATATGAAATCTGCCAAAGATCATGCATTGGGGTTAAGCATGTACTTAGTACAACTTGCCCACGTTCGAGTAATGGGTGCTAAGTGTCCGTCAGGTTTCCATCGTCTTGGAATTACGAATTTATGCAGATTATTTACTTGATAACTCAGCTTTAATATAAATTCAAAGCGAGCAATTTAATACCTTTAGATTAGAAGTATTCAGGGCTCGCCAACCTTCGGAGAGTAATAAAAGAAAAATAAAATTATAACGTAATAAACATCGAATGATTTTATCGGGGTTTAAAATATGATAATGCGAAAAATATCCACGGCTCAATCATTACTTAGCTGCTAATGTCACCCCGTGACAGCAGCGTCTCATTGGCCAGACACACAGACGCACACGCATACTAAATTATATGACAATAAAAATTTTACTGCGCTCGTAAGAGATAATAGTCGGAACTGACAGCAGTAAGTTAGCTGTTTATGCATCGAAATGTTATCTCGGGTACACTTACCTTTGCTTCACCGTTTGCTTATATTATCGCGTATCGATACACTTAACATCGATGCGGGGATATATCGTTAATCGAGTAACGTCTATTGTAGCATCGATAAAAAGTCGATTCGAGAAAAAGGTGCAAGACAACTACTCCATACTTAAACGTCCATTAGACATTGATACCCCGTGGACTGGTCGATTGATCTGGAACTTTATGCGCTTGATTAAACGGGACACGCTTCAAACGAAATATTTTAATTTAACGGCAGCTATTACTCCAAGTAATAAAATTTTTACTCGCCCAATGACTGTTTAATTCATGCTAACTTCACGGACAATTTTGCCATCGGCTCGAGATCGAGTTTGGCGCCCGAAGCCATTCGAATGTCTTAGTGTGGGGAATTTTTCAATTCACCTATAAAACGAGATAGGGATTATCTCATATATTTGCATGAAATATTATATGTTATTGCACTCAAAGTCAATTACCTAACCCGAATGCATAGATAATGATAGGGGCTAGATATACTTCAGTCACAGAATCGGCTACAAGTTTATTAAATAATTTTTCAGTATCAAATGATATCGCAACATTGATACATTAGATTTATAGAATAGACATTGATTAAAAGGGCAATAAAATGATTAATATGTCAGCAAACTACTTTACAGTTAGAATAACTATATTATTTACTGTTTACAACTGTGCCGTTTAGAGCCGTGATAGCCGTGGAGCTCATTGAGCCGCTTTTAATTCACGGTACGCGAGCGAACCGAGTTCGATCTCCGGTGCTGGCACCAATGAACATTGGTAATTGCTGTTTTAATTGTTGAAGTACTACGTGCTCGACGGTGAAGAAAAACATCGTGAGAAATTTATAAAAAAATCCTTTGAAGACATGTGAAGTCGCCCGGTGGAATATACTCTAACACCCGCTCTAGAGGGGAGGCATATACCCAGTGGGATCTATTTATATTTGGTTATATGGGTACTTTACATTAATTTTATTTATTGAGTACTAATTCATCATTCCGATTTTTTTCGACCATCACCAGACCACTGCTGAACGTAGACCTCCCCAACAGACTGCCGTAGAATACGATCCTGCGCCACCTGCACCTGCATCTTCTTCCCGCAGACTTGCATAGGTAGTCACTCCATCCAGTAAGGGGTCGTCATAAAATCCCAATGCGAGATCCTTATTTTTGTATTTATGTGTATTTATATATATATATATATATATATATATGTTGTATTATTTTGTTATGTATATATGTATAATTTGATATTTTTATCTAAATAACCTTTTTTTTATGTTTATCTACCAACATATTCTCTAGAACTCCCACTCTCTAAATAAATAAATAAACCTTTCTTGCCCGTTGGCTGTCGGTGCTACGAGCTACATGGCCATTGCCACCTAAACTTACTGACCCGTTGAGCTATGTCGGTTGCCCTAGGTCTTCTGCGGTTATCCCCGCTTTTCATTTGATCACGTCATATAGAAGTACAGTATTGGAGTTACTTATGCACTGTTTAGTATTACAAAGTTTTCTTTCCCATACCTTATTTGGTTTTCTGTACAGTGTGTATCTTGATGTAAATTTATATGTCGTTTAATAAACTTATTTAAATGCTTTATAATATATTTTAATGCTTAAACCTTAAATTTTTAATTAATACTTTTGATATAGAGGCGGAAATCTTTAAAGTGGGATTTCTACCCACAAAAACCTCTTCGGTAGCACCACTTCGGGACGCTCGCGCTACGCTAACCTTGCACTAAGTCTATATACGTCTTACGATAATCTCAATCCCCTAATAGCATTCTGAGTTTTCGCATCAAGATGGGACAGTACAATGCTGCGCCATGGACCGAACCCTACTAGTGTTGGACCGTCGTATCATTGTCATTATTTAATCCTAAACATACGTAGGAAGGCATGGTAATCATGATGAAATTATATTTTCTTTGATATATATTTTTATATTAACTTATGGTATTAAATTATATAGATCTTTATGATCTGCAATAAAATTATTAATATTTTTCACGTATGTACAATTAAATGCCAATGGTACGATCTGCGAAAGTTACTGTCATAGTTTGGAATCCGTCAGTCGCCTGTTGTGGTGAAACATCTCCTAGCACCCAAGCTCAGTTGGTGCAGTTGACGGGAATGTTAGTAATGTTCATATGTTTGTTGATAGCATTATATTATTTAAAGTACATTTTTCATTACAAAACTGTCAAGAGATATATTAGAAAAGAAACGAATTGGCAACCGGCTGGAAATCAATCGGCACGTAACATCTGAGCGCGAATCGATGAACAAAACTCCAATGCTCGACAAAAAACAGACCAGAGCGGTACAATGTGTAAAATAAAAAAAAAAGATGGCAAAGAAGAAAATATAACTCGTCGGAGTGAGAGTGCGGGTACGGGCGAGCTGGTCGTTTTTCCCTGCGCTATCTTCATATCCGGACGTGCGGCCGCTATACGCCGTCTGAGAGCGGCGCTGTTTACGTAACACGCGATCTGACGATTGACTTAGGACAGAAATCCATTGTATTTATTTACTCACACTACTGTCATACCAAGAGTTGACCTCCCAGGCCACCTGATAGTACGACTGTGGCTCATTTCATCCACATGCAGATGCGATGTCACCCCTGAAGAATAAGGTGGATTGATCCCAATATAGCAACGTTATGTTATTTGAAGCTGGTATTCTATAAGGTCTGGTCGGTCCTCGGTCGAGTCATACGCGCTGAAACTAGAGTCAAACTTTATCCTGCCTTTACCATTGAAAAATCTCCTATCACCTGCTATACAAATCAAAAGAATCGGGCATTTATATTTAATTGATTAAATAGTTTTAAATTTCTACAAAATGGCGACAAAAGAAATATGACCAGCATTAATCTAGTTTTGGTGTTAAGATTGTAATGGGCAAATGAATGGGTCGACTCTACCAGGAAAGGACCACTAACAGAATAGAAGCGTTCTGCTGTGTGTAGTGTGGAGAATATGAGCGTGAACACAATGATAAGTAACGGCATAGGTAACAGCATTCGATCTCAGTCCTAGCGGATGCATCTAGATGATAAAAAATTATAAATACATGTGGATCATTATGGTAAAGCTTGCCCCAGGACTCAACAATGACACGAAATGAACACGGAAAACCGACCCTAAGTAAAAAAGACCTAGAAGAATATAATATAATATAATAAGATAAATATATGCACAACATATAACTTGATAGTTTGTACAATTAGCTGGGAATTTACCATCTGAGCTAAACTTAACCGTAGATGCCTTAGATGCTCTTCTTCTCTAAGTAAGGATTGGTAATCTCTGAGATTAGTATTACATAGACATTACTATGGGCGTTACCTAATTTGTCTATAATAGTTTCCCGTTTATCATCCAAGACGGCAAATGGTGCATCTGCGTATTCTCCACTATAGTAGAAGCCTGAATGATGGCCTAGTAGTGAAAGTATCTCCTAATTCTTCGAAGAATTCGACAATCCATTAGCAATTTCAGGAGACCGATAACAAAGACAGAAAATACGTACTGCTTTTTTAACTGTACGTGCCGGCCAAAAGTTTTAAACCGCACATAAACAACATAATTATTTTTTCATATTACGGCATTTTGTTCTAAAATATTTTTGTACTGTTCCTTTTTCAAAATTCCTTCAATTTTAATCAAATAGCCAGTTCCTTGGCTAGAGAAGCAACCACAGACTATAATTGAGCCACCACCATTGATTGTTGGGACTACACAATCTGTCATCATCTTTTCTGGGGCACTGCGTCGAACGTAAATTCTACGTTTTGAACCGAATAGTTCAAACTTGGATTCATCGGTCCAAAGTACTTTTTTAAAATTTTCTTCAGTCCAATCTCGATGGGCAAGAGCCCACTGCATTCGTTTTTTCTTTTTTTGCGGCCTTAGCAGAGATTTTCGAATGGCAACGCGACCATTCAACTTCGCATCTCTCAGTCGCCGTTTTACTGTAGTAAAGGTTTTATTCGGGTTTTGTTTACTTCTGGTGCTGTTAAGCGTCTAGGCTGGTAACAACAGTGAAATTACTAGACGTGGTAGCTCTCGGCCTTCCCGAGCGTGGACGATCTTGAAAACTGCCTTCTGCCTGTATCGAGTTATTGTGCCATGAACACAAGTCTTCGATAACTTCAGTTGTAAAGCAATCTCATGTTTAAATTTTCCTTCATTATGACGACAGAACGCACTTCACTGCTAATTTCTCGAGCTTTTCCCATTTTATGACGTCTTCACTGTAGAAACCACAAGTTTTGACTAAGTGAGATTGTTGGCGAACAAACCCAAGTAAACTCGGGTAATAATAAGTCAGAAACACGTGTTTTCAGGAGCTAAATAATCCTAATTATTGACCACTACGTAACAAAAGCAAAGTAATTACTAATGAGGATATTATAAAAATATTATTACGACTCTACCACCTGGCTCTAGCGCAGCGTTTGTCGGTGTTTGAAAACAATAGATGTTACTGGTATGTGATGGTACTTACAATAGAATGTGCATTTCTTTTATTTATCTTATGGGATTTTATTACAACTGATGAATAATTATAATGCGGTATTAAACTTATGGCCGGCAGGGTATGTAAGTATGGAGTGTAATAAATAATCTCTTTCAATTTAATTTTCGAATACTTAAAGATGCCTGAATATGCCTGATGCAGACGTTTTACTTTTTAAAAATTATATTTTTTTTTATATTTATTATATATTATTATTATATTTTATTTAAATATGACTGCTAGGCCTCGTATCTAGAGAGCAATAGCTAAGTATTAACTACCACGCGGCTCCGACTACGGATTGGCGGATTTCAGATATCTTAGAAATATTTTTTAGACATGTTCACACGATGTGTTCCTTCACCGTTGTGGACGCGTGAAATAAGCATTCAAAATCACAGGCTTTAAACTGGATTTGCTCACGTACCGCGTCAATTAAAAGTGTGTTTAGACACTGAGCTACCACGGCTAAAAACGTATTATTATTAACACAATTACATATGATGTAAAGCAAAGCAACATGAACAAACGTGCAGACGACGCGTCTTTATGTAAGGACTACAAACAGTCTTGACAGAGGGAGGGGCCCGCCGGTTATCTGAAGCGAAAAAAGCGAACCGAGCAAAAGAGAGTTAATGAAAGCGACGCCGGTGGCTTCTGAAATTTCTTCAATGCACTGCCACTCGCGACGCAGCGAGGATCCAATATTACGAATTTCATTTGCTATTGTGGAAACTCCATACTCGTCAGACGCATTCGCTGTTTACGTTCACATTTTGAATTAACCCTATATAACAGCAAAAATAGCTTTTTTATAATATTTGGAGAAACAATCGAAGACGCAGTTTACGTGATGGTTTCTGACAACTGTGGCCCATGGCATCTACATCCATCCTCTACAAAGATTGAAAATGCAAATGCATTGCCACCTCTGAGGACGGAGATAATAATGCTTCGGTGATACGAAACAGCACCACACACACACACTTAACCGTGCAAAACTTATAATATATTTATTGCTAAATCAACTAGGATGTCTTTTGAAGTTTAGGCAATAGTTATTTTAAACTTTGTAAATTCTTACTTATTTATACATAAATAATTTATAAACATCTTACTTACCTACATAATTATAGTAAAAATATATGTCATAATTAGGATGAGACAGCGCAGATAAAACCGAGTGGTTTCCGTGTTGTTTTGATACATAAATAAAATTAGATTAAAATTTATTAGTACACATATATATATATATATACATAGGCCACCTCGCGACGCCACTGCCAATTGGCGAACTTAACATGTTTTCGAACATTTTTTTGTTCTCAGTCACGCTGGTTCCCTCACTACCTTTTCCTTTCCCGCCGAGCACGTGGTAATTCTGCACTTAAAATTGCAGTTAACAAAGTCCTTTTTTGATTTTTTTTTCGATTGGTACCGGCACCGGAGTCGAACTCCGTTTGCTCGCGTAACGTGGGTTGAAAACGAGCGTTTAACACCGAGAACACAGCAGCGTTATGCTGCTATTTCACCCTGGTATTCAGTGAAGGAGTGGCAGTCCATTAATCCCGCAGCTAGAAACAAGCTTCAAAGTACCCCTAACACTGTTAATTATCATTAGACAAGCGTAAAGCATTATCACTACCCATAGATCGATAGCTGAACGCAATAATTCTTCCTTATCAGTACAAGCCAATTGAATAATACGCAATTGATTACCAATTGTTGTTCCAATCGTGACTTAATTTAAATGTAGTCACTTAACAACAAAACTCAAGCTCTAATTTATCCGGACTGCTCGTAATAATGAACAAAACAAAGACTACAAAACAGCTGGTGGCTACCAAAATACATCAAACATGCAAGGTTGTATTAGCATCTAGTAAATCTATCATCTTCTGGTATAAGGCTTAAATCATTTCTTGGCACTACGATGCCTTTTCTTATCAGATGTAACAACTATACACACATCCAGAATTTAAAAATATGTTCTTATATAATATTAGGTGTGACAATCGAGCTCACAGACACCTAATGGTGAGTGACAACTACGGAAATCAACAATGGTTCGCGACACACGTGCGTTCTCAACCCTGAGGATTAAATGGATTGCCTCGTTACGTGTAATCGGCTACCCGGATCCCTAAGCTCATCACAAGAAACACAGTGTAGTTATGTTGCTACAACTGGTGTTCTGTGAGTGCGAACTCCCATCGAGTCGACCCATACATGTTGCACTTCGTGTGTTGCAGAATAACTTAACATCTTGCCGACACTATATTTAAACAATGTACTGCTGAATATACGCATTATCAGTTTGTATGATTTATATTACCGTTAATCAATAGAAATTAGGATATAAAACGATACTAAACTGATATGGAAACGTGTCCTGAAGAAACAATACGACTACGATATAATATTTTTTGAAGCGAAGGTGTTTAACGAATAATCCAGATGAGGATCTAATTACATAAAGTGAAACGAGCGAACGCAGCGATGCAACGCATCTTATTGGGCGATGCGTATTGAGTGATTGAGTAATAAGTGAAAGTATAGATAAAACAGTTTTTATTACTAAATCCATCAATAAAGATATATTTTTACATACAATGGGAAAGTAGATTTGATTCTGTCAGAAATTCTGGGAAACCTAGTATTTGATTAAATTAGGATGTCCAATGAGTATGCGTATGCACAGTATTACTACGGGATATAAGAGACTTTCGTCCTGTCCTTGTCCTAAGAAATATGGAATGCCTGGTAACCAGTCATAAAAACTGATTCCTTTCATTTATCCGATGAAGTGCTGTAATACGCTAAGCTAGTTTCTTACGCTGGTATTCTGTGAGAGCATGGTGCAGCCGCGGTTCGAGGCGGCGAACTACGGCTTATTTTACACCAGTGTGACTACCACAATCTTTATATGTGCTTAGTGCACATGATATAACGGTGTATCGGGAAACTTTTGGTTTTTAGTTTTTCTAGTTATTCATGTCTTTATATACAACCAATTTACAAAATACAAGATTAGTACGAAATCATAAGTCGGTGAGACGTGTGCCATTCCAGCCGAGCTCCGAGGCCCGCTGCCCGATCCGCGTCGTTTGCTATCGAAAAATAAGAAATTGCATTTGAAATCTCCCCGCATCTGCAGCCGATAGCATCGGACAGTGGCTGCAGTAAGCGACGTATCGCTCAGCTCCAACTGGCGGGCAAGGCGATTCCGTCATGTCAGCGCGCCCGTTCGAATACCTCGCCCGAAATGATATTATCACTTTAGTAACGTTATTTTGCAAAGTCATATGTTAATAATGAATACAGATGTAAATCTTACGAGACTTGATATCTTACATGTAACATCTTAAACATTATTAGAGATTAGATATAACTACTATATAGTGTTTTTCTTATGCGGTGGTGAGTGCAGGGATCCGGAGACCTTTGTTACTGGTGACGAGGCATTCCATCCTAGTCCTCGAGGGTGGCAACGCATCTTCATTATGATTCCTTGAGGGAAGCCGCAGAAATCACTTACCATCAGGTGAACTGTGTGCTCGTTTGTTACTCTTAATGTAATAAAATAAAAAAGTAAAATACTAAATATGTACATATATAAAAAAATATTTTTACATATATTTAAAAAAAAACCTATATGGGATAATAAACGGGCACACAGTTAAGCTGATGATAAGTGATGACTGCGACCCATCTACATCCTTCCTTCACGAAGATTCAGCTTTTTGCCTATTTACCTCTCTCACACCCACCATGCAAAATTCAGCAGCTTTAATCTATTATTTCACGCTGATCGAGCTGACCCATTCATGTTGTTTCTAGATACTACCTGCCACGTGGCTCTGGTGCCAATGGTGTATTGTATTTAACAACACATAAAATTGATATACACATATCACTGAAGACTTCATTCCGTAAATAATAAAGAGAAATCGTAAATAGCAACGAGGACATATAACGTGCATGATTTTTATCAAATGAATAAAATTAGGAGTGAAATCGGTTCCTCAACAAGTTTCTTGAATTAATTATTCTTATTAATTACATCCTTAAACATTTGTACTTTAAGTTCATTGCGTGTCTGGACGGAAAATTATTTATATGTGTTAACCACCAATAGTCCATCTGGAAGTCTCACTAATTGTAAATCCAAATAAATATTAACCAAAAATACGATAAGGGCCATGCACCCTCGTACATGGGACGATAAAGTATCGATGGTCAATTAAAGTCGATTAAACGAAGTAGACACAAATCGATTGCGCATTTCTGCACATCGATTTACTGGACATCGTCGAGCATTTCAGCGGAGAGTCCGCGGGCCGTTCAAACGCGCCGGTCGGCGTGGGCGCGCACAATTTGCATAGCTTCATTAGGGCCGAGGCGCACGGGCGACGCTATCAGTCGAGCGTTATCTGCTACCTTGGATTGCGCCTTAGCGTTCTTTTTTTGTTTCATAAAAATCAACAGCTGTTAATTAACCGCGTGTGAGGTCCCGCACCTCGATTATAATTGCGCTCAGATACTGTATTGGTTGTCGTGACGCATAATGAAGTCAAGCGAAGCGCAGGTTAGCAAGCATTGCGCGCAACAGTTCAGTGGACGCGGGTAGAATTTTTAATAAAATAGTGATGTTAGTATAGGTAGTAAATTAATTATCACGTTTTTTATTTTACATTATTGTGTGACAATAAAGCACACATCTGAATCTTTGATGATGTAAGTGTTTATAAGCCGCAATTATCATTTCTCAACATCTATACAGGGTGTGATCGTATCATATAAAAAAACAGTGAATTATAATTTAATTGATTGTGCCAATCGCAGTTTAGAATGACTCCTCAGTAGATGTTCCAGTGGAGCAATACTGGGGGCTGAGCAGTTCGTAACAACCTATCGGCTCACAAGATCATAATTAGTGTGAATTTTTTAATATTTTTTTCTAAGAACTGTTTCCGAAGAAGGTCTGTCTTCCCGGTTCGAGCAAACATCCATCAAGAGCTGCATAACGCTGCCAGGGGTCGTTTGGTGAGTCCAGGCATCCGGTGACCCAATTACAGGTAACGAAACATTTCATCAGTCTTCAGAGTTGGCAACTCATATGTATCTTGTCACGCAGCCATCACTTACCATCAGGTGAACTGTATGCTCGTTTGGTACCCTCATTATAAAAAAATATATTGAATAACGATTGAAGGGTTTCCAGTAACACCTTGCTTAATATAGACAATAAACCCACTACTTAAAACCGTAATTAAGAAGTTATAAAATTAACTGAACTGATAAACAATTCACTTATTGGCTTATTGTCTGCATGGGGAGATGTTATCTAGACAAAACGGTGGACGGCCACGACATCGCATCCCACGCCGCCGTGTGACATTTAACGTTCGTTTACTTAATGTGCCATGCTTCCTACATTAAACGGCGTCCGCCCATTTAGCGGCCAATAACTTAATAACTATGTAATGATAAAATTTATAATTAAGTTAATGCTCGGTGCTTGTATGTAAAGGTGAAACACGGGCACGCGATGCTCCGGCCGCGGCGAGTGCAGAATGAGTAAAAAAATAATTGTAGGAAACTACATTGACTTCAACGGGTTGAAAGGTGACCGAGCGGTCAGGTACTCAGCCGAAACCTTTATTTATGGGTAACCACCGCAAGAGTTCCAGAGAGGGAGCCTTGGACCGTTACCCTACGCGTGAAAGTAACTGACTCGTAAGGACCGAACCTCGGTTCTATCAGTTGCTTTAATCTGATAACAACAAAAAGTAACAGCATACATGTATATATATATATAAATTCAACTGCTGGGCTTAAGCCTCCTCTCTATAGAAGGTGTTGCACTGCGGATTGGTAGACATTTCTTCGAAACATTTATTAGAGAGATCCATTCGTGCCGCAGCAAGAATAAAACTACAGCGTGACCACACCACTGTCCCATGGTTAATAGATAATGCACATCTGCCGATGTGTCGCTATGGTACGTGTACATCTTTATTACACGTTTTTATTAAAATATCACAGTAAGGTATATATTGCAAAGTTTTTACTATTTTTAAAAAGAGCCCACAACATCAACCACGTATGCTACGTTCTGTTTGGAAACTTACTTATTGATACAACTTCACGTAAGTAATTTACGTACGTTTTACGTTCTGTTTGAAAACTAACTTATTGATACAACTTCACGTAAGTAATTTACGTACGTTTTACGTTCTACGTTCTGTTTGGAAACTTACTTATTGATACAACTTCACATAAGTAATTTACGTACGTTTTACGTTCTACGTTCTGTTTGAAAACTAACTTATTCATACAACTTCACGTAAGTAATTTACGTATGTTTTACGTTCTGTTCGAAAACTAACTCATTCAAACAACTTCACGTAAGTAATTTACGTACGTTTTACGTTCTGTGCGAAAACAAACTTATTCAAACAACTTCACATAAGTAAGTTACGTATGTTTTACGTTCTACGTTCTGTTCGGAAACTAACTTATTCAAACAACTTCACTTAAGTAAGTTACTATGTTTTACGTTCTACGTTCTGTTCGAAACCTAACTTATTTAAACACAATCACGTACATATGCAATGTACGTTTTGCGTTCTACGTTATGTCAAAACCTACTGGAAGAATATATAGGTATGCCATTGTCACCAAATACTTATGAGTATTTCCTTGGCCATGATGAAACATATTTAAATTTTAAGGCTTAGGTCTATGTAATGCTATCTCGGTATAAATAGTATCGCAACCCTCGTACTAGAGTACGGTAGTTATGGAGTCTACTGATAACACGAGAACATATCTACAATTTTACATTGTACAGTCTGCGGGAAATCGATGGACGCAAGTGGCTCAGGCTCGTGCTTGATGACAGTTGCAAGGCCTGTGTTCATTAGTGGACTAAAGTGATGACGGTAACCTATAATTATCCAAACATAGTTGTTTATGTCTAACTTGTCACTTACCGATAAATTGCATTAAACCAAATTACGAATGAAAATTTCTCTGTCAGCACCGACTACAAGATGTGGTACCGGTGGCGTTATTGAAAACGTCAAGGCGACGCGTTGACGCCGCGACGTCATGTCAAATCCATTCGATGTCACTGCACCGCGATATTAGATAAGCATCTCGCAGGGAACAAAGATCCACTTTCCATATCTGCAATTTATCGCAGACAAGTAACTAATTAAATTAATAGAAAATTCCAATTTGAAAACGATTTTTAGTTTAAAATTTCATTGAAATATAAAATGGCTATAGCTATGTTGTATGTGCTGTCAAGCCAAGAACAACCGTTAGATGCTATTGCAAGTTGTATGTTCTATCGTTGTGTATAGAAAAGTGAGGACGTGAAAGTTGACGGCCGCGTGGATGCTTCGTTCGATTTATATCTTATAGAATTGACAACGTATCCCCATACGTTGTTCCCATACCCCAAACGAGGTTCTTGAAGGGCAAACTCGGATTGATCACGATCTATGCAAGTTTGAGGTGATGGATACAGTTGGATCAGGATCGCGCTAGACTGTGATGATGATGCGTTGACATCGTCGTGGAAGAGCTCAGTGATCATAAAATCTCGTGTATAACACTTTCATAAAATATAGGAATTTCAGTCATTCCGACTCATGTGGCTCCGCACTAACAGATAAATAAAACGATCAGTGACAGCCTGTGATACTAGCGCGTAATCATTGGAACGCACCGGCCATCGGTCCATGTTATACGACTTCTAATTGCAGCACGTTACTGCTTTAAAATTAAAATTACTGAAAACTGCACCTGACGCACACTGAACGCAATACATTTACGACTCTTGACTTTTCCTCATATAGTAAAAAGGAAATATTTTCGATGCGTTTACTAAACCGTGTCAATATTATCATGACCAGGATGTAATCAGATTGTGTGTCGATATATGTTTTTGCTTATTTTCAAAAGTTATAGAAAATACACGGAGTGACCAATACGAGGTTGCCAAGTATTGTCCATTGCGGATTAATATAAAAAATATACTCCAATTTTGTTATCATGTTCATTTAAATTAAGTTTATTGTTCTATGAAAAATCTCTTATTTGTAGAGAGATTGAGTAATCTTTAAATGATAAGTTCACTTAAGTTATAATCACAGTGCGGGTGTGGATAACGAGATCGGGCCGCCGCCGCCGACGTCTCGACAATGGCGGACAATTCGCGGACAATATTAAAGATCTGCCTATACCCGCAGAACGATTAACGGTTTCTTTGTGATCTCTGATTGCTCCCGCCAGGACGGGAGCAATTCCCTTTGAGGAAATGTCTATTGAAATTCGCAATTCCCAAACCACTCTCGTCAATGTATTATTGGTCAAATAAACGTTTGTAATGCTTTTGCTTTTTTTATATATATATATATATATACACATACATACATACATATATATATATACATACATACATACCTACATACATACATACATACACACATATAAGTCTAAAATACATAAACACCGCATGATTCAATATGTAGATTTTTAAGCCGGGGTACACTGGCGATGGACGTCTATCTGAAGACCTGATAGTCCATCCGAATATGACGAACTAGCGAGAGTGTGAGTGAGATATCAATCTCTTTAACGAAAGACGGAGAGTAATTTCAATGCATACTGTCCTGCAATGACAACATGTCAGGGGTGGCTAACTTTTCTGTATATAAGATTTACTTTTTATCTTAAAAGTGTGTCGCGATCGTCCTATTGTCATAGGCGTAGTCTAAGGGGGAAAAACTGGGTGTGAAATTCATTCTATGTTTATGAACTGTGTTTCAGTATAAGTATCCAGCGATGTATGTGTAGATAGACCGGTAGATCGACTTGTTGGTCGATATATATAATGCATAGGATAAAGTGAAAAAAGTTATTAATGGGTGTTGCCACCGTAGTCAACAGGCACAAGGCCTCCGAAGGGACACCGGATCCGTGCGACACATTTAGCGATCAGGTCACTGGTACAAATATAAAACAATCCAAATCAATAGTTCTAAGTCTGGAGACTAGATCATAGCGCTTGCATATTAATCACGACAAACAGATTGACAAGCTATTTCTGTATCTCTCTGCACTACACCAGAATTAGACGTCGGACACGTGAATACATTTCCTATAACATTGTTGACATAAATAATATTGTCTAGGTGCATCAATCATCAACACTCTTTTATTGTTATGGCTTGTATTACTGATATGTGTGTATGTAATTATGTATGTATGTATGTATGAATTGTGTTAGTGTAATAGAATTTTTCAACTCAATTTTCATCCACTTCCTTAATTAATTAGAAAGAATAAATAGAAATTTTGCAGAAGACACTACAATAATTTCGGTTTTTAAAACTTATATTATTACATGATAAGTTCTTATGCCGATTTATATATGCAGGTGCAAGCACCGGCAAGCCGGTCTGCAGCCGAGGGACTCAGCGACAAAAGTAACACCTATATATTTAGATTCCACTGTTGGGAATGTAGCCTGTCCAGTGTCTTCACATGTCTTCAAATATTTCTTTTTATTTATCACTAAGACATGCAGGTTTCCTCACGATGTTTTGTTTCACTGCCGAGCACGTTGTAAATCATCAGATAGATTTAAATATTGAACTACATCGGTTCTCGTTATAGTGTCAAGTATTTTTAGTAACTTACGTGATGAAATTTTGAAATAATTTGCAGATACAAAAATTTTTTTACGCAGTACCTATCGTGTGTGCTCGTTTGTGACTTTATTTTCGGGTACAAAAAAATACCAATACCGAAATGGGCTGAGTGCCTTTTGTTAGTAGTATTTTGACAATCAATTAGTAACACACTATATCGTAAATAAAGATATAATGATTATTCTATATGAATAAGCCGATACAAGCGAACATCTTACATTTACGGCATTTGAACTCGTCGTACAAAAACATAGAGACATTTGACATAAACCAGGAAATGGCAAGATGCTAATTCGCGGTGATAAATCAGCGAAGATTTAGAGTCGAACCGAAAGGGAGACCACATAAAGCTCACGACACACTAGCGACCCGCGCGCGATCTTTACGATTACCCAGAAACCGAGTGACGGACGAAACGCTGTCGCATAAATCAATTTAATCTCCTCAGCAAAGACAATTGGTACTGCTATTCCTCATTTCGAATTGTTAAACGCGCAATCGATTTTCATATCTGTCAGTACGAGACTCGGACGCTTTTCGAACGACGACAAACAGGCAGTTACGTCGAACGCGTGAAAGTTGAGCGCACGCATGAATCAAAAGAGACGTCGTTTCGCGAGGCCCGTCTGTGTATTAATGTCTAATACGGTACTGGGAGCATGTAATTGTTGACTTTTATACAGGACGTTCAATATAGTCGGTAAATCAAAGGAGGGAATGATGCAAATAGGCCGGACCAGCGGTACTACGTACTTGCTTTAGCGACGACAGCATAGGATACAGTTAAGGTCGCCGTTTGGATTAATAGTATATTAGATATTTGCATGTTAATCTCAAATTGTAAAATATGTGGTCGCCTGCATGTATGTGTATATTTGGTTATTGAGTGGCGACCTCGTATTCACAATCGCAGCCTAGGAGGACGATTAGATGTAGTGACAACCTATGCAACCTTACGTGAAGTCTATGGATTTAAGTGGCTCAGGATCGTACTCTATGGCAGTTTTAGGGTAGGCCTATGATCAGCAGTGCACTTGAAATGATGGTGATGTGGTCCACTGGACTCGGGAAAAACCACACCCCTCATAGAATAACAAAAACAGCAGCATACCAATGCTGTGTTTCGTTTTATAAGTATTAGAATCAGGAGACCAGGTTACTGAGAGCATTACGTCTCATTCCTCATGTGCATCTTGGATCTATTTTGAGCATCGTGTTGACTGGCTTAGTTGACTTATTAAACTTCCTTTCGTTAGAAAAAACATTATATCTCGTAAATAATGACTACATTTTTTTTTATTGTGACTAGTGCGTGTGTCAACCCTGAGGGCTAGGATGGAATGCCTCGTTGCGGCAGGTGATTAAATAATATACGTGAGTAAAACCTAGCAAAACTTATACGACAATTTTTCAACCATTCTATCTGTATTACCTTTTCAACTGAATAATGACATCCGTTTCACTGCTTGCTGATGGCGGATCGGATGCAGGTGAGGAGCAAAAGAGTCCTATGCTGGCATGATGATGTGGATATGAAAATGTTTATTGTAGTTAGTAATTAACATCTTAAGCCATACACACAAATGCAAACGAATTAGATACCATTCCATTAGCTTATCAAATAATATCACAATGCAAAACGATCGCTCATCATCTGCTATAAAATGAATGTAACGTGACAAAAGACATCAGTTTAATTTTATACGTTAGGTCTAATTTAATTTATATATGTATAATATAATGTTTAACTACACACAATTTATAACAAACTCGTAAGTACTCTATCTCTCTCGCACGCGCGTACGTGCATATACACATGCATACATCCGTTTACTTATTTTTAAGTTTGTAAAAATTCTCAATTATCGCCAAATATGTATTTATAGATTCATAGGAGGATAGAGCTATAATATAGTAATAATATAATGCATTCTTCGGTTTAGTTTAGGTTTTAGACTTCCTACAAATTACATCTGTCTATAGGGGCGGCCCACGTAAAGAAATGTACTGTTTATAGGCTGTTCTAATGCAATGTATTATTATTATTATTCAAGTATTCTTAGTACTGTGATAATGTGTAACCTTACATCGCAGGCATTAGACGCCGCCGGCCAGCTACAAGACAAGCCACCGTTTGAGGGACAAACCTCTTCAATTATTCACAGCCGTACAGTGTCCGCTGTCCTGTGACACGTCACTCGATGCTATTATAGAACCTGATAGTGCTACCGCCTGCCAGTTTATGTACTGCATGTTAAGTGACAGAATGCTTTAGTACTAAACAGATATGCCGTCTACAGTTTATCGTATGTTATTTTTGAGACTGCGTTGGTGCCCGATAGCACCTCGACCTTCTCTCGAGCCAAACTTCAATTTGTGTCTAGCTGCGTCATTAATGGGTCGACTCGACCGACCCAAAATAACAGTAAAATTTTCTGCTGTATTTCATCCGATGTTTATGGTTCCGAAGACTTATTACTGGTGTCGAGGCGTTCTATCTTAGTCCTCATGCGTGATAACGCATCTGTGTGATGATTCGAAGATGATTGTAGGTGCCACACGCCGCAGGAATTACTTATCAGGTGAACTGTGTGAAAATCCTTTATGTATACCCTCTCCTGTACACACTTAATTACTGACCTCAATCTTCGATCTCACCCGTGTGGCTTTGCTACTCTTAATTATAAGCACGTTCAATCTTCTAGTATCGGGCAACCTTAACCAGAAGACCAACCTTTTCATTGTTTTAACATCTCCATCGCAATATCTGTATAGAGAGATTTCTTCTATACAAAATCTTATAATGATTTCTTATATTAACGCGAATAAAACTTCGAAGTTTTACGGTTTTTATCGCTTTCACTTTAAAAGTTTTCATTGCAACTTTACGAGCGTTTACAGCACGCATGGTCACGGGGAGGACTGAGGTCTTCCTGATGTCACAGCTAACTCGAACTACCGTCAGCTCTTATTCGTGCTACAGAGTCTTGTGAACTCTTCTAGTATGTCTGTACTCACCTATCTACAGTGACATGTGACCATTTTTGAGCAACTTGGAAATTTTGACACCATTCGCTTATAAACACGCTTTTAATACGACATTCAAAATCAAAAACAACTTTCACGAGCCTTGACAGGTTTTTAACATAAAAAAGTAATGTAACAGCGTATATATAATAAATATTAAGTCAAATCTATAAATCACAAAGTTAGGAATAGGCTTCCTCTGTGGAGCATAGCCCAGGCGGCTCCACTGCGGATTGTCGGACTTAACGGGACTTCGAAATATTTTTCATTTATTTCTGTTAATTTTCTTTTCTTTTTTTCTTTTCAGTATGGAGCATGTGGTAATTCAGAACTGCTGCCGACTCCGGTTATAGAACTCGGTTTGTTCGCGGACCGTGAAATCAAAAGAATGCTTTTAGACATTAAACTATCACAGCCCTTGGTTATTAATTCAAATTTGTGCAAAGCTAAATTCTAAATGGCAACAGCCCTACAAATGAGTTATGGATCGTGTCGATAGTGTGTGCGAACGAATTTGTTTCTAGTGCTTACTGAATGATGATCACTATTTTTAACGTATTTGCCAAGCCACTAGCCTGGTGAGAGCCTCACTACTGGGATAGCAAGGCATTCCATCAAGTTCTCAGGGGCGACGTCGCATCTGCATTATGATTCCTAATGGCGGATGAACGTGGGGCGCTGGAATTACTAGCAGGTGAGCTGTGTGTTCCTTTATCACCCTCAATACAGTAGAAAAACATATTCGATTGCAAGATAGTAATTAGTATATACTTATTGTATTTTATCAATTTGAAATTATTTAATTTCTCCCAAATTGAATTGCGCTTCGATTCAATTGGGATATTTCCTTCTCCTTCCATTATTTCCTTCTCTCAAGCACAGGCAGCTCAAGTATATGAAGGTGATGAAGAGTTTATCTATATGCTCACTACATCTACTTTGTTTTACGAATCCTAGCAATGATATTAACATTACTAATATCCCCAACTCTAATTCAGTTCTAAATCTGTCTCTAAATGCGCTAGGAAACGGTTCACGACAATAGACAAATGGCAGATTCGGACCGACAACGTTTAATTTCGCAAATTGTAACACTAAACAATTAACCTATATAATCCTAATATAATTTATGCTTGTAAATGTCAATTTAAAATTTCTCCTAACTCACAATCGATCAAGGGAACCTCACATCATAGAAGACCACAAGTAAATGTAAATAGAACAAGGAACTCGTTGCCGAAATTATACGAAGCACACAATATAAGTCTCGTCAGTCGGTGAGGCAACATTGTAGTGCCGACCCGAAATACTCCGTCAGGAGCGCGGCGTGCGCCGGGATGCGACGCGTATGGACGAACACCATGAATAGTTAAGCACATCGTGGATCTTGCACGAGGACATTGTTGCTCACAGCCCAATTAGCCGGAGACGCGGCCGGCCGGACAATGTCCACATTGACAGCGCTATTAGACACGTCTGTCGTTTGCGTTAAACGTGGATTAGGGAGTGTGTTACAGTGTTCCTTGGTGCAAATGGAATTTCAAATTAATAAAATTATTCTCTAGCTGCTCTTCGTATCACGATAATACTGTAAAAGTTGGTGAGTGGACGCGATTGTTCGGCGCAAACGTAATACGAGACAATACAGTTCATATCTGCTCTCGACAACTAACTTCATCTTGCTTTACAGACCTATAAAAAGTCTATTTATTGATCTAATCATTCCTAAAAGTTAAATGTGAAAGCTGACAATAGCATAAAACGCGTATGTCGTTTCAAGTTAAAATGAAAGAGATACATTTACGGTGCTAACCATGCTTGAGTTAGAAACAAACTCAGCTGAAAGGGCCTCAGATATTATCCCAAAGCTACTGTGTTTCGTTTGGTAAGGGTCGTGGGAACACAATAACAGGTTACGAAGCGTTCCATCTCTGTCCTCAGCGGCGACAATGCAAATACATCCTGAATCTGTGTCGAGGATACCTTCTCATGGCTCACCATCAGGTGAACTGTGTGCCCGTTTGTCACCACTAATATTATAATACTCGTCGACTATTGATTAGAAACGTATCACGACTTAAAACTTTATTTGATTATTTAACCAACTATACACGTCTTATTTTAAATATGTTTTTCTTATGTACATACATCGAGAAAATATCAATTGAATAATCACAAAAGTAACTTCGAAGGCGGTTTTATAGGAAAACACAATTACTTCCAAACGACCTTTGAACGGACAGCACTATAAGAGACAGAGAAAGCAACTGCATGCTTAAATGCTTTTATTATTAATTACTATTAATAAAAACTTTAGTTTCTTAGACAATTTAACATAGTATTAAGTTACATATTACATTAATTTAAGTTACAGCCCATATAATACATATATAAATCCCACAGCTGGGCCTCCTCTAGTGTTAGAGCATTGTTCACCACGCGGCATTCTTCAGATTGACAGGCTTCACATACCTTCAAATTTCTTTTTCTCCTCCTTTTAGTCTCCAACCGAGTACGTGTGAGTAAATCACAACTTAAAACAGCGATGTACATCGCTGCATCACCGGAGATCGAACTCGGTTCGCTCGCGTATCGTGAATAAAAAACGAGATATTAGACATTGAGCTACGGCGGCTCTAATTCAAGCAATATTTTTTTTAATTTAACATAGTATACCAGTGTTTTATGTAAGAGTTCTTTACCAAGATTAAATTGACATTGAAAATATGTAAGTGGTAATATTAAGTTAAGTTATTAACAGTACCATGCCGTAGCTAGTTAGCTGCAATATGATTCGACTCGACCGAGAAGGACATCACTCTCTCACAGCCTATACAGTTATATATGTCACAATACCACCGCGAATTAACATGAAACATCTTCCGTACACTCACCATATGAGCAGCGTAATGTCCCGCTCGAGCCAGTTCCTAGGTGCGGCATAGCAGTACCAGTGTTGGACGCATCTACGTTATTATTTAGCATTGGCGAAAAACGAAGTAACTTCCGCTACCGACGCACGCGCATCGCTCGTCACTCGGCGACAGCGGTGCGTACGGACAGTGGCAAGTAATTTTCTAGGAAACCCTAGCGGACCTCGAAATAGCACCACGCTTCCCTATCTTTAGTCGAAAATGTTGAACGGTCACCGTTGACTTAGACGATTCACCGCATGTCAAGGAAAATTTTCGTCACATTCAATATAAAATTGTTATTAAATTAAAAAAAAACGTTAAATTTTTTCTCTCACAGAATACCTTATGACTGGTAAAAGGCATTCCATATAAATCTTCAACGGGGATAACACAACATTATGCTTTCCTATCGAGGATAAAAGTTTGTCAAGGCCCACAGAGACCACTTGCCGTTAGGTGAAATGTGTGCTAGTTTGTCACCAATCAATTAATAAAAAAATAATAAACTGACATTTCTTTACTTAACATTTAACACTTACGTTTTTCACGATCTATAACATTGTCACTGTCACACCGTCCAGAACTGTAAACAGAAAAATATATTTTATAGTTATCGTACTTAAAGCCAAATTCGCTTAACACTAACATCGCAAATAAATTTTACACTGTCACATCTCTTTGAATTCAGATACGAAAATAGTGAAGTGATAGACTAGGTAGCTAGGTAAACTGGTCGTTAAAGTTAACAAATTACATATCTTATTGTCTTATTTATTCGATTATATGCGATTATAATTTTATATAGATTCCTCTAAAAATTGTCCATTGATTAAGTTTTGACGGTTATTACATAGATTGGCGTCGTGTCTAGATTCGTTGGAAAAAAAGACTAAATTTGCTAAACGCAAAACGGCCATTTTTTATAATTATATATTATTAATATATTAACCCCTCCTACTCAACTAAGCTTAATTGGTTAAATGGCCGGTTCTCGATAATAATCGAATAGCGGATTCGAACCTACGACCTAAAGTTTCGCAGACCGTACCCCATTGTCGCTTCAATATACATGTACACAAATAATGCTCAACTTTATTCTATAATAATATATTCTAGTCACAAAATCTGGGTTGTCATACATTGCAAAATGCAAAATGCAAAAAAGACTAACTTGGATAATCATGAAAGTGGCTGGTGCTGTTGAATATAGATGACAGAATAAACAGAAGAACACAATGAGTACAATGAATTGATGTTTTCGAGGACTGAGGTGTTCACGCCCTGATGTCATAGTTAACCAGAATTAACGTCAGCTTTTAATTATTTATTTTGGTCTACGCAGAAAGAGTTCATAGTATAGAGATACATACATATATGAGCTCTTGCATAGGTATTAGTAAAAGGTAAAAAGGTCTAAAATAAACGCGTTTAAATCAGTATTCATATATACACATATATCATATAAGTGTAAATATAAAAAATCAATATATTTAAAGTTTACCGCCTGCGACCCTGCTATGGATTTGTGAAGGATTCATTGCAAACGAGACAGTTCAAGAACCTTGACAAAGTAAAACAAACAAAGACGTTAACGCCAACAATAAAACTGTCGGGTACAGTTAGTTTCATGTTAACTCGGCGCACGCGACCATTCAATCAATTATTTGTACGGGTTAACGACGAACAACCGGCTCGATTGATATTTCGGGACGTCACATTTATTTTAAACTTAATGAATTTGGGACAAATGTCACAATTCAAGACAATCGGTGGCGGAGGTATGAACTTTCATGTGAAATATTGCAATAATTTAGTTAATAACATAAAACCTACAGATAAATCTCAACAAAATTCTAAGTGAAGATTATCTGTCTTAGGAGGAAATGTTCCATGGTACATATTTTAACATGGTAAACAAATACAGTTCACCCGATGCCAGTGACCCATAACATGTTCCTCAATTCTCAACCAGCTCACCCGATGGTTAGTGATCACCGCCGCACATGGACATCCGCAACACCAGAGGAGTCGCAGACGATGCCGGCCTCTAAGAAAGGTGAAAGCTCTTTTCTTCTTCCTGCTAAGCCGCAATAGTTTGGAAATATCGCTGCCGACATCTGATTCCGCGTATTCCTACGTGGTCCTACCGTCATTAGTCGAGCCGACCCAATCATGCTGCAGCTAGTAATAAAATACAGCACGGCTCTAGCTCTGTTAAAAAAAATATTTGTGCATACGAAGCACGACGCTACACACGGGCCCCTGCGACGACGAGCACGCAACAGCCGAATAAATCTTATCATGCCCCACCTACATTATCGGGCGACAATAATGTCGCACCAACGCGTCGCAAGTTCACCGAACTATGACCATAATACGGTAACTTCGAGACAATTTAGACGAATGATTTAAATTAGACATAACGTTTGCAGTATTTTTGCATTTAAATTACTTATTAGCTTGCGGTAAATAAATAAAGGTGATCGGTTGGCACCGAGTATAAAGAAAGAAATTATTTAAAAATTGAACAAATCTGAAATATTGTTATAACGACATCAGAGTTATGTCCGATAGATCCGCGCGACGGTTTATTGCAGTAGCAACAACTGACGAAATTTCTGGAATTTCATGTCGCTACAAACGTATCAAAACCTGTCAATGTGGCCGGAGCATAACAATACGTAAATAATTCTCTTCACTTATAAATAAAGCTCGAACTGATATCGATACCTCAGGATTATTTACATTGGCAACTTAAAGAAGCTGACCATAACTTATATCGCCGTAACCATTACATCAGATGTGATAAGCCCAGAATATGCCTCGTAAATGCACAACGATTCCTACCACGGATGATTTACGAGGCTTTGAATTGTTTCGTAAGTAGAAGGACCACGACCTCACGGAATACGTTTTTTTAATACCAGCATAACACTGCTGTGTTTCATAATGTGACCAGTAATCCGAGAACCCAATAACGAGGCCATCTCAATCCTCAGATATGTCAAAGTATAGCTGTCTTGGGCCGCAGCCATCACTTACCATCAGGTGAAGGCAGGACGTATGCATCAGCAACACCCCAATCTGGTATCATATTACCTAGTCGTCGCCAATCTTACTAACAATACGTTAAGTTTAGAACAATGATGTCAACTTAACTCGAGCATCTTTGGCTTAAAAGAAAACCGCTGTGTTTACTTAACCGAATGTGCCGTCCGGACCCATCCAGGAGGCAATAAACCATAACTCATCCTCCGTCGAAGCACGTGACTAACTAAACTTTAGTTGATTGCGCATTGGAATTGCATATTTAATTAATTTTTATCTCGGCGCCAGGAGCCTGTCGTTAAAATGCAGCAAGTCGGACCTTCGCCGGTTCAAACTTGAAGTCTCTCTCGAGGCTACGGCGTGGATATGTATCGAACTTTTATTCGTCGTAAATCATGCAAAATAGATTAAAATATCTTGAGGCGATTTCTTTTTCTTTTATCACATCTTAATACGTACAATCTTTATATGAGTTGTGTTGAGTTATGTGTGTAAAAAATATATTACTTCTGAGAATACGTTTAAAACAAATATGTATTCCTGAATGAAGCGGCGACAAAACAACGACGAGCGTGACTAAAGGGCATACAGTTCCCCCGATGGTAATGCCCAAAAACATTCGAAACACCAGGGCAGTCGCGGGTGCGTTACCGGTCTTTAAAAAAGGCTTCTTTTCTTGAAGGTTCCTAAGTCATATCGGTCAGGAAATCCCTATGGCGACAAATGTTTTCACAAGCAGAGAGCACACAGTGATTGATTACCAAACATCTTTAAATTCTTTAGTGGCTATCCATCCATCGCAGTCCTCGGGGAGGAAAACGCATGCACATCCTAAGATTTTGTTGAGAAAGAGCGGCATTCTTCACTTACTAACAGAAGTCGATGGAGGCAGGTTCGTGCTTTGTGGCAATCTATAGAGTAGCTTCATGTTCATGTACATCCAAAAGATATGTTTTACAGCAAAGTAATAATTAAATGTACAGGTGATAAAAAAAACATAAAACTCTAACACGGATAAAGAAGCAGCCATGAATGCGGAAGAAAATTAACTTTTAAAGATTTAACTAAGGTAACGAGAAAGCAATTTGAGTTTATCGTCAAAAACAATCGGACCCGCGGTACAACGAGGATTCTGACTTATCGCACAAAAAGGCAAATCTATTGAAACTAGAAAGCACCGTTTCGTTCCGTTCTATTAAATTAAACTAGAGACGGGTCTCGATTGAAGACCGCAAATGGTTAGGAGGCGGTCTTTTGAAAATTGAGACCAAATAATTAATTAAAACAAAATTACTTGGAAATATTTAATTGACAATAAGCTATATGTGTATAATTGTTTGTAATCATGTAAATCTTGTGTAACTATATATATATAGACATTAAAGTGCTATATTCGGTAACTATATTTATTAGCGGTTATTTTAACCTTTATTACTAATATTATAAATATAATATAATATAAGTAATAAAGGTGACTTCACTTTAATTTTTTCTTAAGTATAATAAAAAAGTGTAACGAATTTAGATCGTTACCAGTTTCAAGTGACTAATATTCAATTAAATTTGATACGGATATCTATGTTACTATTAAAAACAGTAAGTAATGAGTGCTCGCTTCCTTATATTTACTGCGGACACTGCAAAATGAAACTAATTTTTACGAAGTTTCGAGTGGTTTAACGTACTCGTGGTCACGGAGTTGATTGAGGCTTTCGACGTACCCGAACTACCGTCAGCTCTTAATTATTTAAAGAATCTAAAATCTGTAAAATAATAATTAAAAATTAGTTTCATTTAATCAATTCTTTAAAAATAATTCATGACAGGTTATTACCAACAGGTAATATGCACCCTTAAGTAAAAGCCACTCTTATCTTAACCAGAATGTAATAATGATAGGAATATATTCAAAATAAAGAATAGTCAAAAAGTTTTTCGTTGTTTAACATTATACCAAGGAACAAGTTTACCAGATGGTAAGTGATCACCGCTGCCTATGGACAGCCGCAACTGCAAAGGACATACAGGTGCGTTGTCGGACTTTAAGGCACTTTTCTTGAACGTATCAAGTGGTATCTGTACGGAAATATTGGCTGGCGAAAGATATTTCACAGAGTTTGTGCGTAGCAGAAATCCTGCCAAGAAATATATATATATATTTTTTACATTGAGAGTTACAAACGAGCACACAGTTCACTGATGTTAAGTGATTCCTGCGGCCCATGACATCTACATTCATCCTTGAAAAGGAATCATAATGCACATGCGTTGTCACCCTTGACTGAGATAAAATGCCTCGTCACGAGTAATAAAGGTCTCCCTTCACTCACCAGACGAAACACAGCAGCGTAATGCTGCTATTTCACGCCGGTATTCTGTGAGGGCGTGCTGCTACCCCGGACGAGCTGGCCCATTCGCTCTGCAGTTAGAACTGCAATGTAGCTCTACCACTGACAAATATATTCATCGAAATGACGAGGATGAGATTGGGAATTCTGACGCGATGTACGATGTACGAACAACTCCTCAGAGCACTGCCTATGTGTTAAGTAGTTAATACGTTAAAAAATCAAAGAGATGATTTCTTCGTAAAGTTTAGCCGTCTCATCCAAGTAATATGCAATATTAATTTTAATACAATTTGATTCGTCGTCTATCATACTATCGTCTCAAAGCAATACAAATCCACATTTTTTTTAAACTAGTGTTTCACCATTAAAACTATACTAATGATTTCATTTATACATTTTGAATTACTGCTTCCAAGTTCTAAATTATAGGTGTTTTGAATTCGCTCATATTCATAGGCACATAGCATTATTGTTTTTTTTATTATGGCACATATTTACTATTTTTTTACCTCACTTTATAATATATATTCATGTCCATTCAGCATCCTTCTTTGGCTACTGGCAGTCTCCGAGTCCGAGCAAGCACATCACTAAGCGGACCGTCCTAAAAGTCGTGAAACGAGCGATCGGCGCGTACAAAAGATAAATTTGTTGTATCTATCGATTATGATACGATAGAGATTTCTTTGCGGTTAACAAAGCGTTTTCGTATCAAATCACACAATTAGAAGTGATCGGCTGTATGCCCTGTCGGACGCTTTGTCGGCGCGGCCTGTCGTTGCAGTTGGCGCGTTCCACTGCGAGCTTCGAGCTTTGTTCCTGTTCACATTATTTAATGGTAATTCTTATTACAGTTAATAAACTTTAAAATATGTTAAAAATTAATGCTTGATTATGATTATTGATATGACTTTTCCATTTCACTATTTAATTTCTACTTCTTTAAGTAGATATGCGACGTAAAGCAGAATAATTATCTGGGGGTAAAAAAAAAAGCCTAAAAAGTAAGCTTTGTTAGTCTAGCTACAATATTTTTGAATCGGCATCGACCACTCCCTCCCAGAAAACCAGCGTGATTGAATGATGAACCTTGTGATTTATTTACAGGTGATGAAACTTTGTTGAGGATGGAGACGTCGCGGTCATCACTTGCTATCAAGTGAACTGTTTTACGTTACGTTACGTTACATTACGTGAACGTTAGCAACCCTTTATATTATAAAAAAATATACGGTTATCTTTTAGACATGTAACATGCTTGGTCATACAACGTTTATATACCTTGGACGAAGTTGAAGGCCCAATACGAACAAACCTCGGTGTTTGGCGTCACAGGGCATGGACAAGCGCTGTCGACTCAAAGGAATTAGAATGATGGACGCGTCGGTCGTGACCGGGCATTTTCTGGTGCCAGGACACCGCCGATAGCGCTGTGATAACGTGACGCTCGTGCTTAATTAACTTACGGCCATCAGGCCTGGTGACGAGAAAGTCTAAGAAATGGATAAAACTTGACCTTAAGCTCTACGATTCTTACGATTGTGTTTCAAGGAACCGTTCAAAACAAGTACAATGGAAAAGTTACTTTAGTAAGATCCTCATAACATCGTGCAACAGTAAATTAAAGGATATTAACATTCGCCTTTTCTTCTCGTTTGTTTCCAAAATTGCGGAAAACTAAGTGTCGTTTCGAATAGTTTACAGATCTCACGGTCCCGGGGGAGCTGAGGAGTTTGACGTCGGATGTCTTAGTCATATCGGGCTACCGTCAGCTCATAAATATTAATATTTGGTCTGATCTATGCAGAAAGTGCTGTGCTTTCAAGTCAGTTGCATGCTAAGTAGTTGTCTAATATTCAAATTATGATGGAAAATCAATACCGATCGTAAAAAATGACATAGATGGACAATGGACATGAAGGAATAAATGAAGATTTAGGATTCGTTGTTTATTTTGTACCTAATTTTTAAAATAAATGAATAAATTGAATTAAAAATCAAGTTCATAAATATTTTCCATACACTTATAGCATAGAAGAGAAGTGTGTCGTTTTATTTTTAAACAGTATAGGTGGCAAATGTACCTTTAATTAAGGAGTGGCTCTTTTTTTATAAGGTTTTGTACAAGTTCGGAAATACCACGCGACAGCTGAGTCCACTCTACCAATGTGTCTTAGTTTTCTTGGATAATGTAAGGTAAAAAAGGTTAAACAGTATTACAATGATATTTATTCGAGTCTACTAGGCTAAACAAAATGAAATGTTCTCCTAAGGAAGGACATGTTTACCAGACTACCCAAGGTGTAAGGTAAGGTATGTAAGAGATTGTGATATGTGTAGCGATAAAACGATTAATAAAACAGACTAAAAATAGCCTGTTTAAAAATTTACTCACTCACCAAATCATAAAACCTTATTAATAACTTGATAAAGCTTATTGATTTTCTTTACATGTTTTTGTGACACAAACGAAGACAAACCTGCTCTCCGACGGTTATTATACATCCGTTAATATATAATTAATAATATTGGTTTATTTGTACAGTACGTTGTAATTGTAGTTTATAATATGCGACGACCACGTGGCGTAGTGGTTAGTGCGACTGGCTGCTGCGTCGCGGGGCCTGAAGTGGATCCCTGCCGAGGCACAATATTTTTGTATCACAAATTGTGTTTCTACAAATGGTTATATAACAGCTCGCTCAGTTCTAAAAGTGCGGCAACATTTAAACCGTTTGCCTTATTTACTGTAAAAATATAATACTATACCTGCACACTCTATCTGTCAATATAAGATAAAATAACATAAACGTAATTAACAAAAACTCACAACTGTGTGTACCACACACACACGTGGTTTGTTTAGATGTGATTTAACTTCACTTTTCTTTTTCAACTATATTTGATTAAAGGCTTTTATAATTGGTCTGATCACTATAAATAACAAAAAAAGTAGCTTGATATGGAAGTATAAAATATTATTATTATCTAGTCATAGCCGAAACATGTCACCAAGATCGAAATCGAAGACTTCGTCCATGACAGTCGGATTAAATATTTTGGTGATTACTAAAATGGATTACTGCCAAATCATGTTCTTAGAAATCAACTAGTAATCATTGCATTAAGGCATTCATGTGTATATACCTACATCATATATATATCTCATATATATATACCTACATGTACTTAATCGAAACCAAATGAAAGCACAATTAAAAAATAATAGTTGATAGTCAATCATCTTACGAATGATATCCTATTGACAGTGTCTAATTTATATTATTCATTTATTACAATACTTTATTTTGTTATAATTAAAACTCTTGTCCAAAACAGCCCCTACAATAAGTTACCGCGGTATAAAAAATATTTCATTTGAATCATTTGGAAAATATTTAACAAATAAATATATCAGTTTTTTATATACATAGAAATAAATAACATATTTATTACCAACACTATATATGCTTTAGATTTTATAACTGATGACAAGGTCGATGAGGAATCACTCACAATCAGATGAACTGTGTGGTTCTTTGTGATCGTAGTACCACCAAGTAAATCATACTGTTGGGCACAAGCCTCTCCCCTGGAGAGGATATTGGAGCATAGTCCGCCTTGCAGCTCCATTGGGGATTTGCAAACCACACGTGTCATCAAAATATTCCCTTCACTATCGAGCACGTGGTGAGTAAACACTTAAAATAGCAATAAACAATATGCCGCCACCGCGCAGCGAGCTCTAGCCTGCTCGCGTACCGTGAAATAAAGGCGAGCGCTTACACACTAAGCAATCACGGCCTTAGTCATTCCTAATTACACAAAAAAAGTTAAAAAAACTCGATATTAAATGACAAACTAACGGTACAATTTGTGTACGCTCACAAAACTCGATCGTAAAACAAACAGATCGCAATCGAGTGCAAACAGTTGGGGCGACGCTAGGTGGTTTCACGATCAAACCGGCACGTCTCCCACGAAACAGCGCTGTCATTATTTTTCTATTTGGTGCCACGTCGAACAGATGTCGAGGAACCGTCTCAATGGAACTGACGGATTTCGTTGCATTCTCTAAGTTGTTTGTCGTCATTGTGCTAATCGCTTTCGAGACTTAATCAAATGCTTTGTCATCGACTAGTGCAAAAAAAACAGTCTGGACACTTATTTAAGAAAATTAAAGAATCATTTTGAGTCTGCGATAAAAACAAGATAAGGGTTTATTTAGCACATTAGAATACAAATAATTGTATTTATCATATCAACCGTAATAAGCGAAAACGCATTAACAATTTTTTTTAATGTCTTCGTTCATTGTACTTTTTCATTACCTAAATAGAATGCAATGTATTGTTTTTTTCTTTTATTTTAGTAACGTGGCAAACGAGCTACTTACTATGTACACCTGATGGTAAGGATAAGGATGCACAATCTTAGTGGAATGAGATGGAATACCTTGTCAGCAGTAATAAAGCTCTCCGAATTTTTACGCTCACCATACGAAACACAGCAGGTATTTGTGTTAGAGCGCAATCATTCCCAGGTCGAGCCGACCCATTCATGCTTATGCAACTAGGCTCTATCATTCTTAAAAAAAAATTATCAGTCCATTTCTGAACAGTCAGCACGTATGTTCTTTTTGCTTCGATCTTGTGTTCGAAGTTAATTATCGAATAGAAAATATACAAAAGTAATCTATTCCCTTATCAATTTAGTACACAATACGCTGTAGGTGCGTAACGCGTAACAGCTTTGGGACAAACACTTGTTTCAGTGCTTATCGTCGCTCACAACGAGAACGGCCCGTCGCAAGCCGTCGCCGGGCGACATGACTTGCTCAACCGAAGCGCCCTGTTGAATGCGACGTTGACCAGCCGTTAGGCGGGACAAGTACACATATTTCATTAAAGGATGCAGTCTCACATAGCCAAACACATAGACATCCGCAGAGGAACGACTGACGTAGTTCAAAAGATCAGTCAGCTGAAGTGGGAATGATCTGGCCGATGGGGAAGAAAGGTTCTTAAGTGGTAACCTAGGACTGACAACCACTAGATGGAGGGATGACCTACGTAAGTTTGCTGAATATTGATGGATGCAGGGGGCTTGGGATCTTGGGGAGCTATCTTCAGCAGTGGACTGTGGACGGGCTGTGATGATGTCGATAATCAATAGTAAACAATTCAGTTATATGAACATACGTTTTTCTTATGACTAGTAGAAATTAAACCAACAGCTTTTCGGTACAAAATTATGGTACTATAATTATTAGTAATTGCAGAACACGTTTTTGCTATGAACGAGTGTTTTATTTAACAAACATTATAATATGACCCATCAAATTATTAGTTTCAGACTACCATACAAAAATATTTATTAGCATAATTCTGATTTACCACACATGTATGAAGTCAATATATAAATAGTCAGTAACACCTAATTGTTGCTATTCATACACACACACACATTCGTTTAAATTCGCCGAAAAATTAAATAATACAAAAAAAATAATAAAATAAAAACAATTACAAACTGTAATCATGATTTTCTTAATTTGGCAACTACGAGTGTAAATATTTTATAGTCATGTCGTGAAAGTTCTATAAAATGTTTATTATATTATCATATCAAGATGTATGAACATATGGTGTTACTTAAGTTATTTTTAATGTATACGCTAAAAAATAATATCGTTTATTTCAATTTAAAATAAGTCCCGAATTATTCGGCAAAGTTCACCGTCACCGCGCGAACAGCGAACCGGCTAAGTGACGATGATCGACAAAAAGGGATGAAGTGCGATTTTATTAACAGCTTTCATCAATGTACAAAAAAAATAGCGTTGAATGCGTATAACAAATGATGTTGTTCGCAGCAGAAAGGGCTCCGGGGCGCGGAGAATGGGCCCCAACGGTGCGGTGATGTATCACCCGGCAGATCCATTCTGTTCGCACTTACGCACCTATTGACGAGAGGTGACGACGCCTTTTCGCTTTGACGTCGGGCTTTTCTAGATCTTCGGCGTTGTAGCGAATCATAATTATTATAGAACCTCTCTTTGTGTACACCAGACTTTTATTAGAAATTTGTCAACATAAAGAATTAAACGCAAATATTTACTTACACTGTACTTCAAGTACAAAGGTCAACTTAGACAAAATTGACAAAGAACCTGTGCACTAATTTTACTTCCACAACTTTTTAATAGAAGATTATCATATTTGTGATTCCTGAAAGACGAGAGACGAGAGATCTGTCACTTTTTTATTATTACATTCATAGTAACTAAGATGCAGTTCACCTGATGGTATGAAATCATAATGCAGATGCGTTGTCACCCTTAACGAGTAAGTCACCAGTAATAAAGATCTCACCTACTACAACAGTTTTCGGAGACATCGTTTAAAGTAAAAGTTACCTAAACTAGTTAACTTAAATTAATAAGTAAATAAACAATTACCAAACGCATATTCACTCATTCATCAAACACCTATAGAAAATCGTAAATTTCATAAGCCCATCTACTCATTTCTTATCACACTTTTAAAGTAAAACAATAGTAGTTGAAATCTTAACTAATCTAAGTTTTACCGTCGTCATCTAATCGGCAGCCCATTGGCGTGTAAACACGAACGGTATGTGCTGACTCAGCATTCAGCTTGGATTAGTTCCGAGTGCCACGATTAGATGTACTATCGTAAATGTTTACACGAATTAAAATGGATGTCCTTCATGTGGGTTTAGACCGCAGAAATATCTTCTGGTAGACACCTTTTGACCTTATTTTATACAGGATATATGGTATGTATACATTCAAATACGAAGGCATTCCCGTCGCTTTCTCTTATCCATTGGCTAAAAGTTTGGTGAACGATTCTATTTCCTTGTATTGCACAAATATTGTTGGCAATACTTTTCGGGACATATAATACTTTTCGATTCATACGCCAGTTATTTTAATCAGTGCGCTATCGATTCAACCTTATACGGAGGAAAGTACTAAGAAACATCAACTCAAACTTGTCGCTGTATCTCATGTGAAGCAAGATAGAAGACAATGGACGATGAGGTCCAATACAGTGAATAAGAGAATTCTGAACATCTTTAGACCAGCACAGAGTTTAACCATTAAAAGAAAAATTATTAGCGGGTAAACCAACTATATGTAGAAGAATTAATTCTCTCATCTGAACTCAAACAGAAAGACAAGTTGAATTTCGTTTAGTTTAAGCCGACCACAGGCGATACTTTAGAGTTAATAGCCTAATGGTTTAGGGTAAGGTCTGCTGAACTTAAGGTTGTAAGTTCGAATACACTGTTCGACTAATGTCGTAAACCTTTTCCCAGCACAAGCATTTTCGGCTTAGTTGGAGTGGTTTACCGGTAATGAGTATCGGTAAGGTAATAAGAATGCTACTCGTAGCAATTCCTAAAAAAAATATAATAGAGCAGGTAACTGTGCGCTAAGTCCAAATCAAATATCCAGCTTCTGATAAACCCAAGTTTTCATATTTGCATGGAAATCAAGCGAAATTACAATAAATCAATAATTAAAAACATAAACACGTATTAAATACAAGCAAGGTATGGAAATGATGGTTAATTAAACATTTTAATATCGATTTCTATTGGTAGGCGGCCCGGAATGAGTAGTTTGTTAATAGAAAATTACCATAAACGGATAATTAAGCACGACACAAATGACAGAGGAAAAATTAAATTATGATGAACTTATTTACATATCTACATCTGTCTATGCCAACAGTAAATTTTAACATATGATGCAAGACGATCGCAATAAACATTTTATTGAGAAACTAAGGGTGACTGAAGAACACACAGTTCAACAAATAATTTTAATCGTCATTCTGGTCATTGTCCATTATTACCAAAATAGAAGGGACAACGCAAAATAATGCATTATATTTTATTTTTAATATTAGTGCTGGCCAAACAAGCACGGCACACGTGATCATAGCTGAAGACTGTAGTCCTTAGACACTACATACATTCACAGCAAATATCCAAGTTGCATATGCGTTGTCTCACCTGTAGACTCGGGTCTTATAGTCTATATGGAACCCTTGGTCTTGGTCTTGTATGGAACAAAGCATAGTAGCGTTATGCTGGTAATGCGCGTTGGCATTCTACAACAGCGCGGTCGGTCCTGGCGACGGACACCAGTTGCAGAGCAAACGTGCAGATCTTCGAGTGGATAATCATATTATTAGTTAGTCATACGAGGGTCACGACAATACACATTTGATAGTCAAAGCTTTTTTTTAATTTATTCTTCATTACAGGTGATATTTTCTGTGTTACCTTCGGACACTTTCAATTCGTCTAAACGGAAAATAAATCACTTGGAAAATACCAATAACCACCGTTCTTCACCTCGGAAATCTCAAAGATTTACAAGAAAAAAGACAAACAATCAATCTTAACTTTCAAACCGCTTGCCATATAATTTTTAGGTTACAGTTAAATCAAGCTAGGTCATGGCAATATCGCTGATCTATTAGGATGATTTGACTTTTAGTCGAATATTCTAGCAGAAGTACGTAGTTTCCGTGATGTTATAGAAGGCAAAGGATTCCTGACTTCGGCCACTTGATACTAAAATCTCTTTTGAAGCACGTACTATCACAGACCATTCGAAATTAACTGTCAATGTTTTCCGCATTGCAGAAAAATCAGGCAACTTTTTGTTTCGGTTTAATTTTTTTTTCTGTATACTTCGTGTACGGCGACATTCCGTTGGAGTATGGTCTGGTCACCTTTACAGCACTATACCATGTAACCATATTTGGTATAACTTTGTTTTTTCTAACCGTAGTCGAATTTATCTATTATAAATTTGCACCAATTTCTTACTGCTCATTGTAGAGTGCGCGGCCTTTCAAATAACGTTTACAGAGGGATACTTGTCAATGAGCGATAGCTTGTAATACCGCTGATCCAATACCCAATTCTCACTCATGTTGTATGTAATTCGTCAATTTTCAAGAATAAGTTCGGCGGCCGACTTGTTTTTGCCTCATCTGCAAAGCTTCCCCTGCCGATTTTAAATTCAGCAAACCAAATAAAAACTGTTGTGGACGTGGACAAACAGATCTAAAAGTTGAGACTAAAAGCTTAAAATGTTCTAGCAGCTTTAAACCTTTTTAATAGACAATAAATCAAAATACAAAATTCACGTCGAGTGCGCTACATTGTTGCGAGCAAATACCCGCCAGATTCTCTCGGAAAAAACATTTGCAAAAAAAACGATTAAACAAGTGTTCCGTTTTGAAATTGAGCAGCAAATACCTTTACGGTGGTGTCTAACTTACCGGTGTCAAACAAATATGTATATTTTCTCGTAGCATGACAATTCAAATTATTGAAACTAACTAAGAAACCTCCGGGGTCTACGGTCTACTCGCTTCAGCTCACTTTTTCAGGACACACTTGAAACAGAAAGTTATTTAAATACACTAATTTTGCCGATTTTTCTTTTTAATGTTTTAATTTTTTGATTTTTTGTACCAAGAGTAGAGAGTAGAGCATATATGCAGTATGAATGGGCCGACTCTAGGAACATGCATTCCTTTACAGAATATCGGAGAATGGTGCTTTTTAGTCTCAATTTAGGGAGCAGGCGATTACAGGTAACGAGGCATGCCATCTCCGTCCTCAGCATGACAGTCGCAGTATCTTCAATCTTTCTCTTGTATCACTTGGAATCACCTAAATTACGTGTTCCGTAAAATCGGGTTTTTGTTATATTTTTTAATATAACGAAGATACCAAAAATACCGTAATCAATAAGATTATGTACGGCAACATTATTTCAGTTAAAGTTGCCATACGTACCAATAATGTTACTTCTTCAGAATCACACCTGCAACGAAGACAGATAAAAATCTACCAAATTGATTGGCTTCAACTCATCAAAATAACTTGATATTGATCTCTCCTCGGCCTTTTGATTCGTACACGTACGCATCTCTTATACATTATCACCAACATGCCCATCAAGTATTATGACAAACAGAACTCAAAATGCCGTCCCATTAAAAATGTAAGAGTCCATGTTATGCGGAGACGATTAAATTCCCGACATCGTCGGAGTATGATGGGCCTTATAAAATTTTAATGACCTCTCGCCCTCCTCAAATCGTAAAATGTAAATTTCACGAGCGATGATACTGTCACATTGCGAACGTACGTATCGCACGTCGAATGTTCATAATGAGTGTTCAAATACATGCAGCTCATCAAGCTTGCGCACCTTCTGGGGTAGACGGAACAGGGAAAATTTTACAAAACAACCAATGTAAAATGTTCAAATATCACAAACGCAAAACAATACATTATCTTTTATTTTAAATATTAGAGTTGACAAACGAGCATGGAACCCCATGCTCGAGGAAGATTCAACACACACAGCTCTGAGGAGTGAGATAAAATGCCGCCTTATCTGGGTTATCTAGTATAATTGGATCGCCGAATCGTACCTTACTAAAGATAGCATTTTGATGCTGGTATTTCACGTCACTAAGAGCATGGTCATTCACCGGTCGAGCCGATACCGAGTAAAAAAACCTGAACTGAGTAAGTAAAGAAACATGAGACGAGAAATATGAAAACTAATCTAGTATTTGTGAATATGTTCACCTCATTTCGCATTCAGGTGGCTATTGAAAATAGATATGCCTTAGATAGAAGATAATGTTAAAACGTCGTAGCTCAACACTTAAAATTATCGCCGCGCACCGGTATTAAAAATTGCTGGAACTGTAGATCGAACTCGGTTTGTTCGCGTACCGTAAAATTAAAAGCGAGCTCTAAGACTCTGAGTTGCCACGGTCCTTCGGAATACATCGGCGTCCAAGCAATTTACTAATGGCATACTATACGACGTAATTGATCCACAATGGGCGAGGGTTATTAATAGGGCGGCACTAGTTTGCAGAAAGTAGTCGGAAGCACGCATAAGGACAAGACAAAGACATCACGCGATATAGCTTAAAAGTAAATTGGATATTGCAGTAATCGTCTATATTGCGGCTTCTGCGGCCTAGTGTCCCCGGTCACGACACCTTTAATAGCTAGACTCAGTCATTTGGACCGTTAAACATTCAAACTTTATGTGCATTAAGTAGGCAGGAAAAAAGTTTTTTCTTGTGTGTATTTGATCTTATTCTATAATACTTTTTTTAACATATAATTCGGAGTATGAAATAAAACACACATACTGTACACCTGATGGCACCTATTAACGGTGGATTGACACAACTTCATATTTTGTATAAGCAATATTAGGTCGACTAACAAACGAGATAAAAGTGAACCATTTATGACCTATCGCCACGGGCCACAGACGTCACAAACCATGTGCTAGTTTGTCACCCTCAATATAATAAACAAAAAAGTTACTTAGAAACCGGCTCTGTTAAAAGTTAACGCCTATACGAGAAATGTAAAAAATCAACATTCATTCGTACGTTAAGCGCGGTTATTGCCTCTACAAAGTATCATGTAGATGATTATAACTAAGCTATAAATTAGTATTGTTAAAGCGTGCGACCGCTGATTTTCCGCAAAATTAGCGGCGCCGGCGGGGGTGGCGGCGGAGGGGGAGTGGGTGGTTGTGCGGATGGCAAGACCTGATTGACGTGCAGGTATTATTTTGTAAAACGCCGACAAGAGCAGGTTTGACGTTACCATAGGTTTAAATCAAGAGTATGTGTATTATTTGCGAGCTAGAGTCGAACGGCTCCGTCGATCGGGGAACCACGCTCTCACAGAATACCAGCGTGACCAGGAGCTTAGCGGCTTCTGTGCTTCGTATGGTGACTAGAGACAATGAGGCATTGTATCTCAGTCTTCAGGGGCTGACGGCCCATGTGCATCTTGGATCTTTGTTGAGAATGGACGTCAATGTCGTGGGCCCCAGTGATCACTTATCTACTTTACTGGTGTACTTCGCGCACATTAGCAAACCCCTAACATTGCATTAAAAAAATTGACGGGAAACTTAATTTTTAATATTCATTCCCAATTTTACTTGACCGTCAAGAAGGGTTTTGTTTTTCGCCGCGATCTATGTAAGATCACTTAGTCCATTGTAGCAACCCTAGTTGAATTTTAACTATTTAGTTGTCGTTGGATTAGTTATGACGGCTGATCGATAATGAATAAGGATAAATGGCGCGATTAACTTATTACTCAGGAGAGCAACTTAATTCCTCACATCAATGAGAACCTTAGTGATGGCAGGAGTTAAGGGTCGAGTCGACCAGGAAAGGACCATGCCAGAATACGTTAGGTCGTTTGTTGAGAATAATTCTAATGGGCCACAATCATCGCTTGCATTTAAATTGTACTGAGGGTGACAAATGATAATAGGATATACAGCATAAGAAGTGATTCCTACGACCCATGACAACCACATTCATCCGTGATAAGGTATCATGATGCAGGTGCGCGATGATGTAATGCCTCGTAATCAGAAAAAGGGGATTCGGATCCCACACTCATCTGGTATTCTAAGCGAGGTCCGTTCCCGGTCGATCGCACCCATTCGTGACGCTCGAAACAAACAGCCGTAAGGCTCTACCATTGCTTGAACACATCACCGCCACAACTGTTTGCTATATATATAGCTGTGTAGGGCAGTCACAAAAGTAATGATAAGCGACCTGCGGACGCACGGTAGGGGCTGCGCTGTCCGGTCGCGGCGTGAAGGCTAGTGAAGTTTATGCGTTTGTCGAAAATTGTTAATTTGCCTGTCGATCGCGCAGTTGGCCGCCGAGGCGACAACTCGACCTCATCCCGTGTTTAGACTCTCCATTGACGTTCGGTGCTCCCACGACGTGCACGATGTCGGATGGATCGCATGCGTAACATAATAATGTAAAATATTATTTATATAACATACGGTGACAAACGAGCACACAGTTCACCCGACGGTAAGCTAACACAGGTCAACGTACAAACACCGAAATACATCGACATTAAACATTCAATAAACACATGTGTTGTCTTTCTTTAGGACTGAGATGGAACACTGCGTCATTAGTAATTGTGTGTCACGTTCCCTACATTTACCGCATTACATGAGGTGTGCTTATTTGTCACCTTTACTTAAAACGATATAAAGTTATGTTTTGGAATACTAAAATATACCACCACAAAAAAAGTGAAAAATATAGCTTCTATAATTAACTTTTCGTATGAAAAATATTTTCAGTTTTAAATCTAAAACAAAATGCGTATCATATTGTATTGTTATCGGTCCTTATCACGTTTGCAAAATTTCAGTTGGTTCCGACGTCTGGAAGAGTGTGAAAAGTTTCAATTATTTATTTATTGCTTCATGTATTATTATTGTATGAAGGCGGACTTAATGTCATAGGCATTCTCTACAAGTCAACCTAAGGATGATGTAGAGATGAGTCCAGTTCGCAAAAAACAAGTCATCCAATTGAGTCCTTCGATTCAATTGGATGTGTTATGCTTAAAAATAATATAAATATAAAAAATTCTGTCAATATAAATAATATTTCCAGGATGTGTAGTACATTGAATAAAACTATTTGTACAAATTATGTCGCGTAGCTTTTTTTTAACGACGTATCGTGTAATTTGCAGCACTCATGGTCACCGGGAAGATAACTGTTTGATGTCCTGATGTCCACTCAAGTGCTCTCCTGCACTCAAACTCACTAAATTCTATTTAACCTCACCGAATACGAGCGTAGAATAGAAGCATAACGCTTATGTGTTTCGTATGGCTAGGATAACCATTTGTTCTCAGCCCTCAGGAGTAACATCATGTGCACCTTGAATATTTGTTGATAATAGATTTATGTAGGTGATTATTATTCTCAATCGGCTTACCGTCTGGTGAACTGTGTGCTCCATTGTCACCCTCAGTGCAATATACTCGATCGTATATCGAGCTATCAAACACGTGGACCCACAAGACAGTATTTGAAGTCTGCACAAGGCGGGATTGGGCGAGCGGCGAGCGGCGAGCGGCCCGCTGCGTGGGTGACACGTGTCGTGAGCTATGCACACTGACCATTGAAAGGTCCCCATTGAAATTCACACCACTGTCGTTGCGACCGCGCTTACATTTGCATGCCGGGAAAGGTCAACAGTGCAATTATTTCCCATGTCGATACGCCATAAAACAACCGACGACTTACAGAATTTTATAATGTACGATTTTAATATGATTATTTAGATTTACGTTAATAATTTTTAATTTTTATTTTATCGAAATGGACACGTCTTAAAAACAAACGAAAATCCGTAAGATTCGTTTTATTCAACCATAGACCATACCATGATGTATACCACCTCTACAAGTACTATAACTAATATATTAACATTTTTTATTGACAGTTACGCCACTGTTGCATTAAACTACGGTGAGTAGAACCGTAAAACTTGACTAGCGTGGAACTGTGTTTCATATGGCTGTTGTATAGATCTGGGGACACAATTATTCTCGTAGGAAACGAGGTATTCTACCTCAGACCTCATGGCTGACAACGCATGTGCAACTTGATTCTATGTCGAGGGCGCATGTAGATGTCATTGGCCGCAGTTATCACTTATCAGGTGAACTAAGTGATCATAGTCATCCCTCTATCAATTAAGGGCAAAATTTTAAAAAGTCGTGTCGTAGCCGTGTCGCATGATAGAAAAGTCACTTGAGCGAGCGTGCCAATAAAATAGGAACATATCCATCACCTCTATAAGGAACAGCCACCTGATACATAATAATTACACAAAGTTTCACACACGGCTGTAAAAATGTCGGCGGGATGGGATATTAACGAAGGGACAATGGGAACGTTGAAGTGCTATTATACATTGAAATAACCTTTTATTGTTTTCTAACGCAATAGTTAGTATTGACATGTTTGTACTGCCACTTACCATTGAGAGGTTTCAACTTGTGTTTGCTTGCTTTTTTTTTCAATTTAGAATATTTTCTGTTAGTTTTTACGACTCGACAGCATCGTCTTGTACTGTGATAACTCAGTGTCTAAGCGCTCGCTTTTAATTTCACGGTATGCGGACACAGAGTTCGAGTTACGGTGTCGGCACCGATGAAATTGTTAATTGCAATCTTAAGTGCTAATTTATCACGTGTTCGGCGGTGGCATGTCAAAGAGATAAATAAAAAAAATCAAAGAAGTGAAGTCCGCCATTCTCCAACACAGTTGGGGACTATCGTCCAATTACCGTAACTTTAAATATAGCCCAATGTTTAAAGGTACGGTCTGCGGAACTTAACGTCATAGGTTGGATCCTGCCATTAGACTGTTATCGTCAACCATGTCCTGGCACAAGCGTTTCAGTTTCAAAAAAATAAGCTCTGTAACAAAGAGGCTTATGTCCAGCAGTAGGATTTCAGTGGTAGAGCTACACTGCAGTTTAATTGTAGCTGCAATATGAATGGGTCAACTCGACGGGGTAGGACTACGCCCCCACAGAGTACTAGCGTAAAATAGCAGCATATTATTATTGTGTTTTGTCCAGTGCGTGCCGGGATCCGGCGACCTTTATTAGGTGACGAGGCATTCCATCTCAGTCCTCAAGGGTGACAACGCATCTGCATTATGATTCCTTGTCAAGGATGAATGTAGATGTCATGGGCCGCAGGAATCACTTACCATCAGGTGAACTGTGTTTGAGTTAGTTACTCTGAATTTAATTTTAAAAAAAAAGATTTATTTCTATCGTCTGTTACTATACTCTACCAAACGCTGCGATTACTCTGTTTGTATTTTTTTTATAACACCAGGGTGACAAACGAGCACAGTTCACCTGGTACGCGATGACTGCACTCCATGACATTTACATTTCGTATCATCAAAGTTTCAGCACGCCCATCCATCGTGTTCCTAAGAACAAATGGAATGCTATCGTACCTGTAATTGGGTCCCTTCACCCAACATATTTATTATATGTTTGTGATTGCATACCAATATATAAACTTGTTACTGAAATGTATGCATCTATTCTAAATTCAGTAAATAAATTATCATATACATAGAAAAAACTTTATAACAGATTGTATATATTAATTAAAAATTCACAGAAATGTTAGCGAGTTCCGTTTGTCGTAGGTCGGGGCTTCACATTAATAACACTTGTTTAGATCTATCAGTATTGCGGACAGAAGGAACCGTACCAGTCTCAATACGATCATCATCACAGCCGTGTGCTGTCGGCGGAAGAATACGCCACCCCATCCCTTCCTATGGGTGTCGTAAGAGGCGACAATAGGGTTTGCGATAAACACTAAGACGGCGGAATATCCATCTCAATTTACTAACTTATACGATCAACAGCGTCGGAGGATCAAGGTATGTGGTAGTTGCGGCTGCCAGCCAGCTCGCGAGGCATGGCAACTATGGCAAACGTACCGCCCATGAGTTCCAACAGGGTTCATTACGCACATCAAAGCATTCCTTTATTTATTCGTTCTTGCGTCAATAGCCTAATTAGGTTTAGGTTACGCGTTGCGAATCTTCGTAGGTTCGAATCCGCCCTTCAACGATTGTGTTGAACCTCCTCCTCAGCACAAGAGTTGTAAGTTTAGTTGTAGTGACAAACGGGATCGTTGGTAAGGCAACAGAGCTAGTATTCCTTTAAAACAAATTAATTGTTGCTTCTTACTAGTCAAGAAGTATTCACAAATTTAAACAAAAAGAATTGGAACATTTGTGCATACAGGTTCGTTACGATATCCGCCTTAATGAATGAAATGTACCACAGGGGTCGGAGCGCAGCGGTGGTGCGGCAGCGGTCTTTGTGCTTTGAATGATTTCGCTCGACCGTAAAGCCAAGGAAGAGCAGCACACGCATTTTGTACGGTACTACGGTTACTACTTACAGACATTGCATCTCAGTCCCCAGTGGTGACCATGCATTTATACTATTTTTTAATTTTAACGAGTTCATCTGTTAGCAAGTGATTCCTTTGGCCCAAGACAAGGAGTCATAATGCAGATACGTTGTCACCCTTGAGGACTGAGATGGAATACCTCGTCCCCAGTGATAAAGGTCGCCGGATCCCTGCACTCACTGGACGAAACACAGCAACATTATGCTGCTATTGTATGCTGGTATTCTGTCTAGGCGTGATCCTACCCCGGTGGAGCTGACCCATTCGATATGTAGACAGAAACAAACTGCAATGTAGCACTACCGCAACATGCTGAATCTTTGTTGAGAACGACTGTAGGGGGACAGGCCACACTCGTCTAACCATCTGGTGAGCCGTGTGCTCGTTTGCCATAATTATTTAAAAAAAAAACTAAGAAACGCATTACGATCGCAGCGAATTTACGCTTGCAGAATGTGAACTACCTAGATATAGAATATTTGATCGATTTAAGATTTATCGGTCATCACTCTATTTAGTACTGGATCAACAGAAGCATACGCCGCGGCCTGCGGTCAGCAGAACAGCAGTCAAGTGCTGGAATAATGACGATCATAACGATGATTCATTATTTTCTTTACTGCCAGTCCTCTCAAGTTACAATGCTCTATAAACATCTTTGACATACCGCCATATTGACATTTAACCAAGTGCATGGGATTACGCGTCAAGAACGGTACAATTAACGACATACCTATTTAACGATTGTGGCAAAATTAGTAAAATACTTAGTATAAGACCCTCGATTGCGCAGTAGTGAAGAACGCAGTGTCAGGGACAATGAGTGCCGGAGACCAGTAATTAGTTGGTATACAATCGACTTCGACATATACTATTTTTTATCTAGACTGAATCCAATCAATCCGCATCAGTGCCGCGTCCAGACTGATTGACGCACAGACAGACGGCCCGGCTGATTCAATATAATTACGATGCATATTTTACTATACACCATTGTCTTCGTGTCAATTCCAAGTGGCCTCTCCTACGTTATAATAAAGGTGATTTTAGCATACTTCATCTGCAAATTATAATTTGCCTGTTTACTCAAGTTGATGGTAAAATATTATTATCGGAACAAAATCACTTTTATTCAGTACATCGGTCATCTGTAGATATGCAGATTGAATTGAAGGTTATGAAGATTGTTATTTAGAAAACAAAGATATTGCAAAATATCCAGTTACTCCACAAGAGATAAAGATGCATCATATAGAATTATATTGCGGTAATAGTTATATCGAACTCGACTACGACGATATCTGCTTGTTATTATCAAATAAAAACAATTATGCAAAATATATTATAGAGGAAATTCAGACGTAGTTTACACATCCCTTAACTATTGTTTACCACGAAAAGTCTCAAAAACGTAAGTAGAAAGCAGTGGGACCCCGTTCCTATAAAATTAACAGTCTATTTATACAAAGCAAACTCACAAGTTAATTTTTTCATAGTGTTATTACGTGGTTATATTTAATTTTCTAAAACTACATATTTATAAACACATTCTCTAATAACGAATCTTTTGTGTATCAAGTCTTATTTAATGAATATGCCCTTAAACAAAAAAACCCCAGGGGTCGCGACCCCCAGGTTGAGCAATGATGCCCTAAACCTGGCTATATCGGCGTTCCGTATTTTGATATGTTGCCATACAAATGGCGAATCTAAAATTAATAAACAAACAACAAGTTACATAAATATTTCTTTTATAATCAAATACAACACATTGAATAAAACTAATTTTCGCGGATTTTATCGTGTTCATTTTTTGAACTTTTTCGTCCGGACAAAACACGGTTACAGCTGATCGAGCGATAATAATTCGAAAACAGATACGCGGAGAACAAAAAGCTGCATTAATTTACACGCACACGCGCACACGCAACGTTACGCCGGCGGGGCTCGTCCCGCTGATTGATGCGGTGATTGATGCCTTGATTGATTGACAGCTGACGCGGCCAGTCGCGCAATGTAATGAGCAAATAGGTCGATATTCGCATAGCTAAGTTGACAACGGCGTGCGTAAGAGATGTTTCTTTTTTAACAAATATTAGATTCGCGATTAATACTTGACTCGGATAGATCATTCGTGATTGATTGAAATTACTTTCTGTTACGGAACAGAAAATCATATGAATGTAAATATAGAGGTAGTGCCAAGCTGTTTTCTTGCTATTGACCGTGACCATGCCTTCCAAGAATACCAGCTCGAAATAGCAACTGCGCTGCTGCGAAGGTGGCTCAACAGTTGCCCGATGACATGCACGAAGCATGTCACGCTTGTATGAAATATGTAAGAACACCAAATTAACGTTTTTTTTTCAGTATTTATTATGAAACACGAGGAATTTAACTTATATCATACACAAGGTAATGTGTGTCACACATTAAAAAAATCATGTGTGTAACGTTACATTACTCCATAAAACATTTTATAACAAATCAAATTACAGCATTTTGATCACATGGCTGTATGAACTTAGATCTTTTTGTCTTTACACGAGAAAATATTAAAAGAAATTGATATAACAATGATCACATTTCCTTCAATTATTTATTTGTTACATTATTCAACCGCTAAGTATAGTTGAATAATTTAGATCGTAAGAGATATGTTTACAAAATTTCACTCAAGAATTAAGAGTGCATATAAATTCCAATTCATCGTCATCATCACAGACAATCAACAATCCTCCTGCTGAACACAAGCTTCCCCATAGATCGCCATAAAAGCGCAATCCTGAGCAGCTCACCTGCAGCCATCGGCTTCCCGCAAACTTGAATAGGAAAAATTTCAATAAATATGAAAGAAAAATTGAATTTAGGTAAAACGAGTCTATTGTGCCAGTAGGCCAAAAACATACAACAGTAAAGCGTCTGTAGCGTAATGGTTTGGGGTACGGTCTGCTAAACTTAGGGTCGTAGATTCAAATCCACCGTTCGACCATTATCGTGAACCGTCTAGCACATCGTTGGTCAACCTTGGTGCCGGGAATCTGTTCAATAAATAAGACCTGTATACTAAAGATTATTCTATTAAAGGAGATAACTTTAATGTAGTTTTATAAAATTTAATATTACCAACAAGATAGGACAAAATAATAGCTTGCAGTGCGAAGGGGTCGCGAAGCTTTTTAATTGTCTTTACGACTTATTCGTGGGTTATAGAAAAATCGTTGAGAAACAATAATCTAGAACAAGTTTAGTTTGAGTTAACCGGAATATTATTGTTGTTATAAGTACTGCACGAATTAAAAAACTAATAGTATTGATAAAAATGCATAAACAACGTGATACGTCAGTAAATAGTACGAACGATATTGAAAATTTCCACCTTCAGCAGCTGCTTACGGGGCAGGTGTGAGACGTGTCAGGCCGGGCACGTCGCCTGGGTTTGATTTATACTTGATATGTTTATTTAAACGTGAAATTCAGCACAACACCGCTGTGTTTCGTACAGTGTGTGTACAGGGTTCCGGTGCAATTACAGCTGAGTAGACACCTGACAGGCCAGACCTGGGCAGGCCCACGCGTGTGCAACTTGAATCTTTTTTCGATGTAGATGTGATGGGCTGCAATCATCACTCGCCGTCAGGTGAAGTGTGTGCTCGTTTGACACCACTCATATTGTTTCAAAAAGTGTTAATTTTAGTAAACACAAGGGAATATTATTATTCATTATTATTCAAAATGTTAGGGTCTAAATAATTAACTCATAAAACACAATCAGTGTTTTATGAATTCATTATTGATTGTGCCGAAAATAAATATTTGTCAGTTTTAAAGTATGGATGATGATACAGCGGCTGACTGCGTTAAGGTGCCGTCATGCAGGGAAGCTGACGAGGGTGAAGTCGTCACTGTTTTATCATATATTACATGAATTTATATCCATTGCTACTCACATCATTTAAAATAATTTTCTTATGAATTTAACTTGAGCATATGTTATATATACTGTGTACAATATTATATTTATATATATATGTATGTATATGAATGTACATTTGTATAAGTAGTATATTTTTAGCAATATAATTAGTTAAAATAAGCAGCTAACCCCTGAGATTACTCTAAACTTTAAGTTAATCGTATCGGTCCCCACGATGCAATGTTGGTATCATAGGATATACGTCATAACTATGTAAAAACCTCTGCATATACATATGCAATTTTATGATAATTTATTTATTAATAATTTTACTGAATTAGTTATTTATGCAGCAATAAGTACATTTCTTTCTTACTTACTTTCCTCCTGACCGATTTCGTTAGCTTAATGTAACACGACACCAACTGCGCACAATAAGTTACAGTGCCGTAAGGATTCGCACAGACACAGAGACACATTCCTTGTTGCCTTGTGCAATAAGATCAGGGGAAGATTCATATGCAGTTTCATTGACATACACAATACAATTGACCAGTAGACTCTAAATTTGTGATCCACAAATACTATTCCTAGGACACGGAATCGAACCCAGGATCAATGGCGCTAAAGCCAAATACCACAACACACCACGCGGTCGTCCCAATTTTAATTAATCTTTAAATATTAATTAATGATTGCGCTACAAACAGCTGCACAAAGAATGAAGTGTTCCTCTATTTGAGATTACTTGTAGGTACTTACGCTCGCACTTTTTAAATAATAAAATAAGTAAATAGTGTTTTAATTTCCATAACATAAATATACATACACACATATATATATATATATATATATATATATATAAATAAGTATACAACAGTCTATATATTATTCTCACTGCTGGGCTTAGGGCTCGTCAGTGGAGAGGGTGTTAGAGCATAGTCCACGATGCGGCTTCAATTCGGATTAGTGGACTTCACATGTCTTTAAAATGTTTTTTTAATTAATTTCTTACACATACAGGTTGCCGGCATCGGACATCGGGGCGAGAATTAAAAGCCAGCGCTTAGACACTGGTTCTAAACCTTAACTGCCCTTTCAACCTCATTCCTTCGTACGTATCAGAAGCCTAAGCAATAGACTTAAAATGACAGGTTAGTATTTCGTCTTTAAAACTTTATACCGGCGCACTTTGTACAGATCCTCGGTCTAACATAATCTACATAGATTGGCACGGAGCACGATCCTGATCGATCGGTCCTTGTTGTATACAAATTATTACTAATATATTAATATCCTCAACGAGAAAAGTCAGGAGATTTATGTAACTGCTTTACTATGCACCTCTCTGACCTCCACGATCAAGCAATTGAATGCAGATCGAACTTAGGTAACCTATAGGTAATGTATGACGTTATTCCGAGATAGAACTATAATATGACAGAGATTTTCAACGCTTATCACCTGATTGTATGTTAGTGTAGTATTTCAGTGATGTACCGAGATATAGTCATTTAGATGTGTTTCACACGGTGAGTGTAGGGATCCGGGGATCACATAACAGGTCATGTGATATTCCATTTCAGTCCAGTCCACAGGGGTGATAATGCATAACCTTCTGTGAATCATCGTTAAAGATCTTGAATCTTTGTTAGATTTATGTAGATATTATGCGCCGCGGTAATCACTGACCATCAGGTGGACTGTGCTGGTTCACCCATCCGTATATTCACTTTACTTAACAGAAACACATTAATTACGTCACAAACTTTTATCTCCACATTTAGGTGTAAAAATAAAACACAACATTAGCTTGTTATCCCACGCCGCCATTGTGAGTGGATACTAAAATTGTAAAATAACGAGTGAGTTGATGAACTGTACCGACATTTTGGCCGGCGACCTTTGGGTCACATTACCATTTGACTTACCGGTGTCCCGCGGATCCACCTGCACGGCTAGCACGGAGCTCCGATACCATCGTACTCGGTGAATAGAAACGTACATCAATAAACATTCCTATCCAGATACTGATCTAGACAGATCTATATCTACGTAATCGTTATAAATTTGATGTCAGAAAAGGCATAGGCACTATCAAACATGCAGCCCTTTAGTTCTGGACTTTTAAAATGAGGCTAACGTATACGTATTTATATATACTAATGTGACTAATAGGGAACTTCGGGTTCGTGGATGCTCTGATCTATCTACTAAACTAAACCTTGGTAGGACGGCAATACAGGATCCCCTGTTGCCATAGAAAAGCGACGCTGATGACGTGTTTACGCTCATTACAGGAGTGAACGGTTTCGTAGGAGATCGTGGAACTTCTTCCGAGTGGCCAATGAGGTTATTTCAGTGTGTGATGGTATCCTTTGTAGATTTCTCCTCCGGATACGAACAGAAAAGGTATTTTCATGACAAAGCATTAATTTATGAGAATGATGCAATCTTAAGTAATTTAGTTTTTATTTTTAATTTAATTAGACATGCAAGGTTTTATGATTATTTATGTGATGACAATGGATTGAAATACAAATACGTGCAAAAAATCCGCAGATACTTTCGATCTTTTCCAAGGTCCATTTTCCAACAGTTGCGAGGGAACCCACACAGGTAAAAAGGCATTGGGTGAGAGGTTACAACGCATGTGCCTTGAATGTCTGTTGAGGATAACGATGTCACGGGCCGCTGGACCCAAATATTAAAAATATATATATACCTCATCTATAACACGGGATTGACTGTACTTAATCAGAATCTAGATGTCGCAACCTCGCCTCTCGTCTCGCCGACAACCAACGTTGTTTAAATGAGTTCTCAACTATATCACCAGTCACCAACTCCATCATTTCGACCTCCTGAGCTACTTACCTATATGACCAGACAAGCCCAAAACTTATTTTCTATTTACATCCCAAACTGAGATAAGAAAGGTCACGTCTAATAACATCTCATATAAATTATTCTTTCATGTACACCTGTGTGTTTTTGAAACGGTTTTTCTAACGTATACGTAAATGAATATCCACGGAACATATTATATTAAGTATTTTTGAGAAACGTATAAATTTCCTAATAAATGTTCTTGATTAGCCCACGCGTTTTATCGAAATACGCTTTGCTTTTATTCTGAATTGTGTCATCAAACTTGTATATAACGACAAATTAATATATAAAACTTTTTAGCGTACGTAAATTAAAAACTAGCAATACCATAAAATTATTTTAACACATTGCAGAATTGTCAAAAAATTATCGCATATAATCACTTTAATGACTCGTAAAACCTTTATGTGTGTATATAAAATTATTTTATAATTAGGCTTGCATATACCTGACGACGATCGTGACCTCCTGATAGATCTCAACCACGGCGATGTCTTCCGGTATTTATCGGATGACATGAACCGTGCAGCATATAATATATGTATGTACGTGAACATCGCAAGTTATCGTACTTTTTTATAATATTTAAAATAGAAGAATGGGGATATTTCAAAAGAAACTTCACCAAAAATCTTAATACCATATTCAATCCAATCTAGAATCCAAGCCAGTGCTTGTCTTCAATGGCACCCGGTGTTAAGCGTTGATGTATGTATTCGTTGATAATAGAGGAAGAAAGGTTCATACATGCGGCAATGTCGTTAGTCCGCTCTCCACGGCCAAACCACTGGAAGATTCTATGCAGCATTGTACACACATTTTGATTCAATAAAGAATTAATCAATCAATACATAGATCACACCAACAATTCAAAGATGCACAAATATAATTCCTCAATTTCTATTAAAACACAGGGCACAGCTTTATATAATAATAAATAAAATAATTTTTGTAAGAGTAAATAAGTTCTAAATGTGTGACCGCAATTGTGCATTCTAATGCCTTAAAGTACCCAGTCTGGTGACGTGTAAATCGGCAGTTTTCATTCCAAATAACCTATCAAGTCAGCTTCAATCGACCAGGCCACGAGATAACGTACTCGCAGCAGCATCTTTACAAGTCATTAGATGTGTCGGTTGCCCCCTCCCCCCCTACTGCCGCCCCCCAGGCCGCCGCACCCGTTTGTAATTAACCGAGGGCCATAAATTGACCGTAACTGTCATATCATATTGATTTAGTCCCAAGAGTACGACGGGCGCGCGCCTTCCACGGAGTTTTGAGCTTCAGATGCGAACGCGAAGCTGTTTTTTATTGATTATGTACCAATGTTACTCAATCCAACGGAAATGTTTTAATATAATTAATGTTCATTTTTTTTTATGGCTGAGTTGAAACGTGGCCTATGGCTCAGGGCATTAAGCCGAGAGTTTATTAATGTGTAAACAGGACAAGGGATCTCCAGACTGAGCCTCGGTCTCGACCGGCACCCTGAATGAAAACCCGCGCGAATGAAACTGACTCAAGGGTGACCGAAAGGACTGAACCTTTTGTTTATAAGCTCATAAATTTAATTTCAATGAATGGACCGTAACCATCAGATAGGGAAGAAAGAGACAGAAGAGACTTCTTTTTAAAGGACGGCAACGCATCTCCTGTAGTGTCCCGTGTGTATAATAAAAAACAATAAAAAAAGGAACTGTCGAATTTTGTCAACGATATGCGAAGTCGCAGACGTTACAGCTTGCGTAATACCGTATTATCAGTACCTGCTACATACTGCACCGTAATTCGACTTTTGTTTTCCCATATAAGTCTGTGTGTGTGTGCGTAACAGTGATCTAATTTAGCCCACACATGGGTGGAGCGAAGACAGCATTATTGCCACGAACGAGTGAGACTGTCAAAACAACGCCAACTAGCGAAATCGTACAAAACATTTGGTCAGCGAGTGATAGAAAACAAACACTCACTTGCCATTCTTGAACATATGATCCGATTCAACAAACATTATCGGGGATTTTACGAGCAGCCGAGATCAAAGTTACCCGAAATATCCTATCGTAATCAAACCGCGCGACCCTTAACGTGAGATAATAAGGCGTAAATTTGTACGTTATGATGTACGCGCAAACGTATCGGCGGCCATGTTGCCCCCGTCAACAATGGCGGACGGCCAGTGTTGCCACACCGATGACGCTTTTCTTTTTCTCATAGTTCTTTATTGCACTAATTCCGATTGAGCATACTTATTTCTTTTTTTCTTGTTTATACCACGTCCCGAGAATACTTCTGATCAGATATCGCTGATTGGTTCTAGCGATGGCTGATCAAAGAGGCCGTGGATTTGATTTAGGAAACAAACGCTTCCTTTATTTGAATGTTATCAATTCTTTGCAGCGTAGCATAAACTTGCGGTGTTGTTTATTTTTATGTAACCATATTGAATGAGTTACGATATTCTATATCAATACAATAGTCTTGTACCGTTCAAATTGTATCATCGAGCAATATTTTAAACTGGTGTAGAGGAAAACAATAGGATTATTTAATGTTTGTAATATCGTCAACAGATATATTAATCTGTGCGTTGAATAAAGAATCGTGTAGCTTACAGAACATGAAACTTCATTCCGACTTAGTCACAAGACGAATAGGTTCATGAGAACTTATTGGTTTAATAGAGTTCGACATGCCGCCAATAAATTTATTGTTAGTACAAAAAAAAGAAACTAGTTTCCGAGTAACGATATCGGAGGCACTAAAAATTCCACATGATTTGGTCTCTGTGTAACGTAAGGTATAAATCGTGAAATGTGTCAATTAACTCAAGTTTAATGTTGTATTTATGTAAATCATAGTCTGACGGACGTTGGGGGGTTAGACAAAGAGACGTTTGACCGCGACACGACCCGGAGCATTTAGATAAATTGGGTATTTTTTCGAAATGTCAGAGCGACTCCAAAAAAAACTATCCCGATACTTGATAGATAAGTGTCCAAGATACTGCGCGATATACATATGCCGAGACGCATAAATTTTATTAATTACTTACTAATATTTGTCTAAATGTCCTCATAAAGTTGGACGTAAGGTATCGTTTCCACTCACAGTGGGCCGTTGAGACGCGGTCTCGCACGCCGATAACATAAATAAAAAAGGATGTAAAAGTTTTTTTCTTGAAGGATATTCAAATAAGAACCGAGCATCTCAAATATTAGGTAAATTAAGTGATAGCTCAGTATTCGGAGGATTGCTTTTTAATTTTAAAATACGTGAGCAATCTGCATTCAACCCCCGTAGTTGAACAGTAATTGCCGATAATTGTTATATGTAATTTGAAGAGGTGATCAAACACAGTTCGGTGACGGTCGTGAGCTTATTGCAACTACATCCATCCACAACAATGACTCAGGATGCAAATGCGTCGTCGCTCCTGAAGACTGAGATAGAAAGACTGCTAACGTAATGGTCGCCGGAACACAATAGCTGATACGCCGATATGCTGTAAATTCATGTCCCGGGTCCCGGCTAGCGATCGAAGACCTAAGTACACGTATTCCTCCACAGTCCTTAGGGATAAAGCATGCGAATCTTGATCTTTGTTGAAGATGAATGTGGATATCATGGGTTGCAGATCACATACCATCAGGTGAACTTTGTGCTCGTTTGTCACCTATTATATAAATGACGGGTCTGATCATTGTTTATTTAAACTAACAATTTTTTTCTAAATACTTAGTTTTCGTGGTCGAAACAAGAAATGTCGCTGTCGAAATCCCATGTTAGAAGTCAAGGTAGAACCATTATGCAACTAAATTGTAGATGCGACGTGGCACACTAATAGGTCTACTCGACCGGGGAAGCGTACGATTCTTCACAGAGTATCACCGTTAAATAACGCCGCTATGTTTTGGCTGGTGGACGAGCTTCCTACCTTGGTCCTCAGGGTGACAAGGCATCTGCACTACGATTCCTTACCGAGGATGTGTGTGGTGTTGTCGACCGCAGCCATCACTTACATCAGAACTGATCGCTTCTTTATCAACATCAATACAATAAAACATTTATTACCTTACACCTTAGGTTTATGCTGGTACCATCACGTATGTTAGGGTTTCGAACATCCTGTTCCTATTTTAATATAAAAAATATAGCACTTAAATAACACTCAACAAATCGCTTATTTATTTTTAAACTCCATGTTAGAAAGTAACAGCTTATATATTCTAATCCCACTGTTAGTGGGTTAGGGAACAGTTCACCACACGGCGCCGGGCGCCGGTGCAGATTGGCGGATTTCACATGGATACGGAATATTTTTTTATTCATGCAGGTTTCCTTACGATGCTTTGCTTCACCAAAACTGACATACCAGGACTCGAAGCTAAGTTTACTATTCATTATGGTTCACAGTTTATCGATCTATCGATATTGTATTTTGTGCGATTTTATAAAATTTAAAATTGTGTTATTAAAGGAATGCTTTGCCAATTAATAAAGTCTCTGGTTGGTATTGATTGAGATGATATGATATAGTTTCCAGTTTGGGAAGGAAGCAGGAACCAGGGAAAGGGCACATCTACACAGAATACCAGCGTGAAATAGCAGAATGACGCCGCTGTTGTGCTTGGTGATCCGGAGAACCAATTACGTTGCCAGATCACATTCCATCTCAGTCTTCAGTGACGTATGCGCGTCTTGAAACTTGGTCGAGGATGAATGTTCTTAAAAAATCCTTCGAATGTTATTAAAAAAAATACATATTCAACTTACCTATCACTAATTGTTTTAGAGCTAATAAATTAAGAACACTAATGTTGGCTTTATAATATGTAAATAGTAAGGTCCATAAATAACACAAAATATCGATACCGCGACATCCTCAGCAGCGAATACATGTGTCAAAAGACCCATGGCATATAAATAACGCTATTAAAAAAAACAACATCACGAAGGTTGAAAAGACAATTAAAAGCAACGATCACGTTTAATAGACGCGTAAGATAAAGAAACCGGTGGACGAGAATAAATATGTTCTATAGTCGAAATAAATATGGCGGATGATTTACGGCGGTATTGACATTGGTTTCGCGGGCTTGGGCGGCCATCTTGAGTTTGCTAATTGCCGGTTTATGTGATTAAATCAGTCACGCGTCGGAAAACAGACGGATACGTGCGTTTCACAAATCATTATTTGTTTGATCGATATTTCTTGTTAATTCATTTGTTTTTTCTCATTCGATTGCGTCACCCGTCGAGAAACAAATGGTATCCATTGTTCATTAGTGGCATGTTTTTTTGTAATCTCGCGGCTGAGTTTCACCAAAGATGGATGTGGATCTCAATCAATGAATTGATCTAGACGTTGATTCACAGTTTGCATTATTCAATGTGATGCCAAATATATGTTAATGATGATCTTGGTCACATGTCGTCGACTCCAACACCTTTAACAAATATATACCAGACCAGATAGAATATAAATTTAAGAAGATTATATATATAATATAGAATAGATACCAGTAGAGCAACACCGGAGTTTGTTTTTAGCTGGGGCAGGAAATCACGCGACTGGGGACAAAACCACGCGCTCAGACAATACCGAAATATTAGAGTACCATCAGAGACCGTTGTTACTGGTAGTGGGGTATTCAGTTTAAGTCCTCAAGGGTGAAATCGCATCTGCATTATGATTCCTTATCGATGATGAATGTGGGCGTCACTAGACATAGAACTTTCCCGCCATCAGGTGCATTGTGTGCCACCCACAATACAATAATACAAACCATAAACTAAACTAAATCAACAAACCAAGGTGACATATCTAAACGTAAAATCAGCTTCAATTTACACTTTAGATATTTTTTATATAAAAATCATCAACATCACAGCCTGTCCACAGCCCACTGCTGGGCACTGGCCTCCGCCATAGATGGTCACAAAGCTCGATCTCGAGCCTCCTGCATCCATCGACTTTCCGCATGCTTGAATGGGTCATCGCTTCATGCAGTGGCGGGTCATCCTATATTGCAATTGCCATGTTTTACCGAAGAACATTTCGTATCAAGACTAAAATATTATTACATTGAAAGTAACAAACTCACACACAGTTCATCTGATGACAAGTGATTCCTGCGGCCCATGACATCTACATTCATCCTTAACAAGGAATCATAATTCAGATGAGTTGTCACCCTTGAGGACTGAGATGGAATGCCTCGTCACCAGAAATAAAGTTTTCCAGATCCCTACACTCCGGATCCAGACGAAACATTATGCTGGTATTCTGTGAGGTTGCGGTCCTACCCCAGTCGAGTTCACCCATCCATTTTGCAGTTACAAACTACAGCGTGTGGAGCTACGCTGTAGTTTCTAACTGCACTATAAAAATTTCATGAAATTCCCGGTGACGAACGAGCACATAGTTACCATCCGGTAAACCTACGACTCCAGCTCCACACGTGCGTTGTCACGGGCGAAGACTAAGATGGAACGACTCGGTACCTACTGGATATACGGATTCATACATCAAACATAACAGAAACATTTACAAATATCACGATGATATTCTATGAGGGCTCGGCCCTCTCCCAATCGAGCCGACCCATGCCTGGTTCAGTATACCAAGTATTTTCTTCACATCACACAGTTCTTATCTGATGTTTTATTTTCCGTGATTCTTATAGCCTATGACACACACATTCATCCTGAATAAGGAGTCATAATACGTTATCACCCCCGAGGACTAAAACGTGATGCCTCTTTACCAGTAATGAGGGTCCTCCTCTATATGTAGATATATAAATTTTGATCACAATTTAAACCATAATAAATATGTAATTAAAATACTCTTCGACCGGCTGAGCTGGTGCACTCCGCCATCACATCGCTAACACCAGTAGGGATTGTAGGCAAGCATTGGCTAGTTCATTCCATTAAAAAAAAGAGAGAGAGATAGTAACATATCGCTGTGCATGTGACGTGTAAGTATTCCAAAACGGCTGTAAATTATATACAATGTCACAAATACAAAAAACTTTTTGGTGTGCGATTAGACTTTTCTTAATTTGCGTAAAGATTATGCATCTAGTAAAAATAATTTTGTTCTGATTTTATCGCGATTCATTTATCTATATTACATCAGATTGGATAAAACGTAATAAACGAAAAAAAAATATCTATTCCTTCCAAGGATTTTCAATAGAGAAAATCGTTGTGTTTATTGTAAAAGAAATGGGACGTCAAACAACTCAAACGTCAGGGAATAAAAAGTTAAATTTGAACGCGATTAAGTCAAATAAAATAAATTATATTTCAAGTACGATTAGAACAGAATGCAGTTAACAAACCTAGCTGGCAAAAAAATAAGTTTTTCGGCAATTTTCGGTGTCTTTGTTTGGTACGTCATATTTATTTGACCTTTTTTGGCAAACGTGACATTTTTGTGCACGCATTTGGCATGTGGCTTAGGTGAATTATCAGTTTGTATAATATGCTATCTGAAGCTTGAGGTAGGTCATAGATGAATTCTAACTTAGTGTAAGTATATGTATTATATATAAAAAATAGCAATTTTGATTATACTAAGGGTGACAAACGAGCACACAGTTCACCTGATTGTGATTCCAGTTACAATGCAGACGCCTGACTAAAATGAAACGCTTCGCCGCAAGAAACAAGGGTCTTTCGCCCCTAGATTCACCAGAAGGAAAACCATTTTACGCTGATATTGCCAACTGCATCATGCCTATATTTGAATTCGGTAAATGAAATATATACTTTATTGGTTGGTGAAAAATATTTAGGACATAGTTCCTCGCCGTATATTGAAAACCTGAAATGGTAACCTCAACAGTTCGTGCTAACTATGATATCAGGACGTCAAACTCTTCAGTCCCTGAGTGGCTGTAAAGCACCCGATGAAAGAAAAAAATAGAATACTAAAAAAACTTACTTTTTCGGTAACTTTTTTTGTTTTGCTTGACACGTTTATATCGTTATATTACCGTGACTTCTTTTGGCTTACATGACGTTTTTGTGCACGCATCCGGTAGTTGGTTGGCTTAACATTAACGGTTCATAGTATATCTCAAGCTTGAGGTAAAGGATGTAATTTTTTTTTATAAATACAACTCCTTTAATAACACATGTATTACATATTGAATTATACGTATAAAAATAGTTCCACCGTGTGATCATGCCCTCGAATCTCGCGTGCGGAATAAAACAAATCGATGAAATCTGTAAAGTTTTTATTAATTGATCTATTCTTTCTTATGACATGAGTGCTTGGATTTAATAAAAAAAAACAACGATTTTAGATTTATTTTTAATATTTCATTGACACCAACTAAACTTGAAATGCTTGTGCAACAAGTACGTTCACGACAATTGTTCAACAGTAGATGCGAACTTATAAATTGCAAATTAATATATTATATAAAAATAAGACCACGGAAAACCTTGAATCATAGATCCGTTATACCTAAAAAAGTACATTGAAAGATATAATAAATAAATCCATAAAAAAGCATATTTTTACGACGTGTTCGCGGGAAATAAAAAAAAACTATAAACGTAATAACGTATATAGAGACATAATCAATTTAGTTAACTAAACACGTCAGATATAAAATACGGACAGACGAGCCGATGGCGAGCTATCGTCATAATAATTTACTTACGAGCTGAATTGGTTCGATTCTGATTTAACTTTATGGTTATTATCGTAAAACTTATATCGACAGTTTTAATATTCAAGTGGTCACGGAACTACGAGCGCCTTTAGCGTTGCATATATATGGAAATTAATTGCCGCTTTAAAAAATTAAAACTAATTTAATTAAACATACTATGTTGATTTTTTATATATAATATTAGAAGTGACAAACGAGCACACTCACACCAGATGGCAAGCGGAAGGTGCGTCTTCTTAAAGATTCAGTATGTTCAGGAAGAAATTTAATTCTTTTTTTTTCTTATTGTAATATAGTTTATATCAGTCATATAAAATAATGATAAAGTTTATGTAAAGTTACACTTCAGCTAGGGTGGAAGTCACGAAACACAACTAAATTGAAGAAAAATTTCTATAGCATCTGTATCCAGCAACTTCCCGTAAGCTTGCATGCTCCATCTAGTGTTACTAAAAACAACTTGTTTATACAGATTTTTATCATACATTGTTGAACATAAAATACACCTCCTCAACAGATCACCACGAAGCATGATCACCTGTGTCATCTGAATCCATAGACGTAGAGATAGTTTGTAGGAAGCAAACCTACGGAGGTCGTCGCTCCATCTAGTGGTAGTAAAAATAATATATTGTAGAGAACGAGAAGTGGTATGAATGGACAATTTCTTTTAAGGTTTTATTCCATTCAGGGTAGACAGAAATAGGAAATATTTCTTTTACTTTATTAAAAGAAACGTGACGGATCGTAATAATTGGATTAACAGAAACTCATACGTAGGTTCAAGCCAAAGTTCGAATCCAATCCCGAAATTCTAGCAACTAAACTATCGTCGCTTTTTTTATATATTGAGAAAATATTTTAGTGTAAACATTTAACAAATAAAGTTATTAAGAGATTTTTGTGATTTCCATTTACCGGGATTACGAGCTTTGTAAAATATATAACTACAAATAATCAAGATTCGATTGCAGCATTTATGTTTTTATATATATTAATGAACTTTTCTAGAAAAACCTTAACACCTTCGATCCATTATAAGTAACTTGTTTGAATATTGCGAGAGTTTAACACATCGATTTGAGTTTAGTCTGTCTTAGCAAACTAAAATATATGGAGTAAATCAAAACGATTATTACCCAATCCTGTATTTAACGATATTTGTGAGGAACAACCCAGCCTCAATCAGTTTTTTTTTTGTTGTTTTAGTTATGTGTTTCTTACCACCTCGTTTTTATCCGTATAACCATGCCGTAGCTGGTTTGTATCTGCAACATGAAACGACTAGACCAGGGAAACAATAATGCTGCTGTATCTTTGCGTATTCAAGGCTGACAACGCACGTGGGTCCTGAAACTTTGTTGTGAATGTCATCTCATAGCGCGTTCGCCACTCACGATTAATTAAACTGAAGGTGTACCCCATCCTGACGCCCGTGCGTTTCATCTTACCTCCAAATGGTCCATTCATTTGATATGTGTATATTTAAGTAATTAACCAAATAATATTTAATAACCAACAAAAGAACATAGAGACCTAATTTTAGATACATAGGCTTTATATGGCTTGAATTTCATTTTGCAAAATTAAAACATCCAATATATATAAATCCTACTGGTGTACAAAGAACTCCTCCGATATGGAGAAAGTGATAGAGCTTATTTTATTTTCTAGACGTGCCGGTTTCATCAGTACGTTTTCCTTCACCGCAAAGCATGTTTTAAAACAGCACTTTGTGATTAACAATCATTGGGTCCGCGCCGGGGATCCGTACTCTTAATTATAAGTAAACACATAACCACTGAGCTACCACAGCACTTAAGACGCAAATCTGATTTTTGAGAAAAAATGATCATCATATAAAAAGTTCGTTACATATAATAGTTATAAACAACACCTAAGTAACGTGGGTTGTGATTGACATAACGTCACAATTATCCTCTTGTATCGGGGAGTAAATGAAATTAAAGAAAAAAAAATTTTTCTTGTAAGGTTATAACGATTTCAATGAGGAATAAATTATGGTTTTAAGAAAAAAATATTACATACTATGTATGTATTACATGTAGCGGTGGTATAGGTAATAAGCAATCTCGACGGTTTGAAATTGATATATATATATATATATATATACGTACTTAAATTTAGTTTAATTTCATTTGATTTATACATATATAAAAATCTGTCACAAAATAAAACATATTCAGCTACTCGCTACAAAATAATTAAACTTTTCAAGAAATGAATAATGTAACAGTCTTGACTTTTTAATTTACTTGAGAAAAGTGTTTATGACGTCATAAACTTCAGCCAACGAGGAAAGTAGGCATAATAACAATCATCCGCCGGTTTCTGTTTGCCGCTCTAATCCTGGCTGATGATAGGTCGTCTGTCAGGAACACCACCCATATAACGCTATAATGGTAATTATAATATTATATAAATGATTGAATGAATGAAATGATTATACATCTGATTATATTATGATATATCTCAGGTCAAGAGAACTTTAGCTGAAGTGAAAAGGTGACCAATATAGATAATAGAGTATATATAGTTTGGTAAGATTTTTATCATTTTCTTAGCTAGTACGCTTAGTGTCTTCTCGTAGATCTACACTTTTCGGAATAGGTACCAGTGGGAAATAGTACTGTCGTAGTCATTATCATGCACGCCAGACAAAAAGATTTACGCGAAGTAAGAACAGGACGAACCATAGTTTTGAGAAATTATCTCAATCAATAACTTGACCGTAGACTTGTCAATTGTGAACAGTGACGACTTCATTGAAGTAGAAAAGTTTTATACAAATAGATTTGGTATTGTTAAGTGAAAAACTGTGAAGTCATTTAGCAGTATTGGTTCGAGGTCAGGAGAAATGTATCTCTTATGTACGAGAGTACAGTTCACCGGATGTCAATCGTTATGCAGATGCGTTGACATCGTTGAAGACTTACAAAGAATGCCTTCGGTCCCCTACTATCACCAGTCGTAATACAATTTTAAAAAATTATATATCTATTTCACGCTAGTATTCTGTGAGAGTGTGCCCTTCTTTGATCGAGCCAATCTATCCATGTTGTAGCTAGAGACGAACTGCAGAATGACTCCATTGAACAACACATACACTCTCTACACATATCTAATGTAGAACATTATCGATTTGGATTTATCGGTGGTGATCATGTTTTATTTTCTGTTCAAGTCTAAAGCTAAAATCGCTAAAATCTCTCTGACTCATATCATATATATTTACATTTTTTTTTATTTCAGTGTATTTTATTATCATATTCTATTCTCGTTATATATAAATAAATGTATCTATGTCCATGTATATATGTGTATGTTTGTTAATTATATATAATGTATGATTTAATATATATTATATGATTTGTAGGTATTTATTCTCCCATATATATATATATGTACTTTTAAGTCTCACTGTCCACATATCGCTTGCAAAGAACACCTTAATGTGTTAAGTTCTGCCCATGTAACTTAATGTATAAACTTTTAAATAAACAAATGATATAAAAGCTTTTATATTCACGAGAGTCGGAGTGGACAGCTTCTCAGACGGGATCTTTCTTAAAACTTTGTATGATTACATCCCTGTAATCACTTCGTCGCAGACTAAATGGGTTCATTGAACTTTTTAAACGGTGAAATAAATAAATCCGTCCAATTTCCTCTACATCCATGAATAAAAAAAACGTAGTTTATAATTCGATATTAACAAAATTAGATGAAAATTATGCTATTAATTAGTTGATCGCAATTAATAATTAAATATCTTGACAGCGGCAGTGAAGATTAAAATTGTAATATAATAAGAGATCAAAGATAAAGTTGTGGTAGAGACAAGTTGCAACTGGATTCTATACGCAGCTCGACCGGGGAGGGAGTACAATAGAATTTCAGCATGAAAACGGTGCCGTGTTTCAATTGTCGGGACTGAGCACGCATGACCATCTTGAATCTTAGTCGAGGATGGACGTGGATGTCATGAGCTGCAACGCTTACCATCAGACAAAATGTGTGCTCGTTTCTCACCCACATATTATATAAAAGAACGCCTTAGTAACGTTCATGTGAAATATTTATAAATGTATGATATCTGTATTAAGATAACTTCATTTGATTTAGATTCAATGCCTATTAATATAGTTAGTCATCTCGACGTTCTATCACGTTATCTTATTATTAAATCTTGAGACCTGAGTTTATAGCTCGGCCATAGTAGCAACACCCGGAATTGCATGAATCAAAAATACATGGACAGCGCTACCTGGAGAAGGTGTCGGATCCCTTAACTCTGAATAAACACAGTAATGTGATGCTGCTAATTCATTCGACGGCTCAACTGGTTGCTGTTCCACCTCATCTTATGCATCGTGTACATTAGTGTCATTAAGTAACAGAACAGTGTCTGCTGTTGGTACAATCAGGTCGACTATTCTCATCATCTTGTCTGTGAAGGATACCTCGAAATCCATGTGCTTTTTTAGGATCGGAAACGGTACATTCTCCAGTGTATTGATAATTTTAAAAAGTTCCCGTAAGCCGGTAAATTTCAATTGAAAAAATATACGTACAGTTGAGGTTATGCCTGTAATGTTATTCATACTTAACTTTCAATTATACAAACTGTCAATTCTTTTAAAAAAATCACAAAATCATTATCAATGAGAAAAAATAATGTACCGTAATTTGAATTTTGTATCTATTCTATGTTTAATATTGTCGGGCATGGATACTAGAAGAAAAAGTATCGCTTATAATCCAATTTTTATTGGTGTACGCTCAGCAGTGGCACAGCAACGCATATACAGGATGTTGCTTTATATTTACTTTTTTTTAATAATATTTTCTAATTGTATTTGGATTTTTTTTGTAACAATTTAATTCAATGTGATTCAAATTTTATGAAATAAAATTATTCTATTTAGTTATTTGTTGAGATTAGTTATAATTAATTACTAAAACAGTATTATCGTATGGTGAGATCACACGAAATTGGTAGACCGATATTTGTGATCATTTCTAGACCTTAGTTAAAACGAATAGTACTGTATCTGCTGTAAATAAAATCTAACCTTAATTTGATAATAAAAATAATATAGTGGCCACAATAGTTACAGTTCGAGTGGTATTGAAGTAAGCGACGGGTTTCGTCAGGACAAGGAACGGGAAAACCTGCCGGGGAACGGACCCCGTCGAAGTTGCAAGGTGCATCGCCTTTCATTTTTGATTTTGTCGTAGAAGATCCACGTCACAGCTAGTTACTTGCTGCAGCATAAATTCGCCCGAGGAAGGACAACGAATAATCTGACAGAATACGAGAATAAAGGTGTCGTGTTTCGTATGATAATTATTTTGATAAAATAGCATTTCTGTGCGCGCAGTCAGCACTTGTCGTCAGGTGGAACTGTGTGCTCGACCCGCTATATATGCTTGGCAATTAGTATCAATTGAATCATATCAATTGTTGAAGTACGATTAAAAAAAAACGGTTAAGGAAATATTTTCAACTAATGTTCTTGTAACATCTTTAGTTAACAGTTGTAAATATCACAGAGTTGTAACCACAGCATGGTATGGTTGTATCCATAAATAAAATTTATAATTTTTACAATATTGTTATTTAGCAACTATTAAAGTGCAATGCATATCACAAAAAATAGCTAAAGTAATTCAATTTACTATAGAAATTAAATGAATGTTTTTTTTCGCAAGACGTAAATATAAATTTAAATAAAAATGTATAGTCTAATATTTGTTATACTTTTTCTTAAAGACATATTTATTACAAGATAAAATCAATATAAAGGTTAAAATGATATTATATATATATAAATTAACTATCCAAAATGAAATCCACACTAATGCAAAAACAAAGCTAAAAAAAACTAAAGGCAAAAAAGAATTATCCACGGATTACGAATTAATTTAAAATAAAAAATTCCCTATCAATTTAAAAAACATTGCGATCGATATTCGAAATTCGTTATTTTTTGAAAATAGTTTAAAAAATCATCCAAAATGTCGGTGCTGTGTTTACTCGCGGCGTCCCGCTCTCGCGGCCCGCCCCTCGCCGCACTGCACTCGCTTGCCAGCTCCCCCGACTGTGTGCACTGCACTATACAAGTAAAGATGGCGGATTGGGGAAATATGCTATGTACTGACACTGTTTAATATTATTCATTATGCACACCATACTAGTTACAAACTAAATTAAAACCGCTTATACAGACAACAAATAACAATTGTAAAATGCTATTGTCCATCGTTTTTTAAATAGCTTAAGTATTTTATCCGTTAATAAGCACGTTATATTAAAAATAGTATACGATAGTTTTGTTTATAATTAAGATTACAAATAATTAAAACGTTCTTCTGTAAAATATAATCATTTACAATGCATGGAACATAATGTTTTCGATATATATTTAGTAATGCAGCTTGGTTATTAAAAATACCGAATTTCCCACAGGTTTTAATAATTTCAGATTTATATATTTAGATATTTATTTTATACGGCAAAATGGCCGGCGTTCGTTAGTTATAAAAGTTGTGTAAGTATGTAATATAAACACAAACTGACACATTTCATATGTTTATGCTTAGAAATATCGAATAAGTGGCATCAGAGTACAAACGTCTCTAACAGTACCGACGCCGGCCGTCGCCGCGTCGGTACTGAATAACTCAATTGTACAACTAGTTTCAGATTCCAAACTCGCACGTTTCAAAACTTTTACAACTCAACAACAAATTATGAATTTTATAGCGCTTTAATAAACTATTAAAACACACAATAATGTGAAAAATTTAAACTGTATTACGAACAGAACGAGTCACTTTTGAACGTAATTTCATCGTAAACTTATCGCGGTCTCCGCCGTTCGTTCTTACCTCAATATTTAAGGAGTGCTCGATATCTGGACAGGCGACGTGCACACCGGTCCACCTGTCACTTGCACCTAAGCAAGCAACTCTCGTCTCAAGTATCCTTTGTTTTCCGTCTTGTATTTGTTTTCGACACACGTGAAACGAATTCCACGTCGGTTCTTAAACGTACACGGCACCGTCGATATACGGGCAACGACAGCGGCAACGTAAAACAGTGCACAAACTAGGGTCACTTCACTGATACGATAACTGGCACTAAGTTTGGCGGGAGTCGTGTGCGGTCGCGACACGGCGCGGAGCTCTCGCTAACGGGCGGCGACGGACACGGCCGGTGCGGAGTGGGCGCGCGCCGCGGCCGGAATGGCGCGCGGCCGGGGCGACGCTAACGCCGCGCGGGAACTTACGTCGCGGGAACTCGGCGAAACAACGTTTTTGCAACGCATTGCACTTGTCAACGTTTGTTTTGATTTTTTTTATAACGACAATATTATGAAATTACTATTTTGTTAAAGTTGGTATAACCATTAGTGTGCATATGTGTAGCATGACATATAAATAGCGGTTAGTCTCAAAGTGTTTTTATATTTTTGTTTTAATCTTTATTTTTTAGACAATATTATGTTAAGAATATATTTAGTGATTGTTTGTTAGTAACTTACAAAATAAATTAAAGATTTAACATTAGAACATATTATAATCAAATTTATTAATACAAGAAAAGAACCTCAAAAAAAATTATTTACTTCAAGAGGTTTGAAAAACAATCTCTCAATTGTTCATAAAAAATTGCTCAAAATTCCTGAAGTAAATATTGAAATAAAAAAGTTATTCATCTAAATAATAACAACTTCAGTACTTGTAAAAAAAACATGTAGTCATTAATCTATATTTAATCTATCACATAATATGATGAATTAAAAATAATAATTAAAAAAAAGGTTAAATAGAGTAGTGAAATCAAAACAGAGTCGCGAGTCGACGTGACCTTGCAGCGCGTGCAGCGGCCTCGCGACACGCGGCCGTCCCGCTCGCACGCGGGCTGGGGCGGTGTCTCGCGGCTCGCCCCGCCCGCCGCCCACCGCACACACCCGCTCAACGTTTTTTCCCGCGTAACTCACTTTCGTTGCGATTATTGTGCCTACGTTTCGTTGCGGCAGCTCGCGGGCAGCGCTTTATCGCTGGCTTCTTTATTCGCAAGTTGCCATTGTAACACAACGCCTTATGTATTCTTTGTTGAACTGTGCACAGCGCACACGTAACTAGCTAACGTGCTACTTTGGATAATTACGCGCTCGGTTATTATTTTAGCGCATCGTTTCTCAACGTGGGGGTCGCGTTTGTTATTAAAGGGGTCGACAAAAGATTCATTTATTAATGGAACGAATTTTAATCTAGTTTCATAAAATTCAATATGACTATGTAATGACAATTTTCAAAATAGCTTGCTTTGTATTATAGAACTATTAATCAAAATATTTTTATAATTTTATGGTAAAGGGGTCGCGAGGCTTTTTCCTTACCTTGACGGCTTTCGTGCGGGCGTTCGCAGGTCGTGTTCGGGAAGGAATATATTCCAGAATACTAACAGATTAACATCACTAACATTCCGGTTGATCAGCAACTAAGCTAGCTTGCCAGGAGATGGTTGAGGACAATATTGTAATGGCGGATTCAAACCATTTTAAATTTCGCCGAGCGTGCCCTAAACCACTAGGCTATTGATTTTCCCTTAATATACCTGCATTCCGAACTCTCGGAAAGTTAGGTGGTTGAATAAAATATAATACGAAATGATTGGTGCCTGTTATTATATTTATTTATTTTAATATTCCTATATAATATATTTATTTTATAGGAATATTAAATTATTTGAATAATATATTGATGTTCATCGATGAGTTTATGTATTAATAAATAATCTAAAAAGTAATATACATATGTGGGCAGATCAATAACATTGCCGAGCATCACGAGCTGGGCCTGTTCCCACCGGCCAGCAACCGGTGTGACCTTGTCACCGCGCTAGTATTTCTTTTTTTATATCAGTTGATACGTCACGTAGTTGTCCTTCGTGGTCACCCGTGACGTGGACAGGACTCGCTTGGCGTCCCTGCAGTTTTCATGTTACCATAGGACTGATGATCAATACTGATAGAGCCAGACTGTAGCTACCATCTAAGCCTTATACAAGTGACAGACAAGCGCACAGTTCACCTGTGATTATACTCAACTAAGGTTCGAGGACATGCGTTGTCACTGCGGACTTATATGGTTTCTAGTTATATTATGTTGTCATATTAAAAAATAAGATATATTTTTAATTTTTGTCAAGTCGTGATGACTTTTTTAATTGACGGCACGCGAGCAAACCGACTTCGATCCCCGGCAGTCGGCATCAATGAAATCATTAATTGCAATTTGATTGTGCTGCTTTAACACGTGGTCGGCGGTCAAGGGAAATATCGTGAGAATACCTGTCTAAGGAATAATAAAAAAAATATTCCGCGGTGTAGCCGTGTGACGGACTACGCTCTAGAGACCTATCCTCTACAGGCCTACGCCCAGCAGCAGGTTTTAAACTAGGAGATAAGTAGATACTCTGTCATGTTACGTTACCTCTTTTATATTTAAGCTTTTGTACAAGTCGGGGTCATTGACATTGCGGTCATGCAGCGCAAGGTGTATTTAAATTGGACGCGTAATGTAAAGGAACATATTCATTTTTGTGTTATCAAGCAATAACACATGCGGAATGTTTTGAAGTCACGTGGGAATTTACCTGTATGCTGACTTCATAAATTCCGTATGATATCGTCGAGATAATATATTTTGTTCACTGTTCATAAATATAATTTATAATTAGGACAGAATGCTAATGTTTTATGATGTTATAAGATAGGGTGACCATAAATCGAACATTTCGAGTATTAAAAAATAAAAATTTCTAAGAAATATTCTTAAAAGTGAGATTGTTTATTATACAGTATTGCAGGACAACGCCGGGTACAGGCCACCCAGCGGCGCCGCCGCGGACTGACGGAGTTCACATGGCTTCGAAATATTTTTATTTATTTCTTTCTTAGACACACAAGTTCTAAGTGAGGCAGACAGGTCTAAGTAAGTAAGCACAGGCACAGGGGATCGAATTCGCTTTGGTCGCGCAACGTGAATTGAAAGCATGCGTTTGGATATTGGGCTCATATGGCTCTATGCGTGGCGAATGTTTAACTTAAAATTCGATAGAGACGTCCCGGTCCACCATTAAAAGATTCCGACGTTCATTATCTCTCAATAATAATTATACATCAAGCGACAACCGCCTCCGTCGACGGCCGATAATAAAATGACATTTTTATCTGCGCATGCGCAGGCGAACCCGTGTCGCGAGCAATATCTCCTTTATTATGACCATAAAGTATCTGAGCCTTTTCCAAATCCGATGCAAGATACGAGGCATTATGCCCGATGAGGGCGCGTGGTCGATATCAAATTTAATTGTATTGCAGGACAAGTGTGTGCATGTTTATATAAATACAATGTATCGCAGGCACACCAGGCATAATAGACCGGCACTTTGTTTTATATGGGAGTGTTAGAACGGTTAAAGATTGTCTCCTAGTTTGCTTTTAAACATCATCATCATCACGTCCACAGCTGAACACAGCCCCCCCCCCCACCACCACCACCACGACCACCACCACCACCAGCAGATTGCCACATAAAGCAGGATCCCGCAACGATGGTCGAACATAGGTCGGTGCTACATCTAGTGCGGGATCGGCCTCCTCTGCCACACAAGCATTTAAATCTAACTAAGATTTAAATGCTACCATAAAATATCTTAAGAGTAATTAATTTTGCATTAAGCTTTATTTAAATAATTCATATTGATTTAATTGCAATCAAAACGGCCGTTAATAATTGCAATGTAAGTCGGCCCCCGCTAGTAATAATGAAGAGCTATGGGATCCACTTGGGATGGGTGCAGTTGACTCAAGGTAGGGCTGGGCCCGTGTCCAGCAGTGGGCTAGTGATGACCAGCGACTGTGATAAACGCTCTTTAATTATTGCCATTATAATACTTATTTGGGCCGGAGGTAATAAATGATAAGTGATACACAATTCTAACTTCGCCTGCTTGCTATAATAAAAAAGCTGCAGTGTAGCTTTACGTGGTAGAGCTACACTACAGTTTGCGTCTAGCTGCAAAATGAATGGGTCAGCTTGACCGGGGTAGCCCACATAGAATACCAGCGTGAAATAGCAGCATAATGCTGCTGTGTTTCGTCTGGTGAGTGCAGAGACCTTTATTACTGGTGACGAGGCGTTCCATCTCTATCCTCAAGGGTGACAACGCATCTGCATTATTATTCCATGTCAAGGATGAATGACGATGTCGTGGGCCGCAGGAATCACCTGCCATCAGGTGAACTGTGAGTAAGTTTGTTACTCTCAATGTAATAAAAAAATCAATTATCCTGGGGATTTACCTCTTTGCAGACATGACTATGAGGATTATTTCGATCAGCATAACGTGCGTAGTCTTCGATTTTTTTTAAAAATGAATAGATTATTATTGTAAATTTTAAAGAGAACTGTAAGTGAGTGCTGACCATAGACGATGATTATATTGACGGACCTGACGTCAGCTGGGGATATTAAGGTCCAGCCAATTAGCGCGATCGCTCTCGATCGGGCGCAGTGCGAGAAAAACGGTGCGCCCGCGCATCACCCTGTATAATTTGGCGCCATAAAGACGCCGCGCCGTGATGACAGATCCATCATGGCGTCCGCGAAAATTACAAATTTTACGATCTGAAATTGCACGAATACCAGCCCGCTATGTTGTTAATAAACACGATTATCAACTTTACGACCTCGTAATAGGGGCCAGTGGTGCATTCCGTAGTCGTAAATAGGATATGATTTCGAAGTCACGTCGCAAAAGGCGGATGAGTGATTGCCGACGGATTGTTTTGTTTGTTTGTCTGCTTGTGTCAGGACGTGGCGGTTGGCTCGCAGGACGTCGGGGGATACGTTTAACCCCATTGACCTTGGAACATGGAATCATGAGCAGTTCATTTGTAATAATATGTTATTTAATCTCGCTCGTTATGATGTCCAGGCGGTGCCATAGTGCGTTTTAGCCCATAAAGCCCTGGGTCCATAATGCAATAATGAAAATTAATGGTCACCTAGTCAGGATAACAGAAATGTTTAACGATCGCAAAAGTTATTAAATATAATTTAGTAGTTGCGCGAAAGAAATTCTCGCTTTACTTAACTTATTTATATAATTTATTTAAATGCGAGTTGTAGTTTCGTTCTAGCTGCAGCATGAATGGCTTGAATAAGTAAGGGCCAGGTCCTCACAAGATACCAGCGATAGTAGCAGCATAACGCTACTCTATAACCAGAGGATATCGCCGCAATCGAGATGTAGATGAGTTGCCACCCCTAAGGATCTGGTTCTGCTGCAGAACTTGGTGCTTCAGCTGTCCGCACTCTCCACACCACACAACACAATGCACCGAATCAAATATGTTACTGTTTTTCTTTGGTATTCTTTATTTATTGACTCTTTATTGCATTAACCTGAACAATATTAGAGGTTTACAAAGACGGGACTAAATGTCAAAGTTAACCAACATTTCAAAGTATAATGAGATATACACACCTATACACTAATTTATTAAAACGAAAAGACTAAAAGCGGCAATTTTTTTTTTTCATTTTCATGGTGATAAATGAGCACAGATGGTACAGTGGTCCCTGCGGTCCACCACAGCCACATTCATTCTCAGTAAGGAATTATAATGCAGATGCGTTTCTAAAAACTAAGATGGACTGCCTCGTCATCAGTAATAAGTATTCTATGTATGTGTATTCCTTTCCCGGTGAAGCTTAACTCTAGCTGCCGCGTGGCTATACCCTTGTTAGTATTAACTTAAAATGGGCCACTTTAAATACTTTATAATTATCCATCCATTTAATTCACTTCTCGGTACCCTTACTCCGTAATCTAGCGACGGTGAACCTTAAAAGGGCCTTAGAAGGAACGAGGATTAGTTTCAGTCTGCGGGTGCCTCATCAGTACCACGTAATACCTGGTCCATCATGCTGGATGATTCAACGCCTACACTTTATGTCCATCGATAGGTCAATCATTAACCTTGACGTATTTAAATGAAAGGATAGACAAACTCTTGAAATGGACGGTAACATTCTTAAGGTCAGGGTCATGATATCGGCATGTCGTTGGTGCACTGAAAGTCTCTATCTCTTATTTTATTAATTTTTATTTTATACCTTACGAATACGACTCTCGGGGGGAAGTATGGGCTATGTCAGAATCACACCCTATCAGCACCGGCTTCCCGCCGGCAGCGTCTATAAACTATAATACAATAAATGCTTGGACAACCGGAGGAGAGGCTGGTTGGGATTAACCCCTTTGCAGACACGGTTATGAGAATTATTTCCGTCAGCATAACGTACGTAGTCTTGATTTTTTGTTTTTTTAATAATAAATAGATTATTATTGTAAATACTCAAGAAGACTCGAAAGGAGGACCTGGGCAGAGAACCGTGTGCCTTCCTACACGGCGTCCATCTAAACACGGGCAACGCGCGCCTTTGAGTCCACCACCAGGAGGCCATGGGACAAAGAAAATCAAGCAATCCTTAGCACCGCATTTCCTGGCCGTCAGGGATCTTAAGCTGTCTCCGCCGCTGAGTAGAGAGAGATCAACCATAACAGACATCACCGCTCCTCTCCACAACTTCACCTCGTTTGCCACTTTAATTTTCACAGAAAATACGTGTTCAATTAGGATGGAGTTACTGTAAGTAAAAACGATGAAACTCTTTGACTGAAAACAATGCGTTAGGAGAGTGAGAGCAGTTCGCACTTAAACCCTATGGTGTTCCTCCACCATCGCGTACGGCGGGGTCACGGGATCGCCTGCGCCGACCGAGCGACCTGTGCTTGTGCTAGGAGATGGGTCACCACAATAGTGCAATGGCGGATACGAAGCTACGATCTTCAGTTTCGCAGACCGGATCCTAACCCATGAGGCTATGGACGCTATTCGTCAGGACTATATATATATATATAATGTTTCTTTCTATTATTGTCGGTGAATAAAACCATGTGTTGCTCTGTAATCAAAGTGAGTCACGGCTAAATTCAAATTAAAGAAATGTTCTATAATAACTATTTCTTTATATATATATACGAACGTGAGGACTTACGCAAGTGTACGGGGAGCGGACAGATGACGGTAGCCCACGATCGTATGTAGTGCGAGGCTGAGATGATGGCGAGGCCTCCCTACAGCTACTGAAGCAGTAAACACAGTTTAACGTTCCCTGCACATGTTATTTAAATGATCAACACCGGATTTAATTAATCATTGACGTTGGCTTTATTATTTTCTTCTTCATTTAACGACATTAAAATATTATTATTCAACTTAAAGGAAATCATTTAATAATTACGACATCGCAACGAACTAACGAATAGTTGGATAAGGGCCCTCGATTACTCCCTACTCGTAGTACAAATCACCTCTTGATTCAGTCAACCCTTGAATCCGCCTATAAAAACTTTACGAAGCACAATACGCTTACGTTTACCTCTATGGGTGCTTGCGAAGCGAGTGTTCATTATCTCGCCGAGGGGCGGAAGGTAGGGGCGAGTTGGGGGTAATTAAAGTAGGCTGGGCTGCCGGCGCACTTCCGACGCCGCTTCCTTTGTGCACAAGTTGCAACACTCGTGGTGTTTTGTCGAGTGGCGGCCGCTGCTGGCCCGCTTATCGAGGCCTCGGCTCCGGCGACGCGAACAGTGTCGCGTACTTGTTACATTTGAATGTACTTCACTCGATACGCTTAGAACAGTTTCACGTTTGTACTTGCTATTAGCGTCCTCTTTTCTCGACTTATCATTTAACCGCCGAATTAAAATATTTCAATACATTATGCGGTAATCAAGTTTCGGGAGCGTCCTTTGGACTTTTTAAAAATAAAAGACTAAACTTAATTACAAACTAATTTAATTAGCGTGTTGCCATAGTGGGATGCCAACAACGAATGTACAAAACCATCACCTCAAACTGAACGTTAAAATGTCTTACTGTAACTTAACCTACGTGGGAACATAACAATGCTCTGTTACGAAAGCACTGCAGGTGTGCTTTTATGCTGACATACGCACAATGTGTAAGGGCCGTGCTTCCATAACTAGGTTATCTTTTAGTGGGAGCAGTGTTTGAGGTAATTCCTAGCCGTTAGACGAATCGGTCATCTTCTTCTTCATTGTAGGTGTGGTCGTGGTCATCACTCCAGGTGTTGGTGGCAAGCTTCACAACAGACGATGAGCCATTTACTGTCATTTATATCTTTATTATTGAATCGGTCATACTACGTACATGTTATTTGCGGGAGTAAATCTTTAGTTATCTTTTAACTTCACTTATAATTTCTTAATAGATTAGGAAGTTTTCTATAAGCAGCGAAGCCACGCTGGAGGTGATTTCTTGCCTCAATACGAATTAGTCAGCACAACTGGAGAACGACCACGCCATAACAGAATGCCGGCCTAAAGTAGCAGCAGCAACAAAGCGCTGCTGTGTTTAGGGATCTGTTGCTCATTTATAAGTTTCGAGGAATGTTGTCTATGATCTTGAGGATGGATGTCTAGATCTGCGTTTTGTGGTTATGGGCCGCAGTATTCACTTAGCGTCAAGTGAACTGTGTGCTTATTTCTCACAGCCAAGTATCATTAAAAAAAACAAAGCTCTTATATATGCCTAAGTCGAAAAGCATGCATACACGCTCTCAACAGATTACTTAGTTCCGGTTATATTGATACAACTTTCTATTCAAACAGCAATTTTATGTAAGTTATTAACAACATTACATTAGTTTATTTAATATTACATAGTTGAACAATACAATGTCAAAATTATCAATAGCGTATTCAATGTTACCGGTATTAAAGCGTAGCCCAGTAGGGCCCAGTCTCCGTGTTACAAACAAATTATATAACATTATTTAACTCTGCATGACATTTACTTTCTTTTACTTCGGAATAGAAATGTTCAATTTGAATAAATACAAAATGTTTTATGTCTTGATTTACAAAACTCTTTGTGACTAACACGACACAAACTTTAAGAAGCGATTTTATTTTGAAATTTTACGACCGTTTTTCTAAGCGCTTTCTAAAATTCTACCGGTGATGGCCAATCCAATCGTTTTGTTATCAATTTAAAACTAATATATGTTCTTTAAAATGCTTTGACATTGTTTTTACCGTATCTTTTGTAACCGTATGTATATTACTAGAGCCGTGGTAGCGCAGTGTGAAAGCGCACACTTTTAATTCACGGTACGCGAGCAGAGCGAGTTCGTTCCTCGGTGCCGGCATCGATGAAATTAATAGTTGTTGTTTTAAGTATGATTTGCTAAATAAAACATCGTGAGGAAACCTGCTTGTCTGGAAAAGAAATTTCTAAACACTCAAAGACGTGAAGTCTGCCGGTCCGCAGCGGAGCCGCTTCTAGCATCCTATCTAGAGAGTAGACCCGTGTCCAATAGTAGGATTTATCTATACAGGCATAGTGTAATGCCTTAATGTTTATTACTATATTTATATCGTCAAGCGTCGGCATGAATTAACTTCACTTAAAAAATATAAAGAAAGTTTTTAAATTAATTTAAATCTATTCATTTCTATCATCGTCATTATCATAACCTATCCACAGTCCACTGCTGGGCACAGGCCTCCCCCACACATTGCTACAGATGGACATCCATCGACTTCTCACAAACTTGCACAGGTTGCCCCTCCATCTAGTGCGTCCTCCTACACTGGCACTGCCAGATGACTCCGAGAACACTATTGTCTACTACAAATGGATTCTATAACACGTACATTCTGATCAATATGCACGGGCTGTAGGAAGCGCTTACGAACCGGTGAACTGTGCACTCTTTGGTCACGCTCAATTCTTTTTATTTTTTTATTTTATTATATTGAGAGTAACAAACTCACACACAGTTCAACTGATTCCTGCGGACCATGACATCTACATTCATCCTTGACAAGGAATCATAATGCAGATGCGTTGTCACCCTTGAGGACTGAGATGGAATGCCTCGTCACCAGTAATAAAGGTCTCCGGATCCATGCACTTACCAGACGAAACACAGCAGCGTTATGCTGGTATTCTGTGAGGGCGTGGTCCTGCCCCAGTAGAGCTGACCCATTAATTCTGCAGCTAGAAACAGACAGTGTAGCTCTACCACTGTGAGATGTAAGATGTAAGTTACTAGTTTTAGAGTCTTAAGACACCTGTCATATCTTCTATGAAATTTATTCATTGCCAACATTATTTTATTTGTATTCTTATATATTTATCTATATATATATATATATATATATATATATATATATATATTTATCTATATATATATATTTTTGTATAAGTTATTATATTATTAGTTATTGCTGCACTTATCACAATATAAACTTTGGATTGACTTGTAAAACTGCCACCGCCGAATGGAGTCTACGTTTTGTAAACATCTAATTTTGTTAATAATTCAATTTAAGTTAATAAATATGTGTATTGCCAGATTATAATATACATGGATTTCGTTATGAAATTTAAAAAGAAAATTATGCACGTATGTATTACAAGTGTCTATTTCGTGAAACTTGTGTGACCTTTGGCAACTCCACCGTTTGCTCACTCGCAACACTTCAGATCGCGATAAGGTTACTCGTGTCTGCGGTTAAACTGTCAATTGCATTAATATCTGATTTTCATAGTTCCGGACCTGATAGGGATCTCGCAGGCAGTATCGAAAGAAATTTTATATTTACTTCTGAGGCCTCTTCGGAACCGAGTCATTAGATTTGAGATTTTTTTGAATTACTCTGTTATCTCATTATCTCTATCACGCTCGAGTGAAATAGCATAATAGCTGTGCACTGTGAGGGTAAGGATCCGGAGACCTTTATTACTCGCATTCCGTCTTGGTCCTCGGGGTGACAACGCGTCTGCATTATGATTCCTTGTCGGGCATGAGTGTGGCCGCGATGGGCCGCAGTAATCAATTAGCATCAGGTGAACTGCGCGCTCGTTTGCCACGAGTCAGTTTAACAATGCATTCAATACTAATGAGTGGTTATGAAAATTTTAATTTTGCTTTGCGATATTGTTTATTTTGGACTTTATACCATGCGTTGTGGACATTTCGCTTCTGTAATTTATTCATATAGTAATGTATATATGTTTATGGAATACCATCTGTATCCTTGAAGAAAAAAGGACCATTATAGATCGCCCCATATCATTTTCTATATCGTAAGATAATCAATTATTCAGAAAAGCCATGGACCAGAGCCGTATTTAATAGGACAAGGTATGTCAATTTAAGAAAAAGATTATCAAAATAAAATAGGTAATTTGTTAAACCAATATAAGAAATTATTGTCATTTTAATTAACACTTCTTTCTACCATATTTGTTAATCTAATTTTATAATTTTACTACTACTCGTATTTTTAACTTAATTGTTTTATAACATATTCCAGCTCAATAGTTATTTATGTTTATATATGTTATAACTAAAATAAAATATAGTTGTATTATTTCATATGTTGTTGATAGGCCACAATAAATAAAGAAAATTCCCAATTGCACCATATCTTTAATGTTAAGGTGCAAACCAAAAATGCTTATAACAAATACTATTAATATCACAAATGAACGTTAGAAATAAAATTAATTAGGATATGATATTTGATATGACTAAACGAAAAACTAAGCAAATGATCCTTGTGCAGATTTTAATCTGAAATAAAAATATCATATAATTTCTGTCAAAACCCGTCGCTGTTCGAAGTGACATCCGTAATGCTTGATGCTACGCTGTTGTAGAACGTTAATATTTATTTAGACGATGGGATAAACAGGTCAACGTCACTGAGCCAAGCTTGGACACATTAGTTAAGCGAAGACAAGTATCATTAAGTTGAAGCACCTTATTAATTCGAGCCGTCCGTACGCGGAGGTAAGATGGCGACCATCAAAATACCCTCCGCTTATCGGGCTCTCTTTGATATCTTTACATAATTTGTGGCGGGACTTCGCACCGGAGAGCCGAGCGTTTCCTTTATAATTGTCGTCCGTCACTCGTCGACACCAAAATTACCGAATTAAAACTTTAATACCGTTCCGAGATGTAAACTTCTAATGGAAGCAATAACTTCGCCTCTCCCTCCACCCTCCTTTATCCGTTGCGCCCGCGCAGTAATGTAGATAAATTGATCGCCTCAATCCCTTATTGGATTAATTTATGGTAATATGTTCAGATCGCGATAGCCAGTCTCGAGTTACGATTAAACAGTTTTTATGTAAATCCGCCATCTTTGTTCGCAGCAGTTGGTATCGGGCGGCGAGTTGGCGCCGGCGATAAACGTCAGCGGAGATAAAACTGTGCAACCGATAAAAGAAAAAGAAAAAGGAAACAGCGCTTCTATCTCGCTCTTGTAATGTATGTTCAAATAAGTAATTATCATATTGTCATAACCGATACATACCTATGAGTACAATGTATTTGTTTAGTAAATCAAGTTATGCGCCCTCCAACCAAGCCAACTCTTTATTACTAAGGAATTATGTTAAACTGTTTGTAGATATAGTTTTAATATAAAAACATATGTGTATATTGTATATTGGTTTTGTATATTTAGAGTTTTCGAATTGGATGTAACTGACAAGGCAAGCTTTCTTTAAATTATAATATGTATATAGGTTATTATATTAGATTACGGAGTTAACGAGTTGCGTAGCTATCGGGATACGCGGCAGTTGATATTTAAGGATCGTGATTAATAAAAATAAAGTCAATACGAACGATCTTACTATTTTAATTATGTCATATTGCACATGGGCACCTTATTTGAAAGAACCACGTCTAGTCGTACGTTTGTTGTATATACATGAATAGCGGGTTATATGTTTTATTTATTTATTTAATCTTCAATTGTAAATAGCTTATTTTAAAGAAAAAAGGCGAACTTAGTGCCTTTTGGCTTTCTTGATCAGTCAACCCTTGAGATGAAGAAACATTGATTGTGGGTGCAAATAACAAATGAATCGTATGTTGTTCCTGTCCTAGAGTACGGAAGCGCATCTGTGTCTCCTCTCGTGTTGTGGATGTTAATGGGCGGAGGTGATGACTTACCATCGGGTGGGGTGCTTTCATGGGTGTTTCATTCAACGGCCCATATATGTATATATATATATATATATATATATGTATCCATCGAAACACGGATGTCCAGTACCATGTCGACCACACTATGCGACGAGGCAGTAAAAATCTAAAAAAGCTAGTCGTATTGGATAACACGGAAAGCAAAAGAGTCAGAGGTCTTTCACCAATTAGATGATATGACGATTTGAGGAAGCTACTTCCTCCAAAAGGCAATACCAGGTGAGAACCGTTGGCGCCAGATTGTTCGTTGCACAATGCCATTTGACCGCGATCTTTAGTATATACATGCAATATTTCATTTCCGCTTCAGCTTCCAAATTGCAAGCGGACGAGTTGATAATCATACAGCGATGCCATTTGTGATTTTATGACAACCGGCGTGGATGCATTATGTGGTGTTGTGTTCCTAGTCGCTTGTAAACGATAAAACTTGCCGAGTTTCGCTAACTTTGAGAACATCTCACCGCTGCTGCTGCCAGTCGCGCGGTGGTGTGCCCTAACAGCGTTGCTAAATAAACTCCGTATAATGTCAGGGAGAACCGAATAAAAGTCACCTCAAAAGGTGATTTTGACGGTTTTGATTATAAATTATATAAGAAGCAATTTTCTAATTATTCAGTTTATTCAATAAATACTTCATACTAATGTTAGCTTATACTTAAATAATATTGTGCATTTGCTATAAGTTGCTGACAATTAAATTATATTGTGCATTTGCTATAAGTTGCTGACAATTAAATTATATTGTGCATTTGCTATAAGTTGCTGACAATTAAATTATATTGTGCATTTGCTATAAGTTGCTGACAGTTAAATTATATTGTGCATTTGCTATAAGTTGCTGACAGTTAAATTATATTGTGCATTTGCTATAAGTTGATGACAATTTAATAATATTGTGCATTTGCTATAAGTTGCTGACAATTAAATTATATTGTGCATTTGCTATAAGTTGCTGACAGTTAAATTATATTGTGCATTTGCTATAAGTTGCTGACAATTCAATTATATTGTGTATTTGCTATAAGTTGCTGACAATTAAATTATATTGTGCATTTGCTATAAGTTGCTGACAGTTAAATTATATTGTGCATTTGCTATAAGTTGATGACAATTTAATAATATTGTGCATTTGCTATAAGTTGCTTACAATTAAATTGTGAAGCAATATTTGCATCAATAGACTATTTGCGTCCGAATATTTTTCGTTGAAATATTTTTTTATAGAATAGTTAGCAAACGAGCAAGCAGCCTGATGGTAAGCGATCACCGTCACCCATGGACACCCACATCACGCAACATCATTCAAGTATTGGAATAAACCATCTCCCAGCGCAGGCGTGGCAGCTTAGTTGAAATTGTAGACAGGAATGTTAGTAATATTACTAACATCGTTTGTATTCTTTGAAATACATCATCTAAAGTCAAACATAAGTTACATATAGGTACACTTATATGCTTATTATTATGTTTGAAACCATAACTTGTGACGATGTAATGATTATACAATTCCATTTAATTAATAACTTGTGACGATGTAATAGTTATACAATTCCATTTAATAAATAACAAATAACGTCAAGACGTTTACAAAAACGGAGGCTTTTCTTATTTTGTGCACAACCTATCGAATACAATAGTGGTATAGCTACGTTGCAGTTACTTTCTAGATGTAACATAAACGAGTCCGTTCGACCGGGAGAGGACCGCGCACAGCAGAAAGTATCAGCATAACGTTTCTATTTAACGCTACATCAACAGAAACACAGCAGCGATTTACGTCATACGCTTGTGAGTGTTTGGTTCTGGAGACCATTTTTACTAACGAGACATTCTCGATCTTAGGCTTCTGGGGTGACAACGCATCTGCATTATGTTTCCTTATTGCGGATCAATGTGGGGGACACCCCCCAGGGCAGCATGAATCACTAAGGAAAAGTAAAGTAACAGTCTAAATATAATGATATAAATCCCAGTGCTGGGCATATGACTCCTCTAGTAGAGAGGATGTTGGAGTGTAGTCCACCGCATAGCTCCACTGCGGATTGCCAAATTTCACTTAAACTAAAAAGTTTTTTTTATTACTTCCTTGGACAGGTTTCCTCACGATGTTTTCTTTCACCGCCGAGCACGTGCATCACCAGCATCAGTACTTAAAGTTGTAACTAATCATACCATCGGTGCCGACCACGAGAATCGAACTCGGTTTGCTCGCGTACCGTGAACTAAAAGCGAGCCCTTACATAAGGAGATACCGCGGCTCTTTGGTATAACTGTGTGCTCGTATGCCACCCTCAATGGATAAAAAAAAAATAGTCCAATGATATTTAGTCCATGCGTTATATTCGGCCGTGTCTGCGGAGTTTGAAGTGTCTAATCGAACGCGGCCCCGACGAACGGAACGCCTCGGGTCGTTCAGCGCACGCCTATAACACATTCCGGAGAGAAGTCGAAATTCCCAAGAAAGAAAACACCCGAAGTTTCGCCGATAAACAAAGCGAGGCGGGGGGTGCGGGGGGGGGGCCCGTGCTGCAGCATTTTATACAAACGATGACATAAATACTCATTTGCAAGAACAATATCCGATATTGAGTGAGGCCTGTCTTGCGAGCACCGCGGGGATACACATCGGGCCAGAGAAAGCGTCTCGATATTTTTTTTTTCTTAAACAATGAACAACATTTGTGCCCCACCAATTGTTGGGTTTCGTGTCTTTCTCGCGCTGTATGTACGTCCGGTGTCCCTGACACTGCATCTCAACCCTCCTCCGATCCTATTGCACACGCTTTACACTGGAATAGGCAAGGGAAGGATGAGCGAGTGCCGTTGTGTTTGTGCAAATGCTTCGAATCGACCAGCAAGACATTGTCATCATATGATATATTAGCTTTGAAAATTAAAATTCTACAGCTCCTAGTTAATATTATAAATCTAAAAGTTGTCAGTGAGTGTGCGAAAGTAATTTTTCTAGTTTTAAAATTATTCATATAGAAGCATAATTGCTGGAAATATATATTTTAAGAGATTAATATTGAAAGACGTAAATTGTGGATGTGTAAGTTTTATTGGTTGTGAAATAAATAGTTATTTATTTTAACTCATTAATTAAATACGCTAATTAAACAACCTAAACACGGAAAAATGCATCTGTCATGACTCCTCGATCCGCGTGTGTTCATTGGGAATTCATGTGTCATTAACCGCTTCGATGACTAAACATCAGGTTTTTTAAATAATAATAGTTTATTTGCTTTTGATCCCGACATGTCCAAGACACATCGGTGCTGGCCGACTCTCCAAGCTCAGCCATTAATAAGCATGCAGAATTTATTACACATTCTATATGATTACACCCATACATTAGGTATTCACAAATGACACGACTACAATAATCTTATTTTGTGCTATACATTTTATCAACTCTATCGTATAAAATCAATAATCTTACGTAATCGTTGTCTTTATGACCTATAAATACTTTAAACCAGTAGAATGTGTATTCTAAAAGCCACTGGTAGTCTCTTATTAAATCTGTACAGTGTCTTTGACTTTTATAATTTGTGGTATTTTATTAAGCAATATTGTTTCCATCCTGTAAATGTTTTTTCTGAAAGCCTTTCGCTCCAGGCATGTCTTCCATTATTTATTCGTCTGGGAATCTAGTACTCTTCTGATCGATATCAGTGTACATCTTGTAAACTGTAATGATTTCATTTGAAAACTTATTTCAAAATTTATTTACGTAGAACATAGCCATTCGATTCGATTTCATTTAACAAAAATATATGTTAAATAAAATAAGTGAAGGAGAATGATTTCGTATGCCAGGCACTGCAGCCACTCGCAAATGGAACAGTAATATCCTGAAGCCGCACTTTTATAACAAAGCATCTAAATTGTATAGGTTCGATGGGCCGCCAGCGGCCGTCGGTGGCCGCCGGTGGCCGCTCATGTTTATTCACGACCCGGGCCCTCAACCGAGTTACTCATTGGTTTGTATCCGCCCAACTTTCTTCGTGGAATGTACTTCATTGGCACAATTCAAAATTCGTCTTACATTTTACAACTGCGTGTAGATTCTACGAAATATCGAACTTCCCAGCATATTCTTGCGAGAATATTTTACACAACGGTTTCAATTTTTGTCGAAGAGTTAGAACTGTTTACTGATATTTGTAGAAGTTTAGTGGGTATTCTGACTATTGCATTAAACTTAATTTAGACACAACGTACGTATCCTTTATTTGTAGTAGAGCCGTGTTGGAGCTTGTTGCTAGCTACGGCGGGAAAAGTTCCGCTCACAGTATGGCAGCATTACACTGCCGCTTCACATGACGAGTTTAGGGATCCGAAAACCCTGTTGCGGGTAATGAAGCATTCTATCTCAGTCCTCATGGGCGACGACGCAATTGCATCTTCACTTAACATTCTGTAGAATAACAAAATAAAATAGATTATGTATCACCAATAGGGAAGAATGATTCTTAGGTGATAACCTCGGACTGGCAGTCGTACTAAGTAGGCATGTAGGACGACTCCCACTAGAGGGCGCGACGACCTATACAAGTGGAAGTCGATGGATGCAGGTGGCCCAGGATCGTGCTTTATGGCAAGTTATGGGGGAGGTGTATGCTCACCAGTGGACTATGGACAGGCTGTGACGATGATGAAACCCTGGATTGTAGTGTAATTGACTATTAAATGAATTCCTTTCCTTTTTCCTTTTTCTTTTTCTTCAGTAAAGTATTACATGTAAAGTAAGTACTAAAAGTACTCTTGGATACACAGGCTAAGTACTAAAAGTACTCGTGGATACACAGGCTAAATACTAAAAGTACTCGTGGATTCTCCAGGCTATGTACTAAAAGTACTCGTGGATAATCCAGGCTAATAACTACAAGTACTCGTTGATACACAGGCTAAGTACTAAAAGTGCTCGTAGATACACTGCTAAGTACTAAAAGTACTCGTAGATACACAGGCTAAGTACTAAAAGTGCTCGTAGATACACAGGCTAAGTACTAAAAGTGCTCGTAGATACACAGGCTAAGTACTAAAAGTACTCGTAGATACACAGGCTAAGTACTAAAAGTGCTCGTAGATACACAGGCTTAGTACTAAAAGTACTCGTAGATACATAGGCTAAGTACTAAAAGTACTCGTAGATACTCAGGCTAAGGAATAAAAGTACTCGAAGATACCCCTGGCTAATTATAACAAGTACTAGGCGACCCGAGGCGACCGTTATTTGACCGCAAGTGCAGCACATTGTTGTCTGGTGAGCACCCCACCGGGTGCAGCATGCAGCCGCCATCCGCGAGGGCATCAGGCACGGATCAATCCCGCGCCCGATCCAATCAGCTATTAATTACGTAGTGCCACACGCCGCCAGCCTACCCAGAACCAAGAAACATGGATGAGATTTCCTTTAATGGCACACATAAAAAAAGGAAATAAATGGAAGCGGTAGATACGACTGTTCTCAGTGTAATCGTCCGACCTCTCATATGTATTATTGTATATTTATGATATATTATATTTATGTAACATTGTTCATAACTCTCCCGTCCAGATCGTTTAGTTAGTGGCCAACTGTTGTAAAGCACTCAAATACACAAACGTCGGGATAAAAAAGTTAAAAATAAACGCGATAAGATCTATTTATACAATAAAACTATAAACGTCAAATAAAAATATAATTAAAACAATGAATTAATGGCAGGCAGGTAAGTCTTCTGTTTTGTAATTGTCTTTGTAGGTGTACTCGAAAGGCGGTATTGTTATATTACTCGCGTGTATACTTTTATTTTTTACGATTGAAATTATTAAATTATGTTTGATAGGTTAGAGCATTGTATCTCAAACTAGGGGTCGCCTTTGTTATTAAAGGTCACAATCTGTGCAATAAATAAGACCTGCATACAAAATATTCGTGTATATGATAAAAGAATGATACAATTCATTGTTGTTTTATAAAATTAAATATTGCCATGTGACAACAACGTGAAATAATAAACTTGTAGCTTGCTTTGTTTAAAATTATTAAAAATTAATATTTTACTTACTTACCTTTTAATTTTTCGTGGGTACATAGAAATTTTGACACAAGATACATTACATATTATTCATTTGCTAATATAATAAAGAATGCGAAATAATCATGTTCAATGTTTTATTAAAAAAAATGTACAAGATGCCGCATCCACGTAATACTGACTCCTTGTGATTAGCGGAATGTGTCTACGTGTAACAGATTGATGAGTTATAGTTGTTGCATTACACGAAGTCGTCAGCGTCGACGCTTCCGTGTAAACGCACCTCATTACCAGCGCCGCTAGGGCTGCCTCCGAGCGACTCGTATATCAATAACCTTTTTTTTCATTATTTTAGGGTTGACAAAAAACGCTAGGGCTGCCTCTACTCGGTAACTCAATAACCTTTTTCTTTTAATATTAGGTATAACAAACGAGCTCGCAGTTTACCTTATAGAAAATGCACGGCCCATGACATTTATAATCACCTCCATGAAATAAGACGGCCTAGCTACCTGTAAAATGTAAAAAAAATTACAGTTTCTAGCTACGGAATTAATTGGTCAGCTTGACAAGCTAATGCTTGTGCTATTATAAATAGTGTGGGTTCACGATAACATTCAAATGGCAAATTCGAATCTTAAGTTTCGCAGACCGTGCCCTTAACATGAAATATATTAAAATATATTAGGTCTAAAGACCGTAGTTAAAACTATGAAATTGCCGTTCTGCAGTATTGGCCATTTCAAACCAAAAAAAGTTTTGATTGGCTGTGAATTCTAAATTCAAAAAAAAAATGACATTCTTTTTAAAAAGTCAGTCTTTTGTTTATAGATTAGCTTTGTATTTTCATTACGTTTGAACATTTTTCGTCATAATGGATACTTTATAAATTAAAAAAGTGTAATTATGGAATATGAGTTCCGTCGGGGCATCAACGCGGCACAAACGGCACGTAACATCAACAACGTTTATGGAGAGAACTTTACAAACAAACGCACAACCCGTTATTGTTTAGCCCGGTTCCGTTCTGGAAAATTTGATTTGAAAAATGAACCTCGTGGTTGTCCGGACACTTTGGTCAACAATGATGTATTCAAGGCGATTGTGGAAGCATTTGTATTGTATGAAGATTGAGTATCATCACCTTTAATAATGTTAACATCAAAAGAGCTAGCAGCAGCTTTTGATGTTAACATCAAAACAATATTGGTTCATTTGCGACAAATTGGCAAGGTGAATAAGCTTGATAGATGGGTGCCCCACGAACTTAACGATCGCCAACGCAACGTACGCGTTGACACCTGCCTCGCGCTGCTCAGCGGGCACAGAAATGAAAGAATTTTGAACCAAATTGTTACGTGCGACGATAAGTGGATTCTGTTGTACAATCGAAAGCGCTCAGAAAGTTGGTTAGATCTTGGTTCAGCACCAAAGCAACGCCCTAAACGAAAAATGACCTCTAGAAAGTTGGTCACTGTTTGGTGGTCTAGAGCCGGTGTGATTCATCACAGTTTTTTACCAAACGGCATGAGCATTACTGTAGATGTGAACTGCGAAGAACTGAAGACAATGATGGAGAAGCTCGCACATCTGCAACCAGCTTTGGTTAATCGGTCGTCCCCGCCTCTCCTACACGACAACGTGCGACCCCAAACTGCACAACAGACAGTCTCCAAGCTGCAAGAGGAGGGCTTGGAAGCATTCCCTCGTCCACCGTACTCACTAGATCTTGCACCCACCGACTATTACTTTTTCCAAAATTTGGACAACTTGGCGGGAAAAAAAATAAATTCCCGAGAGGCAGTACAAAATGCCTTTGAAGAGTTTGTTGCCTCCCGTCTAGCTGATTTTTTAAAGAAGGGCATCAATAAACTACCACTGCGTTGGCAAAGATGCATCGATTACATGGGTGATTACTTTGAATAACAGAAATAAAAAAGTTTGAGAAAAAATACTTAAACTTAGTTCATACAAAACGGCAATTTCATAGGTAAAGACCTATTACATATGTTTATATATTTATGTGTTACAATTCATTATATATTACTCAGCATCAGAATTACGTCGTGAAGCACCCATCACTCGAGGCAAGAGGATATAGTTCTGATCTCAACGTTTTCTCCGTTCTAAGAACTAATCGCTTGTTCTGAATGTATATTACTAATATTGATAGTTAATACGCCGTCATCTTTAGTGGTCGCATAAAACCACTAATTTATATAGTATGCATATGCATGCAAGATTATTAAGTGGTAAAACGTTGTATCTAGCTTCAGGATGGACGGGTCAGCGCGATTAGGAAAAGACGCACCCTCACAGAATACCAGAATAACGTTGCTGAGTTTCGTACGATGGGTGCAGGGGTCCGAAGACGCTATTACAGGTAACAAAGGAGTACAATTCAAGAAGTTAGTACAGGAAGCAGTTCGGGAGTGACGACGCAAATGCGTCTAGAATCTTTGGAGGATGATTATGGATTGGATTTTGAGGATGGAGGTGGATGACATGTGCCGCAGTCATCACTAACCAGGTGTAGTGTGTGCTCTTTCGTCACCCCTGATAATATAAAATACGACAAGTCAATGACAGCAAAATAATCTAGACGAAATGACATCTTTAGTGAATCATTCTTTTTTCCTGTGAATCCCACGCTTTGAGTTTTAGGGTCAGCGCAGGCCAAGGGAGTAACAGCGAAACGATTATTTTATTGATAATTGGAATTCAATTTAATTTACTTCTCTTTTTGTATTGACGGTGACAAGCGGGCACACAGGAAGGATGTTCAAAGACAGCGGTGATCACTTACCATCAGATGAGCCGCTTGCTCGTTTGCAATCTATTCTATAAAAAAAAGTGACTGCTGTCTTTGACACCTATATTCATTCTCCAGGAATGCCTTGTCATGTTATATAAGTGTCTTCGTATACCCACTACACTCACCAGTAAAAACACAGCAGCGTCGTGCTGTTGAGTTCCCTACTTTGTTTCGTATGGTGAGTGTAGGAATCTAGGAACTCAATCACAGATGCGACATATTAATTTGTTTGTTGAGTTTTTTGCTGATGTTGAATGAATTGTCGCGTGCGCCTAGCTAACATGAAACTAACTGTACCCGACAGTTTTATTGTTGGCGTTAACGTCTTTGTTTGTTTTACTTTGTCAAGGTTCTTGAACTGTCTCGTTTGCAATGAATCCTTCACAAATCCATAGCAGGGTCGCAGGCGATAAACTTTAAATATATTGATTTTTTATATTTACACGAATACTGATTTAAACACGTTTATTTTAAACTGTTTTTGTACCGACGTTTCGACCTATACCACTGCAAGTCTCCAGGATACCGTGAGCTCGTTCTGAGTAGATCGGAACGAAAGTAAACAATTAATAGCTGACATCGGGACGTTAAACCCCTTAATCTTCCTCCCCTATGACCGACAAAACGCCGGGATAAAAATTTTATTATAAACTGCGATAAAATTCATAAAATTAGTTTTATTCAAATGAAAATATAGTTTAGCGGCTGTTCGTTCGCAAGTTTACGATGATTGTCATGTAAAGCGCGCAGGACGCTTCATGTCGCTGCTGGAACTAAACTAGAGAAACTAAAGTACTAAAGTAGAGAAACTAAATTGACTTGAAGAGAAGAGACACTTCTAACTGTTACACTAAAACGACTATTGGATAACAATAAGACGAGTTGTAAGCTCACAACTTCTCTCCGTGATTCGAAACAGCTGACGCTTCGTTATTCTGCACGTACATACACATGGCGAACTTATAATGTATTTTTTTATCGCTTGCTCAGCGGATACATGTCAAAGAAATAATACAACAGATGTATGTCTCTTATCTGTCCTTTTTTTATCAAACCAGTGATTTTTGTTCAAGGTCTACTAACTTCTAAATCAAATCAAATAGTTTATTTGCCAGAATATGGTACAAATGGTCTACAAACTGGCACAGCTAACTGCGACCCCACAACTATGTATGTATACCCGTTATTCACCCTTGACGACTGAGATGAAATACCTCGTTGCCTATACGTGGGTCTCCGGATCCCGTCACAGACGAAACACATCACCTTTTGCTGGTGTTGTGTGAGGCCATGGTCCTTCTCCAGGTCGAGTTGTTCCCATTCGTATTACAGACAGAAACAAAGCACTGCTATAGTAAAAAAGAACTATCTATCCGAATTATCCTTTACATTTACATATAATCACTACTATCATGATTTATTTAATATAACGGCAGCACTCTCACTTTATTTAATTTTTAGAATTTTTCTAGAATGCAATGACAGGTCTGTACTCAAAAGATCGTTGAAACTGACCCAGACAACTGAAAGTTCGACAGGCAATTGTTCTCCGTATCAATATTCCCTTCAACCCCTTTTGTCCTTGCAGTGCAAGGTATGGTGCTCCCAGGGCAAGGTGGTGTCATCAAAGAAACAAAAACCACACACACGTGCGGTAAGCCAATGTAGAGCTTTACCTAGCTAATGGTAATGCTCTAAATTTGCAGTTTCAAAAAACGGGTGATGTGTTTTATGGTATTCAATGGAAATCTGGAAATCAAATTAACAATTTAGCCAAACCACCCTAGCATCGTCTTTGTGCTACGGCAGCCCCGAACCACTACGGGTTGCCGTCCCCCCATCCCATAGCCTAACTACTTAAAATAAAAACTAATTTACCACTGCCTAAATTATATTGTCATTTAGAGACCTGTTAATTATTGAAGGAAGCTATACTAAATATATATATGAGCGATGACGGTCGCATGATGTACTGGTGAGACTCATGCGTCGCAGGTCCTGGGTTCTGTTTCCAGCCGAGGAACAAATAACAAATTTTTGTTTTTCGGGTACAAGTGTGTTGTATGTATGTATGTCCAGTGTCCCTGACATTGCATCTGAACCTTCATATTATCGCACACACATCAGATTAGCGAAGGAGACGTCATGTGAGTGCCTCTGAAATGCTTACGGCGCGATGTCGTCTCGTAATAACTAAAAGGTATCGCCGTGCTCGAAATCGATAATGATTAAGTTATATTTACAAACACAACTAACTTAGAGCCTGCAATGAGCTAATAAACATTGCAATATTTTTCTATCAATAAAAATTCTTTAATAGCAATAGACATTAACAGCGCCATAGCCAACACTTTCTAACCTAACAAAGAAAACCCACAATTGATTGACAGCAAAATAATCAAGTATTCCCAAGACGCGCGGTTCCGCATCGGAGCTCGCGATCCTAAGGGACATTGCACTTAATACCATAACGTCGTAACCGCCTATATACCGCCGTAAGATACCGCCTTCTTCGTTTAAAGCCGGAGTCAGTGTCGCCACCGTCCGGAACCATCGAGGCGTCACGATTGTCAAAAGCATCTCTTACGGTTTATGTGCGGTTAGTGATTTGTAGACAGTCATTTATGGTTTTTTTTAATAACATTAGGAGTAATAAGCTAGCGTACAGTCCACCTGAGTGTATCTTCGAATCCACTCATCATACAAAAGACAGCAGCGTAATGCTTCTATTTTAGGCTTGTATCCTGGCGTGGTTCTTCCCCAGTTAAGCTGACCCTTACAGTATCTTGTACAGAAGCGTGGCTCTAACTGTGGTAACACATTGAGTTGCAAACTACTCTTTGGCATCAGCTGTCGCCTGCGGCATCTCCGAACCGATACGACTTAAGGACCTTCAAGAGAAGAGCCTACACCATTCCTAAAGGCTGGCAGCACATCTGCGACTCCTCTGGTGTCTGCTTGCTCGTTTTCCACCTATTCTGTATAACAGCTCTCGTCTTTCTAGAATGCTGATGATGTAATAAGGAATTTAAGACATCACCGGGAAGACTCTTTTTGCTCAGTGAGTGACAAAAAATCACCCAAATTAAATATCAGTAAAAAAAATTTTTGCTTTAATATTGGGCTAACTTATATCGCATATAGATCATGGAATTATTTTCAAAGTACTCTCATTACGAAGCTTCATCAAAATATTAATTGAACACAAATTGCTTTAACAACGAACTCGAAAAAATGAACCTTCACGTCTTATTCGGCTATCTGACATCACGAACAATGTTATGTCCACAACATTAAATATTAGCTTAATTTACGACAATCGGTTCGCGGTAAGCGGCACGTGACGCTGTGTGGTCCGACAGGTGTAGTTATCAGCGAGCGGTGAAAAACAAAGGTCAGCGGCAGCGGACGGCGCGTTTGATGTGCGCGCGGGGGCTGCGGGGCAGCGGGTCACTAAATACCCAGGACGGGCCTGTTCCTGTATGACATGGTCAGTTACCATCGCTGCTGGCGAATATAATAAACGTGCGAGCGATATAATTATGTTTACCTTGCTACGATTTGCGATATCAGTATTTATACGTAGGGGACACCTAATTAGTAGTAAACCAATTTTTATGAATTGAAGGGGAAATCTTCAAAAGATACCCTGTATTATAAGGAGTTTGTACCCACGAAAACCCCCCGAATCTCTTACAGAACGCACCGTTGCCCCTCTTTACTGAGCCTTAATCCGTCTCAACGGAAAAATCTTTTTCCCTAGGGACCTCGTTGTGCTACGATAACCCAGAACAACTCCGTGTAACCGTCCACCTCGGGTGCACTTTTCTGCACGATCGGAGCCAATACGACAGACAGGCAGTACCTTAGCCCTATTATATAAGACCATGACAAAAGGTCTACTTAACTGACGATGCATTAGGTTTTGTAGCAGGGAATTAACTAGATACCTCTTATAAAATATCAGTATCACCTTAAGTTGCAAATATGAAGCGAATATGACCTCAAGGTGAACTGCCAGGAACCTCACCAAATTAGTAATATCCGGCGACATACTTACCTTTTCTTAATGGTGACCAACTAGCATAAATTTTATCTGATGGTAGCTTATAGCTGCGGCTCGTAATCTTGATTTTAAGTCACTATGGAATATGGACTACATTCATCCTTAACAAAAATACATGCGTGGTCACCATCAGGACTGGGATCGGATATCTAGTTAGCAGTAATAGGATACACCACACGTAAAACAGCAGTGTTATGCTTCTATTCCAAGCCGCTAGTTTGTGAGTCTTCTATTCCTTCCGCAATAATTTATCCTGCAGCCAGAGATTTGGTAAAACGTATCTCTACCATTACTGGAAAACTCAAAAACACTTTGTTCTACAAAATTCTACAATTTTGCCACTTCACGGCGTAAAGCTCACGAGAGCATCCCGGGGAGCACGTAAGGAACTCACAGCCGCATCATCTCAATAGACACATGAAAAATAAAAAAAGACCTTAAATAAAAAGGAAAACGTAGTGAAAATATCCTTTAATCGATTTCCGTTATCGCTAAAAAATAAAACATGCAATGTTTACGACTCGACGGCAAAATGGGTGGGACAGTACACGTGGAACTGTGTTTGCGACATATTTTATTCATCACCTATTTATCACCACTACTTGTCCTTTGCGTGTTGTGTGTTTGTTTCAGAATAAAGTGTAAAAGAAAGTATGAGTGACCATGTTTTCTAACTTTCATTAGTTATCCTTAGGGCGATGAGTGTAGCCCGTGACATCTGCGTCCATCCTCAATGTGCACGTGTTGTCACCTTGATGACTGACATTGAGTGCCTCGTGTCTTGTAATTGAATCTTAGTTTCCCTACTCTCACTATACGAAACATAACTGTGTTATGCTATTATTTTTATCAAGCTGGTTTTATAAAAGGACGTTAGCTTTCCCCGGTCGACCCATTCATTGTGGCTCTATCACTGTGTATGTTGGATTGTTACGCGTTTCTTCTTGGTCAACAGTGTTAGCTCATTATCTCAGCATTCGATTTTATTTCGCGGTACGCGAGTGAACCGATTACTATCCCCGTTAGCGGTACCAATGAAATTGTACGCAACATCGCAAATTTTAACAGAAATAATAAAAAAAACAGACGTAGTGTGGTGTGCGTCGTACTATGGCATAACGCCCTCTCTAAAGCGGTAGCCTATGCCCAGTAGTGAAATTTATAAATATATAAGCTGTAAGGAAGGCAAAAAACATATGGAAGCCCAATTTATAGTAATTGAGCTAATTCTGTTTTCATCCACGTAGCCGCATTACTCAAGAATGGTTTCTTTGTTTGGAATTAAACATTTAGTTGAAACAAATACGTTATGTTTCGAGCAAGTACAATGTCGCAATTAGTAATGGTAAATATACGAGTAAATTCTTTTTGCATAACACTTGATATATTTAAATTACAAAAAATATTTTTTTATAATGCTTTTCATTAACACGCTTTTATTAGCTTGACCTGTATGTAAGTATATATGCATGTAGTAAGTATTTATGTATGTATGAATTATGCAGTTTTCGCCCACTTCCAGATGTTTGAACAATCTGAATTTTAGCAGATGTATGAAGGCGATAATACAAAAAATAAATACGCATAGTAATGTGTTGTTTGTGTTTTACTAACATTTATTTTATCATAGCCTATAGGTAAGTAAGCATGTTTTAATGTGATGGAATATTGCAATTGATCGTTATATTAAATTCAAACAGGAAACATGCCAATATTCCAATACACAACTTAAAAATAAAGATATATTGCACAATTATAAATTTTTAATTTCTGTATTTATAGTTATTTTCATTTCGATTTTTAATACTATATTTTTAAACGAACAACATCATGAAATAGCAGCGTGCTATGCTGCTGTGTACCGTACGGGGGGTTAGGGAACTGCGGATCCAGTTACTGATGATAAGGCATTCCATCTGGGTTCTCAACGTAGAAAACTCTCAATAAATAAGACCTGTATGCAATAGTTTCACTTATTATTGCAAATCCCACTGCTACATTAAAATAGAGCCTGCCTGCCTTTAAACGTTTAAGTAAGTATTAATTAAAATGTTACTATAATTTTAAAATGAAGGGGTTGTAGGGTGACTTCCCTTAAGGCTTTTTTTGGGTCGCGACATAAAAACGGTTGAGAAAAAATGCCATAGAATATAAAAAATATATACGCAATCTAGTCTTCTAAGCTAAAGAAAAGTTATCTGTTACATCTACAGATTGATTATAGATCAGTTAATCAAGATAAGCATTATCCATCATTGATAAAACAACAACAATCTTAACATCGTCGAACATTGCCCTGACTTGCTCTGAGTATTTGGTATCTAGTGTATAAAACATATACTGCCAAACTAGAGACCCAGAAAATGCTGTTTGACATCTTATGTTATATGAGAATCTTCAGGGTACAGCATTGGGGTTTCTCTTTAGAGAGAGTGTTGGAGGTTAATCCACTACGCAGCTCCATTGCGGATTAGCGTCTTTCATCTATCTTTGATTTTTTTATTTTTAAATATTTCTTTGTCATGCGATTTTCCCCACGATGTTATCGTTTACTGCCCAAATCGTGGTAAAAAATGGTTATCTTACGATGCCGTAATAACTGTCCAGCAATCAAACTGTATGATGTTTTATTGTAATTAGTAGTGAACTATGTATAAATTGCAAGTGAGGGTACTTGCAATTTTTTTCCGATGCCAGGTGCGCGGGCGCATGGAATCGATCAGGCGGACGTTGTCTATTACTTACCGACACGGCGGGCCTCGGTAATTACATCGCATCTAATTGGATACCGCTACGCTGCGAGATAATTAGCGATCTAACCCTATCGGAAATAGGAATAACGGACGCGTCAATGAAAATGAGTTACAAAGCTTAATTCTAATGCAAGGCGTTACGTAGAGTTGAGGTTTATTTATTTTAATATTTTTCTGCATTTATTTTGAGTAAAAGTTAGACAAAAACAATTAAATAATAAAAGAAAGTAAGATAGCCAACCAGCGGATAGCAGTTCACCTGATAGTACCTAATTATAAAAGCGCATAGGCTCTACCATAATCGAGCCCCATACAACGCAAGGTGACCATAGCATACCAGAGTGAAATAGCGGGATATTTCTGCTATGTTTCCTCCGATCCGATCAGATCCGATAAAAGGAAACAGGGATAGGAATTCAGGGGTAACAACGCATGAGCATCCTTAAATCTCTGTTAAGGGTACAAGAACACGTCATGGGAAACAATCAACACTTATCAAGTGAACTGTATGCTGTCTCTAATATTATAATTCAAAAAGTACCTCAACATCAGTAGTTATATTGCATATAACTCCTTTTTATAGACATTTTAATAACATAAAACTAGTAAATAGTTCCATTTATATTACACTACTTAACGTGTAGCAGTAAACCGATATATATGTAGTTAGAGAAACTTAACGGATGCAAGGGGACCAAAAGCATAACTAAATAAATTGGAAGAATATACACATGACAATATATAAATGACAACACAATGGTAATAAAAAGTAGTAACTCTATGTTTTTAGAAACACCACATGCTAAGTCAAATCGTTACATGGCAGAAATACATGCTTCGTCTTATATGATTATTAATCAAAAATCACGAAAACATTAACGGAATGTATAGACCTTTACAATTATGCAATTAATAGGAATTATGAAAGGATGGTGTTCTCTGTAATTTCTGCCATGAAATTCTTGGTGCAAGATAAACTATCAATCAATCAATGTTCAGTGAGTGCGTGAAGGCACTAGAGCGCGAGGGTCGATCGCCGCTAGCGGACAAGGTTTACCAGCGCAGAATGTACCCGCCACTGAAGGGCGGAGGCCCCGCTACCTCGGGCTTCTGGCGCTGCCCCGATGCCCACAGTTCCATTGTCATCTCCATACTTTTATTATTGACTTAATCTAATATATGTATGTCACTTCATGCATTAATGTTTCACAATTATTTATATTGTACACACAAGTATAATAAAAAAAATTATACCCCAATGATAAAGACCGAAGTCTTTCACCAGTGCATATTGCGAGTGAAGACTTGGTCCTTCACTGCATGCCGTATAAGAAACCTCAGGGTCACTCGTTGAACTATGGAGCGGGCTATCTCGGATGATTCTCTGTGTGTGTTCTATCCGCACTAGAACAAGGGTGACCAACATACCTCAAAAGCAAGCTGAAGCTATATATAGCATAATATAACTCGTAGAACCGATAACCGATGGGAAAGAAAGGTTCTTGAGTGGACGCCTCGGACTGGCAGTCGCAGAGTAGGGCGCCCTGCTAGGTGGATCGACATCTGTGCGAGATCGACAGATGCTGGTGGTGCAGGATCGTGTCTTATGATAATATCTATGTGGGTTGCCATGTCCAGCAGTGGACTATATGTTGTGATGATAATGATCAATTACTGTTGTATATTATTGTTATCCCTCTGGTATCTACCAAGGTAATGTCTTCTGATAATTATTTATAACGTGTATATTTAATTTATAAAGGGGTAACTAAGGCATGGGTTCCCGAGAGGATGGGACTGTTACCCAAAGGTCAACTCCAATGCTGATTCTCGACTGCTCGAGAGAGTCGAAGCACGTGTTATCGGGAACGGGAATATCTATTTGACCACTTCGCAACTCTTACTCCCAAAGTATCTATTTGACCACTTCTAAACTCTTACCTTAGCTTGCCTTAGTTTTAAAACCAAAACTTTTATGTATTAAAATTGTCTAAATAAAGTTTTTTTTTATTGTTTTTGTTACTTTGGAAAATAAGAGGTATATCTTAAATAATATTAGGAGAACAAACTATCACACAGATGATCTGTACAAACTGCACAAATCAGCCAAAAGATTCAAGATACGCATGCGTTGTGACCCCTGAGATGTTTGATGGAATTTTCCGCCACCTGCCCTACACTCACCATACGAAACACAACTGAGTTATTTCCCGCTAATATGCTGTGTGGGCATGGTCCTAGTCGAGCCGACCCATTCTTATTGCACCTAGAAACTAGCTGTCACTTTACCGCTGTTGAAAGTGTATCCATTAATACCGTGACGTATGCAGCAACGAGCACCAAGCCGGACCGTGTCCGCGGTATCGGGTGACGTGGAGGCTTCGATGCGGCGTGTTTACGACTGCCGTCTAATTTATAGGCGGCCGGAGATAACAGCCACTTGTTGCTCCAGTCCCACTTCCTCATCCGTCGACCAGTTTAATCATCTTTAATTACACGCCGCGTAATAATTATTTAACGCAAATACGTCCACTTGTCGAAGCTGATTGACCTAAAGCAAAAACACATTTACGCCCACAGAATTAAATTTCTTCTTAATATATAGATAAAGAATAGTTATTGAGCCATTCTTTTGTATAATAAGGGTGACAAACGAGCACACAGTTCACCTAATGGTAAATGATGACTGCGGCCCATGACATCCATCCACATTCCTGATACATCAAAACACAAGCTTCGTCAGCCCTAGGATGTAGATTAGGTCCCGTGACCCGTACACCCTCCATACGAAAAGCAGTAGCGTGGTTCAGCTTTTCCATGTTGGTATTCTGTGACGATCTTTCCACGAGCGAGTCGACCCTTTCATGATGTATCTAAACACAATCTACAGCGTGCCTCTACCACCGTCATCGCTTGGCAGCAAACTGTCGTTAGACTAATAGATTAATTTCCGATTGTGTACTTAAGTAAAGCAATTCTACACCGGCCGAGCCACACCGTATGTGCTGACTCGGCCGGGAGGGACCACGCCCTCACACAATATCAGCGAGAAATAGCAGAATGAGTTTCTTACGTAGTTAGTAGTAAGTAGGTTTAGGGAATCGAGGACCCAGTTGCAGTTTACGGGAATTCAAATTATTTGGAGTGGTAACACTGGAATCTTTGTTGGAAACAGATATAGAGATCACGGACTATAGGCGCTTATAGGGTTAATATTATTAAAAACAATTGTGCAAATAGAAATGAACGAAAACCTGCGAATAAATCAATGTTTTAAGACCTAATATCTAGACCACATTATAGGAAAATAAAAAAAATCATTAAAAGGCCCTTCTTTATCTTTATCTAGGAGACCCGCTATTATTCCATTTAACCTTTTCGTTATCAATTGGCGAGGAACGACGTGTTTTGTTTCGGTCCGTAATTACAATACGACATAAATTGATTTGTCTGTCATTCTGTCGGGCAGTATGACTTAATTTCCCCGAGAGCCGGTTGTTCCGGGCCCAAGACGCCGGGCCGCGGTGGCGTAGTCACGCGAACGTCATCGCTACATGACTATCTGGTCGGGGATTCGATAATTAATATGCTAATGGTCCGGCTTTGCCACCCTAGCGTACGTGAGAGGCATACCGCTCTTGTGGTCATAGATTAAGTTGTCTAATAGATGCATTCAAATTATTTAGTTTTTTTGATAAATTATAAATTTTTGTAACATTAGAAATCAAAATTATTTATAAAGATTTCGAATATATTTTTATATAATACCAGTGGTGGCTAAATACCACTCAGTTCGCGTGATAGTAAATGCCAACGGCGACCCGGAACACCTGCACTATCCGAGAAGGTGCAAGATGCACATCCGTTGTCGCTCGTAAGGACTGTGATTAAATGCCTCTTTAACTGTAATCGGATCCCCGGATGAAACAGCAGCGATATACTACAATTTTGCGTCAGGTGGTAAATAACGTCTGAGTGTATACTAGCTTAATTGTGGCTCTACTACTATTAGTATTATATTAATTATATATATATTAATTATTTTTACCATATCGTTGCTAGGTTTAGCAATGTAGTTTATTTCCAGTCATTCCGTAAATAAGCTTCAATAGTAGTAGGGCTTAGGTTACGGTCTGCACTTGACTTCGCATTTCTCCTCATATATGCTTAAATAACTTTAATTTGAGCGGTTAACGCGAATGTTAAAGCATGGTTAACTATCTTAGAAAAAAAACAGAATCTAAGAAACGTAGGCATAGCTAACCGGTAAATCCTCATCGCTTTATCTGTGACCGGTCTGATTTGCGTGCGCCCGCGCAGCAAAAACATCATAATTTACGAGCCACGCTGACGTTTGACAGACAGACAGACGCGCACAACGTTGCTATCGCGCAAGTAGTATTTAAAAAGTCTTAAGAGTTATTCACACGGTTGCGCTTCACAGCTTTTTTACACCTGCTATGCAAATACGGTATCCATATTATATTAATAAGTTTTTATTACATTACTTCCTGCTAATGTTCATTATGCAAGTCTGCAGGAAGTCAACGGATGCAGGTGGTTCAGAATCGTACTCTATGGCAGTCTATGAGGGAGGCTTATGATCAGCGGACTAGTGATGAGCAGAAAAGATGATGAATTTTCATCATAAATAGCAGCAGTACCCTGCTGTATTTCATCTGGTTAGTGTAGGCATTCCATCTTAGCTCTCAGGGGTAACGACGCATCAGCATTTTGATTCCTTATGGAGGAAGTGCGTGTCATAGGGTGCCGCAAGAATCACTTACCATGAGATGTAGTAGTGTGTCCTCATTAGTTACCTGCAATACAATCAAACAAATTCGAAGGGCGTATTAATCCAAACTGTGACAGCAATGCTAGTAAATAATTGCACACGACATTCATTGATAAAGGAATTTAGGTATCTAATTGTTTTTTTAAGGGCTGATGGCCACTGTTAGCCCGATGGCTTATACAGGGTCGAAAGGTTAGGACACTCAGCCGGAGTCTTCATTTATGGGTGACCAGAGGTTCCCGAGGGAGCCTCCGCTTGGACTGCGTGCGAAAGCCACTGACTTGAGAATGGCTGAGAGAGCCGAAGCATGGTCAGTTACTTCTATCAGATGAAAATCTAATCGAAACAACTTAATTTTTCGTCTACATTTGAGCTTAACATAACAATTGCAATTGTTTACATTGCCGTTTCTGAACAAAAGGTTTGCATTAAAGACGTAGGATCGGTCCGCCATCATCGTGTAGCATCTCCTAGCACAAGCAATAAACTAAGCTTTTAGTTGGAATGGTTAACGGGAAAGTTAGTAATCTTTGTTAAAATTCAACAGCATTGCGTTGCGCACAGTTTTAAAAAATAAAAAACCTACTTTTATTTCAATATTAGACATTTCCTACGAGAGGCAAGATAAGAATACCGGTATTAGAAGCGAAGCAGTAAAACCAATGTTGACTTCAAAGAGCACCTTCCTAATAAATCCCAAAAGTTGAAACAAGGAAACACGTATCCTCACTTAGAAGTATTTAAATAGTGAGCTCCATAGCTACGCCAGAGAATATGTAACCATCGATTTATTTGAAATGTATAGACTTGGGGACCATCTTCGCTGGACGCCACCAGTAGCTTTGGAATAGTGCCCATGGAGGAATTAGCTCGCTCGTATTTTAGGCGCCTAATCTAGAATCAGACGTGGACTGCGAAAATACTGCTTTGAATACTTAAAAACATTTTTAAAGTACCGTGTGCGCTGATATGTTCGCTTTTACGTCGACGCTACAGTAGTTACGTTCATTTGTCTGTGGGAAGGTGAAAACAACTTCTCGCCCTTTTTTGACGAAGACTCCCATCATTTAATAATAATAATGACAACCTTGTTTGGCAAAACAAAAAGAACAGATTAAAATACTATTTTTTTTTTGAGACGATCATCGAGATCACCTTATGGTAAGTATTCACTGCCGCCCGAGAACATTCGCAACAACAGAGGAATCGCAGATGCGCCTGCCGGCCTTTACAATAAATGAAAAACTAGGTGACCGACTTGTGGGGTCACCTCGGTTACCATACATGTACACGTGGCGACAGCAGCAAGAAAGAACTTAAAACGCAGCTACTAAGTATCTACGCTGCCGAATAATATAAATAAACCTTTGCAATATATAAAATTATAGTGTATCTTATGTATTGGTTAGTATTAAGATAGATTTATGGATGCAGTTTTCGCCAATAAACTGTGTTGGCAGTTTGGCGAAACTATTATTTAGTAATTAAATTTCATGTATTTTAATAAATAAATTTAAAAAAAATAATAATAATAAATACCGTGGTTCTATTTAGAAAAATATTAATAACATAACTAATTTAACTAACATAATTAATTTAAGAAGCCGCTCAGTTACTTTCTTATTTGCCTTTATAGAATGCCTAGTTATAATCCGTCGGTAGTTAAATAGGTAAGTGTTTATGTTAAACGTAAATGAATTACAGTTATAAATTTAATTTTAATTGCGTTCCTTGTAACAACAAAAGGTAACAGATATAATTAAAATTATGAGAAATGTGCATAACACGGCTTGCTCAATTAAAAAGCAAACAATAATCGAGACTAAGTAACTCCACGCGACGTGGTTCGTTTTAAAATATAAACTATATTTACGACTTCATCTTCGAGGAATTGATAAAAGTTAGTACATTATTATGCAAATGTACACACAACCTGCAACTTTATGATAAACTCATTATATTTTTGAGATCGAAAGATTGCGGACATTTCATATGCCGCTTGCGTTTAGCTCTTTAATATTTTACGAATGTAAAATATCGTTACTACTGTACTATAAAACATGCATTCAGTACGCGAGTAATTTTTCGCAATGGCGAAGAATAACGATTATAATTTGTATAACACTAGACTCTTTTAAGGATAGGCGACGAGAAATGTGCATCTTTCTTGGAATAGTTTTTGAGTATCGATGTAGACCGGATGGTGAATTGTCAGCTCTAAAATAATAAAAAGATGATGACGTCCTTCTGATCACAACAACTGCGCAGAATATTTTCTAGTGCCGAGGCACTCACTCGTCGTTCCCTCCCCTATTAGATATAGATATTATGAATTTACAATAAGATAGGAGGAAAGTTCAGATGCTTTGTGAGGGATACGGGACATACAAACTGATCCAAAAACCAATAATTTGAAAAAAAGTTTACTTTCTCAAACCATCAGTAATTTCTTTAGTGAGGTTAAATTTGGATATCAATAGATTAAGGTACGTACAGATTTAAATGACAAAATTATCCTGTAGCTTGGTTTAATGTAAAAAATAAAATAAATGAGATGAAAATAAAAAAAAATTGTTTATTCGATAAATGATCATACTACAATTTAGCCGGGGTCTGTTAGAGATGCTGTTAGTTACTTATCAGAACAAGCGCTCCCGAGAGGGACCCTCGGCTAGGACCGCTACTCTGTACCGCGAGAACGTCTGACTCGAGGGTGCCCGAGAGGGTCGAACCACGGCTCGGTCTGTTGCTTCTGTCTGAGAATTATCTACATTCATAACGCTATTCTTCCTGCCGTCATCACTATTAATATTATTGGCTACTTGTACCACCAGTTCGCAATGCGTGGTCGCTGGAGAAGATGAGACGCAAGAATTTCCAGCGCCGCTTCTATCTGTATTGACTGAGATATTGATTGAGAGAACCGGGCTGTGACATGGCTATAGTCGATCTTCTGTTAAAAATGTATAATAATTTTAAAGGAAATCGTCGGTGGCAATATTTGTACGTGAAATTTCCCGCGACCGACACAAAACAACATCTGTAGCCCACATTACATACCGAAACAATCGGACGTCATCGACAGCAGTCAGTTCGCGCGCCGCCCGTCATTCCTGACAGCGCACGTCAAAGTCAGCTGACGGCGCCTGTCAAACGGCGGCCTTCTAAATTTAAATAGAGAGATTGACAGTGACACGATATGGAACTGTCAGGCCGCTTTCAGCCGCATGTTAAATCAGGGCTGCCGAGTTAAACACAAGCTATGTGGTCGATTTTGTAACAGTATTCTGTCGTAGTGCCACGCTGCAGTAGCGGTGGCATGAAAGGCTCGGCCGGGAATGAGGTTTTTTGGTAAACTGGTGATTGTAGGGATCCGGAGACCCTTTTACGTTGGAGGCAGTCCTTAGTCCTCGGTGACAACGCTTCTGCATTACGCTTATAGAACATGAATGTGGATGTCACGGGTTGAAGGAATTACATATAAGTTAAACGGTGTGCTGTCACCCTCAATATTATAAAAATTCATAGCGATATTAATATGATTTTTTTAACATTTTTATACACTATATATTTTGTTGTACAATATTTTTTTAAAATAAAACATCTATTTTACATTTTAATGGTAATTTTTGTTTCATTTATATAGTATTATATTTTTTTATAATCGTTACTTAAGCACATACTTCATATTTCATTACTCCCGAGGTTGACCGTCGGAGAATGCTTCTTGGAATTAGGTCCGCATTTTGTTTGTCTTTTTTCTATATGGCATATGCAAAAAATATATAAATAAATAGATTTTCCGTACTCTTTGCTCGACGAGTAGACAGCCCTGCACGTCTGGGGTGAGGTTGACGTGCCAGTTGACAGGTTGTTTTCACGAGCGCCGACTCGAAATCAGCGCAAATTTGTTACGATCCTCGTGTTCGACTAAATCAGGATTGGATGTTGTGATAGTTCAATTTAACACCGCAAATCTAAACCGACATTACCATGGTTATGTATAGACTTCAACTATTATATATTTGCTACAAAAATGCCTATATATATACATCCCACTAATGGGCATAGGCGTCCCCTCTAGAGGGTATTAGAGACAGTCTACAATGCGGCTCTACTGTGAAGTACGCCTTAATTTTTTTTTATTTATTATTATATCTTAAACATTCAGATTTTCCCTAGTATTTAACTTCACCACAGAGCGGTCAATTAGTTTAAAATTTGGATAACCGATGTTCACCAGTGCCAGCCCCGGATATCGCACTCGGTTTGCTTGCGTATCGTGAATTAGAAGCGAACGCTTACAGACTGAAGTACAACGGCTTTTCATTTGCTATTAAGTACTACTTAAATATAATTTACTCGAAACCATGTTGGATGTTTTACGTGCCGCAGCTAGTTTTTAGTTTTGGTATGGCAAGCGGAAATACAATTATACAGGTGACGAGGCATTCCAACTCAATCCTCGAGGCGACAATGCAAGTGTATCTTGAATATTAGTTGAGGACGGATTTGAATATCATGGATAGTCAAGTCATTACTTACCATTAGGTTATCGGTGTGTTAGTTTGTCACGTTATATAATAATAAAAAATATATATTACCAATGTCGGGCTCAGGTCTTTGTTTCCACAGTCCATAGAGACCTGCTGATTTTCTTCTTATAATATTAGAGTTGACATACGATCACACAGTGCACCTGAAGGAAAATGATGAGTGCGGTCAACGATATCTACATTCATCCTGAACAAAGATTCAAGATGCACATGCGCTGAGGGATAAAACGTAACCCCTCGTTCCCCGTAATTAAGTCGTCGGTCTTCACCCGAGAGCGAGGTCCTTCCCCGATCGACCCATTCATGTTTCAGCTAGAAACTGGCTACAAGTTACCTCTACCACTATTGGCCTCTTGTCACACTGCTATCTGTCTATTATTATAACAAAGTTTACTTAGGTCTTGTATTTAAACGTTATTTTAACGAAGTAAGTTTGAACGTTAATTCGTTATTTATCATTGTTCTGTAACACACATGGACAGTATGCCACCTGTTTTGATGTTCGCCGCTCAGTGAGTTTTATTATGTCGGTACCGTCACCTGCTGTACTACGAGCTTGTACGCGTTTAACTATTTCTTTTTCTTCTATAAGTCGCTCCTCGTTAAAGAAAGATAGATTTCTGTACATATTGAATGGATTAATAATGCCAATCTTCTATAGAGGCTTACGTGTGAAACATCATAAACAATATTAGTTTGAGATCATTTATGTTCGTGGATATATCGAATTTATTTCATTACGAAGGTAATATTATATCGAGTTAATTTATTACAAGATATAGTTATACTAGGAGATATTGGATTATAAAATATATAATTTATTCTTATATTTACGCGAATATTGCACATTGAATAAAACTAACTTTAATTAATTTTTTCACGTTTATCTTTTTCCTTTTATATCTTGACGTTTCAGGAGCACTCCCGGTCACTAGAAGATCTAAACACACAAAATACCACTGAACTACCTTTTATGATGACGATGTCGTACTGGTCGATTTCGACCGCAACGACATTTTCTGGTTATTGACAAATCACGTTAACTGCGTAGAATATTTAATAGTGTCGAAAGAATTTGCGCACACAGAGAACCTCACTCGTCATCCCTAATCCCCTAATCCAATGCAATGCATGTGCAATAAGATCGGAAGAAGGTTCAGTTGCAGTGTCAGGAACACGGGACATTAACACAACTCACTCAGATCCGAAAGCAAACAAATAGTGATGCACAAATATTGTTCCTCGGCTGGGAATCGGACATATTATATGACTGTTCTATTACAATAAACCACAGTAAAATTAGCCCATAACCTTGCTAAGGTTAATATTATTTGAGGTGACAACAAAGACTCAAGATGCGTTGTCTTCCCTGAGTACTGAGATGGAAGGGCCCTACCTCTGTATAAACAAACACAACAGCAAGATACTGCTATTTCACGACCTTCCCCAGTCGCGCAAATCCATTATTGCTATAGCGGAGCTCTCTTACTTTTAAAATGATTTCACTTCACCATTGATACGTTATTAAATTGTTTATTTTATGTTATTTACGTACGACCTTGTACGTAGCCATGATGTTTCACGGTGTCGTCTGAGAGATATTCACTCGTTGCCTTTCCTAAGCCGATATGAGATAAGATCGGCAGAAGATTCGGATGGTCTCAGAGATACGACACATTGTGCAAATACACTCAAACATTCTGCACGCGTAAACTTGTAAATGACCTTCATTATAAAATTATTTGTAAACTTAAAATAAAATTAAACCGAACCAATGGAATTATGGGGTGACCATCAATCACGTAAAGCAATCGAAAAGTCAAAAAAAAGTTATCTTAAATAAAAAAACAGCCTATATATATATATATATATATATATATATATATATATATATATATATATATATATATAATTCCCACTGGGCGTTGTCCCTAAAGTAAATGTTAGAGCATAGTCTATATGTTTCATCAGCGCCTATTGTAGCGGAATAACAGCAGGTATGTTTCGTTTGGTGATAGAGATCCGGAAACCCTTAATTCTCAGGGGTGACATCGCAATGCATTATGATTTCGAGGATATCCTATCGAGGATGAATGATGGTCACGGACCACAGGAACCATTTTCTTCAGCAGGAATCTGATAATCTGTGTGCCCGTTTGTCACCCTTAATACAATAAATAACAAATTAAATAGCACAGGTTAAGTGATTGCATCGCCATTCAGTGTTTCTAGCGCTTTATTATGCAGAGTCGCGGGGAGGGAAGGGGAGTCAAGAGGGGACACGTCTTAAGTGAATGAGAGCAAAAGAAATGGGACAGCGTGTTGATGTAGATTTACGTGGCTGCGGACTCCGCGTGCTCTACTGGCCCGAACTACGCACAGTGAACGAATGGAGTGGATTTAAGAATAATTCATTAGAAATATAAACAAAAATACAAATTCACTTATTGTACATTATTTTTGTAGTTTTGTATATTCTGAAATTTGAAAACTTATAAGATGTTTCGAACTGACATATACAATTTCCATTGATTGTTCTATTGGTGAATAATAACTGACACTTGGTTTAACGCAAAAGCGGTTAAAAATCATTGCCACTATGCATGTCATTATTTTCTACCTTAAGACACGTTATACCTTAGGTATTAGATATTATTTGGGGCACTCTGTTAGTACTGTAGTCAAATATTATCTACAGTGTAAACTCTTTATAATGTTATTCTTTATAACGATAAACTTTTTATAACTTAGAAAAGAGAACTTTGGTTGGTTTACCTTAAACTAAACTTAATAAAAAAAGTAATATATGCGTTAATGGAAGCATTAAATTTGTCAAATTTAAAGAAAAGGGACGATATTAGAGAATAATTTCAGAAATAATAAGCAGTACTTGCAGTAACATTAGTTACACCGAGAGAAATCTGAAACAACACGATAAGTTAATTCAAACTATTATAGGAGGGAGTAGAAGGAATGTGGGACTGGGCGGAGAATACTATGAAAGGAAGTTAAAAAAAATCTAGTTAAGTAAATTTAGGGTCGTATAGAGAAAGCAGAATGTAAAAAAAACCTGATTATTACTACACTAACGACACGAGTTCTTTAATTTATGATTATGAATTGTTAATAATTTCACCATACTATAGGGTTAAATTAGGTATATAGCATTTTTCTTTCGTATTAACTAAACGATCTGATACTTTTAAAATATCTATGGATGAACAGTGAAGTTAAAAAGGATAAATTCTTTTCGGAGATAGTGTTTGAGCGCGTGCATGACAAGATTTGTGAACCCGAAGCCTTATGTCATTCATAGCATGTCACCAATGACTTTCCGCTTTTAAGGCTGGCGCACACAAACATCATTCGTCAACATTTATAATCATAATTTTGTGAGTCGTTAGTATCCCGGTGAAATGTAGAAAACTGCACATGAAACGGTAGACTCACTCTTATATTAGTAAGGTACTTGGAAACTAATTAATTCAAATAATAAAAATAAGAGTAAAGCAACAGTGGTAGAACTACACTGCAGTTCGTTTCCATCCGTTGACCGGGCTAGGCCTATGCCCTCACAGAATACCGGCGTGAAATAGCGGCATAACGCTGCTGTGTTTCGTCTGGTGAGTGAAGGGATCCGGAGACCTTTATTACTGTGGTGACTAGGCATTCCATCTCAGTCCTCAAGGGTGACAACGCATCTGCATTATGATTCCTTGTCAAGGATGAATGTAGATGTGATGGGCCGCAGGAATAACTAAACAGCAGGTGAACTGTGTGCTCGTTTACAAGTCTCAAAAAAAAACCTCAAGTGTAGTGATATTTATTAAAATATTAAACTCGCAAAATTCCTCAAAGAGAGTACTTTGTTTTTATCATATTATACTACTTATAATTCTATGTAAGTAATTATCTTCGATTTAAAAAAAATATATATTGTCATTTTCGCGGAATAAAACTACTACTAAGTTAATTCGTTGTGATAAACGATCTTTTAAACCATTCGCGATAATTAAAATGTAAATATGTTAATATTATTATAAATTAAAAAGGCACAGCAAATTAATAATGACACACTTCTTGAAATTTCAGTTTATTTACAATTTTAGTGAATAAACAATTTCAAACTCCGATAGTGAAAAAGGGAATATTAAAAGATTTTAATTATTATGAAATTATTTCCCTTTGGGCGTAAAGTGTAGTATGTAGTAATTGTTCATAAAAATCCTAAACATAGTAAAAACAACTGTTTTTCATCAAAAGCCTAACTACCATAAACAGATTCTTCAAATCTACCTGTATTTCTATATGCAGCTAAAATAAATAAGTTAAATTTAATAACCAAAAACCAAACAATTAAATGAAATAAAATAACTTTAACAATCTCATCGGCTTTTTGTTCCAATATTTGAGACAGGATCGCGAGCTGTAGATAGCGCGGCGGCAGACATTTTTTGCCGTGCGCTTTTTGTTCGCGTTCTCGCTTTGTGTCCACATACGCTAATACTTGGGGACAACCGATCGGCCGGCCGGCTTTGCCCCGAGGCCTTATGGAATGCTTTACGTAGAATAGGATCTTCTTGAATCTCGTTACGCTAACAAACAAGTTGAATATACTTTCTCAGAAATTACGTCGAAGTCGATTATTTTAATTTTCAATTTCGTTTTTGAATTAATTAAATAAAAAAAATATTATTAATTGGATGAAAAGAAAAATAACTTTTTGATGTTAATTAAGTGACATTTTGACTATTAATAGCTTTATTAATAAGATCCAGTCTAAGAATCTAATCTAAGAGAGGACGTTGTAGCTTATTTTTAGTTCCAGCATCAATGATTTGTTTAGACCGGGGAAGGCCCACGACCTCATAGAATAGCAGTATACCAATGCTGTATTTCGTCTGGTGAGTGTTCGGATCCGGAGAAAGTGTTACATGTAAAAAAAGAAAAGATTCAAAATGCGCAGGGATTGTTGGCAGAGTTGGTCTTCCAGTGCTGGCTCCTGGCCCTCATTGTGACCGTGCAGCAGACTCGAAGCCGCCGCCTCTTCTTCCGGCGTGCTTTACCTGTAGAGGATAAGGATGTCAATCTACCCCGAGGCTGCTGCCGAGGCCGTTACCGTGGCCTTATCGTATGCGGCGCTGATAAAAAATCGTGTCGGTTTAGTCGCTACGAGGGATATTCAAAACGCATTTACCCACGAACAGTTGCCAAGTCATGTAACATGGTTTAATACAACGCCAAACAGTAATGAATTAGTAAAAAAAACAAATAAAAATGTACTAATAGTTATGATGCATATCGGCCGCGCCATTTGATCGTGAGATTAGACAAAACATACATCATAAACTAGGACCATAAAGTAGGTGAAGGGCTCGCTTACACAGGCGGACTGTAGTGTCTAATCGACCTTAAAAAAGGAATCCTGCTCTTTTTCCCTAACCTAAAGTAGGTACGACCGGTGGCACAGGGAACAAAATACCGACGGTGATCTGATATTTATTATTTCAGGAATGAAGATCAATTAATAGATAAATCTGAATTATAGATTTATGAATTTATGCGCAGACATTCGAAAATATAACCTGATACTGCGGACAAAGCGACAGAATTAATTAATTGATAGATATCATTCAATCAAACAGTCGGAATCTTTTATTTTTATAAGTCTACGAGTACGGTTCATAAATCGTGGTCATATGATTAGCATAAATATAGTTTATTGGTCGAACAAGATAACAAAGAAATTTGAACCGTCTTAGCACTGTCCATTATTTGGTAACATAGGGGAACCTGTACCTGTTGAAAACATGTAAAGTAACAGCCTATATATATAAATGTCACTGTTGGACAGAACTAACACGTCACGTTTTACAAATATTATCAATTATTTAATAGACATACAACCTGTATCCCCACGATTTATTACTGCACTGCCGAGAACGTGGTAAATCAGTACATGCTAGATAAGTACTAGAACATAAAAGATCACGTGGGCTAGTGGTTAGTGCATCTAGTCGCAGTTCTTAGGTTCGTTACTCAGCTGAAACTTGTAGAACATACCTAAATTATTCATGTGAATGTTTTATCCGTACCGTCGCCCGGCCCGCCTGCATCCGAACCATTGTTATTGGAAAAGAAAAACATAATCATCATTATCCTTATTAACTCTGCCCATCACTACTGCACCGGTCCTGAGAAACCTGCATTCATCACATCCGCAGATTGCTTAGGTCGTTACTGCTTTTAGTGGGCAATCAACCTAATTCTTAATATATAAATGGTGGCTGAAACATCGGAGAAGCGATCTATGCAGTCGTGAGTTCGAATGCTACATTAGTCCTCAGTTTACATTCCTAGTTTTTACTACAAAAAAACCATTCGCTAACATTTGTGTAAAGTGAACAGCGATAAGCTGTCGTTCTACGAGTACATCGTGGAGGCGTTTGGTATTCGATATTTAATAGAGATATACCCGCCTCTGTCTACTCTAATTAAGATAAAGGACGAAGCAGCTCATTTTTCTATACTTAATAATGAAGTTATAAGTAATTAAACGAACTTCCATAAATAATAAGGTAAAAATGTTAACAATGAAAAACATTTTAATTAACATCCAATGTAAGTTTTGTTTGACCATACATGCACATGACAGGAACAAACTGACAAGTTTATATAATAAATGAATGAGACACTTTAACCGACCAAATAATAATCATGAAAACGAAAGATGTTGCGGGACTCGCGATCAATACAATACTAATAGCTTGCCAGGTTAATTCACTGAAGCAATTTCTCGCAGTCGACATTTCGAGTGCTGTTGAATAAAAATACATTTGCTAATTATATCGCCTCCCATTCACGACACTAAGTTGACGCGGCGCTTCGCGATGCAGCGCTCACCTGCTCATTACGGAATTCAAGAGCGGTGCGCGTGCGCACGCACGTTCGAAGTTTAAAATTTTAAACGCATTTCGTCGCTATCTGTCATCGGGGGCAGTCGCGTCGAATGTATTGCTCCGAGAAATCGATTAAATCTCCCAGTGCGGTGGCCAATGCAATAAACTGACTCTTAATAGCATTGATAACGACCGAATTACACTCGTGGAATATTCAGGTGCGTGCCGCGTCCATAAATATAATACCAGTAATGTGATGGCTACTGACATTTTTCCTATTTCAAATTGTAGTCAGTAAATTATTTGTATTTATGAGTGGCTTGATCGAAATTAGTACTTATCAGATATCTTTAATACATTGTTATTAAATGTCTGATCCTACCAGCTTGTAGGCAAGTGTAGTCTGTGTGTCTAGTAGGATAAGACTCACTTCATGGATTAGTAAAAATCCTTTGAACATAAATAAATGTTACTGTGAATGAAATAAAGTGAAAACCATATAAATATACTATTACTGCGCCTTCCTATTATGGATACAAGACTTCGTTTGTTTCGCCATGTAATCTTTGTAAATTACGACGGGATTAGAGCATAACCCACTGCGGATTAGTCTTTGAAATATATATTTTTTAAATACTTAGACAAGCATGTTTTCTTACAAACGCTCTTTTTAATAACACGCTACGCGAGCAAGCCCGTTTTTTCTTGTATTGAGGTTAAATAGGTACGTGATACCTGCGGTTCGGGCCACGATAAGAAATAATAATGCAGATGCGTTATCCTCTGCGGACCAGGACTGGTGTTCGGATCCCTACACTCACCAGACCAAACACAGCAGCGCTATGTTGCTGTTTTACGCTGGTATTCTTTTTGGGCGGTGTCTCTCCTGCTCGACCTATTCATGCCCCTAGAAACAAACTGCACTATTAGAGTCACTGTTCAAATTGCAGAGCCATGTTTCACATCTCACACAGGCCAGTAACAGTTAAAAGCAAGTAAGATTGGTAACATTGTTTGTACAAGTCCCGTGCGGTCTTAAAGGTCCTGTAATCGGTCGGTTATAGAGTGAAACGGGTTAAAACGCATGTTAACTGCTATTGGTCCCTAATTACAAAATACGTACAAACGTTAAACATTAAATGTAAGGTTTATTTGATGTAATGTTTTATACCGTCCCCGATAATAACAGGGGTAGTTAATATTCTTAAAATATAGCCAACCTTTTAATATAAATAGTGTTTGATATTGTCGTTAATAGTAAAATGTATTAAGGTGGAAGCGTTTTCGTTTTATGCATGCATTTAAGGTACTAAAATAACCGGCATAGATCAAAGAGTCAGCAAGCTGTAGTGCCAAAGGGTCGGCCATATAGCTCGTAGAACCGATACCCGATAAGAAAGAAAGGTTCTCGAATGGCAGTACAGTGGTAGAGCTACGCTGCAGTTTGTTTCTATTTGCAGAATTAATGGGTCAACTCGATCCGGGTAGGACTACACCCTCAAATAATATCAGCGTGAAATAGCACCATAGTGCTGATGTTTTATCTGGAGAGTGTAGGGATCCGGAGACCTTTGTTACAGTGAGACGAGGCATTCCATCTCTGTCCTGAAGGGTAACAACGCATCTGCATTATGATTCCCTGTCAAGAATGAATGTAGATGTCATGAACCGCAGGAATCACTAGCCATCAGGTGAACTATGTGCTCGTTTGTTACTGTCCGTGTAATAAAAAAAAAGACAACCTCGTGTTAGCCACTGCAGCGTAGGATGAGCCCCTACTAGACAGAGTGCCGACCTATACAAGTCTCTGTGAAGTCGAATGTCTACGTTCTGCACTAGAATAGTGATGGGATGATATGCTGATGATCATCATGGAGGATTATACGAGCGCATGGCACCCGCTCCTGACGGTATTCGATTACTGTGGACCATTGCATCATTGCATCTACATCCATACTCAACAAAAACTCAAGATGCACACGCGTCGTCACCGCGGAGTACTGACATGGAATACCTCGCTTCCGGGGTCTGCGGATCGCTCACGATTCGAAATAAAGCTAAGATATTCTGCGAAGGTGTGGTCCGAGCTATTCATATTACTTCTTAAAACAAGCTGCAGAGTGATGTACTACCGTTTTAAATGTCTGCACAATTGTTATTATTTATTTTAAAATTTAAAAATTTAAAGTTTTGATTGGCTATGAATTCTAAATTCAAATTAATTTTGTTTTAAAAACATGATATTCTTTATACAAAGTCAGTCTTTTGTTTATTGATTAGCTTTGTATTTTCATTACATTTGAACATTCTATACTTATAAAATTCGTGTAATTATGGAATATGAATTCCATCGTGGCATCAACGCGGGACAAAAGGCACGTAACATCAACAACGTTTACGGCGAAAACTTCACAAACGAACGCACAACCCGTTATTGGTTTGCCCGGTTCCGTTCTGGAAATTTAGATTTGAAAAATGATCCTCGTGGTCGTCCGGACACTTTGGTCAACAATGATGAAAGGCGATTGTGGAAGCTGATGATCAATCAATCTACAGCCGAGCTAGCAGCAGCTTTTGATGTTAACATCAAAACAATATTGGTCCATTTGCGACAAATTGGCAAGGTAAAAAAGCTTGATAGATGGGTGCCCCACGAACTTAACGATCGCCAGCGCAACGTACGCGTTGAGACCTGCCTTGCGCTGCTCAACAGGCACAGAAATGAATGATTTTGATCCCGAATTGTTACATGCGACGAAAAGTGGATTCTGTTCGACAATCGAAAGCGATCAACAAGTTGGTTAGATCTTGGTTCAGCACCTAAGCAATGACCTAAACGAAAAATGACCTCTAGAAAGTCGATGGTCACTGATGGTGGTCTAGTACCGGTGTGATTCAACACAGCTTTTTACCAAACGGCATGAGCATTACTACAGATGTGTACTGCCAAAAACTGAAGTCAATGATGGAGAAGCTCGCACATCTGCAACCAGCTTTGGTCAATCGGTCGTCCCCGCTGCTCCTACACGACAAACGCGCGACCCCATACTGACAACAGACAGTCTCCAAGCTGCAAGAGTTGGGGGTCGAAGCTCTCCGTCATCCACCATACTCACCAGACCTTGCACCCACCGACTATTACTTTTTCTAAAATTTGGACCGTTAAATAGTAGCGGGAAAAAAATTCAATTCCCGAGAGGCAGTACAAAATGCCTTTGAAGAGTTTGTTGTCTCCCGTCCAATCCAAAAATCAGCTTTTTACAAGAAGGACATCAATCAACTACCACTGCGTTGGCAAAGATGCATCGATCACATGGGTGATTACTTTCAATAACAGAAATAAAAATGTTTGAGAAAAAATACTTTAACTTGTTTCATACAAAACGGCAATTTCATAGGTAAAGACCTATTATTAATAATGTTTTGTTTATTTACTTTTTGTGACTGCATGATGTGAACTACTATTTGTATTCATTTATGGAAACCTTCGGCTGTGTTATTCTGTGCTATATTTTTTAACTATTCTTACCTAAGAATGGCTGTTTGGTTTTACAATATATAAATAAATAAATTTAGAACTTGCAGAAAATATTTATTGAACTATTTATTTATATAGTATTTGTTGTGTCCAAAAAGGATGCAATGGGCGGATTTTATGCCACTTGCCATTCACTGCCAGTCAATCTAGAGCGTGATGGTATATTTAACAAATAGAAATACACAATTAAAAATGATAGATTCTCACTTTGCTTTTAATGCATTCGTGTCAATCGATGGAATGCAATTTCCGTTCTGTAATAGTTTTTATAATTTATAGATGCGAGATAAAAAGACATTGACGCATTAAAATAATTCAATACGATATAACTGTCCGATTCAATTTCCAGTCTTCCTAAAGTACTTCAAACTGTAAACTAGAGGTCAAATAATAAATTCCATCTCACTTGGACAACCGAAAATATATTCTGTGTCCACTGTACTAGTGATGTAGGACTAAATAACGAATATTTTGGCCAGTTTAAATGTTAATATGGATAAAGTAAATTAATTTAAATAATACATATCGTATTTATCGACTTGATCTAGCAGCGAAATACGTCTCTTTTTACGTCACGATAAAAAAAATGAGATAAAAACACGATTTAGATATAGTGGAGTAAGAGACGAGATAAAAATGTGTCCGGCTCTATAATTTGATCACTATATACTGTGTGAATGATGATCTGATGGGACCGGATAGTCAAGAATACCGTCTCGTCAGTTTACCTAAAGAAACTGCTTTGATGAGTCAGAGTCCAACTGACTTGTCATTCGGGACTAAGCATGGAGGCCAATATTTTTTATAGTATAACATATACACAGTTCACCAGATCGAAAGTGATGACTTCTCCATGCATCTTCAACTAAGATATCTGGATACGTGCGTTATCATCTCTGAAGACTGCAAATCCTAGTTAACAGCATAACTCTATTGTGTATTTTTTAAATTAAATGGAGAGTAAAAATCTCATACACAGTTCACCTAATGGCAAGTGATTCCTGCGGCCTATGACATCTACATTCATCCTTGACAAGGCATCATAATGCAGATACGTTATCACCCTTGAGGTAATAAAGGTCTCCGAATTCCTACACTTACCAGACGAAACACAGCAAAATTATACTGCTATTTTACGTTGGTATTCTGTGAGGGCGTGGAACTGATAACCCGGTCGAGCTGATCCATTCATTCTGCAACTAGAAACAAACTGCAGTGTAGCTCTACCACTATTAAACTTGGTGAGTGCGGGGACCCGTGCACCTAGCCACAGCCATCACATTCGTATATCATCACCCTTAGTTTTTAGCTGAGGTAAAAAAATACCTACACAACTTGACATTTCCCTTATCTTTAATAATCACGGTGTTTCGATTGGATCGCGTAACGAGTAAGGTCTTAATATAAATTCCAAATGAACAGAAATATCTCTGAGGTTAATTTGTCTTAGAAATTTATTTACGTGTTTATTTACGTAGGTAACTTTTGCCTATTATATAACTAGAAGAAAAGCCTATTAAGGCAAAGATACCAAGTCTCGAGCCCGTTTAGACATTTTCTTGTGAGCAACTCATCAAAAATGCAACGACCTCTCACGCCTCGTCCGAAATGAGCGAAACAAAAACAGCGTTCATGCCAATTCATTAAAACTTTCCCAGTGATGACCTCTGAACCCCGACGTCCCTACTATTTATACCGGCGTTGTAGAAATTTCTCGCAACTGGCAACACTAACGGCGCGACAACGAGCCAAAGTTAGATTGCAAGACTATAACGTGCCTCTCCTCTCCAAGATGAAGACGAGAGCTTTTTAACAGTTGGCAACATTCGCTATTACGTCACAATTTAAGACTTGACTTTTGACTTAGAAAGGCCTTTGGCGAGTGAAAAAGTTTAACCGTTTAAAGGTGGAATAGGTATATTATACGTTATAAGATAAATATTTGCATTACAGTTCTTAATAAAATCTAAAACAAAGTTAACGTAATAATCTTTATTTTTATAATCTGTCTCGCTACTCATTTAATAAAACTGTCTTGAATTAACATTTGAAGTATCTACAATAACAATATTGTATATATACTAATTAAACTATTATATATTATACAGACTTTACTGGAAATATGAAATGTAAATATATCTAACGTTTATCACCCATATTGATGTTGAAACACTCTCATTCTTTGTAAACGAACACACGGATAACTCGATGGTAAGTGACGAAGTTTGTAAGATGGTACTACTGCATCAATAGCTTAATGGTTTAAGGTTCGGTTCCTGCAAAAATTAAGGTCGTAGATTTCAATCCGCTTTACGTATATTGTCGTGGACCATCTCTAGCACAAGCATTCGAGATTAGTTGGAGATTAGCTTGCTTACTTTAATAAAAAATAACAGCATTCTGCTGATTTTTTAAGTTGGTATTCCGTGACTATACGGTATTTCCCCGGACGATTAGACCAGTGTTGCTATTAGAACTCTCCCACTGTTAATGTCAGAAGTGTTTGCCTTAAAATTGAGTAGATTAATGTAATCGTCAGAATACGGTATAATTGAACGGAATATTGAAATTACTATATAAATTTCAATAATAAATTCAGTATTAATAGTAAATGTAACAAAATTCCTTGCGATCACGGTAGACAAACACGGTACCTGGAAAAGACATAAAAACGTATGTAAAAAACTATACCTAACGACGGTATCTTCCTGGCCTATCCTCAGTAATGAACTTTCTCGGGGGTATTTTATATTTTATTGACAAAGAACTTAAAATTAAACTTAAAATGTACGTAGTTAAAAAATAAAGGTTCATATAAAACAATCATATTGTATAGCAATACGTATCTTCAACATAATACCAGATTCGTTCGAAGAACTCACCGTACCGGACTTGGTCAAAAAAAGATCATTCAGTTGTACGTAAAGTTTATTTATAAAATAGAGGAATATTGTAACGATCATCAATGTCGACTGACTGAATCATACAATTGGACATTTTGTTCTAACTAATTGACAAGTATTTAATTGTTATCTTACTTTAATTGTAAAAATTACATAATTTTAGAAATTTATTAATATTTAATGATATGGAATTTGTAAGTTTGAATTAAACATTTGCATTTAATTTGCAATTATGTATTTAAACACGTTATGCAAATTATATTATGTTTCCTCACAGCTTATCCATAGTCCACCGTTGGGCACAGACCCTCCAAATAGATTGCCACAAAGCACGATCCTGAGCCACCAGCAAACTTCGACCCCCTGCAAACCTGGGCAGGTCGTCGCTGCATCAAGTGGGGGGTCACCGTACACTGCGACTGCCATTCTTCTCCATCTGTTATCGGTTCTACGAGCTATGGCTATATAATGCCCAATGACACTTCTTTATTACATATAAACTATTTATCTACATACTTTTTTAATTCTAAATACCTCGGATAGTTTTTTAATCGTCATACATAAGAGACATAACATTGGCTACTCAGCACACAGCGCGAATGTGTCCGTGTAGGAAACGATCAGGATCTCACATAATATCTGCCCAAAATTCGCAGTATGTGTGGGTTTCGTATTGTGATCAAAACTGGAGAATCAGTGACCCATTACACAGAGTTGAACAAGTATAGAGCCACGCTGCAGCTTAGTACTCCCCGCAAAAAAAGATTAAGTTCTGTAATGGGTGGTCCTCACACCCTTAAATAAATATATGGGATCTTAATACAGGTAACGAGGTATTCCATCAGCCCTCAGCGGTGGCAGCGCGTGTGCATCTTAAGTCTTTGTCGAGACTGGATGCAGGATGGACCGCTGTCATCGCTTCCCATCAGGTGAATTAGGTGTTAACCTCTTTTATAGAAAGAAGGTATCTACTCATTATGCAGGTTTTGTCTTATTACTCGTGACGAGGTATTCCCTATTAGTCTTCCCTGATGAATCATATAAATCATGATTCCTCATTGAACATGAATGAGGTTGGCATGGACCGAAGGCCTCGCTTACCATCATATGAACTGTGCAAGTTTGTCATCGTGTACGATGAAGAATACGAGGAATGAATGACAAGAGGTGCCTCGTCACCCCTGACAACTATAAATGACAAGAGGTGCCTCGTCACCCCTGACAACTATGAATGACAAGAGGTGCCTCGTCACCCCTGACAACTATGAATGACAAGAGGTGCCTCGTCACCCCTGACAACTATAAATGACAAGAGGTGCCTCGTCACCCGTGACAACTATAAATGACAAGAGGTGCCTCGTCACCCCTGACAACTATGAATGACAAGAGGTGCCTCGTCACCCCTGACAACTATGAATGAATAATAAAATCAATAACTGATTAACATTTTAAAGTTTACGCGTGAACATGTCTTCGGGAACTAAATGAGCAAAGTTACAGAGTTTTCAGAAGAAATTTGCGAAAATAGAAAAGCAATACAGAATATCTGAAAAACTTAAGTTATTCGATTTAATGATTTGCAGATTCCTTTGTTTAAACATTTTTAAATGAGATAAATGTAGATTCGATTCGAAGCATCAATAGTCTAATGGTTTATGGTACGGTCTTTGAACTTACTTTTTACTTTAACGTAGGTTTAAATCCGTCATTGGACTATTGCCGTGAACTATCTCTTAGCTCTGTTTTAAGTTTAGTTTGTATGGTCAAGAGATTATAGGTAATGTTAATAAAATTTACAGGTTTTTAAATTAAGTGTAAGTAAGATATACTATGCTTCTCACCAGAATCGCTTTGTTTGCACGACAGCTCGGTGCTTGATCGATCTATTAGCTATTAAGTGTCAGCAGCTTTTGAAATTAAAGTAAACCAAGATAATGCAGCGATTCGGAGAGCAGCATTATAATTAAGTTTGGTGTGGAAATAAATAAAAAGGAAATACATAAATAAAAATAGAGAACTTGGTTTTTTTTATTATGTTAGGCATACACAATATACACAGTTCACCTGACGGTAACTGATGCTGTGTGCCATCTTCAGACAACAAAGATTCAAGATGCACATGCACCACTGAAAGCTGCGATGGAAGCATACGAAGCACAGCAGGTAAACCTGGAATTTCAAGCTGGTACTATGTGAGGGAGTAGTCCTTTTCCGTTGGAATTGACCCATTCATGCTGCAGCTTCATACGAACTGTAGCGTGGGCCTACCGTTGTTGAACATCTTTATTAATTGTTAATAATAACCTTTTTAATTAAATTTTATTAACAGTTTCCGGGTCAAGCCGACCTATTGATTTTCAGCTAGATGTTCACCTTTACCTTTTTAAATTTGGTAGAGCAACGCTCTAGAACGTTCCTAGTTGCAGATTGAATGGGTCAGTCGACTGGGGTAGGACCACGCCTTCACAGAATTCCAGCGTAAAATAGCAGCATAACGCTATTAATATTTCGTCTGGTGAGTGTAAGGATCCGGAGACCTTTATTACTGGTGACGAGGCATTCCATCTCAGTCCTCAAGGGTGACAACGCATCTGCATTATGATTCCTAGTCAAGGATGAATGTAGATGTCATGGGCCGCAGGAATCACTTGGCATCAGGTGAACTGTGTGTGAGTTGGTCACTCAAAATGTTATAACATAAAAAACCTCAGAAAGCTGATAGTACAGCCATATTATAATACAAAAATACTAAACACGTCCAGGCGGATGATGAGCCGTATCCACTGTGACCTTCGCCTATGTTTGGCGAGAGTGCGTCTTTTGTTTTTTTAATAGAGCTGATTGCTCAGTTGCTGTCGCCCCCACTGACATCCGCACTAACGGACGAGGGTACGTTGCCGGACATTGAGGAACGTGTATTCTCTTCTCTTGTAGGCTCGTAAGTCGTGTCGGTTCGGAAATGTCGCCGGTGATAGGTTCAGTACATTCGGACTTGGCAAATAACTATTGTTGGAAGTAAAATCTTCATCGTCATCATTTCGGGATGGCCATATGGCAAGAGTGGAGAGTCTGGCAACAATCACGGGACAGAATATTTCGCTCACAATGGAAGAGCTACTCCACAGTTTGTTTCTAGCAAGTTTACCAATGGGCAAATGCTACAGATGGTGCTAGTAAACTTTGGACTTGGGACTGAATGAACGAAGGTCATTCAAGGCTAATAAATAATTTTAAGAAAACGATAAAATATTAAATTATAATTTCACAACAGAAACCTTTGTTGTCTTGTTATGTCAGTTTTGTACATTAAAAAGTTTTTTTTTACATATTAAAGTACATAGTCCTTACTATAAATATATTAAAAATAATTCAGTTTTAAATATAACATTACCATAGAGGCAAGAAAGTTGTTGCTATTTTTTTAAGTGAATCCTGGTAGATTTACTATATATTTTAAATTATAGATTAAGGTGATTGATAATTTGTGATTTTAAAAGGACTTCAACCCAATACACATTAGTTATTAAAATAATAACTAAATGATTAAACATAGCTAATTTCCAATGATCTGTGTGATTTATACTTCAATTCACGGAGTAAAAACAACATTATATCAAATAACATTTCACCCGACATTTTAAATAATTGATTTGAGGAAAACATAAATAAATTATAATAATTTCAACTGCTTTTTAATTATTCATCAATTTATTTGTATCAGAGTACCGAAATAAAACGCGGATTGTAGACTGGCACCGCCATCTATGAGTTGACTCAACGAACTAAAAGCTATTTAAATACCTTATTCTAATTAATAGATAATTTGTAGAATTACATCTCAGACAATGTAATTTTAATTATTTAGTAGAGTAATAATAACATTAAAAATAATTCAACTACATAGTTGAGTATAAAATTAACAAAAAGTAACAAAACAACAAAACCGAGCAGAAACTAAGATACGATACGTAAAGCACTATTTCTTTTTAAAAAAAAATAACAGAGAAGTTGGTACCTGATCTTGAATGTACGATGCACCTCTGGTCATCTGCCTTTTTTATTTATCATGTTTAATTAAGCGAATCGTGGCTGGATGGCCATTGTCCGACTTACCTGCTCAACGATTTAAATCTGCTCCCTCCGACCGGTTACACGGCCTGTCAACCACCTTTTTATTCTTCAATAATTTATTTACTCTTCAGTATTCCACAAACACAGCCATCGAGACACAATAATAACAAATTTTACTTATTGCGTGCATTCGTAACAACACTTGTGTCACAAGTTGTCACAAATGTTTTTAAACTTTTTTTATATTTATAACAATTTTCGCGAAATTTTTTAATTTACTCTTTTACATTACCTGTTGTATATGGTATGTCAATACCATTCGCGCATTCAGTTGTTTTTTAAATTGTCATTTCAAATTTATTGTAGTCTCGCATGACTAACGCGATTTTAAGTTTTCGCGCCACACGTTTGAAACATTGACCGCATCTCGCGCGTCTGCTGTCACTGCGATCCGTCAACGGCCGGAGGCGGGCCTCGCCGAGGGACGGGCCTCGAACGCAATCGGCCAACTTCGTGATCGCATCGTTCCCCTCTCGCTCACACCGCGTCCACAAAGTGAGTTGAGTCACAACAGTGCAATATTATTCCTGTTATTTTATTAATATATCAACATTTAAAGGCAGGTGAGTACTATTCCTATGTAAATATTTATATATATACTGTATTATATTTATAATTTTGTTATTCTGCAACTCTAGATATAAGTAATAATAAATACGGGACTGTATATCGTAGTTTTCATGGCGTCTGTACTTTAACGTTATTTTTCGGTAAAAGTCGCAATTACATCAAGAAAAAAACTGATAAATTAATTAATGGAAATTATTTATGTATTAGGAGTACCAATCTAGTCGATACAAGTGATATTATAAGCTGTTCTGTACTTTTTTAATTATTATAACCTAAAATATTTGTGTCATATGAAGTTTCGCGTATCAATTGATAGATGGCGCTGGCAGTGGGGGCGGAGCTATTATTTTCAAAGTAGACGTGTGTTATTTGTTGAGATCTTTGTTCAGTTTTTACACTTCTCGAGTTCACTTTAAACTTTATATATATCTTATTATGCACAACTTTAATATCAAATCCTATACGCATTAAGCACTCTTGTATTTTCGAGATTAGCAAACTTTTTCAAACCTAAAGTATTTTTTGAAAATATTTTTTATGAATCAAAAAGTGATGAACAGTCACACAATAGTCCTTACGGTGAGCGATCCCTATATGAACCCTCAAATATTCAAAGCACAAACGTTATCGCATCTGAGGACTGTAATGGAATACTTCGTCATCAGTAATTGTCTCCGGTTCCCTACTCACCATACAAAACATAGCGTTCTGGTGCTATATTATGCTGTTATTCTTTGGTAACTTGGTGGTAACGTGGTGGTCACCGTGGAGGTAAATGAACCAGATAACATTGAAACAGCTTATCTGTTCTCGCAATATTATTTTTCTGCTTGTTATTGTTACGTTATGAAATTTATAAAAAATAACGTAATGCATTTGACGGAAGTTAAGTTTGGGTGGAAGAATGCAGTTAATGAATAGTTTTTAAAAATGGTAGAGTGGTTCCTAACTGCATCATGAAGATGGCCGTTCGTCCGGAGAAGGTCCACAGGAGTACCAGACCCAAATAGTAGTAGCATAACGATTATTGTGTTTCGTGTGATTGCGAAGATTCGAAGACCCAAACACAAGACATTGCACCACTTTTGAGGATCAGTCAGTCATCTGAACGGTGTGCTCGGTTGTCACCCTTATATTATATAAAAAAAGTTAATCTTCAACAGTTACTTTGAATTATTTTAGTTCTCGAAGTATTTATGTTGTTATTTTTAACTATTAGTATATTTATTCATAATTAACAAAGCACTGTCTTTCCGTCGGTACTAGGCGTCGCCTGGGGGTCGAATCGTGACAGATTTACGACGTGCGCCGTCGCCTCTAGTAGCCTGTGCACACCCTAAGGGTTGGCGGCGACGCATTCTTGCCAGTACTACGTCAAGTACACTTACTTTTTTAAATCCACCGCAAATGATTTATTTTGAGCTACATTCTTATAATGGTGGCATTTTAATGCTTGAATAGGGGAAATTTTACGTGGGAAAGCCACGTCGCAATTGTGAACTAGCTTTAGCACGAATAAGTCAACTCGACTGGGTTAGGGACACCCTTTTTTATTATTAAATTGAGAGTAACACACATTTAACCTGATGGTATGTGATTCCTGCGGCCCATAACATCTTTATTCATCCTTGACAAGGAATAATAATACTGATGCATTGTTACCCTTGAGGCTCGAAATGGAATGCCTCGGCACCAGTAATAATGGTCACCAGATGAAACACAGCACATTATTCTGCTATTTTACGCTGGTATTATGTGACGGCGTGGTCCTACCCCGGTCGAGCTGACGCTTACCTTCTGCAGCTAGAAACAAACTTCAGTGTAGCTCTACCACTGTCAGAAATTTCCGGAATACCAGCGTTATTTTTTTTTAAATATAGAATAGGTGGCAAACGAGCAAGCAGCTCACCTGGTGGTACGTGATCACCGCCGCATAAGGACGTCAGCGGCACCACCAGAGCATTAATCGCAGCCAACGTTATGTGTTTCCTTTGGTGAAGTAAAGGAACCGGAGATCATATTGCTGGAGGGTTATGAGGAATAATATGGGTGCCGTTAGGTGAACTGAACTCGTTTGTGATATAAATTACGTAAAAACGAGGGTAATGAATGATATTCTAAAGAAGTTATGTCTTATTTGCAACATTGTCATCTAAGCCTGTCAATTGTCAAGTACTAGTGTACGTAAGCTTTATTTCCATATTATTACTTTTGTAGTTATTAAATTATATATTTTAATTTCGATTCATTAATGGAATGAGCTACGTGCACTTTCTAAGAAAAATACATGACACTACTTTTTATGGATTACATTTATAGTATTACCTGCGGACCATGACGTCCACATCCATCCTCGAGAAGTCTTAATACAGATTCATGGTCACCCCTGGGGACTAACACGGAATGCTTTATTACCAGTAATAATCTAGTTTCTTTCACCCATGAATTACTAAATAATAGATCAGCGTTAAGACGAGAAGTGACGTGATTCGCATATTCTAAAATGTTACATTATTAATTTAATCGAGCGTAAATTGGGCACCTGTAACTGTTCTCACATATATTCCAATTGATAGCAACAATCAACATCTGTCATAAAAGCAAAATCAATAAATTACGTAACGTTGCAACACCTGCGTCACGACATCTCAATAAAATCGATTATTAATTGCACGTATCGTGTGTAGATAGTACATACCAGAGTAGCAACAGTGACCGTGTAGATAATAAAGTGCGGGAATTTATAATTAACTCGCGTTTTGTTTTTATCTGTAGACACAGAACATCAGAACATAAGGCGGAAATAACTTTAATGCTATGAATAAAATTTCTTACGTGTACAATACTTTGGTTTAAATTAAAAGAGACTGCTATACTAATAATATACTAATGCTTACTTCTTAATTTTAGTGTTACAATGACAATTATAGCAGATAGTTCATCTGACACGTATTCTATCTTCTACAGCATATATGAACCCATGTGATCGATTTAAAAATACAGGTGACGAGACGCTTCTGAGGGCTTTAATGGAGTGCTTTATTAATACCGTATATGATATCACTATTTGTTATCTATGATCGTTGTGTCATAAAATATTCTTTTCGTTCCGTGCGAAAGAAACGTTTCTGTTGGAAACGACCTATTTGACGCTTCTTTATCTGTACTGTGGGGATGTTAAGTCATGTTCCGTGCTGTTAATACGAGTATTTCAAGGTTTCCGTTTAACATTTTCATGATATAAATTAATAACTTATTAAGTTTAATTATCATTATAACGTAACATAATTAGTTCTAATGGTGGGATAGCGTAATGTGATTTAGAGCAAAACTTAATGCCGCAGGTCGAACCTGCATCCGTCCGATCCGTCATCCGACTAATGTCTTGAAACATCTCATAGTACAAATGCTTTAGCTTACTTGGAGTGGTTAACGGGAATTCTCGCAATGTTAATATCGATGCAATTCTCATCAGATCAGAATATTGTCAAATGAAATACGTTTAAAACACGAAAACATTACGTGTGTGGCTTCCATTGTAACATTTTTCATTCACTAATATCAAAGTTATTTATTGCATCTGCACTCTCTCGCGCAACTTGCCTTAGACAACAAAAATTAAATAAAAAAAACAAAATTTATGAGTGCGCCACAAAGCGCGTAATGCATCAGTCGTCATAAAGGACAGATTATGTCTGTCTTGTTGGACAGATTTATGAGCGTTGCATAATGGTGCGACGGACAAAACCGATTCGGGAACAAAAACTTTCACTCGCGTCGCATTATGCGCCATTTTAATTCCACGCAAAGATGTTAGCCCAGCGGACGGAACGGCGTCGAATGTGGTGTGTGCGAATCGTGCATACATTGAATACTAAATTATAAAATTATATATTTTTTTGTAATATTAGGGGGTGACAAAGGAGCACACAGTTGGCCTAATGTTAAGTGATGACTGCCAATCGTCTACATTCATCCTCAACTAAGATTCAAGATGCATTTGCGCTGTTAGCTCGGACATAGAATACCTCGTTACCTGCAATGGGTCCGCGGATCGCATCGCGCACCATACGACACACACATACTTAGCAGCGATATGTTGCTATTTCATGCTGATATTCCGTGTGGCCCTTCTTCCATCGGGTGGGTTCTGAATGGTTGTAGCTAGAAAACATTTTACTTGCATTAATATAACCTCAATGTTCCAACATGATTTCCATGTTCCTACAAAGCCGTCGACTTACCCAATGGAGTAAACGTTGATGCAATGCTTTGACATAATTCATCTTATTCCAGTATACACAGGCCGTTTCAAAATAGACATTCGCGTACAATATATAATATAAGGTAATTAATAATAAATCAAGGGCCGGATTATCCGTGACGCGGCGGGACAAATGTTTCCGGTTTCGCATCCTAACGGCCTTTTTATTTATTTTCATTATTTTTATTTACAAAATAAAATTTATGAGCGCCGGGACCGCCTTCAGAGAGATTTAGCGAGTGTGTCATAGACTCGGCCTGAAAACTCGCTCGCACTTGAATTATGAACGGGCTGCGGTTTTGGCGCGAAAACGATTGTCATTGATGTATGTCCATAAATTTGTTTTTTTTAATTTCAATTAATTTTATCAGATTTAGGCGGGGCATTTTGTTATGAACATTGCACATTTATTTTTAGCAATAAATTTAGCTAAAAAGCTTGGACATTAATTATCATTATTTCTATATCCGAGTACGATTAAATCTCGATAAATAATACTTTATCTGTAACACACAATATAAAGTGTTTTGTCAAATATGACACTAAAATTTCGAATTAAATGTAAGCTTTAAATAAACATTTAAAAAAGTTTATTTGTGTATATGTATTGTTTCGTTACGTTGGACATTAATGTTATTGCTATTTATTTTGGAGTTATAATTTTTGTACAAAAAAAACAATAGAAAATCAAATAATAAAGACTTACACACTAGACAAACCTTGTGGAATCCGAAAACTTGAGAGCTGGGCCAACGACCGTGTATATAAGATATAAAAGACACACAGAGCATGGGGAATAAATTAAAAACGAATTTAAAGTAAAAGAAAAGTTGCTCTAGCATGGGATGAGTGTCTATGTTACTATTTGTGTATCAGTTTGTTTGTCTGTATGTAATAACAATAATGATAATAATAATAATGAATTATGCATTCATTGAATTATATAATCGATTCAAATATCATCAAATTTAAAACAACACTAATATATTTATAACACTAAACCGCAGCAGCTCTCGCAATCAAATCAATATGTCACACGTTCGTAATTTATCAAATTTACCGCTAAGTTCCAAAAAGGCTAACTTTTTGAATCGCCAAATTGTTTTTTTTTTTAAAGTAAAATACCTATATATATAAAATGGCTAGTACATTTGCTTATATCTGGCCCGTATTGAATAATAATATGAATAAATTTAATTTGCGTAATGTGAGCAACAGTGATGTTTCAGTTATGATACAATATTTATATTCAAATCATATTATACCATTGCTGGCGTGCAAATGTTTAAGTTAAAAATAACAAATCTGTCGTACTACAATTAATATATTTAATTATATATTTTTTTCAATTATATAATTCTATTATCATTACAATTAATCTATTATTACAATTAAAGTAAGATTACTATTTAACATGATATAACTGAATAATCTCTTTTTATAGAGTTTACGGTAAGTTTTTGGAATGAATTTGGTAGTATGGGGAAGATACAAAGTACCGTCACAATGAAAATAAACATAATAAACGCAATAAAATCGGTATAGAATTAGTTTCGTTCGATGTGCAGTATTCGCGTATATATAAGGAATCGTTAATAAGCATAGTTGCACAAAATGACAGCAACACAAAGGGCACGGCCAGCATTTATTACGCCAAAGGATATGGTAACAATGATCGCGAGTCTACGCAATCGGCTTATTAAATTGAGAAGAAACATTATCTGACTCAATTTATCTACAGCTGCCTAGCGACGGACGCACGGACGCACGGACGGACCGACAATAACTTGTAGTACATGCCCGAGTACAAATTTAGTTATCCACCCACTCGACTCAGCTCGATTATTTATAATAAAAAACCCCTTTTATACGTTTTGTTTCCGATTCAACATAAATAAGATATGTTATTTAAAGCCAATATATCACTTGACAGGTGGTAGGCAGGACTATACTCATTGATGGCCTGATTTAAACCTAATAATGTAGAGATTAGGGATGGGTTCCCCCTGCGGCGCCCGACGGTACGTCGGGTCGTGGTAGACGTTTCATAAGATTTATACATATATCAAAGTAAGGCTTTGTGTGAATGTAGTGAGAGATTTTAATCAACGTCCGAGCGCGGCAATAAGTCGAAAGGCTCGGGTTCGAGACCCGGCCGGCCCGCAGGACGTTCAATGCGAGCAATTAACTTTGAACGAGTAATTAGCCAAGTCTGCTCCCATCGAAAGGTTTCTACAGTATCGGATTTTGATACTTAGTGATTTTATTTAATGTGCCTACTTGCTTCATCATTTCAAACTGAAAATCTAATGCGAGTTCCAAGTGCTACACTCTTCTGTAAAGGACTGGCCAAGAAAGAAACAAACTGATTCATTAATTATTCTTCTTTATACTTGAAGCTAATTCTATTCCTATGGATTTTTCTTCTGGATGCGATGCGTTAATTTAATAGACTTTACTTTTTTTTTCTATATTATTAGGAGTGAGCTACCAGCCATCATGCCATGCGGCCCATGGCATTAACATCCTCAACCAAAGATTCAATATAAAACCTCGTTACCAGTAATTGAGTTCCCGACTTGAATCCAAACATTACTGTATGTTGCTATTTCTCGCTGGTACACTCTGAGGGCGCGGTTTTTCCCCGATCGAGCTGACCCATCGACATTGCAGCTAAAAACTAGGCGCAAACTACCACTGTTAAACTACTTATCAGAACACTTTTGGTGAATAGTTTAACTCGAGAAAACTCTCGAATAGGTCAATTCTTCAAAATAAAAACACGGAATCAATTCTAGTCTGTCCCAGGCTAGATTTCCTAGGACACGGTATTGTGAAAATAATTAAAGCAAATTATTCCAATATTTAAACGTATCTAATAACTTTAAAAATAGCGGAGTCCTTCCTCGTTCAAAATATCGATGGTGAAATTCATAATCTTATATGATCATGAATAGTCCGTGGGCCGAGGACTAGAAGGTCGTCATGAACCATCTCCTGTGACCAGCTTACTTCGAATTATATATTATAACGTGATTGTTAGTAATGTTGCATTGCTTTTTTTTAATTAAGTCTTATATTTAATAAATTTATTGTAACATATGGTATTTATCGAATCGTGCATTTATTTGTGTAATAAATAAGGTATTTAAGGTTTATATTTCTTCACAAATTCAATCAATTTGTGAGTGTCAAAATAACAATGTTTCACTGTTTCATATGACCTGAGGGAAGACTTCTATATTTATATGTCCCGTAGTGATAATTTAGGGAAACTTACAAAAAAATTGCTACAAAAGTAAGAATACATGCAACAGAAAGAGGGTTGTTATTGACATATGCAGGCAACACATAGTGGTGGAGTATGTAATAATTAATAAAATAACGCATACAATACAACGGTGGGAAGATTGTTCTAATCAGAAAGCAACCTATTCTGCGGTAATGATATTTTAATTAACCCATGGTATTCATCGTGTTTTGTAATTACTCATTGTAAACACACACAGAAACACGGCAAGACTTCCTTCTGCCCGTTGAACTATAGAAAATATTCTTGTATGTGGTTCCTTAACCTATAAGATTTACATGAGGCGATCACGCGAGCGCCGCATCGCTTCAATATATTATGCTAAGCGGACACATCGACGTTTATTATATTGACAGTTCATAATTGCACATTACTCCGCCAGGACATGACAGCGTCAATTTTTTATTGCCTATCAATTTTTTTACCTATTTAGCATTTCATAACCAAAAATAAATAACTTTTGTATCTGCAATTAGTGCTATAGATTATAAAACTAATAAAGTACAACTAACGCCATCTAGCGTCAATATGTCAAACGTTGAAAGTAGTTTTAAACACTATGATGTCGAAGGACGCTTAAGAAAGAATTGTGTAATTAGCAGTGAATTATAAGAATGTTGTGTTTGCGATTTGAAAGGCTTAGGTTAGTCGGAGTTCGGGGTGGTGTGCGTCGGCGGCTGGCGCGGCGGCGGGCGCTAATCGATGCGCGCCACTGCGCTGTCTTGCGACGGCGGCCATTACGCACCTTTATGGCCGCCCGGCCGCCGCCCGCGCCCGCTTCCCCCCGCGCGGCCCCTCAAGGCGGCACATGACGAATCAATATGCCGCCAACCAACTCAACACTTATTTATTTGACACGATTTATTAGCCGAATGCCTGTAAACTTTTATGTGGCCCTGCCATCGGTGTTTTATGATGGACAACGGTGCAATAAAATTCTATGTTTTTACCGCCGTCTGCGTTTATTGCGAGTCGAAACAGATGTCGATAGCGGTTCGATCTAGGCGAGGGTGCGATCTTCTCTTGAATAGTTACTGTAGGTTGACACAAACGTGGAAGAGCTATGGTGGTGTAGGTGGTTCAGTAACAAAGGCCTCAACAACAAGTGAACTAGTGACTTAAGTTCAATACCAAGTGACACTTGCACTCTTCCTAGAAGAAGTAAAAAAGAGGTACTGATGGCCAGAATGAAGAAGAATGGCCTGGCCATGGTATGTGACGTTCAAAAATCTAGACGAATGGCTACCGTGGATGCATTATAAATGCGTATAAACACAGGAATCTACGTCTATGATTTTGCAACAAAAAAAAAACACCCTGTATGATTACATCGGACAATTGTTCCGCTAATAAGTATCAATTTTTAAGTAAGTAATATGAAATAGCAAACTAAAGGAGAGGGCTCATTTTTGTAATTTTATTTAATTCTTATATATTCACTTCAAATTCTTCATGAAACATTAAAGTTATAGAGCAATACCAAGTAACTTATAATTTTTCTTTTACGTTTAATATCTAAACGTTAATCGGCATCGCTAAGTTCAAAATAAAATTAAATATCTATTATTTAATTTTATTTATTATTAAATTTATGACAGATTTTGGGACATATTTTAATATGTAGAAGTTTTAAAAGAACTACTGGGACGGGATAATTTACTTTTGCCACCAATTCTCCTTTCAGCCGTGTTCTTAATAACAGCATAATGAAATAGATGTTACTTCAGGCAGTTCGCCGAAAAAATTAACTACAACGCATTGTCTGATGCAGTCTAGTGAGGTCGTCTACCCTTACAATATTTTCTCCATTGTTTTAAAACTGAAATTTATAAAAAGATCTATAGTAATATTTATAATTTGCAAAAGTCCTTGGAAAATATTCCAATAGGAATTAATAATATTGTGTCACCAAATTAGGTTGCAGTTTGTAACAACAGCTGGAGATCGCTGGGGCGTTTCTGTGACTGGCGCTAGACCAGCCCCTCGTCTCCATCACACCCCACCAGCTTGCTTGGTGTCAGCAGGGACTCAGAAATCGTCACCCGTTACTGGTGGAGTGCAAAGCCGAATGCGTTAGACAAACGATAATATAAAAATCTCATTACGGATACTACAGGATGAAGTGGAAGTGGATGAAAGATGCTGGAGGGTACCACCGGAATCAGCCGAATCCATCTGAGTATTAAAAACGATTGACATTATTCTATACATTTGAAAAGTTAAGTGTAATGTAATTTTAAATGTGGATCAATTGCTTTGTATTGTCTCATGACGTTGGTTTCCTATGATTAGGTCCAAGTAAGATTTTAGAAAGGCCAAGTTTCATATAGTTTAGGGGAGGAGAAAGTAAGTTTGGCTAGAAATTCTACATATAGGCTTTATTTAAAATTTAGGCTTGTACATGTGTGTTTTGAATTTAGTGAATCCTTGTTATCGGGCCATTTTTTTGACATCATCCTGTTAACAAAATGGAAAACTAGAAGTATCGCGTTATTTAATATGGAATATGAATTCCACCGTGGTACCAGCGCTGCAGTAACAGCTCGAAGGATTAATAATGTGTATGGGGGAAGCTACTGTAAAAGAAAACAAGGTACGATTTTGATTCCTACGTTTTCGTTCTGGAGATTTTTGACCCCCAAAACAAACCCCGCGGACGGCTGGAGACTCAAGTTGAGAATGAAGAAAAGAGAATTAAAGATTATTGTGGAAGCGGATCCATCGCAAACCAAGTCAGAGTTAGCGGCAGGCTTCGGAGTGAGTGACAAAACAATTATAAATTCACTAAAATTGGAAAAGAGAAAAAGCTCTAGAAATGGGTACCGCATAAATTGAGTGAAGTACACCAACAAACACGCATTGAGTGCTGCCTTACATTACTCAACCGTCACAATAACCAGGGATTTTTTCAATCGATATCGCTATTTGGACGATACTGTACGACAATCGGAAACACTTCTCACAGTGGTTGAACCACGGAAAACCGGCAAAGTCTTGTCCCAAGCGAAAGTTGACTTAGAAAAAAGTACTGGTGAGTGTTCGACCAGTGCTGGCGATCAGGTTCCTAAAATCTGGCTAGACGATTACGGGAGATCTATATTGTCAACAATTGCACACTATGATGGAATAGCTAGCCGTTAAACAACCGAGACTGGTGAATTGCTCCAGCTTACTGCTGCTTCATGACAACGCCACAGCCCATACTTCACGACAGACGGTCGCTAAATTAGAGCAGCTGCGGTTGGAATGTGTCCGACACTCACCATACTTCTCGGACCTTGCTCCAACAGATTACCACTTTTTTCAGATTTCTTGCAAGGAAAAAAAATCTATTTCGATGAGGCAGTCCAAACCGCTTCCAAAGATTTTATGGAATCTCGCTCCGAAATTTTTTCTCTAATGAAATCAATGAACTACCTATAGAATAGCGAAAGTGCATAGATAATAATGGTACCTCGATTAATTAAATATAAAATTTCATAAAAAAAAATGTTTTTTTAGTTTTTTTCATATAATACGCTAAATTCATATGTAAGGACCTAATATTAACGTTTCTTTAATACCATAATAATAGATACGTAGATCTACGACATATACTCTACGTTGAAAGTAGTAAAGGAGGAGTAAAGTGTTGTTGTAGTATGTAAAAAAAAAGGCGTATTATTCTTTTATACTTATCAATCAACATCAATATCAATTATCATAACTCAAAAATCAGGAATAAAAAATGTTTGGATAAACGTTATTAAATCCGTAAATTCAAACAATCGTTACACGTGCACTACGTTTCGATGAAGGTAGATGTAGTGAGAGGATGGTAGATGGGATATACCCAGCTGCATCCTTACCAAGGTTAGATGTGGACCACACGTATCACACACAACCACACATCACATAAACAAAGTGCTCGTTTATCACGTCAACAAGACAATCACTTTTCAACTTAACCGTCATCTCTCTTTAATAATTTTCAATATAATCACCCGTAAAGTTTACAGTTTTATAATTTGCAACAAAAAAAACGAAGCAGTGAAGCAATAAGTATAAGGTTATTCAACCGCGTGCAACTTTGTCCGCTGCTATAAAAGTTAAAAGAAGTTTTGCTTACCAATGCCGGAGACAATTACCTTTCATTGCCTTCATTAATTAAAACAGTTTTATTTGGAGCAATTAAAATTTCCTTGTCTTTTTGCACTTTGGCGGGAGCGCGGTGTAGACAAAATGTCGGCCGGAAGCGAGTAATTTTTTCACAAATATTGCGGAAGGAAATCGTCGCTGCTCGCCGCTGTTTAGATGTTCTTTATGCTAATCGCGGAGATTTTCTTTTAGCTCGACAATTATTTACGGACCGCCATCAAGAGCCCTTCTAGCGGTCGGGAGTAGGAGCATAAAAAAGCTACAGAAAAAAAACTTTTCAAATTCAATGGTAGAGTCCGGATGCGACTTCAGTTATATTTTCAGGTTTTTCAACCATAGATGTCATGATTTTACTGCAATACAATTTTACTCTTAATCCAATGTAATGCCTATGTGACTAGGTCACCATGAGGATTGGATAGTGTCATGTGAGGACAATATGCAGACTTGAAAACCAACAGTTAGTACGTTCTAATAGTACTGAGATCTGTTGGGAATCGAGTCCAAGTTCAGTACACAGTAGCGAACAATTTTTTTAACCAATAAACCAGATCACATATTTGTTACAAGAATGGTCCTATTATTCATTGTTTCCTTAAATGTGTGGACACTGTATTTTAACTTTCATCAAATACACTACAATATAACGCAATGGACTTCTGAGGTAATTTGTGGGATTTTTGAATTATTTTCAATCATATCGCGTAACACTATCCCTTTCAAGTTTTACACGAAGATTGAATGGCTGTGTGAAAAACATTCGTTGCATAGAAGTTTCGCTAATGAAATTTAGATATTCTTGTTAGCAAGTACTGCTGTAGTATTTTCCATATTATAAACAGTATAATTACTTATGTTTTTTTAATCCTTTATGTCATCTGTTGACATGCATGCAGAGTTGTCACCCTTGAGGAATAGAATACCCTACGCTCACCAGATGTTATGCTTCTATTTTGTGCTGTATTGCGGATTGTGTGAGAAGTGAAAGAAAGTGTCCTTGATAAGTTTTACTGTTGGAGGGGGTGTACAGGGGGCACGGTGATGTGAAACAATTTCGTGTGCCGTTTGTATCGACGCCTGCGATACGTTCCGTTTCGCGCGTTGTCTTGATAAAGGTGATTGCACACTAGCATTATTTTCTTTAAATCTCTTTAGATATGTTGCCTTTTAGAAATGCTTGAAATAAATAAAAATTGACATTTCTTAGCTCAGTTAAATGGTATTTAAGCCAAAAAAATAATAAAATTTATATTTTTATTGCTCACATTAGCACACACGCATTTTTTTTAAAAGGTTAAAATACGTGCGTACTACGCATACGCATTTTAAAATTTTGGGCTTTATTTTATAACTAGATAAATTAGCGTTATCTCTACATATATCAATACTTTTTATTTTATTACAGCAAACCCACCTGTCGACATATTATCGCCCGTTGCCCGTGTGGAAATATAGACAAGTCATTTAATCAGCCATTTGTATGCACAAGGTGTAAATTATGAAGTGTTCAAGTTAGATCTTTTTTATTTATTCATTCTAATTGCTCACACTTCAATATAAGGCCAACAAATTGAATTACCTGATGCCTGAAGGCATTTTCTAGTAATGAACACTAAACATTTAAAGAGGAGTAAGAAAATCTAGCTTCCCATGTCTTCTCATCATTCGAGTGGTCTTCGACAAATGCACCGATATCTGTTACGATTAATCTACATTTAATTTGTTCAAAGTCCTACTGGAGTCTAATTCCTTTTTCCTCTTATCCAGTCTAGTGAGTGGCAGAAGCGTCTATGACACGATTGTGAAGCTCATAGTCAGTATTGTCATCCTTCTGACCTATGAACTGGTTACGTAATTCTGCGTAAGGTAGCGGATAATAACGTCAATATTTTACTTTTATTTTTATTTCAATCATATTTTTTTATTTGTAAGGTAAATCATGTACTCAGGGCTCTATCTGGCACTTACTAACAAATAATACTATTATTTTCAATAAGATTAAATAAAAAATGTCTGAGCATCCCCCGCGATACCGCGCAAGTCTGGCCGCGGCCTAGCCGCATCCCGCTCCACACTCGAATGCATAACAGACAAACAGGCTAATCCCGGCGTTATCGTAAATTGTCAGTTTATGACGTGCGGAATGGCCGCGGGTGCGGGGGAGACGCGGGAGAGTTTTCTAATTTCGCCCCCTGCGCCCGTTTTGATGCGCTAATTCGTGTAAGCAGTTTCTGAACGTGCCTGTTCAGAGTTCACTTCATTGCGCCAACGATAACCTTACATTCATACTATTCTTATTAATATATATGTAAGGTCGTTTATCATCTGATCATGCTGCACGTGTAATCTTGCAAGTTTATCGTCGGCCTTTACATAAAGTTGCCCAATTTACATACATTTGTTTATTCGGTTTTTAAATTAGGAATTAGCCGTGTTAATCGGCGGGTATTATTTTAATAAATATAACGCGTTAAGGAGCGCGGCCATGTTGGTTTTTACAACTGGCCTCGAATAAAGATCCTATCGTGAGAAGTGCGATGTACTGACAAGAAATGATAATGTCGAGTGAATTGTTTTCAAACAGGTAGCGTAATGTAATTAGCTTGTTGCTTTTTTGTAAATTAAAATAAAAAAAGTAAAGTACCATCTGTAACCCACAGGGTAAAGGCCCCTCTAGAAAGGGTGTTAGATCATAGTTACCACGCGGCCTTACTTCGGATAATATTTATTTAAAATTTATTTCTTAGACTTGCAGGTGTTTTTACAATGTGTTTCTTCACTGCTGAGCGTCCTCTGAAACCGAAATTATTGCTAATATTGCTGTTGATTGCTTTTAAATAAATTGAATGCAAGTGTTTTTCTAAATCCATAAAAATGTTTAATTTACATATCGGTTTATCATTAAGTAAACATTTTTAAAAAGGAACTGTTTCAGAGATATAAACGAAAAAGATAAACAGCACGCCTTCTTTTTTTTAAATACTATAATAGACAATGGCAACATTTAAATATATTTTTCGAATAGTGTTACTTGTTTATAAAACTCACTTAACTTTTCCTGCAATATAGAGTAGATATTTAAATATGAAAAGTAAACAATCGCGAGTGCCGAAATAATGCGTCGATAATTAGTTACAGTCTTAATTAAGAAACAATATTATGAATATAATAAGTCATTAACCAAAACGAGTAACAAAAGTGATGTGAAAGTGATTATTTATTTATTTACTCTTTATTGCATTAACCTTAACAAAGTTAAAAGTTCACAAAGGGCGGACTTAATGCCAAAGGCATTCTCTGCCAGACAAGCCAAGGTGTGCTGAGATATCTGTATGATAGGTGTATCAATAAACTAAGTAATAAAAAGAAAAAACTAAAAGTAACTAATACAAGTAAACAATAACACATACATATAGATATATGTACATAATACATGTATAAATACATAATATCTAACCTAATCTAATATAAACTCTCTTCAGGTTGATGAGATGGTTGAGATGGTTTACTACAACTATATATATAGATATGTTTGATACCTAGAACAGAATTTGAAAAAAGTTGTAAAAATAATATATTTAATGCTGATCTTTCGCTAATATTTATTAATACTCTGTGAGACCTAATGCCCTATCCCACGTACCCTGATAACGATATATTTTTTTTATATATATCTTATTTAAGCTCTACCTTACTCGTATATATTAGAGATAAGTCTGTTTTCTATTTCATCCATCACGTTTTTACACGGCTCTATGAGATGAACCTTACTTATATCGTTAATACTTTGTAGAGCTCCAAGATTCCCGTGAATTCCACAATCCAACGTCAATGGTGCAGGTCGTCCTCGACACACACGGCCATCGGTCGGGCACACAACGTGACGGAGCGTATCAAAGCGCGCGATGCGATCTGCGGCCGGGCCTGCGCGGGCGCAACAACAATTAAAACTCCTCATATAATCGATTCCTTCAATTATTCCACGCTGATATATGTTAATCCTCCGCGGCCTGCCTCCCCGGGATATTGTTGGCTATAATTACATGGGAGGTGACCCCCATTGACAAGTATTGATGTTTTTAATCTGATGTTAGGATAAGACATTAGTATGCGCGTCCGTCCACTCGTTGATTTGTGGCCACCGGCTCATTGCCTCGTAATTATTGGATTTCGGCGCGATATTTATTGGCATTTCTTCTCAGTCGCCTTGATTTATCATTGGCCCGTCACCCGTGAGAGTTATTGCCTATAGGTTTTATTTCTGTTCATTTATCAAGGAATCCTCCGGGCACCGGTAATACGTCATATTTCAATAGGTTGCGCGGTAGGACACATGATCACCTCCATTAAGGCCGCGTCTCCCGACGGATTAGCGCCGTCACCGCGCCAAGTAATGAGATGGCGAAAAAATATTGGAAATAACACGCGACAATAATGAACGTGTAATGGGGAGCGTGCGCAGGTGCAGCCCGCCGCCGCTAGGGGCGCCGTCATCACTGTCTAAGCCGCCAAAAGACGTCGAACGTGTTCGTCGAATTTGATCGATCAATTCGTTTAATATTATTTTTTTGTAATCTACGTCTTTCAATTTAAGTACTAATTTAAGTAATATAAATAGTAAATAAAGTAATACAAATTACCGTAAGAGCAACTAAATGTCATACTATATACATAGTATATATATAAGCAAAAATAAAATTATTATAAACATTTTATATCACTTGTGAAAATGATTTACCTGAAGTAAAGTAAAAGAGTATTCTCTTTTACAAAAATTGATTGATTATATTTATTCAATAAATTTTTGTCGTACATTTTTGTGGCGTAATATTACTACTAGAGAGCACTCTATTTAACGTCTCGAACGAATAAAATTAAAATAAGTGGCGTCACCTACGACGCTGACGGATTTCAGAAATTTAAAGTTAAAACCATAGTTTTTTTAATTCATCAATAATTTCATTAGTTACCTGCAGAAATGTTTATGTAATTTGACCGCGAGTGTAGTCTGTTTTTTAGTCGCTTATGGCGCTCAGTCGACACCTCTGTTAGTGGGTAACCAGCGCAAGGGCTCCCAAGAGGGAGCCACGGCTTGGACCGTAACCCTGTTCCGCGAGAGAATCTGACTCGAGGGTGCCCGAGAAGGCCAAGCGAGTGCAGTCGCGAGGCGTGGGCGTGCCTGGGTTCTACTCCTAGTCGAGGAATTATAATTGCGCATGATTTTTGTATTTATCAACATCTTTATCAAAACCCGAAGTCGTTATATGAACATAGCCAAAAATACTTCTTCAAAAAAAAAAGAATTCTAATTTCATTTATTTTGATTACCATCCCTATATTGAGACACGGAGAATCTTCGCAGGCCACGTCCATCTATATGATATGTTATTTGGATATAATACTAGTTATTTTTTATTAATCCTTATCCTCGAAATCTGGAAACAATTGATTCTAGAACGAATTTTGATGGTTTGGTGTAGTATCTAGTTCTATTTATAAACTTAACAAGTGATTTACTAAATCAATTTTTCAATAATTTTGCTACTTCTTCGTCCATTCACTTTTCTATAATTAAAAAATTGGCATACTCTATTTAACATCATTTTGAAAAACACAAAGCTCAAAAAATCAGCTAGATTTTTATAAAACGATTTTGTTATACATCTAACGCCATCTATATTTTCATCTGGAAATTATTACTCACACATATTTTGCTATAATGCCCTCTTGCTATTTTCAACTTATTTATAATTTAAGTAATAATGAAAATTATTGCATATAATTATTTATACACAGCGTATATATAAAATGAAGCAATATATGTTTTCCCGTGCTTCGTATGTAACGTAAACATCGCGCGCCAAAATGATGGATTAACGTCACGAGAATTTTCTTTAAAAACGCAAACAAAGGCGGCAAAATTGCATCCAGCTAATATTCCTTGCCAATCATCTCACTGAGTCAATTTTCAATTTTCCCGTTAATAAGCACGTCAGCGCCCCGCCTCGCAACAATATCGCCGGTCTTTTTATTTTATTGCTCGTAGAAACTTGAACAATGCACTATGTACATAGTTAGATATATTTACCTACGACATAGTTTTGTACCGCATGTTTTTATTTATGAACTTTGATTAATGTTTACTTTTTGATTGAACCTTTATTTTTAAAAAGTTAATGATATTTTTTCTTTTTTATAATTCTAAAAACTATAACACTCTTTATATCATTAATAACAATATACATTTTATTTAATTATGAATTCTTTCACCATTTGCTCTCGCAGCAATATTTAAAATACCAATAACTCCCCACTAATTTTACTATGAGTATACAGTTACAGAAAATCTTACATAAAATTTAAAAAAAATAATCCAAAAACTAATTTAACTTCATGAATGTGAACTATGTCGCTTGGGCGGCGACATCCGAGTGCAAAGAGTTAATATTTTATTGATATAAACCGTAAGTGACAGGCTGTTTTTTTTAATATTAGTAATGACGAACGAGAATACGATTTACCCAATGGTGCCCGTGACTCTCATGAATGTTACAAAAATCATAATGCACGTGCGTTGTCATTACTGAGTATCAAGGTAATAAAGTCGACGGTTTCTTTCTTACACCAAATGAAACACAGTACCGCTATACTACTACTTCATTCTGGTGTTTTGGAAAGTGTAGTAAGAGATTTGTTCTTTAAATGTAACAAATCAAAAATAACAATCTAATTAGAATTTAATAAGTTGTGATCGTGTTATGGTTCGGTATTTCATTGTATGTTATAAGAGCAGAGTGGCGCAGTGGAAGCGTGCTGGGCCCATAACCCAGAGGTCCGTGGATCGAAACCACGCTCTGCTAAGACCTATTTTTGTACATTTTTATTGTGTACTATTTTTTAAATTTATTTGCAGGTAAAAATATTTTAAAATTCAAATGAATTTATGCATTTTTATTTATACAATTAATCTTTTATATTTAGTGGCGCCATCTAACGGATAGCAATGTCTTCGAAACAAAAATTTCAACATCATTCAGTATGACGTTTACTTCGCTCTGCTTTACCTTATCATGAAAAAAAAATTAAAACATTGTTTATGCACGAATTACGTTAAATATTTGAACAGTCTTCCATGATACCTTTTCAAATGTGTATCATTTTACTGAACTATCTTCTTCAATGCAATTTAATTAACTTGGTGTTGATTTAAAATCCTATGACCTAATAAAATTACACCGAAGCATTAAGCAAGTTCCGTACACATAATTTGCAAGTACATACAACTTACATACATTAGAAAACGAACTTGATTATTCCGCACCGGCGTCTTCTGGTACGTAGCAATTAGAGGCGGGCGTTCGCGTTTTTATCCATTCAAAATGAGCAAATGAACGGCACAATCGTCAATAGATAATTGCCGAGTCGAGGGCCAAAGTCTCAACTCCATTAAGCGTACGTCATACGAGATTTATGTATAATTGAATTCCGGACTTTATTATGCCACCGTGTTGATTTATGTTGGCCATGGACGGTTCGATCCACCAGCCCCAGCGCTCTCGGCGCTCAGCCACTCAACAATACACATTGTTTGATTAAAGTATTTGTTTGTTTCATTACCATCTTCTATCTGTTCTATTATTGAGCCATGAACACATTTTTCTGTTTGTGTGTCCGTTCGTGCTCGCTATTGTTCACGATCTTTGTCAGTGACTTTATATAAACTTGGGTTAAGGTTGAATGTTTATTTTAAATCGTTTTACAAATAAAAACAGCTCGATTGAATTTATTTAATGATTAACTTAAGTAGTTATTTATTTATTTATTCCATACCGCTGGGCATAGCAACCGCTCTTAGAGGAAAACGTCTTATAATACGAAATATTCTTTTACATTATAAGAAGTTGATTTCTATTGGGTTTTTATATATTTTAATATATAAAAATTCATTGATTATAGACTTTTGTTTACCTATTTCATTTAATCAGTTTATACGAACGCAGACAGTGCTAGAGTCACACTACAGTTAGCTTCGAGTTGCAGCAGCAATGGATAGGTACGGGGTAAGGACGACACCCTTACAGAGTACCAGTGTAAAATAGCAGCATAACTTTAGTCTGTTTCGTCTGGTGAGTGTCGGGATCCGGAGACCCACATTACTAACGGGGCATTGTTTCTTAGACCCCAGGGCTACAAATGATTATGATTCCTAATCGAGTATGAATGACATAAATCACTTGTCTCTGTGTTCATTTGTGACCGACGAAATTTATAAGCAGCTATAAAATAAGACGTAACATTACATTTAATGACGGAAATCCTGTTTATTTTACAGCAAAACTATAAAGTTAGGCAAATTACTAAAGTGTCTGGGTGTTTAAAAAGTCAAATACCTTTGACGCTGGCAAGAGAAGCGAACGATAATATGCAACCCTTCAGACGTCTAGATACGTTATCATTCAACACACAAGATACGTTCATCGCTTGTTAGAAACGGGTTTTCACAAGCTTCTAGTATTTCACAGATTTTTCCAGTAGCCGAGTTTTGAGAACATTAAAGAACTATACGTGGAGAAATATCAAAGAGAAATATCACTTCATGATATTACTGTGATCTATAAGAACGCCGTTCGACTTTCCTTTGCTTTCTTAAATCGGTCATAGAAAATACAATCCTAAATTATACACGTAACAATTGAAAAACGAGTTTTATATATTGTATATTTTATAAGGCCACCCTGAATATACAAATTGCTTACAATGTTTTTGTAAGCAATTTATACATAGTAGGCATTCATGAAGACAGTATGTTATTATGATATTCATGGACGGCCACGTGGTGTAGTTGTTAGAGTACCTGACTGACTTCGATTCCCAGTCGATGAACAATATTTGTGACTAATTGTTGGTTTTGGTCTAGATATGTTGTGTATGTCCCTGACACTGCATGTACACCTTCTACCGATCTTGTGAAATGCCTGTGTGAAAATATTCTTCGCAGTGATGTCATTTGGCAATAACCAGAAGATATCGCTGTGGTCGGAATGGATCATGAGGACTTTATTCTTATTGTTACTTCTTGTTATTTCTCGTCTGGGCTAAAGGGCATTGAAATTCATACGTCGGGCATGTTACATAACTCCTCGTTTCAATCAGAATAATTTGTTATAAAGTTTTTGAATATTAACGAAGAACAAATCCTCCGGTGCTGAAGGACATTCCATTACCAGGACTAAGGAGGGTGACTCTGTCCGGGAAATGTTGTCTGGTCATTTGTGTTGCGGATGTTAGTCAGCGACGGTGATCGCTTGCCATGACATGAGCCCCTAGCTGTAGTTTTCCTATCCTCCGTTACTAATTCGTAAGTGGCAAACTACGCGAGTAAATAAATATTCATAACACTGCCGTTTTTGTTTTTATTTTTGCTTAGAACTGTTCGGTAAATTTCAATATGAATGCGTACCGTATGTAAACGTAAGATGTCTTATTTCGCGATGCCAAATAAAGGGGCAGTTAATCGATCGAATACAGCTTCGTTTATTTTATAAACGAAACTCTTATTTGAATGCCAAAAAATCCTGATAAAGAGGATAAATTCGATGTTTCCAAAGGCTTAAAAGCTGCATAAGTCGCCGGACAGACAGGAATCGATTCGTCCAAATTAATTGATGGACTCCCCCTTATACATACATATTCAGGTGCACGCACACGACTCGACTCGTGTCGTTAAGTACGTACCATGAATAATATTAACTTGAAACGATTTCATCTCGACCCGTCGAATAAAATCTAATAAATCGACAAACAATGCGACATCCCAATATAACGCTTAGACATTGTAAAATAAGAACCAGAATTGCCTCAACATTTCCCTACTTGTATAGGTCAGTGCGATATATACATAAAGAACGCATCGATTTCCACAAATCCGTGTCAAGAGTCGAACGCGATTTAAAAAATAAAAAATAAAAAACCAAGCAGCACACTGACAAGGGCTCGATAAATAACTCTCTCTCGGTGTTATTATTTATTGGACAGCACGCGAGGCTGCCTCCGAGGGAACGTAACGATGACGAATACGAGGTGTAGTTGTAAAAAGCCTTTTTGAGTCTTGACGTGTGATATATTGGAGTGCGCGTGCGTTATAAAGAACCCGACGGGGTGCGCACGCGCAGCTCGTTGATTGGCCGCGGTAATGACGCCGTGGAGCGGCGCTGCGACGTGGAGAAATCGTGGCCGTTTGTGCGCCAATGACGGATGGGCGGCTCTAGGCCCATTGTACTCCACGCACACTACCAGATGCAGCCTCCACAAGAGATCAGACCGGATTAGACCGCGGGGCAGAGAAAGGCGAGCGATCTATCTCCCCTTTCACTGAAGCCTTCATACCTTTCGGAACAAAACAGAACGCTTTGAATGATACGATTGCGAAAAGCCTGTTGTACTAATGTGGTGTTGGTTACTTGGTCCGTTTTGACGGAGATAGAGCCACGGCGGCTGCAAGATGAATGGTCCTCTCGACAGAGGAACGAAAACGCCTACACAATATCGACCTGTTATACCAGTAAACGCTGCTGTGATTCGTACGCTAAGAGTAGGAATCTGGGGACCTAATTACAGGTAACGTTTCCATCTCAGTCCTCACGGATGACATCGCATGTGCATCTTAAACATCTTTGCTGAAGACGCAGTAAGCTTGCTCGTTTGTCACACTATAAAAAAAACACTAAAATAACTACCCTACAATTTAGTGTCCACTCTAGTTGAAAGCTGCACTCAAGCCTTACATTTCGCTTATAGTTGTGGTAGGTCATGGTCGGATATAATGACATAATGGACTCGGTCAGTTACTGAGAGAGAAAGATAGCGGGAAAGAGAGATATCACCAATCTTCTTGAATCCGGACATGAATAATTACTCTGGTAAGGAAATCAACGATAAATAATTCCTGTGCATAATTTTATCTTCTATCTTTCCATTATTTTACCATAGTAGATAATTATTTATGTATGTATTTATTATATATATATATCAGTGTACTGACGCTTATATACTATAATATGTTTATTATTATTATTATTTTAATAATGAAAGCCAACATGTTTTCACAGGTGTACATTATTTGATGTATAACCTTTATATATTTCAGTTTCCTACGTATAATCATTTCATTTTATCAGTTAATTTTGATTGTCGCACCTATCACATAACTAATGTCACCACAACTTGAGTTGACTGGTCGAGAATGCCAATAGGCATGTGCGCCCTTAGTATCGTTTTTTTTTCAAGATAAGTGCAATAAATAAACAAAAGGTCATTAATAAGTTGCGTTAATTCAAAAATAGACTTAGGGTATATATACACTGCAGGCCAAAAGTTTAAGACCACCTTAATAAAAGTAGGAAAATAAGGTAAAACTCCCATAAAATATCAAATGCTTAATTAACCTGTTTAATCATCTAATAGAACATTGATTGATACACACAACAACAATATATTTTAAAAGTGTAAAGAAATATTAACAGTTCATGTAAAAAAGGCTATAGTTAGCTAAACTCGTCACAAGTCTCGGCATACGGGCAATCAATTTGTTAATGGTATCTTGTGATATATTGCTCCAAATTTCGCATAAAACATTCCACATTTCTTCTCGCGAGGATGGTGGCCCCATTACGTTCCTAACAAGCTCTTCCTACAAAAGTTCTATGGGATTTAGATCCGGGCTCTGAGGAGGCTAAATCATGTTTTTTAACACCCCTTGTGCCTCTTTCTATTCTAAATATCCTCTACATAATTTTGGGCTATGCTTTGGATCATTATCTTGTTGGAAAATGAATCCATTTCCAATTAATCGCAACCAGGAACAAACGGCATTTTGTTCTAAAATGTTTATGTACTGTTCCTTTTCTCAATTTTAATTTTAATCAAGTCGTCAGTTCCTTAGCTAGAAAAGCAACCCCAGACTATAATTGAGCCACCACCATGTTTGATTGTTGAGACTACACAACCTGACATCATCTCTTCTTGGGCACTGCGTCGAACGTAAAATCTACGTTTTGAACCGTATAGTTCAAACTTGGATTCATCGTTCCAAAGCACTTTTTTAAAAAATCTTCCTCAGTCTAATCTCGATGGGCAAGGTCGCGCACATCTAATTGCTGGTTGAAAATTCGATGAATTTATAATAACGTTCATGTACCAAGCGAGCACATAGTTTACCTGTTGATGGTTACCGGAGTTACCGGATGAAGTTTCTGTTCTATGATTACCACGTGCTCCGGTGTAGGAAGACATCGTGAATAAAACTACATGTCTAAGGAATAATATAAAAAGATATTTTCGAATACATGTGAAATATGCTCATACGACATGTGAATTATATGCTCCAACACCCGCTCTAGAGAGGAGGCCCAGGCCCGGCTGTGGGTATTTATATATGTAGGCTGTTACTTTACTTTATTGTATGAGAACGTAGTCCAGACAGTCAATCCCATTTCTAGCTATAAAATGGCTCTAGCAGTGTTGAAAACTAAGTTCTCGATCTCTTCGATATGTGTACATAATTGATAGAGTTTTTTCTGGTATTCAGAAAGGGCGAGCTCCATCCCCTATCGAGCAGATCACTGTTAAAATATATCATTTAGCTATTGATGTACTGAGGTTATGCTTTTGTCTTGAATCTTTATCTAAACAAATATTTGTGCTCATAATCTTTTTTCAAGTTAAGGCGAGCGCTCGGTTACCATAATTTGACTGGCGCAGGAATCGGCGTTAGCATGTAGTCTGTGTGATTCCTGCGGTCCATGACATATTTAAGCGTTAACACCACAGAGGACCAAGGTCGAATGTCTACCTGCTCTACAACAGTTGAGATTTTTTTAAATATTCGGGTATACTGCTAATACATTCCGTACAACGGGCGTGAAGATACTCAACATATATAAAACACGTAGAAGTCCCGTAATGAATCTATCAACCCCGCGGGGCTCATCCGTTCGCCGGGCGAGCTTGACCAAATGCTAAAGTAAAATAGTTTTAGATAGATTACCGCGAAAATTGATTACCACCCCGTCCCCATGTTATAATCTGTTTTAATTAGCGAAGACAGTGTCAGACGTCCGTAGGAAACGTAAAATTTGAGAAAACTTCATTCAACGACATCTATTAATGTCGATTATTTGTTACAAGCATTCTATTAGGTTACAAGCACATACATATAAATCTCACTGCTAGGAATGAGCCTTCTGTCTAGAGGGTGTTAGAGTTTAGTCCACCACGTTACTGCACTGCTGATTGGCGGACTTAACATGTCTTTGAAATATTTTTTTTATATCTTACCTTGACAAGCATTTTTTTTTTGTGTAAGTATTGCTGTTGGTCCAGAGACCATTACAGCTTTATCTAATTAGACTCGCGAGCGGGAGTCCCGCGGAGTAGGGAGACAACGACGATGCTGCGAAGCTGGCGCGGAGACTGCTGCTGCACCACCGCTGCACTCCGACCCCTGTGGACGAAGAACGTCGACGACAACAGAGGGGTTGTGATAATACGATCAGAGGGCCCATCATAAGGAGGTACGTAACCTCGACTCGGATCGCTATCTAAAAGGAGGAACCTTGGCAATCACAATGTTTGCCTTCGTCGCCGATCGCGTGGTAAATCGGCACTTCTTATTGCAATTAACTATGTTTATTGATGGCGGCACTGGGGATCGAACTAAGTGGGTGTGCTCGAAGAGGAATGAATATGCCGTCAGATAATACCAGAATAAAATAGCGGCATAACGCTGTGTATTGCATGGTGAGCGTAAAGAACCGGGCTTATTAAAGGTGGCCGTGATATTACATCCCACCCTCAGGATTGTACCTCTACGTATGTGATCGCAGCCATATAAATTATCTGTTTAAAAACTGGAAAATATAGCCGAGAAAAAAGAGTAGAAATCTTACACCTCGTTAAACGTGCCGTATCTGCTATGTTGAGCATAAGAAACTGCAATGCAAGAGAACTGAAACTTTCTTAAGAATAATGTAGACGACACGGGCCGCAGTCATCGCTTCCCATCAGGTGAACTGTGTGCTCGTTTGTCACCCCTGATACTATAAGGTCACCGTTACGTGGCCATGATACGAACACTCCTCCCACTCCGCGCTCGTTATAGTTTTCATGCCCACCTTGTTTAACATCTGGTTAAAAAAAACCTTCCTGCCATATATCGCGGCCGCGTCGCGTTGCACGACTAGCTCGGCAGGGAATCAATTATAATTTCCATTATATTAGGGCGTGCACGGCCGATTTATGGGCACGGATAGAAAAATCTATTCGGATACACCTTGTATTACAAAGTTGTGTACACAACAGAGCGATATTTAACGAAAGCTCACAGTGTCTAGTTTTTATATGACTAACATTCCGGTTAACCACTCCTAGATCCTACGACCTTTAGTTTCGCAGACCGTACCATAAGCCTTTTATATTATTAATTAGGGGTGACAATTCAGTGGTGACATACAGTTCACCTGGTGATAAAGGATGACTCGTGCTTATGACGTCAACACCATTCTTAAATGATTCAAGATGCATATGCGTTATCAGCTTTGAGGCCTGAGACGGAATCTTCGGATCTGGTGATCTAATTATGGGTAATTAGATCGCCAGATCCGAAGATGCCCTATGCAATTTAATGTTTATTTTTAATACTTAAGTCAATTCAATTAATTTATTTAATAAACTACAAACATTTCTATTTCCGCCTGGTTGGTCATTAAATAACTATTATTCACTATTTCAATCCCTAAACATGCAAGTGGAAACGAGCAAAGACAGAAAATCCATCTGCAAAATCGCAATAGAAATGCCGCGTGGTCTCACTCCTGGTGAACCAATTGAAATACGGCTCGCCAATCAAAAATCTCCGGTTTCTTGTTTTTACTAGACGAAGCAGTTGCACGATACGATGTCGGGTGAATTCAGGTGATCGTGCTTTGTGGCAGTCTCGGGGGAGGCCGGTGGTAGCTTGAGATGATGATGGTGATGGTTAAGAAAGTTATCCGTGCTGTGTGTGAACGTCGCCCTGGACACCACAATTATGTTGATTATTTAACCGTTAAATTAGTTGACGTACACAAGTGGTCAGTTACTGTACACTGTGTGCACTATTGGTTGACAATCATTGTATCCGTGAATAATGCACTACATTTACTATCGATTAATTTTAATCATAAAGTATCTTTAAATTATTTTCTTTAGTATAAGGAGGCCCAAAATAACAATCTATCCAGTCGTTTGAGCTATTTTTATGCACTACTCAGATTGGTATCAATTTTTATTGACAGATTTACACATATTTATATATGTATGTGAATCTTCTTTATTATAGAGGGAAAAAATCAGCTAAAATTTCACTTAAAAATGAAGTAAAAGTGAAGGGAAGATGAAGTGGCGGCCAGATGCTTATCACCTGTCATCAATTTAAGACACATTGATGACAATCGCCAATGTATATACAATCCAGGTTATAAACAATTTTTGTGCCAAATTTCATTTAAATCCGTGCAGACATTTTTGCGTGTTAGAGTAACAAACATACGTTTGTTTACGTACAAAACATACGTACGTAAGTTTCTCATTTATAATATTATATATTACAATTTGTTATATATGACATATATGTACTCGTATATAACCAAACGTGAATAAGCTTTCACTCATTTGTTTTCTTTTTTCTTTTCTTGTGCATGCAATATAGATATGTTGTATTATTATTATATATCGATATTATTATTATATATCGATATTATTATTATATATCGATATTATTATTATATATCGATATTATTATTATATATCGATATTATTATTATATATCGATATTATTATTATATATCGATATTATTATTATATATCGATATTATTATTATATATCGATATTATTATTATATATCGATATTATTATTATATATCGATATTATTATTATATATCGATATTATTATTATATATCGATATTATTATTATATATCGATATTATTATTATATATCGATATTATTATTATATATCGATATTATTATTATATATCGATATTATTATTATATATCGATATTATTATTATATATCGATATTATTATTATATATCGATATTATTATTATATATCGATATTATTATTATATATCGATATTATTATTATATATCGATATTATTATTATATATCGATATTATTATTATATATCGATATTATTATTATATATCGATATTATTATTATATATCGATATTATTATTATATATCGATATTATTATTATATATCGATATTATTATTATATATCGATATTATTATTATATATCGATATTATTATTATATATCGATATTATTATTATATATCGATATTATTATTATATATCGATATTATTATTATATATCGATATTATTATTATATATCGATATTATTATTATATATCGATATTATTATTATATATCGATATTATTATTATATATCGATATTATTATTATATATCGATATTATTATTATATATCGATATTATTATTATATATCGATATTATTATTATATATCGATATTATTATTATATATAGTATCGATTTACAAAAAAGATGAAGACAAATGATACTTATTAAAACAGATCAAAATGATATAAACAAAGATGTGCTTAAATGGCAACTAACTCGTGTTTCAGGAAATAGCTGGAGAACCGATGTTTAGCTAGTACTAAGAATGATACATGACTCTTTTATGACATATTATATTTATTTATTCTTTTTTTTCCTCAAATAAGATTATTAACTTAGACGGACTTAATGCCCAGTGGCATTCTCTGTCAAACAAGTCTCTGTGAATGTGAAAAAACCTTGGCAGAAAAGCATATGATTCTTAAACCGCTAGAATCAAGAATACAAGACATAAGTTATTACTATTTGTTTACTTATTTATGTTCGACTGTGTAACCTTACGGCGGTTATGTAGTTACATAATATATAAATCATTAAAGTGTAATAATAAGAAAACTAAATAAATCGTCACATATGTGTGAATTAAAATCGATCACGATGTCTTTGAGGAAATAGCGAAAAGCCTAAAATACTGTGAGATGGTTCGCGGCAACATCCAATGATAGTATCATAAACCATTGGGTTATAGACATCTTCAATTTAAGTCTTATAGTTATTTACGAAGTAAAACCGAGACCCAGATCTTTAATAGAAGAAATCAAGCAGTCAAATTGTACCATTTTTACATATAGCTCAAGAAATGTCTTCCAGTCTTTTATCCAGCACTTATAGAGGGATTGCAGCACTGATATAGGATGCAGATAGAAGTTAGCTGTATCACGAATGGGTGGCGCGACCAGAGGGCTGACACTGTTCTTTGAAGTATCTGGCCGCTGCGTCCGAAAACACAGTAGCGCTAAACTACTATATCTGGTATTCCGATAAGTGTGGTCCTATCCCGGTTGAGCCAAGCTAAAACAAGTTTATAACTGCGACGTGACTACATGTAACAACTGCTATTGTAAAAGAAAATACTTGTTATTTATATTAATGGTTTTATTTTTATGTATGTATTTATGTGTATTAAAAGTACTCAGCACTAACAAATGATTGTTTTGGTGGGAGATAAATGTTTTTTACTATTCGAAATTCGAATCCAAATTCGAAATATTTTGCAGTTATATCAATCAAACCATGAGAACTACTGGAACGGAGAAGGATCATGTTTTCAAAGACTACCGACTTAATTTTTTTTTTTTCGGGCTGATGGCCGCTGTTAGCCCCAGGGCTTTTACAGTTTCACTGGTTGAGAGGTGACTGAGCGCTTATGGCTCTCAGTCGAGACCTCTATATATGGGTAACCAGCGCAAGGGCTCCTGAGAGGGAGCCTCGGCTTGACCGTTACCCTGTTTCGCGAGAGCGTCTGACTCGAGGGTGCCTGAGAGGGCCGAACTCGGCTCGGTCAGTTGCTTCTGACAGAGGATTATCTTAATTAATATCACTATTATTATTAACTACCTGTACCACCACTTCAGAATGCGTGGGCGCTGGAGAAGAAGTGGCGCAAGAAACTCCAGCAACGCTTCTATCTGTATGGACTGGAGAGAACCGGCCAGTGACATGGCGGTATCGCGAATAACTTTATTTGCGACGCCCTCGCCGTCGGCGGGGCGATATGAGGGTGCAATGTTTGTGTGTTGTGTTTTATGAAGGGCTTGGGCCCTGGTGGTTGCGTCGTCAGGGTCGTCGAGGGCGTGCCTCGGTCTCCTACGGACGCGGGTGAATCTGTGATTTATGATGGGATTGTAAGTGGCGGCACTTACAATCAAAGGGTTTCGTGTGTGACGGCAGAGTCGAAATATCGGCGAGAAGCCTGCTTCAGGTACTGAGCTATGGTCGGCAGCTCAAGATCTATGTGTAGATTTTCGTTACGCAAGAACCACGGCGCACCGGTGGCCTTGCGCATGAAACGATTTTGTATTACCTGAAGTCGGTGAATGTGACGCGGGAGGCATGCGCAAAGACGGGGCTTGCGTATGTCATTATGGGTCGGATGCACGCTTTGTAAAGTGTAATTTTATTACGCAGGGACATTTTGCTATTTTTATTAAGTAACGGGTGCAAACGACCTAGGACGAACGCTGCTCGATTCCGTACGCGGTTGACATGCGGACCGAAGGTGAGTCTTTCATCTAATGTGACGCCTAAGCATTTGACTGTCTTTCCCAGGGATTGGACGATCAAATAACTCTATAGTTTGAGATGCGGCGTTTTGTTGCGCCGAGAGAAGTAAATGGCTGCACTTTTGGTGGGTTAACTCGATCCTCCATTTCCGAAACCATTTCCTAAGGTGTTGGCTGCAGATTGGAGTGTTTATGAAATAGCGTCTGGCTTAAATCCAGACGCGTAGAGGCCGGTGTCATCGGCGAAAAGGGCTAGCTCTACACCGCGAGTGCGCGGTATGTCGTTGGTGTAGAGTGTGTATAAAGTAGGACCTAGGACAGAGCCTTGTGGTACTCCGGCACAAATGGGGTGAACTCGGAACGCGTTCCTCGACGCGGTAACGAAAGGTTCGATTGCGGAGAAAATCTCGTATGATAAGCATTGCCGATTCATACCACCGAGCTCATATAGTTTGTATATGAGCCCGTTGTGCCAGACCTTGTCGAAAGCTTTCGCCACGTCGAGAAAAAGTGCCCCAGTTTGGTAGCCCTGAAGAAATTTACTGAGGATGTGCTCCGTGATGCGGTGCACTTGATGTGTGCATGAGTGTTGGGTGCGAAACCCGAACTGCTCATTGATTGGCAGCCCTCGACAGCATGAAGTCCTTGAGGCGGGTGAGGATGAGCCTTTCATACACCTTACCCAAGACTTTGAGTAGGCTTATGGGTCGATAGGCTGATGGATCGGTTGGATGTTTTGAGGGCTTGAGAATCCCTATGACATCGGCTTCCTTCCAGGTGTTCGGGAAGGTGCCTTTGGATATGGCCGCGTTGTAGATTATCACCAGTAGGTGTAAAATGGACATGGGTAGGAGTTTCATCACCTTGTTGGTGATACCGTCGGGGCCGGAGCCTTGCGTGGTCGCAGGTTTTAATTATGTCTAGGATGAATGTAGATGTCATGAGAGAATGTTTATGCTTGTTTTCCACCTGTAGTATTATATAAAAAGCTTTTTCAATTATACTGCTCAGGATAAATGAAAAAGAAAATTATTTTTATTAACAAAAAACTTACGAAACGGAAATAACCCGACGAGCGCTTGAAGGTACCCGCGCCGGGCTTCTCAGCGGACGCGTGACTGACGGACGTCGGCACACACACACAGCTGCACTGACACTAGCAGACCGCGTTCACGACACACACACACGCACATAGATAAAGTACTCCAGGACACACAAGACATCGCATGTGCAGTGTTCGCCTCATAAAAGATGGATAATGATTGATCGGCGACATGCGAGAATGATACGAGGGAATTATTGGTCTATTTGTTTTCCATGCGCTCCTTCCTTAAAATAATTTACTAGTTATTATATATTTTTGTTTACAAATTAATATAACCAACATTACCGATAACTACTCTAACTAAGCCTAAAATACTGTGAGATGGTTCGCGGCAACATCCAATGATAGTATCATAAACCATTGGGTTATAGACATCTTCAATTTAAGTCTTATAGTTATTTACGAAGTAAAACCGAGACCCAGATCTTTAATAGAAGAAATCAAGCAGTCAAATTGTACCATTTTTACATATAGCTCAAGAAATGTCTTCCAGTCTTTTATCCAGCACTTATAGAGGGATTGCAGCACTGATATAGGAAGCAGCTAGAAGTTAGCTGTATCACGAATGGGTGGCGCGACCAGAGGGCTGACACTGTTCTTTGAAGTATCTGGCCGCTGCGTCCGAAAACACAGTAGCGCTAAACTACTATATCTGGTACTCCGATAAGTGTGGTCCTATCCCGGTTGAGCCAAGCTAAAACAAGTTTATAACTGCGACGTGACTCCATGTAACAACTGCTATTGTAAAAGAAAATACTTGTTATTTATATTAATGGTTTTATTTTTATGTATGTATTTATGTGTATTAAAAGTACTCAGCACTAACAAATGATTGTTTTCGTGGGAGATAAATGTTTTTTAATATTCGAAATTCGAATCCAAATTCGAAATATTTTGCAGTTATATCAATGGTCACTGTTTTAGAACTTCTTCTTACCAAACCATGAGAACTACTGGAACGGAGAAGGATCATGTTTTCAAAGACTACCGACTTAACTAACTGTACATTGCTACTGGGTTTTACATGAAAACTCCCAAAGACCCAATTAAAGGTAAAGAAGCATTACATTTTAGTACTCAGAGAATTACAAGTGAATCTGCAAAGATCATTAAACATTACGTAAGTGGTGTGTTACTAACATTTGGCTTTAAACCAATAAAAAAAAAACAACACAAAATCGATACGTCAATTCGCACCGGCAGGCGCCGCTCCGAAAGACGCCGCCGAATAATTAAAAAGTTCCACGAACCGCGTATAATGACAATAATGACGTTAACGACACGCCACCGCGACCATTTGTCAGCTGTCATTTGTCAGCTGATTGTCAGCCGGCGGGCGATTGACGTGCGTCACGCGATACTACCCGTTCTCGAAGTAGACTCGCCCGTGAGCCGAAATTCGAAAAGAAAACGGAATAAGTTTCGCCTACGTCCAGTCTATTGGATGTTTTATTTGATTATCAATTGATGCTGCGAGAGAATATGTATACTACTACATATTTTTTTGATAACCGGAAATAAATAATTGAAACACTGGTGGAGGTACGCTATAGCTATAAACTATCTGTAACTCGTTAGTCGGATCGACCGGAGAAGTTTCGCAATATATCAGGTAAAATAGTAAATTATACTGTATGTAACGTTGTTAGTCACGTTAAATAAAAAAAAACATATCGATAAAAAATTGGTTATGGTCGTTACTAGAGTTTTAGAATCGCATGCTTCTTGATGTCACTTATTCGAGAATGCCTTAAAATGCCTAAATACTTTGAATTTAATTCAACATTGCAATTGTTTTTAAAGTAAATACTTCCAACGATTTGGCCGTTTCCGTCAGCCCGGCAATTATGTAAGTAAAGAATATGACATATGTTCAGAGTGATAAGACAGATAATTATTTTTAGAGTAGTAGACCCACGAAGGGCTCGACTGGGGAATGAATACAAACATGAAATATCAGCACAGCGCTACTATGGTTTGTACAGTGAGTGAAGTGATTCGGTTACCCGATCACAGGTAACAAAGCATTTCATCTCAGCCCTCAGGGGTGGAATTGCATGTGCATTTAGTGAACACATTATCTGAACAATTTGCTCGTTTGTGTTACAATTGTTCCATTTCAAACTCACTCAGTTATCATCACGAATTGATATTCTCATTTAACAATTCTAATTTACCTACATATATCAAATTCAGCACCAATACTAACTTATGTTTCACAATTGTATTGTATATATTGCTCAATAAGATAAATCAAGAATTTTACCTTTTATATGCAAAATAAAAATTAATAATATCGATAATATTTCATTTTCACTAAATATTTGATATACAATAAAGAGCTAATAGTAAAGAGTGATTGGGAGCTAGCAGGTGGACTACACATAATTAATGGTCCTTTGAATCACACCTCGCGCCGACACCCTGCCATACTGCCGCGTCACCAACCACGACTCCGGTGACCCTGGGACAGCCCTAATAGCACCTAAAGAAAGCACACCCCATCATCATGATTTATCGCCATATATTATACTGCGGTACTTCCCACGTTATCCGCAACTCAGTTATCAACGTTAATAAAACAATCACATTCTTCCGCAACCTCATTTGAATTAATGCTAATAGAGTGATAGATCGCCTCGTGCAAATGTCTGGCAATTACAAAGCGAAGTTCCGCTGCGATGAGCCCCACTGACTTGCATACATTATCGATCATCACGAAACATCGCCGACTACATTAGACCGGTTAAATAATTCGCATTGGAAGCGTGTTTTAAGTCCCATTTCTCTGCGACTGTCTCCGAGACGTCACCGGTTTACTTCAATGCACCACGCGATTAAAGAGCAATATCCACCCTGCGACATCTCCACCCCACCACTATCCATTTTATCCATGACACCATGCACTTTATCAAAAAGTTTTCTACACCAATAATTATTGCAGATGCTGTCGCCCCGGGACGACGATGAAGAGGACAATCATCTCTGCATCAAATGCAATGCTACAATCGTCGGTCTCGATAACTATATCAAGCATAGGAAACAGCGATGCGGCAAAAACAAATCCGAAACGAAATCTGTTTTACCGATTGACCCCTTAGAACCCACTTACAGTCTCGGCGCGGATGTATTCTTCCAATCTTTAGAACTTCAAAGTAGCGTAAAAAAGACATCCCTATCAAGACTTACACCGCCTACACAAATTTCTAAAACAAGTATAGACAGAAAAACCACTGTAACCGTCGTGTCCAACTCCAGAGAGGTGCCAAGGATCAGTCCTGATGAAACTAACCTTAGAGGTGTAGATTGGATTGGCGGGCATAGTTTGAGAATAGGAAGCAATGAAGACAATCAAACAAAACTTATAAACGCAGTTGCTAGCATCAGTGGTAACGTCAAGAAAGATTTACTCGTACCTTCTACCTCGTATAGTATAGGAACATTTAATGATTTTAAAGCAGATGACGATTCAGACGAATGCGAAGAATCAGAGGACGATGAGGAGGAAGAAAGTGGCCATGGGGCTAAGTGGAAACCTCCCCCACATTACACAGGTGGTAAATGGCCACCAGCGTCGCCAGAACATGAAGAGTGGGACATTAGAGAAGAGCAGGAACATATCGGAGGTAAATGGAAGTCTTTAATAATAGCTGATGGCAATGAACGCGAGGAAGACTTCGACGCGCCGCCGCCCGGGCACACTAAGGGAAAGTGGGTACCTGGAGCACCGGAAAAGACCCAGATTATGCAAACAACAATTCAGAGTAAAGGCTCTGTCCAGTATTGGTGTGGACCATGTAACAGACGTCTGGGCTCCAGGGCAATATATGACAAACATTTGATGTCCAATTTGCACATGCGGAAAGTATTACCGGAACACGAGTTGGAATTTTCGGGTCATTTAGATCCAATTAGAAACATTACCGAAAAAAGAGCTAGTCGTCCGTCACGGTTCGTTAATAACAGCATCTACCAACAGGCACAACGAAAAAAGCAAAAAATTAGCAATACCCAATTGAACATAACAAATGCAAAAGCAAAAAGGAAAAGAAAACCTTGTTTTGTACATTGCTCAGTTTGCAAGTCTCGTGTTAGACACCACTTAATGGGAAAGCATCTAATATCTCATTACCACTTTAGGAAAGCTACCGATACTCAAAGCCCTGCTTACCAACAACTAATTCTCGACAACATTGATATCATAGTCCACCAGTCCCCATTCCAATGCAGTCCGTGCCGGTTTTATACTAATTGGCTGTCAAATTTTATGCAGCATTGGTTTTCCGACGATCACAAAACTAAAACGGAATCTATGGAAGGACGATATTGGTGTTCTTTTTGCAAATTTGAATGTGAATCATCTGATGCAATGGTTGGTCACATATCAGGACCAGAACACAGTGAAGTAGTAGCTGTCGTTAATAGATCTATGCCTATTATACTGCGTAAGAAGACGATATTTAATTGTAGCACATGTTCAAAAGAATTTCGCTATAACATGGAAATAAAGCAACATTGTCGTAATACTGGACATGAACTATCCCACACGGCGACCGACACCTATCAAGAATTACACAAATGCCAACACTGTAAAGAGAAATTCAAATCTTCTCTAACACTAGCGGCTCATTTGAAGTCGAAACACAAACAAAAAGCTTATTTTTGTCTTGTTTGCTCGGTAACTTTCAAGTCATCAAGCGAAGCCAAAAAGCATCGACAAACTTCTGAACACAGAGTCCGTAGGAAAGAAATTCAACGTGAAAAGGGATTATTAGTGAAAGACTTGAGCAAGAAGTGTCCGTACTGTACAGAGGAGGTGCGCCTTAAAAATATCATCGAATTGAAGGATCACATTCGAAACGAGCATCCGGACATGAAGAAAAAGTAAGTTTTACTTTCGAGTTTACTTTTTTGATTTCAGATTTAATTAGGGACGTAAGTAAAGTAAAGTATTCAAGTGAACCTTCCCCTAGGTAGAAGGTGACAGACCTAAGTTTCTTGGCAGCCTGTCGTGGATCAGGAATCCTTCATTGGTGAACTAATGATGGAATAAGATGACAATGATGATAAAGGGATCGTATTTGCAACTGCCCTTAAGAACACATTCAGAACTTTTTATTATTTATACACTATTAGGTTCATCTCTACGAAAGTACATATGTAATGGAATTTTCGAATTAGTTTTCACCCACTTCCGGACGTTTGAATAATCTAAAAGTTTGTAAACGTATTTAGATTCAATTAAAATATAATTCCATGACTTACATACCATAGGTGTGATCTCAGGTGTTTTAGGTATGAAATAAGTGTAATGAAATGTATAATGTGTTATGGTATAAATTATTTAGGTATGAAATAAGATATGTATTCACATTGCAACTTCAAAATTGATTATATTTAAGAACCAGATTTGCACAATAATAGTGCTTAAGGTATCGTCCGAAATAGGCTTCCGCGGCGTTAGGCTGTCAAAAGGCTTACCATCAGGTGAGCGGCTTATTCGTTTGCCATGTTCTATAAAAAAATGCTGCTGTTTCACGTTGGTATTTCTCTGAGGATGTGATTCGTCTTTCCTCACTCAGGCCGATGCATTCAAGTTACCAACTAGGTACAACTGACTTGCCACTGTGTAGATTCTTCATACGTTTTAGCAATTCTTACTAAATGATATAATTTTTCAGGTGTTCGAAGTGTGGAATGTCGTTCACCTTATTCCAAGAGGTTACTCGGCATATCAGGTCCAAAGCCTGTCAGTATCAAAACGCCAGCTCCTTGAGTGCTTCCATACTGTGGAACTGCAGTCAATGTGCCTTCACAACTGACTCCCAGGCGGAATGCTTCTTTCACGAAGTTTTGCACTCCCCTTCTATAACTAAGATTGTGAAAGGAGATGGAGAAAGAGTGATCGCAAAATATGACTGTCCTCTTTGCCCCAAGACCTTCAGCAAAGCCTCATTACGGGACCATTTGAAACGTCACACCTTCGAGCGACCGTTCGCTTGTAATGTATGCGAAGCTAACTTCACCCGACAAAGCAGTCTGACTAACCATTGGAGGAGTGAGCACGGAAACAGGTCTTTGAAGAAAATGCCAGAATTGCCAATTCTTGAAACAGCTCATGATTCAGCAGGGTTTAAATGCAATCAGTGCAAGAAGAAATTTTCTAATAAGTAAGTACTATTACATTTTTGGACATATCTTACCACCATTGTATATTTCAGATATCAGGAAGAATTGAGCTAGTTTCTAGCTACAATATGAATGGGTTGGCTCAACCGAAATGAAATGAGGTTATGTCACGCCCTCACATAATTCCAACGTAGTATTACGACTTGTGAGTGTAGGGATCTAGAGATCCTTGTCACTAGTGTCGCAGAATGCCATCTTAGTCCTCAGGACTGCTAACGCATCAGCATTAATCATAATGCTCCTTATCGAGGATGAATGTGGGCATCGTGGGCCCCAGGTATCACTTACCATCAGGCGAACTGTATGGCTCTTTTACCACCCCTAATACAATACAATACAATACACTGCAACTGAAACTTCCTCCGATCATATTACACATGCATCACATTGGACTAGGGAAGGCGACGACCCCCCCGAAGGGTTCTCGCTTTGTCGTACGGGGGGGCTTAGTAACCGTGGTTTGGAGTTAGCCACGGTGAAGCTAAGAGGAACCCAATCGGCCGGCCTAAGGCGCTCTAAGGCCGGCCCGAGGAGGCCGCCCCGGGCGAGTTAGAGCTTAGCTCGCCCGGATGCGTGTCGTTGGGCTGCGGGGAGCGGATGGACGGAACGAGGCCGTCCTACACACCATCCGCAGCCGAGGCGGGGTCGGGGGAATGGGGTGGCGGTGCGGGGACTGTCATGACCGGTACCGCGCATCGTCGCCCCCATCCTCCGCATCCGAGACGAAGTCGCGGAGGGAGGGTAGTGTATCTCCCTATCCTCCGCGACTCACGCGGGGGTCGCACCGCTGATGCGGCCGTGGTGGGGCCGCGGGTTCAGTGGAGTGTTGGTTGTTCCCGCCACTCTCCCTGTCCTCCGCGGCCGAACATTGGTCAGCGGTGGAGCCTATCACCAGATCCGCCGCAGGGGGTTGGGGCTTTCCTGGCCCCATGGCCTCTGGGGGGCGAACTCGGGGGTGTCCGCTTCCCACGTACAGAGGAGGCCGAGTTGGAAGGCGCGTCCGTGCTCCGGCGCGCCTTGCTTGAGAGGGGTGGAGAGGGAGATGTCCTCCCCCGGAGAAGGGGCCGTCTGGTCGGCCGGCGCAGGCGGGGTCGCGGATGTGTGTGAAAGCGTTCCCGTGACCCCGCTATATGCGTAGGCATTTACCCATGTAAAAAAACAAAAAAAAAAGGGAAGGCGACGACGAGTGAGTGCACTTGCACGGTACGGTACTATAATATATCCTGCGTAATCATCAGATTGTCGTCTGGTAATAACCAGGAGATGTTATACAATGAATTCCTGGTCGCAATCGACCAGGAAGACTATCATAGACTCTTCGGTTATACATTGCGTGATAATAATGCAACGTGGACATCTGCAGTGTTACGAGGGTGACCGATATTTCCGCTTATTACTCCTAGAACCGATAACCGATGGCGATTATTGAAGCCTCAGGCCTTGCGGCCTCGCTCATTGCGTCTTAGTGTTATTAGCACCGTTGCAGCATAATTGCTTACTTATTTCTATGCGTCTTCAGACTCTAGCATTGTCTGCACTAGATTCTCCACCGTTATGATCCCCAATGCTTGCTTCAGCTCTTCGCGTTCACTTCTGCATCGGGGTCAGGCGAACGTTCTGGTACCCCACATCCGTGAGGACATTCCGAGGAGTGCTCGTGACCGAAATGACGGAGGTATGCTCGATATGCTATCGAGATGCTACCGTGTCAGATTTATAACAGATATTAATAATTATTTAGAGCCTGCCTCTCAACAATTATTAATCTCTCAGCTCAGGCTCAGGGTCGTGCTTTGTGGCAGTCTGTGAGGGTTCAGCAGTGGGCAGGCTACGACGATGTTGGCGATGCATGTCATAAGCAAATGTGGGCAAACTATTAGTTTGGATAAAAAGAAAAATTAATTAATGACACATTTAAAATCCACCAGTCTCAGAAAATTCATTGAAATTTAAGTTTTTTTTAAGAGTAACAAACGAGCACGCAGTTCACCTAATTCCTGTGGTCCATGATATCTACATTCATCCTTGACAAGGAATCATAAAGCAGATGCGTTGTCACCCTTGAGGCCTGAGATGGAATACCTCGTTACCAGTAATAAAGGTCTCCGGATCTCTGCACTCACCAGACGAAACACGGCAGCATTATCGTGCTATTTTACGCTGTTATCTGTGAGGACGTGCTCCTACCCCGGTCGAGCTGACTTATTCATTCTGCAGCTAAAAACAAACTGCAGTGTGGCTCTAAAACTGTAAAATTAAATTATATAATAAAATATATATAATTATTTAAAATCTCATTGTCTCGGGGAGAACAGCATTACTTGCGGGGGGTATCATGAATCATAAAATACATTAACTGCCACGGACTGTTTGAATACTAAAGAAGAAAAACGAATCGTCTGTCTGGCTATCTACGCATCGTTCCTACTGCGTGGAAAGTCAGACGTGTTCATAGTAGTACTTCGAACGACAGTGTTAGTTATTTTTGCAAATGACTAAACAAATTTGTCAATTTAAAACGTAAAGAAGCGATCATAATCAGTATCCGCCTAGCCACTCTATCTGGTAATCACTATCTTCTAGAGATTACCAGATGACGTCAACTGCGCAGAGTATTGTACACCCGGACGCTATATCACATATGCAATATTAAACCAATTTGTGTACAAATATTACTCGGTAAATATTCCTCGATCGGGAATCGAACCCAGAACCTTGCGACGTAATAGCCAGTCTCTCAGACTCTAATCACTGTACCACGCGATCGTCAAATAAAGACATCATTCCAAGAACAGTGCATGTATACATCTAATTGGGTTTTTAGTAATCTGATGTTCATTTACTTTACTCATGTAATTTTTGTTCTTTTTGTCTTGTTACCCCTGAAGATTAAGATGGAATGCCTTATCATCAGTAGGTTCTTCGGATCCCTACACATTTCAGATGAAACACAGAATAGTTTTACACTGGTATTGTGAGGGTTTTCCCCAGTGGAGCTGATCATTAATAGTCCACTGCTGCACTGCTGCGTAAGCACAACCCTGAGCCACTTGCATCCATCAACTTCCCGCAGACTTGCACAGGTCGTCACTCTATCCAGTGGGGGGTCGACTTACGCTGCGATGGCCCATACGAGGTTACCACTCGAGATCCTTTCTTCCCTATCGATTATCATTTCTACAACCTATAGGGCCGGGTCATTGCCAATTCAGCTTTCTGATCTTCTGAGCTATGTCGGTTACCTTAGTTCTTCAGCGGATATCCTATCACGCAGAGGAATACCGAGAATAGACCTCCATAGCTCGCTGAGTGACTTTGAGTTTCTTACGGCCGGCAGTAAAGGAGCACGTCTCAGATCCGTAGCCCGTAACTGTGTTGCCACTCCTTACAGACCTTTTTCTTTTAACAATGAGGTTTATTCGATGAGACAATATGTCGTAGTTTTCTGAACGCTTACCATATATAAATAATATTGTAAATAAATTTAAAAAGAAAAAGTTGAAACATTGAATCAGTGCCGCATAGCTCCACCGAAATAAACATGGTCGTGTTCCGAGGCCGCGTCAGCATCAATTGAGAGGAGACAAGTGCTCGGCGGATACGCCTGTAGCCCATCACACAACTCCTTCACAAATATCGGGAAACATTCATAATTTGACGCGCGCTTTGATAGTGCGGCGGCGCGACGTTTTCCCGCCGCCGCGGTGTTGCCAGCGTTGACGTTTTTATACCAAACGGTAATAAATTCTCCCCCGGATGCCTCTTATTTCGAGCGTTGCATGAAAATGTTAGTGCGTCGGACGAAAGAGACGGGCGACATTTAAATTTTATCGTACGCACGTGTTGGACGCAACGTGTAGCTTAGAGGTTGATGTGATTTGACGCTGCCAAATTGGCGGTTGTTTATGCCCCGACAGGCTCGAACATTGTTGTTTATTGGACACCGACTCGAAATATTGATATTGAGGATTATTGCAGTTGAGATACGCATTTACCTCACGACATTCCCTCTGTATAAATTACTTGGACCGTCTCGTCGCAAATTTGCACTTCATAATTGGAGATCAAACAAAGTCTCACAGCAACGAGACAGTGAAATAATTTTCAATTATCTATGGTTTATACTTGTTTCAAAAGGTTTCTTTTTCAAAATAAGAGAATATATATATACGAGAATATAAAACTGACAGACATATATAAGAGTTTATTATAATAGTACGAACGTACGTTTTGTCTTGTGTCATTCTTAATGGTTATATATTTTCGCAACGCTAAAGCCACGTTACAGCTTCTTTCTAGCTACAACATGAATGAGTGAACTCGAACGGGAAAGACCACGCCCTCACAGAACACCAGTGTGATATACTATATAGCGTGAATACTAAATAATAATTTACTGCGGATAAATGCAGATGTCACGGGCCGCGGTCATCACTTAGCCTCAAGTGAACTGTCTGCTTACTTGTCACCGCTGATATCTTAAAAAAAGGTACCTTTTTTACAGTTCTTCCTTTATAGGCAGATATGATCAAGTCAGTTGAGGATATTATAATGTCATAAAGTACTTGCTTCAAACCTGGGTTTTGTTTTTTGAGAATTTGTCCTCTGCTTCCTAGTGTTACGTAACGTATTTGTTTTATGTAAGGAAGGTTCTCAAACAAAATAATTAATTAGTTTAGTTTCGACTGTTATAGAACGTAGGAACCAAAATGCCTTTAGGCATGGCATGCGTAATTGCGTAGACTGTAATTCTTTGAAAAGATTTGAACAAATGTTAAAGACAGAAAGTTCTACAAACACAAATATTTATCTCAAATAGACTTTTTCTAAAACACTTTCGACACGTCAAATCGTTACAAGCCTCTGCTCTGCTGCAAACAGCGACCGAAATACTCAAGTTATTCTCTTTAATACTTAAAGGTTTTACATGCTTCTATTTGCACATGATGTTACACCCTTCATAAGAATCAATGTGTTATAATTCCAAGCATTTATGTCACTCATGTAGTCTCGTGCTGAATTGAATGATGTACTAATTTTTCTTTTTAATTTAAGTTTTAATTTGGAGCATAGCAAATCTAAAAGACTCTTTGAAATCTTATTATAGATGTGGGTACTTTGCTCCATAAAAGATACGTTGTGGAGGCGAAAATCTATATTATAATACGTTAACATTTAAAGTTGTCGTACCTTTTTAGTATTGATTATAAAAGGAGAAGAATGAACCTTAAAACAATTCATATGGGAGTACTGTGCGTCTACAACAGAAATTAATTCAACATGCATTTGCGCTCACCTCGGGACTGGCATTGAATGCCTCGTTACTTGTAATTCGGTCAATACGTCAATCACTCAATACGATAACACCGCAGCGTTATCCTGCCATTTCTCATGGAGGTGGCTCTCCCTATTCAGACTGCATTTAGAAACTAGGTTCAATGTGACTCTAGAACTCTACAATGTGTTTCTTTCTTGTGTCGTATTTCCACCACAAGCGATATAAGTAAATAATGATTTAAAATTCGCGACCTTTCTCCCATAACGGTATCCCATATGACTAAAACTATGGATATGACTGATATAGAAGATCCTTGTAGTAAAATCAGTCAACCGTCTGACATTTCTAACTGCGTTCTAAACTATAGATTAGACTCTGCAACCGTGTATACCAGAACGTATGCTCGTAAATTTCAACTATATAATTGTGGTATATATGTCGCAATGATAACCGCCCCGCAAGATCTAATTTGCGCCACAAACCGCATGAATCAAGTCGACGCGGCCATTATCCGAACTTTCATCGTATCCAGAACATCGTAAAGCCATTGAGGGCGTCTAACGCCGCTGATGATCCAACTTGTGCAATATCTTATGCATTATTGCGACGCCGACTTGCATTAATGCAGTTCAGACTCGTAACGCGCTCCTTGTTGCGGGGAAACGGATGCTCAAAGTGTCAGTAGTGGTCTGCCAGTGTTGCCATTTGATTATTTTAATTTCCCATCGACAGATGTTATCAAAAAAAAGTGTAGGTAGACTTCTATCGCTAATTATAGTAATAACCAGATGATATCATCTGCATAGGATATATTATAGTGCCGTAAGAATTCGCGGGTCGTCCCTTTGGATAGTCCGATGTAATGCATGTCTAATAAGATCCAGGGAAGGTTCAGATCCCGTAAGAGACGCGGCATGTATATAAATCACCACCAGACCCCGGAACTATCTATCTTTTATACAAAAAATTATTGTTCAACGTGAAATCGTACCTAGAACCTCACGCGATTATCTTTGACAAATACACTCATCGCGACCTTACCCTCTACGTTTTGTCTTGATAGTCTATTTTTTTTTATAGTATAGAGCAGGGATGAGCAACCTTTTTTAGCAACGGTCCTATCCAAATAGTGATTTTTTTGTCTGGCCAACATCACACTTCTTAATAATATTTAAAATTGTATTCATATTATAAACATTAGATAACAACTTAATATATTAGCGGGAGAATATCTGTAATATAAATAAACGCTTGGCGGGCCGCATTAAATAATTAAGCGGGCCGCGGGTTGCTCACCCCTGGTATAGAGTAAGTGCTTTCTGCTGCCCATGACGCCCACATTCATTCTCGATAAGGAATCATAATAATGATACCATGTCACCTGTGAAGACTAAGATGGAATACCTCGTCACTATTTTAGGCTGGCATATTGCGACGTCGTGGTCCGACCGAGCCGACGCAGTGATGCTGTAGTTAGAAGCATATACTCGTGAGTATAGGAATCCAGAGACGAGTTTTGGTTGCGAGGCGTTCCATCTCAGTCCTTAGGGATGACAATGCACGCATCTTGAATCTTTGGTTTTTTTTATCCCGCTCGTGCTTGTCTTTAACCCCACCTGGTGTTAAGTCAGATGCGCGTAACAGGGTATCGGTGCAAGCCGAGGCCTCCTCTCGGGATCCAGTGAGCTGGTTACCCACTAATAGAGGCCTCGGCGGAGTGCCTTAAGCGTTCGGTCACTTTTAAACTCGATGAAGCTTTAAAAAAAACTTACCCCTAAATACCTAAAATTCTCTTTTTCTATGGAAAACCTCTGAAATATTTTCCCAAGAAATTATATGTTATAAATATCAGTAAACACTGATCATCATATTCCCCGAAACATTCACACTTTCGACGCGCTCTTGTACAGATGGTGATCATTTCTCTCTCGTGACATGAGGCCACATTTTAAAGCAATTTGAGAAACTGGATCACATTTAAAATGCTTCATTCGTGAACTCAAATAGCATGAAGGTATCATGAACACAGCAACGAAGTAAACTTATATATTAATATAATAATTTATAGTAAAAAATTCTCAACAACGTATTTACGGTGGACAATTACGAGCGTCGTAGTTTCGATTGACGAAATTAAATGTTTGTACAGTTTTGTTATTACCCGCGTGTATAATTCTGAACATTTTTTTCTTATATTAATGGTGACTTAAGAGCACACTTCACCCGATATTTAATGACTGGCGGCCCATGACATCTTTAACAAAGTTGTAAAGTATATACGAAAAACAGTATCGTTATGTAAGTACTTCACGCTGGTAATATGTGAGAGTATAGGCCCCGGTCAAGGCGACCCATCCATGCTAGCATGCAGCTAAAGGCTCTACGACAGTTTAAATGATGTATTGGCGAATAAATAAATAAATTTAGCAGTGGAGCCTCGCTGCCGTTTCGTATTTAGATGCAGCAGGATAGGTCTGCTTGACGAGGAAAACGGACCCTCGAGGGGAAATACGCCCTGCCCACAACGCTGCTGTTTTTCAACTGATGAGTGTATAAGGTATAACGTATAAGGGAACCGGATACACTTATAACTGTTTCGTGACAATGCGTCTGTATTACGATTCATTATGATGAAAGTGGGCGTCAAGTAGTCCAGGATTCTCTGACCTTTAGTTGACCTGTGTATCATCTTCAATATGATAAGACAAAAATCGTTCGTCAATTGATATAGTGTTAGTCGATCATAGGAAGATTGTCATTGAAATGGCCTTCACTCTTGCAGAAACGCTCTGACTCATCACAAAGCGACGTGCGCTCCGACAGAACGCCGATGTCCTCACGACCAGTGCGCCTACGTGGCCACTACAGCGACCCAACTAATTAGGTGAGTGAGTTTCTTTTCATAATATTAGTAGTGTAAACAAACTGCAATGGCAGAGCTACACTGCAGAATCAACGAGTCAGCTCGACCGAGATAGGACCACGCCCTCACAGAGCACCAGCGTAAAATAGCAGCATAATGCTGTTGTGTTTCGTCTGGTAAGTGCCGGGATCCCGAGACCTTTGTTAGTGGTGACGAGGCATTCCATCTCAGTCCACAAGTGTGACAACGCATCTGCATTATAATTCCTTGTAAAGCATGAATGTAGATGTCGTGGGCCGCAGGAATCAGTTGCCTTCAGTTGAACTGTGTGTGAGTTTGTTACTCTAAATAAAAAAAAATAAAAAAATGTGTTGGATAAGCCGTGGTAACGGTCTGAGCGCTCTCTTTTAATTCACGGCGCGCCAGCAAACGAAGTTCATTGTTATTTGCAGTAATAAGTGCTGGGCTGTATACGAAACCATGATGGAACTTGCATGTCAAAGAAATGAATGAAATATATATATATAATTTATTTATATTTTTAATATCTAATCGTAAGGAATATCTGCGGTGCATGACATCTACAAATATCCTCAATTAAAATTCATGATGCAATGCGGTGTCACAGCTGAGAATTGAGAAGAAATTCCGTAATGTCTGTAGTAACAATAAACACAAATAAACATGTTAAAACATCTGGATATGTCACTTTTTAAAATAATCATGGATCGTGGGAGGGTAAGTTTGACGAAGCGCTATCTATCGATTAATATTATAAATACCAATCAAACGCTGCATGTCAAGTAAGTAATGAGTTCTTTAATTGTGCACTAGATGGCAGCACGTTTTATAATGTTTATAAGTTTATTTGCGTTTTTTAATTACAGAAAGATAAAACGATATAATTTCTGATATTAACATTTTGTCTGAAATTGGAAATTTTTTAACGATGTCTTTTGGATCAACGATATATTTTAATTATCAAACTGATACATCCTATTATAATCACCAATAATGTATTAGCTTAATACCTAGAATACATGTTAGATTTCAGAAGACAGATTTCGTGAAGTAAGAAAAATATGTTTAATTCTCTTAACAATCGATATCATGTTATTATATACTACACAGGCATCGCCGGGCTCACGGTGAAAGCATCAAAAACCACAAGTGCTCGCTCTGCCCGTTCAGCAGTGACCAGGCGAGCCACATGAAGAGGCACATGCTCTGCCACGAGGGAGCTAAGCCCTACGCCTGTCCGCATTGTTCGTTTACTTGCGGCAGCTTAGTGAGTCTTTCAAGTTTCATTAAATGTTTAGTTTTAGTCTCAGACCATTAAATGTTCTTCACATTGTAGTGTCGCGAGGGTTTTTTTAAAAACATTGCACTCACTTTATAAAGCTGGGTATAGCAGCAACAACGTCTGTACATTCAAATACATTTAAAATATGTATTTTATTCTCAGTTACTTTTCTTGACATATATTATTATTGCACTATAGCATCGTCTCTCAACCTTGCGATCGCGATGCTTTTTTATTAAATGGGGGCGCAATCTGTTCAATAAGTAAGTAAACTGTGAACAAAAGGTTTTGTTTATTAAAGTAAAGTAGTTTTATAAAATTAAATATTACCATAGAACATGACAAAATACAAGTTGTAGTGTAGTTGTAGTGTTTTGTATAAATAAACTATTAATAAAAAAATATCAGAGAAACAATGAACTATAGTGTCTATTGATATATTTTTTTTTTTTCGAATGCATTATATTTGTGATGGGCACGATGTGTAGTTGTTAGAATACCTTGCTACTGTGTCGCAGGCCCTGGGTCCGATTCCCTACCGAGGTACAATATTTGTGTTTAAATAAAAGATTTTCGTGTCATCTGAACCTGCCTCTGATCTTATTGCTGATCGGACTAGGCAAGGGACGATGAGTGAGTGCCTCTGCGTGTGGCTTGGTGTTTCTCTACCTTATACAATCTATAATAAGGAGGTCAGTTGTAGATCAGGGGTCTCGCAAGTTTCGTTTGAAGAATATGTAAAAAATATCTAATATTTGTATATTTTTAGGAAAACCTCCGGAAGCATGTGCTTCGGAGCGGGCGGCACGAGGGGTTGTATCTGTACGAATGTTCTCAGTGTAAATATTATACGAACATGGCGGTAGAACTACGCGCGCACTACACCGGCACACACCCCGACAAATACGATCCCAAAACTGCACTTGAGGCTGTGAAGAGGCACTTAATGAGAAATGTTCCAGGAAATAGGGGAAATGTCAAACAACATGATCGTACCTAAATGTATACCAATTGTATTTTTTCAATAAAACTTGTTTAATAATAACTACATTATTTTTGCTTCAAGAAAATCATTAGTATAAAAAGTAAAAAAAGACCATAGACCTCTTGTTTGATCAGGTCATAATAGAGCATAGTCTTCGATTTTATTGTTTTATTTGTTTATTACATGCCTCACGCATGCTGCATCCCCATGCATCACGACGTGTTCTTTCACCTTCGAGTATAAGTTTTGTATATTTATAATTTTCATTCAATTAATTTATTTATTAAATTATTTAATAAATTAATTAATTGAATGAAAATTATAATCATCAGGGAGATCTAAGGGTGGCCTTTCTGAGACGGTATCTGCCTTCAGTGCACGTGTCAACTGCCAAAAGGCAGTGTGTGACGGCGTGATGTCTTCCAGCAGACCAGCCCATCTCTTACCACGGAGCTCGGCCATGCGCTCCTTGACCTCTCTCTCGAGGTGGCGCAAAACGGACCTATTAGCTTCGGTTCTGTACCTGCCACAGGTCCTGACCGAGCCATTTTTCTCTCGCAACAGTTGTCTGAGATCCCGAGGCAGCTCAAACCGGAGATCGCTCGCCGCCTGAACCTGATTGGTGGATGTGGACGCTGTTCTGATATTCGAGGAGAGTTTATCTAACGCTAAGGTGGCTTCCGATCGTGAGTTTATCACATCGGGAATTGAACCTAGGACTGGGGATGACGTAGACCCCAGATGATTCTGGAGTTTACGCTAGTCAGTCACAGTTTTGGTCATAGTGACTTCTGTGTGACTATGCCCTAATTCAATTATGACCGGACGATGGTCAGAGCTAAGTTCTGAAAATACTTCTATAGAGTGTAGTGGTAAGACTACATTCTTTAGAAGTGCAATATCTAATATGTCAGGGTAGTATGGTTTTCTAGTATTTTCTAGAGGTCCCATAATGTCGAAATTAGTTCTAGTAGATAGGCACATTCTAAATAGTCTGCGAACGTTTGCATTAGTGACACGGGAGTTCCATGCCCTATGTTTACTGTTTAGATCTCCTGCCAATATCACCGAGTCACTCAGACTGAGAAGTGCCTCGATGTCATCCTTTAAAATTGTTTTGGCGGGAGGTATTTATAAACGTAATAATTTAGTTTTATTCACTCATAGTACATAGTTTTGTAAGTACATTAAACTGCCATCTAGTGATGAAATTTGAAACCTACCAAGCAAAATCCGCATTGTAACGAAACTCGTTATTTTGTCTTAAGTTCACTAGATTGCAGTTCTATTTAATCGGTAAAAAATTGAGTTTTTACAAAAATATTGCTATAAAATAAAAAGTAATAAATTTGCTACAATACTAAAATATCAAATATTATATTATAGTAATAATTTATTGCGGACAAGATTAACAAAATTTAATATATAAAGTTCTGCGTAAGTAGGAACATTGCAAGACATTCTGAATCCGAATGTCAAATCGTTGATAGAATCTCATAAGCGAGGGAAAAATGCATTAGACGGTACATTCGCTTGTACGAGGTATACGTGTATTGTGTTGCTTGTGAATTTTAATACGAAAGGTTGAATCCTTAAATCAAATGACTTACGGTGTCAGTGGAAGTAAAGTGTGATAACTGTGTAGTTACGTAACGGTCGGTTTTTGCTTTGTATACACAAAGGAAATATATTCGTCATTTAATTTGCAGTGCAAAATTAATTTTGATCCGGATAATGTTTGTTTATTTCCACGTGCTGTAAAGAGAAAATCGATTGAAGATTCAAAATGTCGTTAAAGGTAAGTTTTTTTTCATATAATTAGTAATAAATGTTTGTTTTCATTTATTATTTACATGGAAAACACCGTATTGCAGTGCACTTTTAAGATTATTTAAATTTATATTCTGTTTATTTCAAAACAAAGTTTTTAGTACTTATGTGAGTCTCAATCCGATATATTATTTATATTTTCAATTGATTTACCAGTTATAAAAATACAAATTTAAAAGTAAATAAAATACTTAAATTGTATACATATAATAAATTGTGAATTAAATGAAATCAAAATATCTTTCATTCAATAATATTTTTATAGAGTTTATTTGAAGGCCAACTGATAAACCTCTATGTGACACACTCATTTATTTGAATGTTAATTAAAATAAATTTATTCTTTACTTTAGTCTCATTGGAGGATGTCTCCAATTCACTGTGTGAAGAAAATTTAGTAAAGTTTGGCTGGTTGTAACATATTTTATATTTTGTATATTAAATTATTATCAATCTCATCAGCTATAATATTCAATAATTACAATAATATTTCTATATAAATGTATAATATGGAAGATCTTATTTGGTGATAGAGATGTTAATTGGTGTTTTGTGTGTTAGAAAAAGTGAAAGATTACATAGTTACAATTATAGAAAGTACAAAAAAAAATGAGTTGGAATTACAAAACATAAAAACTGAAATAAAAACTGAATCTTTGATGCAAAGAATTTATATTGAAAAAAATATTAAAATGTTTATTTTACTTGTACTTCAAGAAGTATGTGGTCTCATCGCTTGAGGATTCCTGAGTAAGTCGGCAAGCACAAGAAACAAAATCAAGATTGATGATCCTACCCTTCCACCAGTTTATTAAGACTTCTTATTCTAGTTTGTTTCCTCTTCTAGTTTTCTTGTAACTGGAACCACGTAAAGAGATGAAAATAGTGATATGTAATAAAGAAAATATGATAAGATGCCTGCCTGCCTTATACTGCACTATAATAAATCCTGCTCAGTTATTAGTAAGTAAAATTTAGCTGAATTACGGCCTATTACAGAACCAATGAATATTTCTATGAATTTTTACGATTCTAAGATTTAAGTACTATGTACTGATGAGAGAAAATGTCTCGAGGAAACATCCATGATTGATGAATATATATTTACATATATATATGTTTAAAGACACAGTGTCTGCCAATTGTTAGTGAATTACTCATGTGACGGACTACTGCCTCAACTTTTTTTTTACTGAGCATCCCCGGGGCTGTGGTCAATGAAATTGTTACTGACAGTTTTATTAAATGCTGACTCACCACGTGCTCTGCGGTGAAGGAAAACATTGCGAGGAAACCGTAAGAAATAACTGTTTGTTTTTTTATTATTTACTTTCTATTATAATTGTTGGTGTTTCAAAAACGTATTTATAAACATGATTTGTCAATCAAATTCTCAGACAGCGCTCGCAAGTCGGGAGTTATTTTGCGTGCATATTTACGTCGTTGAGCAAGGCAGGCAAGGGTGGGTTCCGTATATAGCCGACGGCAAGGCTCCGGTTCTGCAACCCGTTCGCTCGGGGTCAGTGAACCAAGCAATCATCTGGAAGGCCGATTTGCGTTAGATTAATGGCAGCCAACTGATGGGATTCTTGAGATTGCCTCTACTTAGTCTTGGTATACTTTGTTGGTCCGTTGGAATTCTATTTAATATTATAAATGTTAAAGTTTGTATGTTTGTTACTCAATTACGCAAAAACGGCTGAACGGATTTGAATGAAATTTAGCCCACAGATAGTTTGTAACTTTGATTAACATATGGGATACTTGATTTATAAAGAAAAAAGCTTCTCAGATGTTCAGCTTTATGTCCGTCCCTCAAGCGTATCGAAAATCCAAACTTACACGAACTGGCGGATAATAATAAATCATTATAATGTCGTCTCACACATTTTTCATATCTCTCTGGACCCATTTCTGAACTCCAAGCGGACAAAGTCGCGGTCAGATACTAGTTATCCTTATATAAACACGTTAAACGCGACAATAGTTGCTTCGTATTAAAAATTTCGCTCAAGTAAGCTGCTAAAGCTCAATCGTCCTAAAGCCTAAACCTCAACAATGAAAACGCCACATCCTTTATTTTCAAAGTATTTTTACTATTTCAATAATGTCAATAATAATAATAATTTCTGTTGGTCTTTCCCTCTTCTCCTAACCCTCGGCTCCTTGTCAGGGGACTTCCGTCTGGTTGGTATTTATATATGTTTACTGTATTCTATTGTGTATATTTGTTATACTGGTTTTATTATTATTTAACCCGGCGAAGATTGAAATAAATATCAAAAATTATAATTAGAAAATAGCAGAGCCGTTGATAGTCAGAGCCAGTGGCGAAACTAGTTGCAATGGATCGGCTCAACAGCCAGTAGCAGCTTGAGATACCAACATAACGCTGCTATGTTTCCTATGGTGGGATCCGGGGACCCAGTCAAGGGTAACGGCACATTCCATCTCTGTCCTCAGGGATGACAAATCTTATAAGGATGGATAGAGATGCCATAGGCCTCAAACATCAGTTTCACCTGCACTTTCACGTAAAGTGTGAGGCTCGTTTTTCGATTTTAATAATATAAATTAAATAAATAAAAAGCATTTTACTAACTCCTTGCACAAGAGGCGGTCTAAAAATATAAATATGCTGTTATTAATGCAAAATAATATAAATCGGTCGACCCACGTCTGCTTCTGGTTCAGTCTAGACATAAACCGTTAAGGAGTTGCTAGCTTGGGCACGTATACATTTGGAGCAGAGATTAACTGCGAAATGTTGGAAAGTCGTTTAAGTGCATTCATGTTATTTTGCCCCCTTTTCGATCCCTTCACTAAACGGCGACGAATTGTGCAAAGTTGGCGGGAATTCGATATATGCAGTAGGGTAGTGTTTTGGCAAACTACGGGGTAGATACCAGGGGATTTTCTCTACAGAGGGTATTAGAGCATAGTCCGCGACTTCACTGCACGTAGGCGGACTCCACATGCATCATCGAATCCTCTGGTGTCCACGGGCGCCGGGGATGTCTTAACATCAAGTGAGCTGCTTGCTCATTGGCTACCTATCCTATTAAAAAAAAATTCTTATCCACCTAGTGGAAAATCGGTACTTAATTTACAATAACAACCTTCATTGGTGACTGGAATAGAACTCGGTTTGCTCGCACGCGGTGGATTTAAAAGCGAGCGTTCGGTCACTCAGTGCTACTATTGCCACATTACATCTAAATTCAAACCAACGTTTATTGCAGGTAATATAAGTTCGTTTGTAAATACGCGAAGCCGTCCGGCGGCTTTGGATCAATTAACACGACCGTCGTTTGTTTGTAGCACGAAGTTTGTTTACTTAAATGAACGTGTAGATCTTGTCTCTAATATCTACTGACTTACATTTCTCCTTGTTGTTAGGGTGACAATGATCGTGAATTATGTTGGATAGAGCAGCTACCGCTGGTGATGCATGGTGTGATAGGAACAAAGATCCTTATAGGCCACAGCGATGTCCCATTACCTTACCTTATTACCAGAGAACTGTGCAAGATATGTAATAGTGCTGTAAACATTTGTGCAGACACAGAGGCACTCGATCGTTGTTGCTTTCCTTAATTTTATGTAATGTATGCACATAAGATCGAAGGAAAGTGTATAATGATATTTCTTTACACATTTCTATATAAATAATATATTATGACCTATGTTTTGATAATAATTATAATATCATGTCGTATTTACATTTAAGACTGTCTCTTAATCTCAAAAGCATGGTCACTATCGAAATCTGTAAGTCGTTGCCACTAGTACAAGATGAGGCTTGTCTAGGTCGGTTCACAGCGCACCAGTTGCCGTACTTGGAGAGAGATCTGGTTCCCACCGAACGTCGCCTTCCTTATGGTAAGGAATGTGAACTGGATTATGGATTATTACGATCGGAGGCGACGTAAACCACACAGTACTGTTAGATTCCAGGTAATGGTTATAATGTGATCTGTCATAATTACCTGAAGTAGTGTTTAGTTTTTTTTATGTTGAGGGTTACGTTATGAATGATTTTGTACCGCAGTCGCTGGCATGTATATTTATGCGCAGTCGATGGCGTGTAAATTTGTGCGCAGTCTGCGCAAATTTCGGAACTCACGTGAAAGTCCATCCATAGCTGTAATTGGGATTCCGTCAAATCCCGCGCGGTGCAGTAATCGGAGTACCTGGCTACAACGTTGCAGGTGCTGGGTTCGATGCCTAGTCGAGGAACAATATTTGAGCATCACAAATTTTTTAATCGGGTCTGGACTTATTATATGTATGTCCCATGTCCCTGACATTTCGTCTGAACCTTTCTCCGATTTTATTGCACATGTCGGTACGTGTCTCAGAGATTGCGCATATGCCTACGGCACTATAAAACATTCTGTGCAGTTGATGTCATCTGACAACAACCAAAGATATTGCCGTGGACGAATGGACCAGGAGGATATCAATTGGAATTCTAGATTTTTCTTGTTTGCTATGTTTTATCGTTTTTCATAGCTTCAACGTTTTCATGTTATTTTATTATTGTAGTTTTTTAGGACGATGCTGATGCTTGAAACTGCTTTAGAGGTTTTGAAAGTTTTCCATTAAAACTTCGACTTGTTGTGCATTTGTTAGTTGTTGCCAATTCACCATTTGGTAGAGTATTTCCTTGCTGAATACTTGCACGGATGAGTCAGCTCGACTCTTTCCCCACTTTCTCACAGAATACCATTATGAAAGTAGCGCAAGGTTATTATATTATATTGTACTAGGTGTCTAGTGTGGTGAGTGTATCCCTACACTCACCACACTAGGTCCCTGGACCTAATTACATGCAACGAGATATTCCAACTCAGTGCCAGTCTCAGGGGTTGCATCGCATGTCCATCTTAAATCTTCGGTGAGGATGGATGTAGCCGCAGTCATGACTTACCATCAGGTGAACAGGGAGCTCGTTTGTCAGCAACATTGCAATGTACGAGGAAGCGAATATTTTTCTGTTTCATAATGCTTTTCGAGCCTTGTTTGCCAGAATTACAGAATCTCGTAACTACTATATTAAGAAGGATTATATTAATATAATAATAATTTTATCTTACATCTTTTACGTAAACAAACCTAATATAAAAATGACTGAACTATGATCTATGTTTATTGCTTAAGTATGTTGAGACATCCGGCTCTGGACCAGATAAAAGGTATATCTGTATTTCAGACCTCAGTGCTCTTCCATGGTATATGTAACAAGATAATATAAATTGTTACAAAATGAGGATTTAACAAATCATACGTGGAAAGAAAAAATGTGTTTTTTAAATACATAATATATATAGAATAAAATTATTCTAAGTGTGCATTAAAACTAGTTCTTTGTGGGGTTTATGTTAAAGGAATGTGTGTATGTGTGAGGGTGTCATGTACTAACTTATACTAAGCAAAGCATTAGTTCCTTCATAGTTTAATTTATGTAGATATTCAAACAACTTAACTTTACAGTATTTTTTGTTTAGTGAATAAATATTCTACAATTTCATTAATTTTGTTAAATAGAAAGATAATTTAGAAAAGGGCCAGGGAACAAAAATATTTTTTCACGTAGGAATGATTAAAAATATGTCCACTACTGCAAACGATGGGTTTTCTTCTTTTGGACAGCAGTAGGTCTTCGTCATAAGATTAACATGAATGTTGTTTTAAAACTGTATGTAATAAAAGCTGACGGATAGTGAGCACTCCAAATGTTTGGTATAGTAGAAAAGTAGGAAACAGTAGCGGTTTAACGGTGCATATCTTTAGAACTGCTCTTTGAGTTACTTCTAAAGGTTTCAGAGTTGAGTTGGGTGCACCTGCCCACACAGTTATACAATAAATCAAAATAGATTGAGCAAGGGCTAAGTATACTTGTTTTATCAATATGGGATTCGCGACGCGTCGCAGATTTTTGAAAACAAAAATTTAATTTCCTTAATTTGGTACAAACCATATGTACATGTTCACGTAATAATAAATGTTGGTCTAATATTACACCCAAATATTTAATTGTAGAGATATAATATTGTATCTGTATTATGAGTACTGGTATGAGGTTTTGGATTGCATTTATTTTGTCATTTTGAAAATACAAATTCTAACGTCACTTGTGCTATTTTTTTTCCATCGGTTTTCGGAAAAGCTCTGTTTGAGACTCCTTCTATTTCATATTTAACCAAGTTAATGTTTATAATGGTGTCACTTAAATGTAAAGCAATCAGAAACGTTGAAGCAAGAGACATTTAATTGTGTAAAAACTAAAGCAAGCACTACACATCCGTTCGCCTTGGTATATTATGTCAAAAAATTACAAATTACAAAATACCAACATAGCACTAACATAGCAAGAGTGAAAGGAGCCGTGCTGTTGTATATATATATAATTATGTTTGCAATTAACCTTATTTTGTTAAATTGACAGTAACAAATACGCACACGATTCAGTAGACAGTAAATGATTCCTACGGCCCATGAAACATTCATCCTCGTAAAGGAATCATTATACAGGTGCGAAGTCTAACATCGAATTCCTCGGCGTCGGTAATGAGGGTTTCCAGGTCTTTACACTCAGCGGAAACCCAAGAGCATTATGCTACTATTTTATGGTATTCTGTGAGGGCGTGGTCTTTTCCCAGTTCATGCCGTATCTAGAAACAAACTCCAGCGCGTTTTACCACTTATGTAACTGACGAATGTACAAAGAAGTTAATACAGTCGATATGAATTTAGTAGACAATTTTTAGGTCTGGCTTACGGTACCAACCTGTGATTATGGACAATTACCTCAACAATTGCCGGTAATGTAATGGGCACACCACATGTCTTATGCCACATGCATTACCCGACGTGGAGAGTTACACAATCATTTGAATAAACTTCTATGTTCACCATTAAGAAAATATGTAAAAAGTGAATTTTGAATTTTTTTTATAGAATAGCTGGCAAACGAGCAAGCAGCTCAGTTGATGGTAAGTGGTCACCGCCGCACATGGACATCCGCAACACCAGAGGAGTCGCAAATGCATTGCCGGCCTCTAAGAAAGGTGTAGGCTATTTTCTTGAAGGTCCCTAAGCCGTATCGGTTCCATAAGAGTAGCTGTGCGTGGCAGGAAATTTCGTGTGAAGCGCACAGTGGTTGATTGCCAACCATTGACATAAACATCGGCTGGAATTAATTCGAGCAGCTCCTCAAAACACCCCATGATAAATTCGGTAAAAAATGCAAAGAGATGCAACATCTCTTCGCAACGCCAGCCGATCAGAAAGTACCTGGTCCTCCGTTGAATCCGTTCAAATGGAAGAAGCTGATACTGGGTTACTGGGTGACGCTCAGTTTTTTATAGGCCAATTTGGACTTACATTCCAAGTGACCGCGGAACTGAACTTCGCTCGATATGTCAACATCAAGGATTCCGATACCAGCTGAGGTAGCAAGGGAAGTGTTTTCAAAATAAGGAGATGCGACAAAGGTATTCGTTTAAGCGTTATTGCTTTAGTGTATGTTTGGATGTTTGTTACTCGATCACGTAAAAACTTCTGAACAGATTTGAATGAAATTTAGCACATAGTTTATAATAGGATACTGTTTATCACCGTAAATGAGATTGCTAAACGACTGATATCAATTTATGATAAAACTAGCAACTAGCAACCCGATCCTGCCTGCCGATTCGACTTGCATCGACTTTCTGGAGCAGCCCACTTAAAGCTGACCATGTGAGAAGTAAGGAGTGTCTAAAACTTATGCGTATTGCCGGAAAATAATAAATCATACAGTGTCGTCTCACAAATTTTTCATTTCTCTCCGAACCCAATTTTGAAGTCCACGCAGAAGTCGCGGGCAGACGCTTGTCCCATTACCGAGCATAAGCATCCCGTTTGTCGCAATCCTATGCACTTACATTTTCTAAATTTATATATTTTGCTGAATTGTATAGCTTATATTATTGTCTAAGCGTTTGCTTTTAATTAACGGTACGCGAGCAACGGATTTCGATTCCCGTATCGGATTCATTGAATATTACGTAATTGCAATTTTAAGTGCCAATTTACCATGAGCTCGACTTTACTCGATAAAGGAAAACATCGTAGAGGACTACACGTCTGAAGGAATAAATAAAAAAATATTTTGTAAACACGTGAAGTCCGTCAATTCGCAGATGAGCCAACATCAACACCTCTAGAGACCCATGCTCAGCACATTTAAATATATAGCGCCAGTCCTAAGTCCACTGCGGAACATAGGACAGTCTATTGCAAGCTGAAGTTCGCTAATCTTTTGAGCTATTTTGGTCACTCCTCGTTCTACTGCGGATGTCTACGTTGCGATATATATCAGAGAAATACCGAGCATAGCTCGCTCCATATCTCTCTCGTTTCTCATCACCTCGGCCGGCAGTGAAGGACTAAGTCTCTGTACTGTCATCATTGGCTTGTTTTTAGACATTGAGGGATGTTGGTTACAACCCTAATTGATGTTACATATTTTATACGAATTGCAAAAATATGGAGAAAGTTGTTAATTTATAATGTTTGACGGTATAAATTATTAACTTGGTATCTTTAAAAACCTGATGCCTATATAGTTTATATGACTGAGGGAAGGAAAGCCTGCGCTACCTTTAACCCACGCCATTAAACCTGACCCACTCTCAACCACCCGCGACCCGACTGATTGTAATCTTAACGGCTTTTGCGGTTTTGTGCTAGCACCTGATTACGTATCAAGTGAAATAGTATCAAATTTGAGATCACAAAAGCTTAAGTATACTCTGCTTTGTTTAAACACATTGCTATTGGATGTTTGGTAATAACTTTTACCTATATAAGGAAGACGGATGAGCAAAAATGCCTATTATTAAAAGAAAGAAAGAAAACGGTTATTCGCTTCATACAGTTTACATTACAGAGTTACAAAAACTACAGTTGACACCCCTAATGTTATAAAAAAGGAAGGTACAGACAGTCAATGTTCTTTTATGACTTACTACACTACACTACTGCTAAGTGATGGTGATCCCTGCGGCCCATGACATTCATCCTTGACAAGGAATCATGGATCAAGGAAAAATGCAGATGCGTTGTCACCCGTGAGGATTGAGATCGAATGCCTCGTGACCACTTGTAAAGGTCTCCGGATCCCTGAACTCACAGGACGAAACATAGCAACAATATGCTGTAATTTGACACTGGTATTCTGTGTGGGCGTGGGCGTACCGGTCGAGCTGACCCATTCATTCTGCAGCTAGAAACAAACTATAGTGTAGCTCTACCACTGTCAAAATTACTTTTTTTACGTTAAATTTAATCTCGGTTGGCGGTTCGAAGGTTTCCAACATTGTTTGCAGCCATAAACTCGCCAAATATCCACAGTATACATGAAGATCTGGATTATCCACATCACAGCCCATCACTAGTCAACGGCTGAACACAGGCTCTCCCCACGGACTATCACAAAGCACGACCCTAAGCCTCCTGCCTCCATCAACTTCCCGACGACTTACATAGATCGTATCTAGTAAAATAAAAAAAAAACCTATACTACTAGAAATAGGTAATTTAAAGAATACATTTTCTTTTCCGTTTCCTTCCTTTCTAGAATTCAAGTGAAATATTGGATTGGATTTTAATTATTTAATCTTTTTTAGTTAGTTTTTAAATTATGATAATGATGTTCTAGTGGAGAATACGATCTAATAAGCTAAATCATAAAAAACAGGGGCAGTGTTCGTTATGTCCTTCCCTAGTTCGATGTCATGCAATATCATCGGAGGAAGGTACAGATGTAGTGTCGAGGACACGAGACACGCAACACATCTCCATACCCGAAATCAACAATTTGTAATACACTAATATTTATATAGCAGCCTGGTGTCATAACCACTACGCCATGCGACAGTTAATATACAGTACTTATAATCTATGTACGCTAAATAGGCGTAGTTGGCTCATCTTTAATTGGTCCGGGCCGTCTTCAGTTAGTCGCAATTAGAAACTTGTTCCTAATTCACGCGAATACTCCATGGCCTCTTTACACAACTGTCTATAGACTACTAATATTATAAATGTTAAAGTTTGGATGTTTGTTACTCAATCACGCAAAAACTGCTGAACGGATTTGAATAAAATTTAGCCCACGGATAATTTATAATTTGCATTAACACACTTTTATACTGGTAAACGAGATGGTTTAATGATTATTATCAATTTATATTAAAACTAGCATCAGTCCATAACTTCGTCAGAATTGGGTCCAGAGAGAAATGAAAAAAAAGTGAGATGACATTGTATTATTTATTATGTTCCGGCAGTACGTGTAAGTTTTAGGCATTCGATACTCTTCTCTACGCACATAAAGCTGACCATTTGACAGACAACGAGGAATAATGTTAATATAGTTTTTAGCTTGAGAAGCTTCGAATTAACCGCGAAGATAATGTTTTAAATGCTGACGTATGAAGTGAAGGAATTCGCCGAAAGGATACCTACCTGTTTTAGAGATAGAGAGACGGATGGAGTCCTTCTCGCTTAGGATTTATTACCTTACTTATATATTACACGCAACTGGCGTTGACCACGATTACTTAGCAGATTTTTCAGCAAAGGACTGGAATAGTTAGCCCGCTTCTGTCTTTCCCTCCGATTACAATGTGGGTGTTTTCAAGAGTAGAGTGAATAGGCATTTACTGAGCTAGTGCGCCTTATCATCCAGGACTGCATTTCCACCTAACATCAGGTGCGATCGTGGTCAAGCACGTGCTTAGAAAGTTTAAAAAAAAAACTCTCTACGACATGCTTCGAGGTTACTTAAAACAATCACTTCGGAGTTCTTACCGTAATCATATGTTGTACTTGAGCCCCATACGATTTTTACGCTTCATGACATCATTCGGGGTTACTTATCATTATCACATGTGTGTTCTTAACGTGACTATAAGTTGCAAGAGACTGGCGTTTGCAACGATTTATACTCTTCGCGACATCTTTTGGGGTTTAGGTAACTTCATAATTTAGGTATATAGTATGCTGTACGTAACCGACTTCTAACTAATTCAGTTGAAACAATTCTAGTTCAATTGAATCACAGCTAAGTTTAGTCGTGACGACCGCGTGAAGTCGTCTCGCTGATTGTTGTTGAGCTGTATTGTACCCAGCGTGACTCTTTAGTCATTTAAAAAGATCGTGCTTGATGGATTTGGTAATCGTAAAATCATAATCATGCAATTCAAGTGGCAGGCCGATTGTCCACCACAGAACCATAGACCTTGCACTTTGACACAATGGTTGTTGATGGCCTGGATATTGTTGAATTGAGATAGTTAGCTGACTGTTATTGGAGCCTGGACCTGTCAACTGGTCCTGCCACCGGTCGAGCTGAGCCATTCACTCTGCAGCTAGAAACAAACTGCAGTGTAGCTCAATCAGTATGAAATGTTTTGGAAATAGTATTTTTTTATTATTATTTCTTAGACACGCAGTTTCCTTCGTGGTGTTTTCCTTCACCACCGACCACGTGATAAATAAATATTTAATATTGCATTTAACAATGTTCATTGATGCCCACACCGGGCATCGAACTCGGGTTGCTCGCGTACCGTGAATGTTTTGTGTACAAGTAAATGTAAGCACGCCTAACACAACACTCACTATACGAAATACTAGTGGTGACACTAGTAAATATGACATTATATAATGCAATAGTGTGAACAAGTCACAAGTATGTTACGTAACGTTCTCAAATGTAAATAGGTAATAAACAACGAAGACCTTGTAGTCACGGGGTCAGCGGGCTTGTCGCATCCACTTGTCATGTGGCGCATGCCAAGCCGCTCGATAAACAGCCGTAAACGACTCCAGTGGTGCCAAGCGACAAAGGAAAAGCCTTGCCATAATCTTTATCGCACATGCATCCTTCACGCATTTTCTTCGATTTCTATGATATCGCATGTATTGTCGGATTTCAACATTTATTTAACTTTTCAGAAAATGAGAATAGAAATAAATATAAGTCACACTGGTGGAAAAGGTGTTCGAGCTTAGTCCGCGGCTCTTCTGCGGATTGGCGGACTTGGCACAGGTCTTCGAAATTTTCAGTTTATTTAATTCTTTGATGGGAGATTTACTTATTCATTACATAATCAACGTAACCTCCGACGCCTAAAGTCTAAACTATCGATTCACAACGTGGGGATTGACGAAATTATATTCGAGTGATAAACAATTTCTATATTAAATTTTCAAAGCCACCACAGACAGGTTTTTTTCGCATAAGTAAGAAGTAGTAAAGGGGTCGCAAGGCTTTTTACTTACCTTTCTGCCTTTTTGGTGGATATCAACCTAAAAATGGTTGAGAAACATTGTTATAAACAAACTGGAAACCGTCGCGGGGCATATCGCAACTTTAGTTTTAGCCACAACAGGATCATAATGCAAAGTTACTAACTCTTATCAGTTATTTACAGGTTTCTTTACATTCAACATTCTCATTGACTTTTCGATACAAAACATATATTTTTTCTTTTAGGTCATCCTTTGTTTCTGTTCCCTTCTTTTTTACCTTCTATAATAGTTTTTATTTAACTATTCGTTTTAATATTTTACCTCTCCTGTTCTTATTACCTTTATGATATTTGTACAATAAGGTGACAAACGAGCGCACAGTTTACCTGATACTAACGGATTGCTGGTGCCAATCTATCCATCGATCCTCAATAGAGATTCAAGATTCCCCTTAACTGTAGGTGTTTGGATCCCCACACTCGCCATACACATACGAAACACAGCAGCCTTATGTTGATATCTAGAGGGCGTGGTCCTTTCTCGGTCGGCGGACACATTCATGCTCCATATAGACACAAGCTGCAGTGTGTATCTACCACAGTTATACATACACACGTTTAAATATTAATAGTTATATACTCGCTCTTTGTGTAAGGTAGATTAGTGTCCACATTTATCTAATTCTACTGTGTCCTTAAAAACTGAACTAAACATGCCAGTGCCTCTAAAAGTGAATGTAACTTGAAAATGGCATCATTAAGTTGCTGCTCACGACACAAGTAACTTGTACAAGTACATAACTTGTGCATTAGCGGCCGTGCTATTGCATCACTTAGTCTCGTCACTCCCGACAGGAGGTCACAACTGCAGTCTGCAGGCCACAGTACACGCAGTAACAGCATGTCATCTGACCCTACTATCATTCACGTTACTGACGTCTCTCACGATTTTTACACTTTACGACATTTAGTGTTCTTAGACGGTTCTGCCATATGTTACAAATATATCCATCATCCATTCATATGCCATATGCGTATGAATAACGTCTCCACGGTTTTTACGCTTCAAGACATATGTACTTCAGGGTTATTTAACATAGTCACATAGGTGTTCTTACCGTGACCACATGGCGTTGCGTAGCGATGTTGCATCTCTTTGCATTTTTACCGAATTTACCATGGGGAGTATTCTGAGGAGTTGTTCGGATTAATTCCAGCTGCTGAGTTTAAACATCACGACAAAATTCAAAATTTCATCCTCATCGTCTCAATGGTTGGCAATCAACCACTGTGCGCTTTATGCGATCAATTTCCTGCCACACACAAATACTCCGTGGAATCTGCTGTCGCCAGCGGTGTTTCCAAAACGATACGCCTTAGGAACCTTTATTTAAAGAGCCTACATCTTCCTTAAGGGCCGGCAACGCATTTGCGACTCCTCTGGTGTTGCGGATGGTCATCACTTACCATCAGGTGGGCTGCATGCTATTCTATAAAAAAAGGGAAAAAAATGTGATAAGCGTCTCCCACGATTTTTACACTTCACGACATCCTTCATAATCGATTCTCTTACTCATATACATAGCCATGCTCGTATAACGTGGCTCGTATATTTGTTTGTTGGGCAGGTGAACTGTGTGTGCTCGTTTGTCACCACTCATATTATTAAAGCTCAGCGTATTAGCGATCGTTTCAAATTTCTATTATTTAATTGTTAATTGCAATTTTAAATACCGATTTACCACATACTAGGTGGAGAAGAAAAACATTGCTTTCACCGAGATAAATATTTCGATATCCTCTCTAAAGAGGAGGTCTATGCCCAGCAGTGGGATCTATGTAATAAATACTAATTCCTTTAACCTATTAAATTAGCAAAAGATCCAACGCCCGCCCACCGTGGCGCCACGGTTATATTTTCCTACTTACCGTCGAAATGTATTCATTAAGTAATTGGTTACACAATTGATCCTGCGGTGGGTTTGGACATTGGATCCATTTGCGGTCACCCTAGCGAGCTCGAAGGAGTCTTCATATAACTCCAGTGAGTGTGGTCGTCTCGGTTTCTAGGACGATGTCTTATTAAATATTAGTGTTGTGCACTGCGAGCCATTTAAACCTGTTGCATTCTCAAACTTGACGGCTGTCACACGACAAGCGTCTTAATGAACGTGAGGATGTTTTGTGCTTTCTAAATACCTTCATAGTTCCGTAGGTAATTTTTATAGCTAAAAACTGGACAAAAGAGTGTAGTAATATATTTATATATATATACACATATATATATATATACATATATAAATATATATATAGAAAATACTACTTCAAAAATTTACGTACAAATAAATTTTCTTAGACAACTTTTTTAGTTATGCATTTACTTAGTCCATGTTATTTTTTTAATATGGTTGGTGGCGCCTAGTAATAAAAAGTTCCTACGGCCCATGACACTCGCATCCATCCTCGATAAGGGAGCATAATGCATATATGTATGTCGTCATCTCTGAGGACTAGCATGGAATTCCTCGTCACCATTATAAAATGCAGTTGCAGCTTAACCGTGGTGGAGCGACGCTGCAGTTAGTTTCTACCTGCGACATAAATGGGTCCTCTAAATCACGCCCTTACAGAATTACTAGTGACGGTATTCCATCTTAGTGATTCCTTAATAGAGGATAAATATAGACATCATTAGCTGCAAGAACCACTTGTCTTCATGTTCACAGTGTGCCAGTTTGTCACCTTCAATGCAATATAAGAGGTAACAAGCATGCAGTGTATATTAACTCACAGTTCATTGGAAGTATGCCGTCAATTACACCTACGCAGTTGTTATTGAGGAAATGTTAAAATTACTCTTAAATTTGTTTAAGAGTAAAAGATTTCGTTGTTTCCTTAGATCTGCGGGCAGATGGCAACGACCTGTATACAAAAGATTCGTTTATAAAAGCAATACAATTTAATATAGTTTTATAAAATTTTAAATATTAACACGTAACAACCGCATGATAAAATAAACTTGTAGGGAACAATTATATAAATGAGTTTAAACACAATTTTTGTGGTATTATAATAAATAAAACTATGAAGTATTTAGACATTTTGCTGTTCTACTGTTATTGCTTTGTCCTCAATCACAAATTCCTATGTATCTTTACTTACCAGCGAAGCAAGCAAATAATTGTTTTGACGACCTTGGCACTCGTACAACAAGAAGTTAATATAAGTTGTTCGGAATGGTCTCTTTGGCAACTTGCACTTGCTCGTGTTTATTGTCTACAAGAAATGCCAAGGTCCTGGAATATTTATTCGTATGCTTGTATGGTGTTTTCTTTTTGTTACTTACTTACGTTACTGGCAAAGTCCAATAACGTCTTATTTTCTTTTCTTTAAGAAGAGGTTCTGGTACATAATATGTATGTATGTGTACATATAAGATTGTTGTAAATGTGTAATATTTATATGTCTAAGTACATTTCGCATGGTAGGCCACGTGGCCGCTTGTTTCTAGACGCGACCGGGGAACGACCACGTCGTCATAGGATACCAACGGGGAATACTAGCATAATGCTGCTTTTTAAATGGCGTATGGAGACACATTTGCAGGTACCGAGGCATTCGATCACAGTCAGTAATTCATCTTTTTTTTCTTATATTAAGAGTAACAAACTCACACACAGATCACAAGAATGATCATGAAGGCAAATGATTTCACCCCCGATGGAGAGATCCGGCCCATGACATCTACATTCATCCTTGACAAGGAATCATAATGCAGATGCGTTGTCACCCTTGAGATTGAGAAGGAATCCCTCGTCTCCGGATCTCTACACTCACCAGACGACACACCAGCATTATGCTGCTATTTTACGCTGGTATTCTGTGTGGGCGTGGTCCTACCCCGGTCGAGCTGACCCATTCATTCTGCAGATAGAAACAAACTGCAGTATTAGGATGGATGGAGTTTGGGGCGCACTCATCCATTTACCGAGAAGTGAAATAATTTGCTCGTTTGGTGCTTTCGGATATTACACAAAAAAAACATATGCGGGTATCTAAACTAATGAACTGAATTTCGTGTATTTAAGCTTGTTTTCAAGATAAACAAAAATCTCTGAGATTTCCTTAAAAATATATCTATATACTCATACATCCCGTCCAGAACCGTGGTAGCTCAGTGTCTAAACGCTCGCATTTAATTCCACGGTACGCGAGTAAACCGAGTTCGATCTCGATGGCCGCACCGGTGAACATTGGCAATTAAACCAAGTGGTACCACGTGCTCGGCGGTGAAGGAAAACATCGTGGTGAAACCTGTTGAAATGTCTAAGAAATAAATACAATTTCGCAGAGATGTTAAGTTCCATAATCCGCAGTGGAGCCTCGTGACGCACTATGCTCCAACACCCTCTCTAGGGGGGGGCCTACTTTTATATCTCGTTGATATTTTTTTTCTTCTATTTTACTATTACTTACTACTTAATTTTGCTTCACAAACATATTCATCCAACAGCCACTTCTAGCGTTAACAATATAACACCCCTATAACTTTCAATTACTCACAGATGCGCTGTAATCTTGTGAATGTTACGCAGTTGGCAGTCGTCGCCGGCATCTCCAGAAGGCCATGTGCGTTCGATCTCTTCTCTCGTTAACTGTATACGCTATTTGGAAGATGGAGGCCGTGTGGCATAAAGAGTTAGAGTGGTCTGATTGTACCGCCGCGAGTCCTTGGCGCGATTCCCAGCTGAAGATAAATATTTGTGTATCACAAATGATCGGTTTTCCGTTTCGTCCGATTTTATTACACTAACCCCTGTGTTAGCGCAAATGCTAACGATGCTATAATATTTTAAGGATCCGGAGACCATCTCAGTCTCAAAGCATGACAAAGCATCTTTCTTATGATTCCTTATCGGGAATGGATGGTGGTGTCGTGGGCCGCAAGAATAACTTACCTTCAGGTGAACTGTCTCCTCATTCATCACCCTCAATATCAAGAATAGATATCGCTATCGTACATTAACAGGTTTCCTCAAATTATTGACTCACCGCTGAGCACAGCGATTAAAATGGCAATTAATAATTTCACTCGTGAGCGACACTGGGTATCGAACACGATTCGCTCGCGAGCGCTGAGGCACTGAGCTACCCTGACTCTTAATGTCATTATGTTAATAATTATTCTACAAAATCTAATTGTTTAATATTTTTTATGAACCATGTGTAAACGAGTATGTGTACTCGCCTGATAAATGATTATTGCAACCCTTAAACACCTACGTCCTAACAAACATACACATTCGTAGTCACCCCTCATGACTGTGGTGGGAAAGGTCGCAACCAGTGTCTGTAGTTCCCCTGTGAGGACGTGCTCGTACCACTTTTGAAACCCAGCTATAAACTAGCTGCACCGTGACGTTATAGTATTAAATATTATCACACAAAGATTATCAGCTAGCATAGTCAAAGTTGTATTTGGACGTGTTCGCTTGTCGGTTACATATAATCTAACGCAAAGGAAGCGAATCAAATAACACAGTGGAATGTAGTCAACGTTTTACTGATGACAACAATTAGTGTAGTGAAACTGCAGTAAGATTGTTAGTAGCAAGCTCAGCCTCTCAAGGTCGTTCCACTTCCGCTTTTTCATTCAAGTCATCGGGCACCGGTGACGTAAGACCGCCTTTTTAACATCATTCACACCGCCCCGACTTTCGTCACCGACAACTTGTTTTTATAGTTGCCAAATTAAAGCAAACAAGAGTCCACTGGTATATTAGGTCAGGTAATTTGTGCAAATACAGAGGCACTCACTTGGCGTCCCCTTCCCTATTTCGATGTGAATGCATGTGCAATGTGATCGGAGGAAGGTGCAGGCGCAGTGTCAGGAACACGGGACCTATACACAACACACCCAGAGCACAAAACTAACAATTTGTGATACACAAATATTGTTCCTTGGTTCGCAGCCAGGTAGTCTAATCATTACATAACCACGCGGCTTGGTGAATGGAAAATATTCAGTTGGTGAAATTTACCGGTGCTACTAGAGCGCCCAATCCCCTTGGAGGAGGGCGAGCACGATCATATGCGCTCACAGAATACCAGGATAAAGCTTAGTAGGCAAGTAGGTAGTATCCGAGCCCTCATAGGTGACAACACAAGTGCATTTTGAATCTTTGTTCAAAATAAAAGTAGATATGACGAGCTGCCATCATCACTTAGACCACGCCGTCATCAGGTGAGCTGCTTGCGCGGTTGCCACCTATTCTAGAAAAAAATTGCATTCCTTATTTTCAAGTAGCTGGTTAAATATTTCTATTTATAGCTCATCATGTTTATACTAGTTCCTTTTCAATTGAATGAGTATCGCGTACACCTGCCACATTTCCTTATCATGCTACGGGTTCATTGGTATGGGATGGCGATTGGAATTATACCTTTTATTTTTTTGTTGCCTTAACATTTAAGTGACTACAAATTAATAGGTTGACAATTGAGTTCTTTCCGTTTTTTTCTTTAAGTTTATATTTCAATAAAAATTACCAATTTTCTATTTTTATAATGTATTCTCACTTGTTGTTTATCTCTCACCATTCAATAAGTTTTTCAATACTTTGTTGGTAAAACAAATCTTCGGGTTTCGATTCGAAAATACATCCAACCAAGGTTTCATTCTGCATTAGTATTAAAAGAAATACCCCCTTACTATTTAACAGAGTTCGTTCTTTTGAGGTGGTAATCCACATAAATGAATTCGAACATAAAAAAGTAAAACATAGATTCTGGTAGAATAAAACATCCCATTTCAAACAATTTTAAACATTGTGCTAAAAATATTTAAAGACATGCAGAATATAAAATTTAGAAAAACAGAACTTACTTGCTAGATTAAATTAATAAATAATAATACAATATGTTTAAGTGCTACATATATCCATGTAGAGAACAAATCGACTCAAATGAAATCATTCAAATTATTTAATGATTTTTACATACGAAAGATGAACATGAAATAAAAGGTAAACAAATAAAAATCCTGTATAAAAATCAATGTAGTAATTATCACTTACCAATGCCTGTTTTATTTGCTTTTACAACAACGAATATTGTCCCTCTTTTATTCGCCTTTGTCTTGTTTTAGTGAACAGTCTCGTCCACACGAAAACATCTCGAGTAACGTAATTTCAACTTAAGTTGTTTCGAATTATGTACATCAATCAATTTTTTGACACTATTCGTAAAACATACGTAAATTGTTTCGATTTACGTCATCCGGCATTACCTAGACTAACGTCTGCGGCGGTTTTTATAAATTCGTTAAGAATTTACTTTCAGTGATACTTCATATTTTTACGAATTAAATACAGTTTTATCATACGCTCACGTTATTTAGATTTACGTCATGTATTTCAAGTAATATTTAAATTACTCTTATAAGAGAAAAATATTTTGTTATTTCGTTCGACTTCATAGCAGCTTCCATAACACCAATTCATAAGTCAAATAGTAAGAGTAACTTTGAAAATTATCGTCCAATATCAATTCTTTCATCAATCTCTAAAATATTTGAGTCTAATTCACAATCACATATATTCTCCCTTAAAAAATATAATATTAGACGTACAGCGCGGACTTTTTCAAGGTAAGTCAACCTTGACAAATCTTCTTGTTTTCACTGACTTCTTTTTAGTAGTTTATATTGACTTTTTTTTGCCATTATTGTCCCTGATAAACTTTCGAATTATCTCTAATACAACCCGATCATAAAACTTATTTCATGTAACTACCACCGAACCAACAGCGGTCAACGCCCACCTCTTTATAGAATGTGTACCCTCCACAATAAAATGCTCCAAAGTATAGATATGTTCTCATGCTCTCGCTTCACTTATAAATCCCGTGTCAAAATGTTGCTCCACAATGTATAGTCTTTCATTTAAATTTGTAATTTTGTTTTTCTTGTTTGAACACACTTTCATTGCTTTCTGTAAACTCAAATAGCCATGATGGCTTTGTATTGTTACTACTTTTGTTATCAATATTTTAAAGAACTCAATAGGTCGCTGCAATTACTTTACATGTTAAATAAAAACATGTGAAAGATTATAAGATACCAAATATGTTCGTTCGCAGTGAGGCATTTTAAAGGGAACAATTGTAAATAGTTTTATATTCTATATGTTGTACTCTTTATTTTATCTCTTGTTTCTGTTTGTCTCCAAGTTAAATAAATAAATAGACTATTGTTTCTCAACCTGGGTTTCGTTTTTGTTAATAAGGGGGTTGCCAATCTGTTCCTTAAATAAGACTAATAATAAGACAGTATTGAAGAGATTCTGAATGTGGTTTTATAAAATTAAATATTACCATGTAATAACCACATGAAATAATTAACTTATAGCGATATTGAGATAATACATTTAGCCTGAAATTTCAGGCTTTGCATTTGAAATCTTTAAAACTTTCTTTTCAATTAGTTTTACAGCATCTTAAAATATTACTAGGAGCATGTAAGTATTCGCTAATTCAAGGATTTTGTTGACTTTGGCTATGCTAAGCATAAGCTGAGGATATGACGATAAATTTCATTGCCTACTTAACTCGTAAGCTATGTCGAAGCAAAGTCTAAGTGCGCTTTATATATTTCAGCCTTAGTATTAGGACGCATGTGATCTTCATCCTACTGCTGCAATAAGATCGGGCCTGTCTGCGAGCCTCGACAGTTTAAACGTTTAATAAACTATTTATCTTACAAGTTTTAAAAATATTATGATAAGTTTATAGTGAAGGGGTCGCAACGCGTTTTACTTACGTTTTCGGGTTTTCGTGATATAAAAATGGTTGTTAAAAAATGGTGTGTAGTCTAGTCTCCTTTTCTTTCTGTGTTCCCTATTTTTGCCTTTGGTATGGATTAAATTAAAAAAAATATGTCTAATTAATATTGCCCATTATTCAATAGCCTAATGGTATATATATATATACCCTATATATATATATATATATATATATATATACCCGTATTTCTATTTATGTCTTTAATTGGAGTCACCCGTATCTGTCATTCTGTTATCAAAGTACGTTGCAAGCGTTATCTCGAACGAGAGTAGTGTTAATTATTATTTATTACTGCATGCTGCGTTGTCGGGATTAGCATAACAAACACATGCATACGTAGGTTCGAAAATAATTAAGTTTATTCTTCTAAGAAACTCTCTTCATCTTCTCAAATAGAATTACCCACTTGCGGGCGGGGGGAGAAGTTGCGTTCAGCGATTACTTATATTTAACCCAATTTTACACATAGAATGCAACTAAGTTAACGGTTTTTATCACGAATATTTTTAACTTTTTAGTCCTCACTATTGGGGATGTAAAATTAAATTTTTTAATCTGATTTTTTGCAGACATATTAACAATCCATGAATAATTTCATGTTCAATTCTACCGTGCATGTTATTTTAGATTTTTAAACTAATATGAAATCTTTTGAATTTGTTTAGATTCACATCTACAGTTAGTGTGTAATTTGTATTTGTATTGTATTGTGTCGTTTAGATAAAATTAACACATCTGTCAAACCGTATAAATCCAGTGTTAGACGGCAGAAATATAAGTGACTAAAAAGTCGTAGCTTCCATACGGTATTCAACTATTATTGTGAACCATCTCGTAGCACAACATTTAGGTTTTGTTGAAGTGGTTTACGAAAATGGTACTAATGTTAAAGTATTGCTTACGTCACATATCGAGTTCGCCATTCGACTATTAACGTGAACGCGTATCTAGTTCAAGCATTTCATCTTAGTTACACTTGTTAACGAGATTGTTAGTTTTCGATAACAATCCAAGCCGAGGTCTCGTACCACCTGCCCCCTCCCTGTCCTCGTTGTCGTTCTTCGTCCACAGAGGTCGGAGCGCAGCGTCGACGTTCTCCTTACTCGCGGGCCCCCTGTTCGCGAGTATGTTCCGGGGAAGCTGTAGAGGCCGCAGGACCAACAGCAACCCACATAGACAAAATAAAAAATTGTTAGTAACGTTAAAAGCTTATGTTAACAGAGGTAGATGCATGCATCGTGCCTGGTTAGGTGTATGTACGCGCTGACTCGACCAGGGTAGGACTCCTTCATATAATGCCAATATAATGCTGATGTGTTCTGTGTGGTGATTCCAGGGCTCCGGAGATACTTATCACTCGTGACGACGCATTCCAACTCGGAGCTTACGTGTAATTTTTTGCATCTTCAGACCACGGGCTTCGTACCGAGTAAACAGTATTCTTCTTATGTCATTTTAGTAATTGATCTTAGCATATATTAAAGTTTAGCGCATAAAAACACTTAAACAATTGTTTACTTTTTCAAATAGAGTTGATACAACTTTGCGTAAGTGTGTCTCGACAGTACATACAAGAAATAAACGTGAGAACGCTGCGAGACAATAACGTCTTGTTCGCTGTATTTATTGCAAACGGTTTTTCATATCTCTACCTGTGATGACTACAAAATGTCGTTAGTGTTTGGTACATCGTTAGTTACAGGGTTATTTTATTTTTGTGTCCTAATATAAGGCCCGGAGCGACCTGATAGGATATATAAAGGGGCCCTGGTGAAGTGCTATCGACTTCCCATTAGCTGGCATAAGGCTATCGTTAACGGCTACTGACTTACAATGAAATAAAATCATCTTAACCATTATTATTCTTTCTTTTATCAAATAGGATAGCTCACTTGTTGGAAAGCAATGTCTGAATACCCACATCCCTAATGAAGATTCAAAATGTATATATTCATTTTTATTTGAATTAATCTTATTTGGGGAAGGAAACGAGTTCATAGTTCAGTTTGGAGTTAGTGATGAAGCGTCCTTTAACATGTATCCTCAATAATTATTCAAAATTCAGATACGTTGTCACCCCTGAGTACTGAGATCTAATACCTGTGATTGGGTCATCAGTTCCCTGTACTAATCTATCGACTAGCTGTGGTATGTTGCGAGGGCGTTCTCTTTCCCTGACCGAGCCGACCCATTCATGTTGAAGCTGACAAAACCTAATATTAAACACAAGTCGAAGTTACGAATTGCATTATGTGACAGTCCTGATTCACTAATATACCTCTCTACTAATTCGATGTATTAAATATCGTGACATAATGTTACACCACTGAAATACGTTCGTGGCTGCAAATAGAATTAGATCACGGAGCTTCCGCGCTTGGGTTAGTTTGAAGTTTTAGGTCACCGTAAACTCTATATATATTTACTCGAACTGTCTATATATATATATATATATCCGGAGCTGGAGACCGTTATAACTGTCGACGAGCATTGTATCTGAGAAACAAAGCACCTGCATTGAGATGGTTTACCAAGGATGTCATAGGCTATGGGTGTCGTCGGCCGCAGAAAGCACTTACCATCATCAATCACCAACACTCACCTATGACTCACTCACTCACACATCAATCACTCACCTATTCTATAAAAAAGAAACCTTAGATATTTTTCTTGTTAAACCTGTAAGATGTTCGTTCGTTATTTTCTGATGGCATTATCATTTCAAAATAAGCACAGTGATTTTAAATAAAACTAATTATAAGGATTTTATCCCCTTTGTTTACAGCATTTATGGTCAAGGACTGAGTCGTCAATAGCCTAATGGTTTAGGGTACGTCTGCGAAACTTGAATTCGTAGGTTCGAATCCTCCATTCGACTATTGTCCTGAACCATCTCGTAGCACAAATATATTCATTTTATTTGAATTAATCTTATTTGGGGAAGGAAACGAGTTCATAGTTCAGTTTGGAGTTAGTGATGAAGCGTCCTTTAACATGTATCCTCAATAATTATTCAAAATTCAGATACGTTGTCACCCCTGAGTACTGAGATCTAATACCTGTGATTGGGTCATCAGTTCCCTGTACTAATCTATCGACTAGCTGTGGTATGTTGCGAGGGCGTTCTCTTTCCCTGACCGAGCCGACCCATTCATGTTGAAGCTGACAAAACCTAATATTAAACACAAGTCGAAGTTACGAATTGCATTATGTGACAGTCCTGATTCACTAATATACCTCTCTACTAATTCGATGTATTAAATATCGTGACATAATGTTACACCACTGAAATACGTTCGTGGCTGCAAATAGAATTAGATCACGGAGCTTCCGCGCTTGGGTTAGTTTGAAGTTTTAGGTCACCGTAAACTCTATATATATTTACTCGAACTGTCTATATATATATATATATATCCGGAGCTGGAGACCGTTATAACTGTCGACGAGCATTGTATCTGAGTGTCAAAGCACCTGCATTGAGATGGTTTACCAAGGATGTCATAGGCTATGGGTGTCGTCGGCCGCAGAAAGCACTTACCATCAGGTGACTCACTCACTCACACATCAATCACTCACCTATTCTATAAAAAAGAAACCTTAGATATTTTTCTTGTTAAACCTGTAAGATGTTCGTTTGTTATTTTATGATGGCATTATAATTTCAAAATAAGCTCAGTGACTTTAAATAAAACTATTTATAAGGATTTTATCCCCTTTGTTTACAGCATTTATGGTCAAGGACTGAGTCGTCAATAGCCTAATGGTTTAGGGTACGTCTGCGAAACTTGAATTCGTAGGTTCGAATCCTCCATTCGACTATTGTCCTGAACCATCTCGTAGCACAAATATTTTCAGCTCAGTTGGTTATTAGTAATATTAATAGCGTTGCTACTATTAAAGACAAAAACAGATGTCTTGAGGTCTTACAGTTGTATGTTTGGTCTGGAATAAAATTTTAATTATTTGAATATAATTTTGTATTTTATTTTTATTTTACACTAAAGCTATAATGTCAAGCTGCACCAGATTTCTCAAGTTCTGTTCTAAAAGCTGCAGTTGTCTCGATCTATTGTAACTACAGAACCGTCTAATAACACCGTTACATAACCTGTCACCTGCCTAACTTTATTATAGTCGTTAAAATAGGTAAAGTAACAGTCTATATACACAGATCTTACTGGTGTTTTTCCCGAGGGTATTAGAGCATAGGCCGGCCCGCGGTCCCATGTCTTAATGTGCGGGTTTCACCGCCGAGTATATGCTAGATCAGAATTTAAAATTGCAACTATCATAACAATTTCTTCGAAAATTAAAAGCGAGCGCTTAAACACTGACCTACCATGGCTACAGTCGCTAACAATAAGTTGGTGACTTATTATCTTCAATGGGACGTCGCCGACATACAACACTTATGTAAATGCAATCGAAATTCGATCGACATCCAGATAATTTACTTGTGTTCAACTCTTGAATATGAAATGTGAGAAGGGTACCCACACACAATCGGCTGTATATTTTTATGCGTACGCGCAAGGACCGAATTTGAACGCGTCAGTGTTTTCGTTCGAATGCGATGTGGATAAAAAATATTGAATAGGCATTTAGTAGCATAGCATCTAAGGATTACCATCAAGGACGGCATCGGTACTAAACAGTATGAAATTACCGTCAAGCACTAGCTTACGGCGAGAGTTGTATTTTGTGATGATGACGGCCTCCTGGGCTATTTCGACTACGGCCAAGTCTTCGGTTTTTTCCACAGATTCCAGATGTTGAGATCCCAGCTATTGGTAGCATCACGTTCCGTCTTATTCCTCAGGTTGGTCAGGTTGTCCCCAACTTTAATGCATCTTGAATCTTTATATATGATGGATGTGGGCACGTTTTTAGCATTGTGTGCTCGTTTGTCACCGTTAATATTATTAAAAAAAACCACGGCAGAGACAAAGCATATGAATGTGGTGTCTTTGTTTAGTCTCTCTTAGTTTCATTAAATAAAATAGAGACAGTGAATACGCTAATATAAGGAAAATACACATACTATATAGTATTTTTCAATTTTTTTAACTTGTCTTTCGTTTCGTCTTTAGTCTATGAAAGACCTTATATTCTAATGACCAATCGTTCAAAGCATCGTATGGGTTAAAAATTTAATATTCTATATTAGGAACAGGATCTTGCAAGCATTGTCTTTTGTTATTCGCTCGAAGTTTTGTTTAACTTTCCAAAAAAAAGGTACCTATTTTAACATAGGCAGAGCCACACTGCAGCTAATTTATGGCTACAACATGAATGGGTGAGCTCGACGAGTGTGTTGACTTGGGTACAGCTTACGAGGCAGCCAATCTCTACTACGAGAGTTACTTTTTTATTGTGATGATGGTGAGATTATAGCCAAGCGTTCTGTTTATTAACACATTCCGTTTAGTTGAATGAAGGGATTCAGAGTGCCGGTTACTGATAGCAAGGCTTTCCATCTCATTCCCCTAATCTTTGTCGACCTTGGATATAGGTATCCAAGAGTCGCCTCAAGGTGAGGTTGTCACACCTACGATTAAAGACAATTATCCAAAATATGAGGAAAAGAAGCGGAGCACGTTATGCAATAACTGCATTCAGACAGCTGGCGAGTCCTGGCCGGCATTGTTGTGGACGTACGGACAAAAAGTAAGGGCACGGTGCCGGGGTCGTCAACCTCCCGACCGGCAACGTGTACGTAAACAATTATTAACGAAACCGGTCCATCTGCGACCGAGTTTGAATTGAAATCAGTTCGCTGAATGAACCCGCCAATGTATGCGTCGGAGACTTCAGTTCAAGAAAAAAAACATATCAAACTCATTGCTTCCGTTTAATTTTATAGAAGGAACATGTATCTTGCGACCCCTAGCTCGGAACACCATTAGGTCGTTCTTGCGGATATTGTATACGAGGCCATGGGTGTTCGCACATTCCTCACTCCTTTATTAATGATGGATAGATGAAAGGTTTTCCAAGACGTGCCTCAGTTGCACTTTTGTAAAATAAAACTATCACGTAGTTGATGTGTAGGCATAAGATTACGCCGAGTGTGAATTTATGAGTCATCCTAATACTAACTAACCTTTGGTTAAATGCACTATACACAATTTATCACTGATAGAATTGTGTTTTACTTTTCTATTAATTTTTTTTATTTTAAGTTATGTTATTAAGGAATATATATACTTAATTTAAAAACAGTTTCTACTGTTTTGTACATAGTATAAGTATAATTTTATATGTATATACCCGTGTCCCTGACACTGCGTCAGAACCTTCCTCCAATCTTGTTGCACATGCCATGCCATAGGAATAGGGAAGGTGAGGACGAGCGAGTACTGCTGTGTTACGGCACTATAAAATATTCTGCGTGGTTGATGTCATCTGGCAACAGGCAGAAGACGTCGCCTAGGAGGACGTCACCATCATCATAATTAAAAAACCTGTATAAATTAACGTTAACATTTGAAATACGAGTATATTCATTCATACCCACTGTCAGTTTACCGTAAACATTGTTAAGAGTGGCAGAGACTCGCTGCAGCTAGTTTCTAGGTGCAACATGAATGGGTCCTCTCGACCAGGGAAGGGCCACGCTTTTAGAGAACGTCAATGTAAAATTGCCATATAACGTTGCTGTGTTTAGGATACGCTCAACTCTATCACGGTCCTCAGGGTTGACAATGCGTTTCGAATACTGTTAGGATAGATGTATGCAGATGACGTGGGCCGCAGTCATGTCATTATTTACCATCAGTTGAACTGTGTTTCGTCTGTGTTTACCGTCCCTACTATTATAAAAGAAACTAGTGTCGTTTAGGGTAGACCAATTTTTTATCATTTATCTTTTGTTGTTTGTTTGATTGCATATTTTTTTGTAATATTCTCCTGGAGGGAAGGCAAATGGATCTAAGCTCATCATACAACCATGAATGTGATCGAAATACTTTAATTTGATTGGTTAAAACGTTTTGTATGGGGAGATCATGTGTGTATATTCAATTATTGTGGCCGAAACATAATTTTACCTGTCATATAGGCTACACAAACACACTTTTATTTCTTTTACCTTTCGAATGATGAAAGTCTCTTTCTATAGTAGACACTATAATAAGGTGGTCAATTTTCGAAGTTCACGTATTATATAGATTTAAGAATACATATCACTTACTATGTGCGAACATCAAACGGTGCAACATTCGCGTCTTTGTTGAGGGTAGATGTATCTCATGGGCCGCAAATTATTGTTCCTTATAGTATAAAAATCGGTTTGTGCTATGTATAGTATTAGCGTATATAAGATGCCAAGACTCATCACTTTATTTATTATAATATCTAAAAATATCGGGCAAAAAAATCAGACTTGGTTCGGTCAGGGTCCTTTGGCGGCGTTGCCTGTTGATGTTTTCTAACAGATTAAAGCATATTTATGTCACAATAGTGTATTTAAACGTTAACTGTCGGTATATTACATACATTTTGTCGTTATGTAACGATTTCTAATATCCTACTTCCGTTGCTTAGAGGTTATTTGCAGCCCGTAATGATTAAATGATAGAATTATTTACTTTCAATTCTTAATAAGTTCATGGCAACTAAATACAACGGCCGCGTTTGTTTCATCGCGCTTTTAGCGTAAACAGATTCAGTTCAGATTTTCATCAATGATTAAACTGATTCTCAGAAAGGCTTGTATATATTAATTATAATAAAATATGTGTTTTTTTATAACTATTATAAACGACAAAGAGCACACAGTTCTGACTGGTTTCGCGCAAGCCGAGGTTGTGAAAACCCTTGTGCGGGTTACCCATTAATAAAGGCTGAGTGCCCTAAGCGCTCCGCCACCTTCCAACCCGGTGAAGCTGTAAAAGCCCTCGGGCTAACCGTGGCCATCAGCCATATATAGCAACTGACCAAGCCGAGGTTCGGCCCTCTCGGGCACCCTCGCATCAGATGCTCTCGCGGAACAGGGTGACGGTACAAGCCGAGGCTTTTGTGACTAATAGAGGTCTCACATCTGAGCGCCGTAAGCGCTCGGTCACCTCTCAACCCGGCGAAACTGTAAAAGCCCTGGGGCTAACAACGGCCATCTCTGCCCGAAAAAAAAAGAAAAAATCAGTCATAAAAACTTTATTTACAATGTATTCACTTGTCCTAAATAAATATTTATATTTGTCTTGTACATTTCGGAACATTGTTACAAAGCGAGATGATTTAATTTAAGGTTTTTAATCAACGTTTTGACCGGTTAAATTATCATAAATAAATAAATATAATGCATTCTTAAATGGACGCGAATAAAATAAATTTTATTTATTTAAACTTTTTCATTTTCGTCGTTTCGAGTGTTTTGGACTCGAACAACACCCAAGGTCACGGTAAAAATAGAGGTTCTTTTTTCTCTTTTTTTTTCAGTTTCACCGGGTTGAGAGGTAACCGAGCGCTTATGGCATCACTCGAGACTTCTATTATATGGGTAACCAACACAAGGGCTTCGCGAGAGCGTCTACATCAAGGGTGCCCGAGAGGGCCGAACCTTGGTCAGTTGCTTCTGACAGAGGATTATCTAAATTAATATCGCTATTATTATTAACTACCTGTACCACCACTTCGGAATGCGTGGTCGCTATGGTCGGCAGCTCAAGATCTATGTGTAGATTTTCGTTACGCAAGATCCACGGTGCACCGGTGGCCTTGCGCATGAAACGATTTTGTATTACCTGAAGTATGCGCAAAGACGAGGCTTGCGTATGTCATGGGTCGGATGCACGCTTTGTATAGTGTAATTTTATTATGCAGGGACATTTTGCTATTTTTAAAATAGAGGTGTTTTTCGTTCTTATGTCGTAGTTTATCCCGGGCTGCCGTCAAATTTTAATTATATCATTATTTGTAATATACATTGCTATTAAAATATTAAATACAATATTTGTGATAAGCCTCATCAACCTACTTAGATATACGTCATGAAAACAGTCTTAATCAGAAATTAGTTGTCATTACGGTAATATAATATATAATACACATATAATATATACGTTTCCATTATCCAAACATTATATATATATATACTAAAAAGTACTAGTAAAATTAAAAGTACTATTTCACTTTTTGCTATTTTATTTGATAATATTAGGGATGCCAAACGTCACAGTCCACGTAATAGTGTCGTTCGACATCCCTATTAAAAGATAATGTTCTATACTGCAGTGATATACAACATCAGACGAGAACATAGCGCCGACGTTGGCAATGGTGTTGCAACTCGGAGTGAGCTTGCGCACACGGGCGCAACTTCACTACGCAGCGGAATTTGTGGCGTTTGATGAGACCGCACGCCGTCGCCTCCGCTACATTTGATGATGCCGCTCTAACTGTGACGTCAACGCAAATCGCCTTACCGTTAGTCGGCATTGCTTACAATTGGATCGGTTTTTTTTATTTTTATAATATTAGGGATGGCAGCTCATGGATCACTTGATATTTTTTTTATAACAATTCTCAATCACAAAATGCGCATGCTGTCGTACCTGAGGTATCGATCGAGATCGATTCCTTCACTGACCAAACGAAACATTTGTGTACTGTTCTTTAATTGTGCTAATGCTATTCTGTGAGGTATATTGGCGGATCGATGTATTATATATTTAAAATGGTAGGGTCATGTTGTCGTTTATTTCTAGCCGTAGCATGACCACACGCTCACAGAATACCATCGTAAAGTAGCAGCAGCCGGAGACTATAATTACTGATGATGAGACGTTTTATCATGGTCCTCAGGGGTGACACTGATTTCCTTACCTGGGTTGACGGGTCATGCGGTCAAGGGTGATGAGGTGTCAGGCCGTAGAAATCACTTACCATTCAGCGGACTGTGTTCATTTGTCACCTTTAATAAAATAAAACCTCACTTTTTGAAGACCAAAACGGCACTGTAAGTAATTCCTTACTGAATACCTACTCTGGTAGGCGGAAATGTAACAGAGGTTGAATAGAAAACTTGAAAGCGTATTTTATGAGCTATTTTTCCGACTGCTTTTCATAGAGTAACGTAAACATTTTCCTTCTAAAAAGCTAAAGGCGGTTTGAGAGCACTCCGCCTCCCGCAGTATGAACCCTTTTGATCTTCTCCGCATGTTATGCTAGTAGTAGGTAGTTTTCCCGCACTTTCTCGCATACCGTCCACTTTCCACCGCCGATCGATGATATCATAGACATATTATCACGCGACATCGCGTTGGAGTCACCGTCCAGAGAAAGTCCACTTTGGACGCCGATGGCTGTCCTTGTAGGTCACATGTCATGTCTCTTGGCGTGGGTATGTATAATACGTATGTATGTATTTGGTGTAGAGATCCAGAGATCTGGAGGCGCAGGAGTCGCTCACCATAAGGTGGATTGTGTGCTCATTTGTCACCCTGAAACAATAAAATAAAATAAGGTTTGACTAATTTTGTGAAGGCGAAAATATAGCACTTTAATAGAATCCTTATTTTTTTATATTTAAGTAAATAAATATTTAGATATACAGGTCGTCGGGTTTGGACACCCTCAAACAATACACAGGAAAGACAAAAGTAATACCAAGCAAAAGTATTATAACAGAAAAACATTCAGATATTTTAAAACATTCGAATATAGACACGGGTGGTCGGCACAGCTCTTCGGTTGCACGTGCTAATGACCAAAACAAACAGACAAGCCCCCATATATTTACTTAGCACTCGGGAATCACGGAACCGCCGACCGAGGAAACGATAAGAAAGCTTGCTTGTTTTATTCATTACTAAAATAACCGCCGTGTCTAAGACTTAATTGCCAATTATCTTCACGGTTTACTTAACCCATTATAGTGGTGCGGGAGTTAAAACTAGTTCAGTGATTGAACGATTAACTATTACTTCAAATGTTCCTTTATACTTATGTTACTAATTATTTATAATGTTATTGGCAATGATATAAATATAATAAAGATATAATAAACGTATATGTACAATACAGTAAATATATAACCAGACAGAGTCCCTCGACAAGGGAATTCAAAACGGTCGAAGGTCAGGAGAAGTTTTACCAATACAGTGTAAGATCATCGAGCATAATAAACTCAGATATCGTTAAAAAATCCAGCACATATTCCCCATATGAGCTGGATTTTTTGTGAACGATGTTTATGAGGTCGATATCGTCCACATTGATATCTAGCAACGTTGTCAAGAATTTGAAAAAAAACATGAGAATTGTATAAAAAACCCCATTCTTAGTGTCCAAATTTTACCCTCGCCTGGAAAAAGGTATCCGGTAAGTAAAACCTGGGGCACAGTTACAACCAGGACAACCCTTTCGCAGAACACCTTCATAGAAGCGTCGCTGTGTTTCTAATGTTACTTGTGTTCGCGTGTCTTGTCGTGATCGTCTAATTACGTCGTTACGGTTTAACTTGCGTGATAATTCTTTAACACGACTATTTGTGCCAATGAAGCGTGCAATATTTGCTCAGTTTAAGAAATAATATGTTTTTTATTTATTTATTAGTGGTGTCTAACTAGCACACATCACCCGATGCTAAGTAGTCACTGCGGCCAATATCATCTACATTCATCCTCAGCTAAAATTCTGGATACACAGCCGATGTCACCTTTGGAACCTGACATCTTCAACATCACTACCAATTGTTTCTGGAAGGAAGGGAAACACAGTTATGTTGAACTGATCATATTTCAAGCTGCTCGTCCTCTCTTAAAATATTTTTTATACATGTGTACATATGAAAACGTAGATCCCCCAACAATGTTTGTAACGCCACGTTTCGTAACGTTTTTTTTGTGTTTGTGTATTGCTGTTGGTCCAGAGACCTCTACAGCTTTATCTAATTAGACACGCGAGAGGGAAGCCCGCTGAGTAGGGAAGAGTAGGATATTTTATCATTAGTATCAGGTGAACTGTGTGCTTCTTTGTCACATTTGATAATTAAAAAATCACGTGTATAGTCTAGCATATGTATATACCAGTCGGCTGAGTGTAGCAATAGTCCTTCTGCAACCTGGCTCGGTAGAAATAGAGAGTTGTTTACATCTGCTCGTCACGTTGCTAGACAAAAAACATCCGCGTATCCGTCACCACGTTGCCCGCTATTAGCCGTTCAAACTACGGCCTACTTTGCCTAGGGTTGTCTATATATATATATATATATATATATATATATATATATATATATATATATATATATATATATAAGATCTTGCTTAGTCTCTTGGAGAGGACTTCAGCAGTGGATTTGTTATGGGCGAGGAAGCTAGAGCGGAGCTTAGATTAACACTACTTAATCTCTCTTTTAATACTATAGCTTTCACGTGCATTTTCCCGATCATATTGAATAATTTATTATTATTATCATAAAATAATATTGGTGAAACAAAAAACCGTTGACCCCTTAACTGTTGATTCATGCGTTAAACGAATTATCTTACGACTTGGAACGCTATGCTTTAGGATACGGCTTATGGTGAAAGAAATGCCTTCACAGTGTAAACTTAATTATTATAGTTAGTATTTTGCCGCCGTGTTATGGTCGCCACGGTCCTTTTCTTTATGGTTTTTTGTTGATGGTTCCACTTGATGTTGGTATTCTTTGACTGTCCTACCCGCCCGCTGGATGGAGTGACGACCAATGCTAGTCTGCGGGAAGTCGATGGATTCTGGTGACTAAGAATCGTAATTAGTGGCAGTCTGTGGGGGAGGTCTACGTTCAGCGGAGGACTATACTAAACTAATAACATCCTTATATTCATCTAGATTAGTTAATCACGTGCTATTTTATTAATTAAAAACAAACAGACAAGCCCCCATATATTTACTTAGCACTCGGGAATCACGGAACCGCCGACCGAGGAAACGATAAGAAAGCTTGCTTGTTTTATTCATTACTAAAATAACCGCCGTGTCTAAGACTTAATTGCCAATTATCTTCACGGTTTACTTAACCCATTATAGTGGTGCGGGAGTTAAAACTCGTTCAGTGATTGAACGATAAACTATTACTTCAAATGTTCCTTTATACTTATGTTACTAATTATAATTATTTATAATGTTATTGGCAATGATATAAATATAATAAAGATATAATAAACGTATATGTACAATACAGTAAATATATAACCAGACAGAGTCCCTCGACAAGGGAATTCAAAACGGTCGAAGGACAGGAGAAGTTTTACCAATACAGTGTAAGATCATCGAGCATAATAAACTCAGATATCGTTAAAAAATCCAGCACATATTCCCCATATGTGCTGGATTTTTTGTGAACGATGTTTATGAGGTTGATATCGTCCACATTGATATCTAGCAACGTTGTCAAGCATTTGAAAAAAAACATGAGAATTGTATAAAAAACCCCATTCTTAGTGTCCAAATTTTACCCTCGCCTGGAAAAAGGTATCCGGTAAGTAAAACCTGGGGCACAGTTACAACCAGGACAACCCTTTCGCAGAACGCCTTCATAGAAGCGTCGCTGTGTTTCTAATGTTACTTGTGTTCGCGTGTCTTGTCGTGATCGTCTAATTACGTCGTTACGGTTTAACTTGCGTGATAATTCTTTAACACGACTATTTGTGCCAATGAAGCGTGCAATATTTGCTCAGTTTAAGAAATAATATGTTTTTTATTTATTTATTAGTGGTGTCAAACTAGCACACATCACCCGATGCTAAGTGGTCACTGCGGCCAATATCATCTACATTCATCCTCAGCTAAAATTCTGGATACACAGCCGATGTCACCTTTGGAACCTGACATCTTCAACATCACTACCAATTGTTTCTGGAAGGAAGGAAACACAGTTATGTTGAACTGATCATATTTCAAGCTGCTCGTCCTCTCTTAAAATATTTTTATACATGTGTACATATGAAAACGTAGATCCCCAACAATGTTTGTAAAGCCACGTTTCGTAACGTTTTTTTTGTGTTTGTGTATTGCTGTTGGTCCAGAGACCTCTACAGCTTTATCTAATTAGACACGCGAGAGGGAAGCCCGCTGAGTAGGAAAGAGTAGGATATTTTATCATTAGTATCAGGTGAACTGTGTGCTTCTTTGTCACATTTGATAATTAAAAAATCACGTCTATAGTCTAGCATATGTATATACCAGTCGGCTGAGTGTAGCAATAGTCCTTCTGCAACCTGGCTCGGTAGAAATAGAGAGTTGTTTACATCTGCCCGTCACGTTGCTAGACAAAAAACATCCGCGTATCCGTCACCACGTTGCCCGATATTAGTCGTTCAAACTACGGCCTACTTTGCCTAGGGTTGTCTATATAAATATATATATATATATATATATATAAGATCTTGCTTAGTCTCTTGGAGAGGACTTCAGCAGTGGATTTGTTATGGGCGAGGAAGCTAGAGCTTAGATTAACACTACTTAATCTCTCTTTTAATACTATGGCTTTCACGTGCATTTTCCCGATCATATTGAATAATTTATTATTATTATCATTAAATAATATTGGTGAAACAAAAAACCGTAAACCCCTTAACTGTTGATTCATGCGTTAAACGAATTATCTTACGACTTGGAACGCTATGCTTTAGGATACGGCTTATGGTGAAAGAAATGCCTTCACAGTGTAAACTTAATTATTATAGTTAGTATTTTGCCGCCGTGTTATGGTCGCCACGGTCCTTTTCTTTATGGTTTTTTGTTGATGGTTCCACTTGATGTTGGTATTCTTTGACTGTCCTACCCGCCCGCTGGATGGAGTGACGACCAATGCTAGTCTGCGGGAAGTCGATGGATTCTGGTGACTAAGAATCGTAATTAGTGGCAGTCTGTGGGGGAGGCCTACGTTCAGCGGAGGACTATACTAAACTAATAACATCTTTATATTCATCTAGATTAGCTAATCACGTGCTGTTTTAGTAAAAAAATAAAACGATTGAGTTTATTTTTATCTGGCAACCGCGTGACAACCCTACACCGAGCGTCTATTGTCGATGTTTATCGCTGGCTCATTACATAACGGAGTGCGGACTAGTTTTTCATTTTCTCCATTTTAATTTGTAATTTAGTTTTTGCTTTGACGGACATCTTGTTAACAACTAGGACATAGATTTTTATTTTTAACTGTAGCCTGTGTGGAAAGCTAAATGCTAAAAGCGTAATAACAACTTATATCTAGCGGGCGGCATAAATGGATCAACCAGGGAAGGATGGAAGGATCTTACATAATACTAGAAAAAGCATACCGCTGCTGTGTTTCGTCTGCTGAGAGTAGGGATTCTGAGGTCTTGTTGGTGACGAGGCGTTACTTCTTAGTTCTCGGAGTGACGTAAACGCATCTGCATTATGATACTTTGTCGACATTGTAAATCATCAAATCACTTATCACGTGTGTGCTATGTGCTCGAGTGTGACTGTCAATATAATAAAAAAATTAAAGTCGTAGATTAGAATACAGGTAACGAGGCATTTCATCTTAGTCCTTAAAAGTGCCAACGCATCTGCATATTGATTCTTCGTTAAGGAAGGACGTAGATTTCTTGGGCCACTGTCCTCACTTGCCATCAGGTCAACTGTGTCCTCGTTTGTCATCTCCAATATCATAAAAATAAAACGTGCACCATAAAAAATTAATTACTCCAGCATAGATTAAATTTAAAACAACACAATTTGAAGCGTCAATGGCCTCCATCCAGAGCACCCGCAGCTCCCTTTGGTCGCCTCGTACGACAGGCAGGGGTGCCTTAGCCCTATTCTCATGCCCCGCCTACAGGGCTTGTCCTGACCCATCATATCCAAACCCAGCACAAGAGTTTTAAGCTTTGTTGGTGTGGTTTACAATGTTTGTAATATTAATAGCCCTCATAGCATTATTTTTTAAATATATAACAGTACCGCTATCGACCAGTTTTTTACTGATTGTTTCATTGTTATTTATAAGAAACTGTTTGTTGACTTTTCATAATAATCAAAGGAAAAAAAAAACTTATTTCAATATCACAATCTCCGGGCGGCCTTGATGTCCGTATGAAATACTGTTTTTGCTGTAATCGGAGATTGACTGTCACAGTTTGTATACACACAAAAAATAATGACCGTGTAAGAAATATCGTAAACGAACAGCAAAGATTACTCCAATAATAACCTGTTATTATATAACAGATAAAATAAAGCGAAAAAAAATAGTACTCTTTATTTTCCACTTAATTACAAATTTAAAATTCTAAAATACACAACGGTCATGAAGTTATTGTATTGTCTTCTGTTCTTAATACGTCTGGAAAATTTCAGAACATTCAAACGTTTGGAAATTAAAAAAATAATTAAAAGATGTTATACATAGGTATATACATACAGGTCAAGATAATAAAAAAAAATGTCTTTTAGTGGACGACAATTTGTCTGTACCTGTCTGTGGTGTGTAAGTCAACACGATATCTCTCGAAAAACTTAATAAATCAGATCCATTTTTTTTAACAATGTTAAAAATTCAGTACAAAAAACGCCTATAGAATTTCACTACTGTAATTAATTTTATTTATTTTGTGCCTTTATTGTGAACTAATACTTTTCGATTGACCAATTTATTACTTAGCTTCCCTTCGTTCATTTAAAAAGAAATAGTTTTTTTGTTTTGCATGCAGTAAAGCTATACCAACATTTCCATTCACCACTCCAACTAAGCTACGTGTTTGTGCTTGGAGATGGTATGTGACAATTGCCTAATGGCCGCATTCTTAAACGAGTTGCCGAGTGACAACGAGCAAACAGTACACATGATGGTAAGTGATTTAATGATTTTCAATGTCGATAAAAAATACATAGTGCAGATTAAGTGACAAAGCTGTCCCTGAGAACAATGAACGTAACGCCGCGTCACCAACAAGACCTCAGCATCCCTACGCTCACCAGACGAAACACAGCAGCGTTACTCTGCTATTTTTCACTAGTCTTATTTATATTGGAATTGGTTTATAGTGGAACGATGGATTCGAACCTACAACGTTAATTGCAAACCGTACCCTAAACCGTAAGTCTATTGACGCTTTAATGTGTTAACATCTTGTACGTAATTTGTCAGCTATGATGGATGACATTCTGCACGATAAAACTAAATGAACCGACTTGTTTTTGCTCCGCATCAAATCTTCCATCTAACACTGCACGTTCCTGTCACTGATTACAAAGATATGTTCTAGCACGATACATTAGTAACTATTTATTAACTCTTTATTGCATAAACTTTAACAAAATTAGAGGCGGAAAAAAAGGTAGACCTAATGCCAAAGGCATTCTCTAGCAGTCAGGGTGTGGTGTAGCAGTCAAGGTGTGGTGTAGCAGTCAAGGTGTGGTGTAGCAGTCAAGGTGTGGTGTAGCAGTCAAGGTGTGGTGTAGCAGTCAAGGTGTGGTATAGCAGTGAAGGTGTGGTGTAGGTAGCAGTCAAGTTGTGGTGTAGCAGTCAAAGCGTGGTGTAGCAGTCAAGGTGTGGTGTAGCAGTCAAGGTGTGGTGTAGCAGTCAAGGTGTGGTGTAGCAGTCAAGGTGTGGTGTAGCAGTCAAGGTGTGGTGTAGCAGTCAAGGTGTGGTGTAGCAGTGAAGGTGTGGTGTAGCAGTCAACTAATGAACAAGATGAAAAGACTAAGAATAGGTAATACAAAAGTATACAAATAAATAATAATACATATATAGTTTAATATATATGTACACATAAATACAATACAATAATGGTAGCTAAACCAAATAATTCCATACAGAATGTAATTATTTAGCTACAGGTGTACGTCTAGTTTCTTGTCAACTCTGTGTTTCCGACAGTCACTTGTTACGTTGAATTCCGATTCAAACACTTTACTTGTAGAGCCGTGGTAGCTCGACGTCTTAGCTGTTAATTTCACGTGCAGATCGAATTCGATCTCTATTTACGCGCTGATGTGGTCCTCGCACGGCGGTGGAGGAAACCTGCCTAAGAAATAAATCAAAAAAGAAATATTTGTAAATCGCCAATGCTCAATAGTCCCTTGTCTCTGACACCGGCATCTGAACCTTCCTCCTATCTTATTGTACATGCATTACATCTGAACAGGAAAGAGGACGAGCAATTGCGTAGTTGCTTACGGCACAATAAACATTCTGGGCAGTTGATATCATGTGGTAATTACCAGAAGATATCTCCGCGGTCGGCGATAGGCGCGGACCAGGATCAGGACCAGGATATATATATACACACACACATATTATATATATGTGTGTGTGTATATATATATATATATATACATATTTATATATGGTATAGGTGTATCTAAAGTACAGATAAGTTAATATGTCATTTGTAACATTTATGTATTTTTAAAATAAAAATAAGATTTTTCTTGTAACTACAGTATACTTTCTGCTCAACCCAAAGTTGGGTTGGTACATAATACTATTCGGCATTAAGTCGGAATTTTTATACAATATTTGTTTTACTTGTGGAAATAAATAAAAAATATTAAATAAAAAGAAAAATAGCTTTGTTTCTTTCAAAGCTCCCCTCGCCCGCCACCGAGCTCGTCCTTCCTATTTTGTTATTGATTTCTGTGTATTTCCCTCCCGTTAGCACCGTTATTCAGCGTTTTTTGTGTTTAATCTTATTACTGTTCATGGGTTCAGTATTAGAGCTGCGCTTTATACACCTTTTACCTATACGTTTGCTCGTTTTAGTTCTTAAGTTTTCCTGAATATTTAATAGTTTTCGTGTTTGTACATAATAACCGGAAGAAATTCAGTAAATTATTGTAGCTTAATAAAAATCCTGTTATAAATCAACCAGGATGCAATGTATGAACATATGTTTAGGCAATATTTATCATAATCTTAGGATATAATTATCTTCTTACTTACCTATATAATTAAAATAAACGATATGTGATAACTAGGACGGCTGGTACAATACAGGTAAATCCGTTTCCGTCTAGTAAAAATTACATTATTAAATAATTAAAAATAAATAAAAGTACGTATTCGTAATCTGAGAGTATATCCTTTAAATAATGTTATTTATAATAAAAGGGATGACAAACGGGCATACGGTTCCTCTGATGGTAAGTGATTACTGTAGCCTAGGATATCTATATATCCGTTCTAAACAAAGATTGAAAATGTCACACACCCTATGTGTGTATGCAAGCTATATTATACAGAATTACATAAAATTAAACAGAATTGCTCTATTGCTTGACAAAAATATTTCAATGAACGTAGTCGAAGCAAAGGTATTATTATTATTAGCATATAGGTACGCTACAATAAAAGCAAATATTCCTGAACGGGCATGGGTTGAGAATGCCGATATGGGGAGACAAACCATCATAACATGCTTTTCGTCTTCACTCTGGACTCATCCCTCTCAATAAGTTCGCATCCCTAATGGATAAAGTGGACTCACCGAACTGTACTGAGTGCGATATTGTCCAAGATGTGTATCATCTAATGACGGAGTGTGTCCGGAATGAGCCGGAGATGAGAAACTTGTTTCTTTTCATTATGATATTAATGAAAACGGAAATTGTAATAGTGTTATTGCAAGTCTCATTTCGGCGACTGCAGGGGTGCTATATAGACATGTAGATATAGGAATTACACGGAGGGATAACTTAATGTAATTTAGCTATATAATTTGTAGTCACTATAAGATTGTATTCACGATGAAGGCGGCATAATCTATTAGGATTAAAGCTTTTACAAATTAATAAAGAATTAAGAAACACTCCTTAACAACCTCGAGGATGGATATGAAATGACTTACCTGTATGAGTTACCTGTTATCGGCGATAAATAAATGTGATCCTGGCATGAAATAAACATCCATGCTTTTATGGCCTCATGGTTAAACTTATCAATTGTTTCCACATAAATGGATCATTCAGAACATGCTTTCACCTCCATCCTAGGCAGTCCATACCATTAACGGAACAAAAGCACGTCGAAATCTATTGAAAAAGCTTACTAATGCGTTTGGCGTTGCCGGGAGGTAACATTGATAAAACCCCACCGTTGGACATTTGGTGTGGATCACGTGTTGTGTTGTTATAATAACGCTAGCAGTACTATTAACATTACTAACAATCCGGTTAACGCTCCAACTAAGTTTAAAATGCTCGCGCTAGAAGACGATTCACGATAACAATCAAATGGCGGATTCGAACCTACCACCGCAGATAGTTTCACAAATCGTACCCTACATGATTAGGCTTGTCGCCTAAAAGAAACCTTTGCGTTTAAATATCCAAGTTCACAGAACTTTCGAGCCGTCGTTGCAGTTGAAATTCTGATGTTTTTAAATTTTAATAATCCAACTTTGTACGTCTTCAAATATACGCGACTTTCGATCATTAATAGAAATCAATTACTCGGTAAAATGGCGTGGGATGTAGCTCGGCAATTTTTGGCACACAATGCTTAATTGACCGTAATTGTTCCCAGTGACTTACACCGCTAACTTTCGACTTAACCAGCCGTTTAATTTCTTAAATATTCAATAAGCCGTCGCCGTTACGAGGTGCATCGTGAGACAACTGCGCTAAATTTATATATAGTCCTCAGGGTGACAACGCATCAGCATTATGATCCCTTATCGAGGACGAATGGGGCGGCACGGGCCGGAGGAGTCACTGATCACCAGGCGAACTGTGTGTGAGTTTGTCATCCCCTATACAAAACAAAAAAATTCCCTACATGCAAAATAATGAAGTGTAAATCTAGTCCAAGGTTATGTACCCTACACAAAAACTCAATAAATTTTCCATGTGCCACACTAACACGTAGTGCCATTGGCGGTCACGGATTCCTCGCCGCTCCACAAGTAGCTACGGAGGCTGGCAGCGCTCCAGATACGTTAGCGCATTTCGCCACCCAAAGCGAGATTAAAGGGCCGAGGTGCTTGACCCGCCGTTTTTAAAAGGCCGTTTAGTGAAAAACTGAACAATGTCGCTAAACGGAATATTTTACTGCTTTCATTATCTTTTTTTCGCCTTTATTCAGCTGAAGTTTATTGTTCCGATTCTCTGGCTCTTTCATATTTTTAGTTACTTTAATATAACTAGGTTTTGTCAGGATTAACTTCAATCGCCTAATGGTTTAGGGTGCAGCCTACGAAAACTTAATGTCATAGGTTCGAATTCGCTAGTGAACCAAGCATTTAAATATACTTGAAGACAGGGTTCCTCTCCAGCAGTGGGATTTATAATCGGTAATATATAGTTATAATCACGTCGACCGAAAAAAACCGGTCAACGTGATCCTTGAATACGTACGCTGATCGCTGAGTAATTTAAATTTGCATTATATTTAGGTCACTTCACACAGTGGGTGTAAAGTCACCTCGAATGTCCGTTTTTTATTGTATCGAGACATACAGCGCGTCCCCGGCGTCCTCGGTCCTTCATAATACAGATGTGTTGTCACCCCTGAGGACTGAGCATGCCTTGTTGTAGTAATAAGGGTCTCGGGATCCCTTCACTCACCAGACGAACACAGCAGCTTCATTATGGCATTCCGTGGGGGCGTGGTGATACACATATATATGAATGTATGTGTCCCTTGTCTCTTTTACTATTTAAGGTTATAAAAGATAAATTTGACTCTCTCAATGCGTCCTGTTTTGTTTTTTTATTGCATTGAGAGTAACAAACTCACACACAGTTCACCTGATGGCAAGTGATTCCTGCGGCCCATGACATCGACATTAATCCTTGACAAGGAATCATAATGAAGATGCGTTGTCACCGGGGACTGAGATAGAATGCCTCGTCACCAGTAATAAAAGTCTGCGGATCCCTACACTCATCAAACGAAACACTGCAGTTTTATGCTGCTATTTTACACTGTGAGGGCGAGGTCCTACCCTGGTCGAGCTGACCCATTCATTCTGCAGCTAGAAACTGCAGCGTAGCTCTACCACTAAAGTCTGTCTGGGTGGCGGCTGTCCCTTTAAAGCCCCCAGCCATCAACAGGTTTTATAGCTGATATAGGACTGCGGATGTCGTTGCAAATAAACACATTGTTTTATTGCTCTGATGACTAATTGTAAGTAAAGAACGCTGGTTATGTGGGTTAATAACATTAAGTAAGTCTAAGCACTTGCGCCAGGGGTTCACTGGTGGTCAATGGCAGAAGTTTCTTAACAAACACAACATTACAGTTAATTGTTATACGTGGTTCTGATATTAATTTAATCTATATTATATTAATAATAATTAATTGTAATAGCTTAATTCATTGTTTCTCAACCATGTTTATGTTTAAGCCGTAAAAGGTAAATTAAAAAGCGTTGCGACCCCTTAACTATAAAATGATAATAACGTTTTAATTAATACTTTGTACGTTAATAACACGTTTAAACGATTATACGTTCAATGCAGACCCACTTTATTTTAATACATGTTAATATTTAATTTTATTAATCTACATTACAATTAATTTCTTTAATAAAGGAACCTTTTGTCTACAGGTCTCATTTATTGAACAGATCGCGACCCGCAGGTCTAAAGAAACAACGAAATCTTTTCCTCTTAAACAAATTTAAGAGTAATTTAAACATTTCCTCAATAACAATTGCGACATACAACCTTAGGGGTCGCAATCCCCAATTTGAGAAAACAATGGCTTAATTCTATAAGAAGATATGTACCTAAGTGATTCTGTTCTAACTTCTTTTTATAATTTTTATTTTTAACCAAACTATTCTGTTTTTTATTATGTGTATATATGTTCTGTTTTATAGTCAATATGAAAGTGCAAGAGGCTTTGCCACAACAATTTTTTACAACAGATAGTTGTCGACAATTTTTTTAATTTTTAATTATATCGCTTATCGCTCTACCCAATATTTCCTTCAATTCAAATGTCTTTGTGTTTTTATTTCGAATTATTTAATGCGATAATACAAAACACTAATCTACAGGCAAATCCTATAAAGACACATGTACTGACATCTAAGTACGTTTTGCAAAGTTTATTATTATTGTTTATTTTGTTATTATTATTATAACTTGTATTATACGAAAAAAATTTGAAATATGTTCACGGGATAAAAATTGAAAATTAAATTGGTAATGTACGACCAACGAGAGAAAGCAGTATAGGACGTAAAAATGAATGGAATTAGCCATATATATACATATAAATAATTAGCGTGATCCTTCCCCGATCAAGCCGACCCACTCATGTTGCGGCTAGCAGCTAGCTGCATTGTGGCTCGACCACTGTTAATATAACGACGTCACCGGAAGCGATATTATCTATGGTTTAAAGTATTGTCATCAAAATCGCATTATTCCTTTCTTCAAAGCGCGTCATATACCAGCAATTTATGTTTAAACGCACATAATATACTCTATGATGTCTTTATAAACGTAGCTGGTGGGAAACGAACCATTGAAGTCGTAGGGCGTCCAAACATATGTATAACAATCATTTTTATATTCTATTAGTTTAATAGAAAATTATGTGCTTGTAACAACTTTTTTATATCGGGTTGGCAACTAATTTAAAAGTTTATTTTTTAATAAAATTATAAACTTTCTAATCGATGACGTATTCTCCCTTGTTGTTTACAATTTTCTCCCCCCGTTCAACAAGATTTTGAATATCTCGTTGGTAGAAATTACCCGGTTACGACTCGAAAAATTCGTCCAACCAAGCTCACATTTCTGCATCAGTATTGAACGGAAATCCGCGAATATCATTTGAAAGAAATCGAAAGAAGTGGAAATCCACGTCAATGGACTGTAACCAAAAAACAAAACAGATTCGGGTAGAACAAAAGATCTTTACCCCCTTTCAAACAATCTTAAACATTATGCAAAAAACATTTAATGACATGTGGAATATAAAATTAACGGAGATATAGAATAAGTATAAAACATATGAGATGTATATATGAAAAAACATATGAAAAAACCTGTAAGTTCAAAATTCTTAGAGGTTGCAACCGGACCGCGCAAGAAATGCAACACCCGTGACGAAGTGCGGCGAGCTCTTGTGAGAAGCACTCGCGTGTGAGTCCCGCTCTTCACTCGGTGTTGCCGTGCCGCATCTGCGAATAGCTAATTGTGCTTTATATTTTTCACTGTCCGGGGACGGACCACGCTCTTACAGCAGCATAACGTTGCTGTGTTTCATATGGTGAGTGTAGGTATCCAGGGATCCATTTGCAGGTAATAAGGCAAGCGAATCTTTGTTGTTTAAGGATACTAGTTCAATATGTAGTGAATACGGTTGACATTTACCTTTTTATTAACACCGTTTGGGTAGGTCGATTCTACCGAGAAGAACCTCACAGTAGTCTCACTCTTTTTAAAAGAATAAATAAATTATAATCAGTGTGAAAAATAATAAATAATAATGGCAAGAGATAAAAAGTTTGAGAGATGTTCGATTTGCTGAGGATGCATTGATAATGTCAATGAATAAGCAATTTTTAATTTGACTGAGACTAATGATGGGTATTATCATGTTACGCAGCCGGGTGAAAGGAGAAGTCACGTAAACATTTTTCCGTCTCTTACGAGCGTTAACAGGCTGAAACATGTTTTCAGGCCGTTTCAACACTCGAATATTTACTTGGCACTACTTCCCGAAAATCCATTTTCAGGCCGTTTGAGGCCTTGCTATACCCCACCTATCTCCGGAACATACTAGAAGGTGCGAGAGAAGGACAGACTGTGCGTGTGAAAAGGAGAGACAAATATACTCGATCAAGTCTAGACCCTTCCAGAAAATGATGATTATATGAGTAAAAGAGAGATTAATACCTCTCTCTTTTACTCATATAATCTTAATATAAAATCATCATGTCTCTGGAATATTTTAGAATAGGTGTAAGCTCGTAACAATAACAATTTATTTCTAGTATTAAAACTATGCCTATCCACTTTAACCGAATATAAATGAATATTATTGTATGCGATTCATATGTACAATTTTTATAACCGTATATACTTATGTTAGAAAAAGGATGACTGACATAAAAGTAGCAATAGGCCTACCACACTCGTATAACCGAAAACCGATGGGGAAGAAACCTCGGACTGGTAGTTGCAGTGTAGGATGACCTCCACTGGATGGAGCGACGACCTGTGCCAGTTTACGGGAAGTATATGGATTCTGGTGGTCCAGAATCGTGCTTCGTGGCAACCTAGTTGAGGGCTATGTTCATCAGTAAACTACTGGTAGGCTTTGATGATGATGACAAAGGTAATCTTAAACTTGCACCAAATGTACTCTGCGTGCCATTGAACCGATACACGCATCTTATTGTTAACTCAATGCGAATTCGCGTGTTATCCAGACGTTTTCAATCCACCCGCTACGTAGTTGATAGGACGCCAGTGCGATTATGAACCCAAAAAGCACTAATCTTACGCGGCATTTCTTACCACAATGGATTACACGGTTAAATTATAAACGTAAAAACTTGCGCATGGGAACATTACTAAAATAAAACAGTTATCTATTAACCGCGCGAATTGGAATTGTGCTCTATGATTAATGGCGCTCGCGTGACGCCAAAGTCGGCTCCATAAAAACAGCTCAGTTATATCTAGATTATAGCAAAGTACTGATTACTCTTTATCTAGGACGTGAATAATTTCGTCCTATTATCGCTTATTGTTTCTGCAGTAATAATATTCGTAAGTTTATTACTGTAATCGTAATATTAATGTTCCTCGCCCACGTTAGCCGAGATCTAGAAACCTCGAGGATCAACCAAAGTGCTGGAAATATGCTTCGAACGGAAACCTCTGGGTTTTATATATTTGTTGCCCCGGTAATCCAATTATTAAGAAATCTATTCTTATTCAACATTCCTTGTACCGACCTTGTACCCCAAACTGGGAGTAATATCAAGAATATGTCAATACAAAGAAAATTTCAAGTATTTTCAATGGGAGTGCAACGCTATAGCTAGTTTTTACAAGAATGGGTCGGCTCGTTCTGGGAAGAACCATGTCGTTAATAAATACGAACGTGAACGATAACGGGTCTTCAATCTTTAGTTACTTTGGACGTAAATGACATAATTTTTTAATATAACTGGTAATACATTATTCGCAGAAGGAGTCCCGCACCGACGTGCAGTTCCACCTGGCAGCGCTGCGCGGTGACTGCCAGCGGCTGCGCCAGCTCCTGGATACCGGGAAGGTACACATCGACTCACGGGACCGGGTGAGTTTTACACCATACTAAATTATTTAAAAAATCTGAAGTAGCTTTATTCAAATAAAGTAGCTTCCTTGTTGTCCTTTCAAATATCGATACATTGGTTTGTGATCGTTTTGTGACTTTGTGAAAATTATTTAAATATTTAATTAAATAGATATTAAGACTAAAAAACAAATATTTGTCTATCGACGTCGTGTTACTGAATAATAAAAACATTTGCTGAATATATTTCAACGCATGTAATCGTGCGGAGAACGGAATATAGACAATATACAGAGCAACTGACACCCAAAGAGAAGCCACGACCATTATCAGTGCAGTTTAAAACGATCGTGCAACATAAATGTGCACTGTAAAATTCAAAAACTACTAATAATTCCGACGATTACGAAATACGGCTAGAAATAAAATGTTGTCCTCCTGATCGACTTCAACCACGGCTATGTCTCTGGTTATTGCCATATGCACAAACACAGACGCACTCACTTGTCCCCTTCCTTAATGTATGTGCAATAAAAGTAGAGGAAAGTTCAAATTCAAAAGGTTGCAAAGACACGACACACACTTATGTATAAACAAATAACCCATACACAAATGTTATTCCTCTATTGGGAATGGAATCCACGCGACAATTTAGGTACGCTATAGAATATAGAAACATCTGACAGATGTACGCTAATATTGACACACGGAGACAAGCACGCTGGAACAATCAAGCCATTGTTCGCTTAAACGAATTGTACGAGGACACACAAACCTCTTGCACTCGAGTAAATCTGTTAAATTCAGCCTATATACAATATGTCCCGCAAGTAGCACGACAAACTAAGGGCAAGATAGGCTGGCGGGTCACCTACCAGACAAAAAAAAGACCTTAGTAAAAGAGTCACCGTTATCGAGATTATACAGTTTTAGAATTGTCTGGCGATTCTTAGCAATCAAACTTGGTTTGCTCGCGTACTGTGAATTAAAAGTTACCGCTTACACACTGAGCTACAACTCGCAGTTCTCGAACCTTCATTAATGAAGTATACAAATTTCTATTGATTACATTTGTGTCCTCTCTTCATTTTGTATTAATTTTGATTTAAATCGACTTCACGCCGCGCGACAAGTCTTATTTTCCCTACGCTTTACTTTAAGAAAATCAATAAGTTGTCGTCGGGACTGAAGGTTATTGCATAGAATACGCAAACACGGGGAAGTTTATGGATGGGTCTCCCCTTCCGAGTGTCGACTGCCAGTTCCCCTTACAGATTCTTTATAATCTGTCGTCTTCATGAGCATTTATTGGGTTGCGTTTATTGTTTTATGTTATGCGAAAATGTACTCTATGTTATATGCTTTTAGAATTGATGATGACGTCCTCCTGGCCGAATTCTACTACTTCGACATCTTGCTATTGCTAGATGACAGCAACTGCTCAGGATTTATTACCACCGAACAAATCCGCGCAAACACATAGGCCCTCACTCGCCGTGTCCTCTAATCCGGTATAATGCATTCGCAATGAGATCGGAGGAAGGTTTAGATATAGTGTCATGAACACGAAACGTTCATATAACACAATCAAAATGAAAAACATATCCTACGCATTCCGAAGTGGTGGTACAGATTACATAGATAGATGCAGATACAGACAGTTAATAATAATACTGATATTAATTTAGATAATCCGTGGTCGGAAGCAACTAACCGTGCCGAGGTTCGGCTCTCTCGGGCACCCTCAAATCAGTCGTTCTCGCGGAACAGGGTAACGGTCCAAGCCGAGACTCCCTCTCGGGAGCCCTTGTGCTGGTTACCCTCTAATAAAGGTCTCGGCTGAGCGCCATAAACGTTCAGTTCACCTTTCAACCCGGTGAAACTGTAAAAGCCCTCGGCCTAACAACAGCGGCCATCAGTTTGCAGTTGCAAATTTTTTTTTAAAAAGCAAATCATTTGTGATTCACAGTTCCTCGATTGGGAATCGAAACTAGTATCCGCGTTGCAGTAGTCATACACGTCGCCTTTTGTACTAAAATAAAACACCCGCTCCACTTTTCTAATCTTCACGTTCCCACTGCGCAGTTACACACACACAAGTTATGCTCTTACGCGGTAACAACTCGCGAACAAATTTTTTTTCATATAATATTAGATGTGTCATCTCCATCCAACCTCGACAAAGACCCAAGATGCACATGCCTTGTCAGCCGTGAGGACTAAGATGGAATGCCTCGTAATACGCTATTGGGTACCAGTCCTACACTCAACAGTACAAAACAAAAACATTATTCTGGTATTCCGTGAAGGCGTGGTTCTTCGACGGTCGAACCGACCCTTCATGTTACCACTGTTGATATACCGTTTGCTTGCCTTGATTTCGACATCAACGAGGATAAACGCATACTGACGGAGTGCTGTTCTATGATATGCCAACATTTTAGTTCTTTCAAGTTATTGGACAATAAACATCTATCGTTTTCAAACACCGACAAACGCTGCGCTAGAGCCAGGTGGTAGAGTCGTAATAATATTTTTATAATGTCCTCATTACTAATTACTTTGCTTTTGTTAGGTATTGGTCAATAATTAGGATTATTTAGCTCCTGAAAACACGTATTTCTGACTTATTATTACCCGAGTTTACTTGGGTTTCTTCACAAACAATCTCAATTAGTCTAAACTTGTGGTTTCTACAGTGAAGACGTCTTTAAATGGGAAAAGCTCGAGAAATTAGCAGTGAAATGCGTTCTGCCATCGTTGTTTTAATAATTTCATTGTTGTTACCAGTAAGCGAAATAGACGCTTAACAGCACCAGAAATCCGCGTTGAAGTAAACAAAACCTGAGTTAAACCTTTATCATTGACTACAGTAAAACGGCGACTGAGATGTGAGAAGTTGTATGGTCGCGTTTCCGTTCGAAAACCTCTGTTAAGGCCGCAAAACAAGAAAAAACGGACGCAGTATGCTCTTGTCCATCGAGATTGGACTGAGTTTGAACTATTCGGTCCAAAACTTAGAATTTACGTTCGACGCAGTGCCCAAGAAAAGATGATGTCAGATTGTGTAGCACCAACAATCAAGCCTGGTGGTGGATCAATTATGGTTCGGGGGTTGCTTCTCTCGCCAAGGAACTGGCAATTTTGAAAAAGGAACAGTACAAAAACATTTTAGAACAAAATGCCGTTTCTTCCGGGTTGCGATTGATTGGAGATGGATTAATTTTCCAACAAGATAATGATCCAAAGCATAGCTCAAAATTATGTAGAGGATATTTAGAAGAGAAAGAGGCACAAGGGGTGTTAGAAACATGGTTTGGCCTCCTCAGAGCCCGGCTCTCAATCCCATTGAACTTTTGCGGGAAGAGGAACGTCCGTAATCGCGGCCCATCCTCGCGAGAAGAAATATGGAATGCTTTATGCGAAATTTGGAACAATATATCACAAGAAACCATTAACAAATTGATTGCCCGTATGCCGAGACTTGTGAAAAAAGTCATAAAATGTAAAAGAGGAATTTTTGATGAAAAATCAGTTTAGCTAACTATAGCTTTTTCTTGCATGGACTGTTAATATTCTTTACGCTTTTAAAGTATATTGTTTGTTAATTAATGTTCTATTAGGTGATTAAACAGGTTAATTAAACATTTAATATTTTATTGGAGTTTTACATTATTTTCCTACTTTAATTAAGGTGGTCTTAACTTAAACTTTTGGCCTGCAGTGTAAATATGTATGTATTTTATATATTTATGTGTACAAAAGATTATATTTTACATGTATATATATATTATTATATATGTATATATGTATTATTAAATTATTTACCTAAGTAAGCGTTCTATATTCATCACTGCTAAATCAGCACTTAAAATTGTAATTAACTAAATTAAATTATTAACTTTATATGAATCTTAATCGGGCCCTGTTTATTCAATGAAGCAGTCGCTTTTCAATGACACCACACAAGCAAAGTGAGATTTCTTCACGATGCCGGCGTCAATAAGTGCCAATTATAATTAAGTGCTGATCTTCCAGGTGCTTCCAGGTGCTCAGTGAAGGGAAATATTGTTAAAACTACAAAAACCTCAGCAGGGGCATAAATTGGTCGGCTAAACGGGATAGGAGGAAGGACCAACTCATAATACCAACTGTGTTTCGTTTACAGAGTGTAGAGAAACTAATAGTGAGGTACTGATTACTTGGCCAATATTCACATCGCATCCTCAGTCCTCAGGGGTGCTGTAGATGTTTATGGGCCCCAGTCAACACTTGCCTTAGCTAAGGGTAGTGTCGTAAAGAATGTACCGTTAAGAAGGCGATGATGTCCTCTAGACCGATTTCGGCCACGACGATGTCGTCTAGCTGTTGTGAGGTGGCATCAACTGCGCAGAATATATTATAGTGCCGTAGGTATTTGCACAAAGACATGCGTGTGCGTGTGCAATAAGATGGGAGGAAGGTTGAGATGCAGCGTCAGGGACGCGGAACATAAAGACCCGAAATCTAACAATTTGCGTTGCACAAATATAATTCTTCGGGAATCGAACCCAGGAACTCTATTCTAACCACCACAGCAAGCGGCACAGCCGTCAAATTACTGGTAAACTTATGGTACGAAAAGAATAAAGTGCTTTTCATGTACATTATAAAGACACAGGTTTGAAATATCAATAAAAAATTATAAACCGCATCTCAAATGAAAATGATAACCTAATCAAGTATTAAAAAGAGAACGCGTTACGCTTCAGCTAGCTGTTGATTAGAATAGAAACGCTGCAAGTGGCCGAGATGCGCCGGGACAAGCTGCATGCACGCACGCCGCCATGCACGACCATGCACCGCTATGCAAACGTTATGGAAGCGTCGTGATACGAGCCGGCCTTATTTCATACCGTATTTTATAACAAAACATTCCGCTATCAACTTTTAACCACCGACTTGCGTGAAACACAACACTGTTTTTCTTAACAGTGCTAGAGACACGTTGCGGCGTGTTTCTCGCTGCAGCACAAAATGCCAGCCAGTGAAATAGTGGCATAATGATGCTGTTTCGTGTGGCGATTAATATTATGAATAGAAAAAACTACTCGACAATTATACGAGGTTTTTCTCCTCGTACAAATCAACCTCATCAACTTTGCCTGAATATATTGTATATTATAAAGCCCGATTTTTTTAATAAAATCAACATTTTTTTTAACTTTTAAAAATTCAATCAATTAACGTATAATCATGAAATAATTGTATTGCGATTATTCAAACGTCCGGACGCAGGTGATAACTGAATTTATAAATTCCATTACATTCATTATATGTACCCACATGTCGACTCCCTTTGCGATAGCAATTAGGAACAGTTAATAGAATTTAAATTAAAACTAAAGGAATACGCAAATTCTTGTGTACATTTTATTGTCATCGGTTCTTAATACATCCGCAAAATGTCTGATTATACAGACGTCCGGAAGTGGGCGAAAATCTAGCGCAAAGATTCCATCACATATACAGATCAAGCTAATAAAAGCGTAATGATTTTTTTTACACGAGTACTGCGTAGATATCAGGTCGAAAATAAATAATGAAAAGCTGACGGTTGTTCGGATTAACTTCAGCATTAAGTCTGCAAACATCTCAGTCTTCCCCTTGATCATAAGGCAATCAAAACGTTAGGATATAAAAGTTACAAATAACCGCGATAAAATCCGTAAAAAGTAGTTGTATTAAGTAAAACCGTATTCAAAATTAGTAACTTTTTGTCGTTATAAGAGCCATCTATTGTTGGCCTGCAAGATAGAGTTTGAACGTAAGAACAATTCAGTATTTTCTTTAATATATCGCAGATGGCGCTGTTCCTAACAATCATATAAGGGAGTCTAACCACCAGCACACAGAGTTCACCTGTGATTTGTGTGACGCGAGTGATTTCTACAGCACCTCAGCCCATATTCGTCCTGAATAAGGAATCATAGATGCGTTGTCGCTTCTGAGGTGTAAGATCGGCATTACAGCAATACAGAAAGGTTTGACCAGCTAATTGAAAATTTATCAAGTAAATAGATGGAAAGGTTTCTTTCAGAAGACAAAAGCACAGCAGAGCAGATATTGCAAACAGCGTGAACTTACTTTCACTTAACTTTTAGGGAAACTTTCCTGAACAAGAAATAAAAAAGACTATTTCGAAGCCATGTGAAGTTCCACAATCCAATCCCCAATCCGCAGTGGCGTCTCCAGCGATGACGACCTAGCCCTGCAGTGAGATTTATACATACTTTATTTCACATTTATATATATATATATATAGTCTATATATGACTGATCTTCAAATTACGTAAAATATTTCAATGTTTGTTACAGGACGGCACCACACCGCTGATTTTGTCGGCGGCGATGGGCCACACGGAGTGCGTGCAGGAGCTACTGGCGCAGGGCGCTGACCCCGCCTGCTGTAGGACGGTATGACCCTCGTGTGAGGACTTGTTACCAGTCACGCTAAAATTATCATGTAACGGTGTAACAGAATCATCAGACAATGGTGCAGCTACTTTTTTTGCTGCGCCACGAATGGGTCGGGACGACAAGGGAGGACCATACCCTTATAGAATACCAGCGTAAAACCCATATGTACTAAGACATATGGATATTGACGTCGTGGGCAGCGCTCAACGATGATGCTGATATTCGGACTCGGAGTGCGTGGTCCTTCCCTAAGCAGACCCATTCATGTTGCATCCAGGAACAAGCTGCGGCGTGACTCTACCACTGTCATAGGTCACGGTTTACTTCAGCACTATCGTGATTGCACTGAAAGATTTCCGTTTGTTCACAATTGGAGTTGTAAGTCCTCATTGTGCGGATGTCAGACAGGAACGAGTGCGCTGTTCTTCGCGGCGCAGGGCGGCTTCCTGGACACCGCGCGGATGCTGCTCGAGGCAGGCGCCGACATCGATGCGCCCAGCACGGTACCTTATCCTTATAGACTCAATATAACATAATAAATAAATATATAATATCTCGGTGAACACCATCACCTGGCTCTGGCAGGGAATGATACCGGCCCATCATATCTTCATGTATCCTCGTTTGTCACCCAGAATATATTTAAAATACGTTTGAAGTCGCTATATTTTGCACCAACACCAACAATTGATTTCATTTCGTAGGACGGCGGCACTCCGCTGTTCGTGGCGTGCCAGTGTGGTCACCTGCCCGTCGTCCAGGAGCTCATACGCAGGGGCGCCAATGTGAACTCCTGTATGAAGGTATTCTCTTCTAACTTTGATGTGTACATATAGTTATTTCGATGTGTATATCGTATATAGCCTATTGCTTTTAGAAGGCCGACAACGCACTTGCAGCTCCTCTGGTGTTGCGGTTTTTGTGGGCGGTGGTTATCACTGAACATCAGATCAGTTTGTTTGCCCCTCTCTTTATTAAAATAACTGTAATATACATGTTTTATTAAGTAATATGGATTCTCGATATATACTTTATTGTTGTCTGGTGTATTATTTTTTTTATTATATTAAAACTGACAAAGAATCATAATGCAGATTCGTCGTCACCCCTGAGGACTCCCATCGAGCACCAGTAGTATCCGGTCCCTACACTCACGATACATAAATTGTTATTGCGAGGTGTGCTCCTCCCCCGGCGTTATTAGTTTCTTTCTAATATGAAGGGTATGTTTTTTTTACTTATTTACAGGACGGCGCAACACCTCTTTTCATCGCCGCGCAGAACGGACACGAGGAAGTGTGCGAGACGTTGATAGCTGCGCACGCGCAGGTCGACGCAGCGCGCTCCGACCGCGCCACTCCTCTGTGGATCGCCGCGCAGTGCGGTCACCAGCGCGTGGCGCGCACTCTGCTGGCCAACGGCGCGCGCGTCGATCGACTGCGCCAGGTAACGGCTCGTCTTATTATTGTAAACATGAAGTAAATCGGCACTTAAAATTAATAATTTCTTTGGCGCCCGCACCGGGATAGAGCTAATTTACTCGCGTATCGTGAAATTATAATTATATAACTTACTTACAGACATGACCCTTCTTCACCGCTGGCCGTATGAGCGGGCTATGCTCGGGGTTTTCTCTGCTCATAGAACCGATGAGGAATCCTCGGACTGTCAGTCGTAGTGTACGACAATCACTAGATGGGGCGACAATCTATGCAAGTTTTTAATCTGACGATTCGACGATTGCAAGTACACAGGAGGCCGTGCTCGAATATAACCGCGCGAGGCTCCAATGGAACGGCCCCATCTTGTATCGACTGTATACCGACCGGGGCACAGCCTAAGATATTTTCGGTCGACGTTCGACCAGTAATTGTATGGGGATCGTAGTCCCGTGTCACTAAAAATTGAGTCACCTTCCTGTAGCCAGTCATTATTATCATTATCAAACAACTGCGCAGTACATTTTGATAATATTGTGGGTAGCAAACGGGCACATAATTCATCTGATGGTTAGTGTTCACTGCGGTCCATGACATCCACATTCCCCCTCGACAAAGATTCAGTATGACCATGACTAAGCGTCACCCCGGAGGACTGAGGTCTCTCGTCACCATCGAGTCCACTCACCAAACGAAACAAATACTTAATGTTGTCTCAACTTTCGACTGCCTGCAGGACGGTGCGACGGCGCTGTTCAAGGCGGCACACAAGGGGCACGCGGCCGTACTGCAGGAGTTGCTCAAGTACAAACCCAACTTGGGCGTGCTGCCCGTGAGTACCGACCAAGTATTCTTCTATTTATTTTTGTTTTGTGGCGCACAGTTCACTTGATGCTAAGCGACTGCCTGCCACCCATCATCCTCTATAAGGAATCATAATCCTAGTGCATTATCACCCCTGAGTACTGAGATGCAAAGAAGGAACCCCCTACATAACATAAAAAAATACAATTATTTTTGACGTGAACTCCAGAACGGTCAGTCGGCGCTACACGGAGCGGCCATGTTCGGCCAGCTGGCGTGCGTGCGGCTGCTGGCCGCGCGGCCGGTGGCCGGGGCACCGGCGCACCGTCTGCGCAACGCGGCCGGCCTCACGCCGCTGCAGGCCGCGCACGCCGCCGGCAAGCGAGACGTGGTCGCCTACCTGCGCACGCTCGAAGCCTCCTCATGATACGCTCGTGGCTCATGTACATAGCGACTTGGATGCCCTCAAGTATAGAGCTTACTCCTCAAAAGTCGGCAACGCACCAATAAACTCCTCTGGTGCTGCAGGTGTTCATGGGCGGCGGTGATCACTTGGCATCAGATGAGCTGTTGCCTCGTTTTCCACTTATTCTTTTGTTTTATTGTAATGAATGTGATAAACGAGCACACTGTTCAACTGATGAGATCACCGCCGCCTACGACACCCACATTCAATCTCGGTAAGGAATCATAACGCGTCGTCACCTCTGAGAACTAACATATAATGCCTGGCCACCAGTGATACGAGTCTGCAGCATTACGTAACACAGCAGCATTTTGCTGTTATTTTGGGAGGACGTGGTCAATAGTCAAATAGATTAACCTTCACATTTGGAGCCTAATGAGCTCAACATGAACAGTGCATCCTATATCTGTTTATCCTGCTCGCTGGATCGAGCTGTTTATTAGGTGAAGAAGTTAGGTAAGCATGGCAGCTCGACAGAAACATTGTCGTCGATGGACACCTAATCTTACCCCGGTATGATCTGTATTGAGTCGAACTCGTTTCTTCTACATTTAAATCAATCAAACATTTCGTGGATAAAATATAATTCAACCCACAAACGTAACACAAACAATTATCCCAATTAACATAAACATATCATTTTTGACAGAAATTACGATCACTGACAAAAAAAAGTTAGATTTATTTTTTTTATCTTGTACTGATGTGTGGAGAACACGACACTTCTGCTCAATTGTTTTTTCAATCCATAGAATTTTAACCCAAAAAAGTTATATAAGTAAAGTAACATTAGCAAAAACTAAATCGATTCAAACAAGTTCTACACACACTAAAAAACTTTTAAAAATAAACATTTCTCAATTGGACACGGCACGAAAACGTACCAACCCACAAGCTGTCAAAACATTAACATAATATATTAAAACATAACAATTTTGCATTCCAGCAGTAAAATCTTGTGTTTTGTAACTCAATAACACTTTCTTTTTTTTATATATTTTAATTTTGGGTTAAAAAACCACTGGACAATGATCAGACTAAAGCTTCCCTCCACTCAGTTTTGAGCTTATTAGCTCACCATAGAGCTTATTAGGGTACTTACAATTAAATTACTTTACATAACATATAGTTCGACATGATATGACGACTTTAAACAGAACTTTTATAATTGCGGCGACCAAAAAGCCACTCTACAATTGTAATTAATATGCAATTAGGTATAATACCTAACTACAGCTATGGCTGCAATTAGGTGCATTATCCTAATCCTAATTATAATTAGATAAATCCTAATCCTAATTACAGTTAGACCTAATTGCAATCAGGGTCCTGTTAGTCTGCAATTAGATTCAACACCTAATAAGAGCTAGTGTAATGTTAGTCTGCAATTAGGTAAATGAACCTTATTGCAGCTTTTGTCCTGTCGTCGATTATTTTTGAAATCAGTTGACTTCTATAAAAACTTATTTCTTATTGCTTGTTTATTGTTAACCAAGACATAATTGAAACATACAATATGCAATGTACAAAGTCATTCTTTTTTATTTACCATTGATGCCAGCCATGTTATGAACTCAGTACTGGTCATTAATACTTATCACTTTGTTTTAGTTAAGAGTATTTTTTAACAAATGAAATGTAAGTTCAACTTACATAAAATCCATGTTGCAATGTTGCCATCTGGACACTAAAAGACTTATAAGGAAATAAGTCAGCATCACTCAGCGGTGTTAGTGATGGGATGGTAGAATATAAATATAAAACTTCTTTAAAATCTACCATCACAGTAACACACAACTAACCACATTTTTTGTATCAAATTGTGTCACAAATTTTCTTAATAATAAATGCTTACACAATGATCAAATAGACATTTCCCACTGTTCAAACAATGCCCTTTATGTTGAATTAAATTATCATCAATTTCTCTGGTTTACTAAAATCGACATTAAGCTGCAAGGAAGGTGGATGTTAGTTTTGAACAGTGAACAAACTAAAGGTTAATACAAAATAAAGATAACTATTTTTTATAGCATCTGTACAATGTCGCATCTTTATTTATAAGCTTATTTAGAATCGCCTTAACATATACCTCACTTAGCATACGCAGTGTACACACGGCCGGACTGCGGTGGTGAACAGTTGGGTTTACATCGGTGCTGCTATGGCATAAGTAATCGTTCTTGAATAAAGTACATTTTCACTAGTCGATAAACATATATTTTCCCCTCATATCATATCATTGTATATTTCGTTCAGTTAAACTTAATAATGTAAATAAATTTCTTGGCTTTACAATAAAATTTTAGATTTACTCTCAACAGTAGGGTAGATTTAAAATTTAATTGACTCTTGTTATAGTCAAGTCTCGTTTGCTTATTTAAATATCACATTTCACTTAATAGTATTTATAAAAACAAATCTTGTTTTCTTAGAAATAATTCGCATTGTAAACGATTTCGGATATCCATTGAAGGTTTATAAGAATCCAAAAATTATATTTTGTTAGAATCTCCAATATATCAATTGTATTTGAATCTCTTTTGCTGCACTTCTATTTGTAAGTAAAAATGAAATTTTAACGTGTTAATCTTAAACTCTTAAAGCTTTACTGTGTAACATGATGTACATAATAAGTATTAATAATATACCATGTTTAGGGGCACGGTATGCTGAACCATTTTATCTTATGATACGATTCTCATGTTGTTCATAATCTTATGTCCGTATGTATTTACATTAGGTTGGCAACTAAACTTCTTTCTCTTTTTTTATTTGATTTCATTGTTTGAAATTTGTTCTTTTGTTCTACTGGAATCTATGTTTACTTTCTACATTATTTATGAAGATTTCCAAATCTTTTTGACCCCCCCAAAAGCTATGCGCAAAGTTTCGTTTCATACTGAATGCAGAAATGAGATATTTTGGAAGAATTATTTTTTTTTGCGACGAAAACGGGTGATTTCTACCATTGAGGCATTGAAAATATTGTTGAACAGGTTAATTTTCAAAATTAGGTTGTTAATTTTTATTGACAATTAAGTTTTTATACAAGAGCTGAAAGAACTTAATTGGCCAACCTATTATTTAAGTACAGATCACTCAACTACTAACAGATTCCTGTAGAAGCGAATATTGCTTACAGCATATGTGCATGCTTTAAGCTTGTGTATAATTTAGGTAAGGTGTAACTGTTGTTGAAATTTTATTTATGTTACTTGAATACAGTTGTTTTAAAAATATATAGCATTTTATTTCGTCCTTGTAAATAATGTTATATCCAATTTATTTTTACATATTCAAAGGCCGAACCGACTTTATATACTTCAAAAATATTATCAATACGGATAGTTATTTTAATTTACTGTTTTTTTATAAATACCTTTTACAAGCATTATAGTCATACAATTTATTTAAAAATGTAATAATTTCAGATCAATCATATTAAGAAAACAGTACTTAGTTTTATATTAGTGAAACTTTTCATGAGGCAAGTAAAGAAATAAAGAAAAAACAATAAAACTAACTTCAAGCTTAAAGCCATTTTGAATATGGCTGACATTGTACCATAGCAGATCTTTACAAACCATCTCATCTATTATTTATATCAATTAAAAGTTACATTTGACATATGCAACCATATTGGTAAAATTTGATTATCTTATATTACTGAATATAAGATGACCTAATTTTATTTCATGTATCTCAAATAAATTCAGACACGAAATGTTGCCCACATTTCATTTGTTTTGGAAAAGCAATATGGATTTCTATTACACATTTATTAGAATTATTTGGTATTTGAAATATTTTTTGTTAAAATTAAAAGAATGCTAGCAGTGCCATTCACATTACTAAAATTCCGTTTAACCAGTCCAAATAAGAAGTGTTATGCCGTTGATGCTTCCAAAAATTACGTAGTAAGAATGTTGCCACCTTCTATGTTAAATGGTTCCACTGTTTGCAAAGTGAATGCAGCTGCATTGGCTACAAGGTGAGCTGATGGTCGACTCTGTGGCTGCGATTCAGTACAGCTGCAGAAGAGTACTAATGGCTGTTCGTACTGTAGTGGGCAAATGTTAGCCGGGATTACTGGCCTGGTGCCTGCAGGGTAGGATGATCATATTGTAAAGATATATAACAATACAAAATAAAAACAGCTTAGTCTTTAGAATATGGAACTTGTTCAACTTCAAGACTCCCTACTTCCTGGGGTGACGAGAAGGCTACATTGGATTTCTAGTTCAAGGATTTATTCATTTTCCAGTAATACTAGAGTTATCTGTGGAGAGTTCAGCAGTGGGCTAGGGATGTGCTGATTCTGATGAATGATGGTGACAATTATAATTCTAACAATTTACTCTTGTGTGTCATACCAAATTACCAATTAATATTGGCATATATAGTAATTAAAATTATTGACAATAATGTTGTAAATAAATAAATATATAAAAAACTGTTTTCACAAGGTGTAGTAGTAGTAGTGTAGTACCAGTAATTGAACTTCATTACTTACCACTCTTAACACAGTAATATTACACTATTTGTTTCCACAGGTACTTGTGTGTAAATTGTGTGGTCTATGTACCTGACATTGCATCTGAATCTTCCTCCGATCTTATAGCACTTATTATATTGGAATAGAGAAGGGGACAACGAGTGAGTGCCTCTATGTTAGCGCAAATGCTTACGGTACTATAAAAATATTCTATGGCATCTGGCAATAACCCGAAGGAAGATATTGGCTGTGATTCTAATCGACTAGGAGGGCATTATCATCTTTCAAGTTATGGCACAATGGGCGTGACTTAACCACGAAAAATATATACATACATATATATATATATATTACGTGTATATATATATATATATACACATAATGTATGTTTTATGTATATTTGTAAATCAATATTGATAAATAACTCTTTTATTCTTGTTCACCAACATTTAGACTAATAGATTGGGCATTAAGTCTGCCTTAGTAAACCTTATTTAAAGAATAAATTAATATTTTTTACAGAATTTTGATATAACACTTACCATATCTGTCGGAGAAAAACTCCATCATAGAATCTTCATTGGCTAAACTATCAATACTCTCATCCAATGTGTCGTCCACCTGCGTATGCGGTGGCATTAAGGCCATCATCTCCCAAAACACCAAGCCCAGTGGCCAGATATCACTTTTACTGCTAATTGTCCCTCCGTGGATCACTTCGGGGGCACTCCATGCTTCTGTGCCTAAAAACAATTCACTGTGTTAATAAATATGCTGAAGCAAAATATGCCCGTATTTTATGTGATGAATTGCTAAAAGCCTGATAGCCAAGATTGCTTGTGTTTTGCACCTGCACCATAGGTAGTGTAGGGATCTTGCAATCCAATGCAGGCAGGGATAGATTCAAGCTTAGTCCTCAACTGTGACAATGCATGTTATTCTTGAGTACAATAATAATATATATATTTTATTATTTATTTATTCTTTATGTTCCTTACACAACCGGTTTACAAGGGTGGACTTAACGCCCAGTGGCACTCTCTACCAGTCAACCCTGCGAGTTCAAGAGAATATGTTTGTAGGTAGGTAGGTAATAAAAATAAAAAAGGTTAATTAGATGAAAATATCAAATTATACATCAGAAAAATATGTCATAAATATATAATTATATATATATACATATATTATATATCATATATGTATATATATGTATATGCAAACCAAGGTTCACTACACAATTACTAAAGGGAATCAATATTTCGTAATAATAAATGAGAGGGAGGATTCCATAGTCAACCCTAGCAAGCATCCTGGGACTTCCAACCACCATGACTTTGCATTTCCCTGGATTAACTGCAACCCCATATCTATCTGACCAATCTCTAAATGTTTCCAGGTTATTATTGAATATTTCAATGCTGTTATTTAAATCCAAGGATTTCAATAACAGCATTCACTCTAGACTGCACATAAAGTTGTAGATCATCGGCCAGAGTCAATATCAGCCCAAGGCATGTGATCCCAAACCAACAAACTGTTAAGACCACGAAGATGAAATGAATTGAATGAAACGCATGAATGAATGGATGAATCCCATTCCAAGGAAGGGGTTGAGAACTTTAGTTATGAAATGCGACATAGAAGGAACTGTAAGGACTGTATTAAAAGCGTTCTAAAAGTCAAGAAGTGCTACCACCATAAGTTTTTGTTTATCCATGCCTTTTCATGTCATCGGCGACTTTAATCAATGAAGTGGTAGTACTGTGACCAGAATGGAACCCCGATTGAAATGCATTCAGTAGGCTATGTTTTGTAATGAAAGAAGAAATTTGCTTATGAACACAGCCTTCTAGGACTTTTGATAGAAATGGGAGAATTGAGATAGGACGAAGATACTCATAACATATTAAAAAAAATAAGGTAAAGGATGACAAGACTTTATTATGTATATATCTAAATTTTATATAGAGTGCCTTACATATACTCATTTGCAATTGCTCTGGTTGTATTTTCTGAATAAGATATGTATCATGATTATTCCTTAGTTATTCCATTAGACTCATCTTCATTTTTAATAGAAAATTATTCCACACTGAAGTTCTCTAATTAGAGGGGGTAAATTGTTCCTTATAGTATTGTAACCTAAAACTACCTCTTAATGCGTATTTGCATTAAAAGGTGGGAGACCTAAGAGAAGTTTAGATTCTAGTATCACAAGTAAAACCTCTAAACTACCGATGTATGTTGTAGAGGCCTTGGTGTACCTCTACAACATACATCAGTAACATCATAATGTTTGTTACCAAGGGTCTTGGATGGATGTATGATTGTCACTGTGATGATCACTTTCTTCACTTATGTAGATATAGTCATTTTGACATCCATCCTTTATATTTTGATTTTATTACATCAGTTCCTTTCATCCTTAGTTAAAGTTAGCAAAAATGGTCACAATGTTAGTCATATACAGATTAGAACAGATTCGAATGTACAACCTTAAGTTTTGGTGTTGGACTGTACTCTAAACCATAATTATAAAAAATATATGAAAGTTATATAAAAGTTAAACAAAAGTCTGTATATATAAATCCCACTGTTAGGCATAGGCCACATCTGTAGAGAGGGTGTTAGGGCATAGTCCACTAAGCAGTTGGGATTGGCAGAACTCATTTTTTGTACATATTTTTTTTTATAATTTCTTAGAAAATCCACTCTTCGTTTTCCTTCACCACAAGAATGTGGCAAATCAGGTCTTAAAATTTCATTTAACAAATTCATTGGTGCCGGAACCGAGTATGGGACTTGGTTTGTTTGCAATATTAAATCTATTTTATTTACCGTAATAAACTGATTTCCCAGCTTTTTCCTTGTCCAATTCACCATTTTCATCAAGCGGCAAAGTAACTCCAAAGTCACATAACTTACAAGTAACAAAGTTCCCATTGACAAGTATGTTGTAGGATTTTATGTCACCATGCAGAATTTTCATCTTTTCATGCAAATAGTCTAGTGCATTCCCAATATCCATGGCTACCTGAAATAACATAATTTTTTGTGTATGATGAATATAATGCATATGGCTATGAAACTTCTCATGACTCCAAACTTGTGTTGGTGACATGACTCACTACAAAAGTGGAGTGAGACATTCAAACCTACAACCTAAAGTAACACATACCCACAGACCCTAAGCCATTGTTTCTCAATCATTTTAATGTTACATTTTATCCCATAAAAAAGCCAAAAAGGTAAATAAAAACCCTTGCAACCACTTCACTATAAAATTAAGGCCAAGGCGGACCCAATTTATATTATGAGATGGCTATATTTATTTTAAAAAACTACATTAAAATTTATTCCCTTAATAAACAAATCAAATACATCTGTTAATCCTTTTGGTCCCCTTTTAATTAATACTGGACTTCCAGGTTGAGAAACAATGCTATAAGCTTATTACTATACCTTGTATGACAAGGAATGGAAAATTTATAAGTTGATGGTGTAACTACTCATGAATTAATTTATCAAATAGTAGTAAAGTAAAAGTATCTACTTTCAAAATGAACTTTCCAGGAAATGGCTCGCAGTCCTCTTCAATTTTCTTCTCAATCATATCCCCAAGGGACAGGTCACACGCCTCCATCCCCAAGTATAGTATCTTCGTTCTACCAAATGCTCGGAAGCCCACAATATTCGGATGGGACATACGCTGCAGCAGGTCAGCCTCCGCTTGCAATCTTTCCGTGTAAACTTTATTCGGTTTAACACGCTTATTGAGCATTTTCAGAGCCCAGGGAGAACGTATTTGGCCAGCTTTAGGGGACCTGACAAGCTGCATCACCGATACACCTAAAATAAGGAAGATAATGTTAAATTATTTTAAAAAAATAGTTTGTAACAACGTTATTAATACTTAAAGAATTATACAAAATGAAAAGACAAAACACAATTTTGGTAAAACCTCAATCCGAACTAAGCAGCGAAGATCGCAAGATCAATTTCCGTCTTCAATCTTACGACCGTAGTTCTTATAAGAATTAAATTGATAACTATGAATTAATGTTATTTCAAATTAGACAAACATTAAAATTAATCACCAGTTCCATATCCCAACCGATTCAAAAACGGAGAAGGCGGAATACATATTTTATCACTTCCTTCCACAGTTTTATTCGTTTTAACCGGTGTGTGAAATTCGGCCATGGTATAAAACTTTTAATATCCTTCCTTATGCTTCAAAATTACACTATTATGGTTTGGAATATAGAGAACTACAAAAACTTTCAAAGTTTTAAAATATAACGGAAACAGAAGTGAAGATTAGTCAAACAATAGTGTTGACATTTTTTAATAAATTGACAATTGTCAACTGAAAAATGTTACAATAATTTTATTTTACAAAGATAAGTAAAATAAAATGGTATTAATATCTAAAACTTTAAGCAGTAGGTAATCAGCTTTGAATGTACTAAACTATTTAAAGTAACGAAAAGTTTCAATTATCACTACAAGATGTCACTAGTTGCCTTTTTCAACAATATAACAAGATTGAGTAGACGCATGTAATTATAATTGTAATGTGAGCGAGATTGCTATCAAATCTATCATTTTTGTGGTGGAAGAAGGCGTATTTACTCATTTTAGCTTTACAATACAATTTTTTTAAAATTGTGTTGTTAAGTGCCAAATTCATGTTTTTGTGGTCGCTATAATGAATGACCCCTCCTATCGACATTCATGGAATTGACGTTGTAATAACCGAGCGACACCGGGTAACCATCTAGTGATAGGTTCATTCCAGCCGCTGAGCTTAAAGAGGATAAAACTCAAAATTTTATCCTCTTATCTCAAGTGTTCGCTATCCATCACTGTGCGCTTTACGAGGAATTTTCTCAGTGTTCAATGGAATGCCCTGTTACTCGAAATTGGATCTGTAGATCCGCAGAAGAGCTCTAGTATTCTGTGAGGTCTCGGAGCTTTCCTGATCGACTTTTTCGTAATGCTAGACACTAGTTACACCGATCTTTCACTCTTAGAAGATCCTAAGATGTAGCATAGTAAATGCCTGCCATGTTGAGTCTCCTCGTGCTTAAGAGATGTTAGCAGTGAATATCGTGATGGGATTATGTTACTGCACAGGCCATATCAAGGTTGTAGCTAAAAGTTTTTATTTTATTGTTAGAAGCTTAAGATCGATTTCCCGTGTTGGTAGTTCAGAAATAGGTGAATATATTTTGTGTAATATAAATATTATTTAGATATTTCAATTACCATTATTCAGGGCGTTTTATACAATCAATATTATTTTATTAATATATGGTTAAAATATATAGCCAGTCTTGAATTAAGCGTGCATATATCTCCTTTTAGTACATATGGTTTTTTTCCGGCCTCGCTTTCGAACCTTCATCCGATATTATCGTGTAGGCGTTATGTCAAATTAGGGAGACGAGGACGTCTCGGGTGGGACCTTCAAATATTTTTTTTTAAAAAAAACATAATCATGCACTACACCTATCATAATGTCTTACCACGCCACGGGTTAACTGGTAGAGTATGTCTTACTTAGGCATTAAGTCGGCCCTTTGCATCCCTTTTTGTAAGGTGTGATCAAAAAAGTTTATAAATAAATAAAATAATTATTAGTGTCTGTACGCAATACTTATGTGACTAATAATTAATAAATAAGCGGTTGGAATTCTACCGTAACTCATTAATTTTCCAAGTTCGAACGTTGTTGAAGTTCTTTTCTCAAATAGTCTCTAATGTGAATACCTCTAAAATCGTTGCATATAACATTTTTGTTCTATTACGTCAGCAGCGAGCGTTATAGTTTAATACAATTTACATTTAATTATTATATAACATGTAAATTATTTAACGATAATCTCCACTCAGTTCGTTTATGCGAACACAGACTTTCGTATTTGACATTTTATTTTTTATTTCATGTATAAATTTTATCTTCTTGCACCCTTCTATATAAACTTTAACTTAACCACTTGACGCCCTAAAAAACATTGGTTAAATCTTTATTATTAGACATTATCATGGTAGAGCCACGTGAAAGCTGCTTTCTAAATGCTACATGGATGGGTCGCCCGGGTGTAAAATAACGCTGCTGTTTCCTATTGTGAGCGCAGAGATTCAGGGTGCATCTTGAATCTCTGTTAAGTTAACTAATAGACATGTCTTAGGCTGATGTTGACCCATTTATCTTTTGTCCTAGGAAGTAGCTTCCTATGTCCTATTATATTTATTGGTATTTTCTAGTCAAGATTTCCCCTGCATACTGAGTTTGAATGACGGATTACTGCGCTGACCAGCATTTTTGAGGTATTTTTCTTTTAAGTTCTCAGTTATAATGTAACTTTTAACCGTGTTAGATTTCCAATGTCTCTAGTTTTTAACTGTATCATGAATGGGTCAACTCGACTGGAGAAGGACCACGTCCTCACAGAATACCAGCGTACATAACTGCATAGCTCTGCTGTTTGGAGTGGTTGGTGTAGAGTTCCGGTTTCCCTTATTAATAGGCACCAGTAGGTAACAAGGCACCTTATCTACTGCTCAAGGATGACAACGCATCTGCATTATGATTCCTTCACGAGGATAATTTTGTGTGTCATCGGTCGGAGGAATTATTTTCCATTAAATGAATACATTAAAAAAAATCTAAACAAATTATTATAACAATATTATAGCTATACTTAAACTTGACGATCTGAAATATAAGCGGCCCGAACCTTTCAATTTGTATTGCTCACTCGATTTTATGTTTTCCAAAGAAACTTTGCATTACCTGGCAATAATATAATAACAAAACCGTGACGTACCGATGGTGGACGATGGAATCCGATAAGGATGATATATCTTGCGGACGGTAGAAATCAATCGCGTGAAATTAATTTTTAATTGTTATAGATCACGAGGGTCGTGGCGGCCGGCGAAGTTACGGATTCCTAATGGCGCCGGCGTCCTTAGCGATCGTTGCCTAACGTGAGGATGCGTTCGACATGCCGATAATCATCGAATGTCGATATCAGCGGCCAGTAATCACGCGGCAACCACAGCGTGCGCGCGCGAGTGTCCTAACATGTGGAGGCCGTGACGCAAGTGCTCGCCACGAAGATGTCACCGTCCTGCAGTTTCAGGTATGCGACGGAATCAGTGCGGAAAGCGGCAATAATACAACGCTCTATATTGCTTGTATATACATTTTTAAATTCAATCGTTTTGCATTGTCCGCAATTTTGGCGGGCTTTATGACTGCGTGATTTTTTTTTAAGTTTTACTTTTTTATACGATGGTGAAAGGTCAGGGAACAGTCGTCTTTTTCTAAAATGGAAAGTTCGAAATTTCTAAACTTGAATCGAATTATATTTATGAGGCGCTTTATATTACGTTTTAGATTAGCTCGGATATTTTATTGGATGATTTGAATAATTATGTACTATGCAACAAAACGCACACGGGGAAAGTCGATTGAGCACATTAATATCACGTTATTTTATGCACGCCCCGTTTGCAAAATTGTTCAAATAAATTAGAACAATACGAAAATGCAAGAAATTTACGCATGGATGATATATTCGGTGTAAAAACTTTATTTACATAGCATTACATAGGTATAAGCAATCACTAGAAACCTGTTGCTACTGGGCTGCAGTGGATTATGACTGGAATGACACGAATGGCACGGGATCAGGCGGGCTTGTACATTCATTAATTTCCAAGTGGGCCCCAGGTTCAAGTACGGTCAAAGTATGAATATTGATCGATACTTTTAATTAGCGAGAACTGTGTTGAAGAACTTGCCGCGATGTTCAATGTTGCATGTATTTAAAAAGTTGCGTATCGTACCTCTCATTGATTATTCAGCTCCGTATTTACAAACAAATGCGGATGCTCCATACGTTACAGAGAACTTACTGTTTAATGTTCAAATAATTATTCATTGTCACCCTAACTATATTACAATCAAGTTGGTTTAAACTAATTGAATATTAAGGAAAACAATAATTTAATATTGTAGGCTTTGATTCCAAAATTCATTACCAAACCCTTGGTCCGACCAACCGAATATTGGAATAAGGGTTAAAAATAGTAAAGCCGAGAAGTCGAAATAAGAATATTAGGTTTCGGACATTCAATTATTAAAATTGTGAAATTGTCATCAATTTTTTTGTAATATTCCCAATTTGCATTGGGAATAAGTCATGTAGTAAAATTTTAGTACACCTTATATTTCGAGTGAAGCACAAACAGGTCAGCGCAATAGGACTCTTCACGGAATATGAGCTTGAAGGTTTCCGGGATCGGGATTACGTATAACGATACATTCCATATTAGTCCTCAGAGGTGAACAACGGATCCTGAATCTTTGTTGAGGATAGATGTGGTTGTCGCGGTACGCAGTCATCACGTACCATCAGGTTTATTATGCGCCGCTAATATTCTGAAAAAAATTATTATAAGATTATTTTAGCGCGCAAAATGATTTCCTAAAATTACCATGGATATTTTTGTCAGTGTATGATCTCCCCGGTTTCATTAATATAAATTAAAATAAAAAAAATATTTTTACTTCTATCGAACATTTAAAAGCGCTTTTGACACAAATCGTCGGAATCAGTTCGGAATGCTCTGATGAGAACACCGCCTTGTCTATTCAATACTTAAATGTCTTAGTTTAAAGTTTTTTTTCACATAAATTGAGTCATCCTATAAGTGTCCGTGTTGAAGCCGTGGCGGTGAGTTTGTCTCCATCGTGATTCCTAAACGATGTTGATGATGTTCCTTGTAAACTTACTGCATTAATATTAACTGTGCGCGTTACATAGAAGATATTTGACATAAAATATGTTAAGTTATTCCAAATCAAAACAAACAGTGATAGAGTTATGCCATGAAAAATAAACATGATGGTCGGCTGGACCGGTGAAAACACGCCCTCACGAATGCCAGCATGACGCTGCTGTGTTTCGTATGTTGATTGTTGAGATGGGATCCCAACTTTCTCATACTTTTTGCAACCGAACTTCAGGTAATGAGGCAGTACGTTTTAGCCTCAGGGTTGCATTATAATTTTTAATTATAACATGAATCCAGAGAAGGACGACATCCTCAAAGAATATCAGCGTGAAATAAGAGCATAATGTTGCTGTGTTTCATTTAGTAAACATAGGGTAGCCAATTACATATCTTTATCTCGTAGGTGACAAGAAACTTGCATTTTACGTTTCTGTTAAAGACGGATGTACTACATGTTTTGGGCCGCAATTATTACTTTGCATGAAGTGAACTAACTGCGTGCTCGTTTGACCTCTTTTATTATAAAACAAATAAGTTTAGAAAACATAATACTCAGTCGTAATTAAATCGCAAAAGACTCACTCAATGAGAAGATGAGTTTAATCATTGACGATAATCGGACTCGTAGTTCAAAGCTCTGCGTGCATGAAATTGTCGGTTTTGTTCGTTTTCACGTGAAATTCGTTATTGAGCTGCAAATAGTAAGATCTCGTATAACTTGAGCACAATTTAATATTCGTTAATATTCATTGGAGTCGGAAGCACGTGGCGTGTCGGCGCGAAGGGAAGGAAATCGTTACTAATTGCGGGAAATACGCAAAAGGTAATGAAATATTATTTAATGGTAGTAACTAGCAGTGAAGTAGAAGTAGAGCCATGAAGATGAGCGATGAAGATGGTTTTTGGCTGCAACCGAGGGAGGACAATCTTATAGAATACCAACGTGGAATAGGAGATTAACACTACCGTGTTTCAGATTATGAGTGAAATGTTCCGGTCCCAATTTCAGACTCAGAAGTGATAAAGCTCGTGAATGTTGAATCTTTGTCGAGGATGGATGTAGCCGTTATGGGCCTCAGTCATCTTCAGTTGAACTAGGACTGTGATGGAATGCCTCGTTACCTGTAATTGGGTCCCAGGATCCTAAGCTGCAGCGTGAAGCTGCTATTTTACGTTGCTACGCTGCAACATTTTCTGCAGATTGCTGCAAAATGGAATGGACCCATTCACAAATTTAAAATTTCTTTCAATCACCTTGTTTTATTTATATATTTATAAATTTGAGGTATGGAATCTTGAAAACCACTATACGCTGGTTTGCGAGAATTTAAGCTAAAAAATATGGACAAAGGCTATTACATTTATTTCACATTATTTGTATTTTTTTTAATGAGGGTGACGATTCCTGCGACCCATGACACCCACATACATCCTTGATAAGGAATCACAATGCTGATACGATGTCACGATACACAGCAGCGTTATGCTGCTATTTCATGCTGGTATTCTGTGAGGACGTGCTCCTAATTCGTGGCAACCCTTGCTGAAACTAGAAGCGAACTATGCTACCTCTCTTGAAAATATTTATTTTATATGAATAATTATTAGTGTTAACATCCCCACAACAAACCAAACGGAAATCTAGATACCAAGATACGTGATCAACTGTTATTTTGTAAGCGAAGTACCCTACATGTTTTAACATCACCGTTTTTTATAGAAGAGGGTGCAAACGAGGCACCAAGCACCTGATGGTAAGTGATCACCATCCACGAACAACCGCAACACCGAGAGCTGCAAGTGCTTTGCCGGTCTTTAAGAAAGGAGTCGGCTCGTTTCTTTATTTTATTTATTCTTTATAGTAAAAGCTTTAAAAAGAGTTACAAAGGGCGGACTACGAGGAAAAAGAAAATGAGAAAGGAGTTTTTTTATATTTTATAATCATTTAATAATCACTGTTTTATAATATAATTATATGATAATTAAATAATAAAAATTCTTTAAATGAAAATACGTAATAATACCTACAATACTAAATCTGATTCCCTTCTAAAAACTAGTATTTTTTTCAGCACCATAAGTCTATACTTTAGCGTTGGACATTAATTTCAACTTTAAACCTCAAGCCGTTTCTGTAAAAAAGAGCCTTGACAGACACAAAGAAATCCGTCTTTTTCTATTATTTATTAATTTATCAAAAACTGTGAACAATTGTTACAAATTATACGAGTACAGTCTGAACAGTGTGAAGTTGTTGATGATAATTATAAAAATAAAATATTATATATTTACAGTTTAAAAAAATTACAACTTTACGGTCATGTTTTTTCAATTATTTTAATACGTGTGCAAAAATTCATATAATTTAGATGTCCGGAAGTGGGGTTGAATTAAAAAAAAACATCAACAATAAAATAAGCATACATACGTACATACAGGTCAAGTTAATCTACTGACTAGATGTTTTTTAAAATCAATTTACAACATTTTAAAATTTTATTTTTGTTTGTTAAATGTCTTTTATACACTGTTAATTATAAGATATCTTTTAGAAAATTGAGACTCAAATCGTTGCAACATCTATAGATATCCGCGGAAAAGGAATCTAATGATGCTTGACGGAAATCTTATCCACATTCCGTGTTACAGTAAAAACGTTTTGATTTAATTACCGCTACTCAGCCCGCTGCAGAATTACAGCGACATTGTTAATGTTCGGAATCAAAATATTTCCAAATGTAAATCTTATTTCTTTCTTAAACTTCATTTGATACGCACGCCTGTCAACTGCCGTCCCCGTCACTTGAAATATCTAAGGGATATTGTCCGGTTAGTCGTCCGAGTTATGAAATAATATCTCGATCTTAATCATATTGTTATTATCAATACTGAGAGCCGTGGTGGCTCAGTGTCTAAGCGCTGGCTTTTACGCGAGCACATTGAGTTCGATCCCCGTTTCCGGTACCAATGAACATGCGCTCGACGGTGAATTATACTGAGAAAATCTGCATGTCAAAAAAAGAACAAAACATGTGAAACCAACCTGCATGGAAACCGTGTGGAGAGCTATGTTCCCTCTCTACAATCGAAGCCTATGCCTAACAGTGGGATTTTTATATTTAACTTTTATGTACTGTATTTACGTACTGTATTTACGTACTGTATTTATCCAAAAAAACTAAGATAAAAAAGTATGTACAAATGCGCTATATAGGCTGTTACTTTAATTTTTTATTTACCAATAGTATTAAAATGACTCTGTTTATATTATTTATAACTCGAAATTTGACAGAAAGACCCAACTATAACGACATAATATCCGTGAATCCAGTCGTATTATTCCAGTCATTCGTATCCTGTTCTATATCTACTACCGCAGCTTTAGCTAGCCAGTAGCGCAGACTACCTTGACGCCAAATGTGGGCTAGCCGGTGAGTATCTCCTCATTCAATTAGCAGTTTCACAGGTATCCACTTTCGGATTTTTAGAGCGCATAAGTAAGCAAGGAATTGCGCAGGAACGCACTGCGAACAAAAGTAATTGCAACCAAAATATTTCTAAATTGAATCAAATTTTTAGACATAAAGGCGTATTTAGAAAGTTCACTGTCGTCACGGTTAGTTGCCAAAAATGCATTTGTCCTTGCCGTGGGCAGGTTCGATTAATTGACTTGAAATAAATAATTGCGCATGACAGTTTTTTGAAGGTTAAACACCAATCGTTATAACTAAAATATTTAGTGCACCGAAGAATGTGGATTTAGTATACCTCGTAGATAATTGCAGTGTCACAGTTAGCAAGCTCCGTAGAATTATTGTTAAGTAATGGTATATTATCCGTTTTATTATAGAGAGAGATCGGGGGTAGCGACCCCTGGGGGAGTCGCGTTTGTATTAAAGTAGATCGCAATCTAATCACGAAAAAGACATAAATAAATTAATAATAATAATAAAGTTTATTTGCAAAAATCAAGAATGGATGTTTTAATGTTTAAGGTAAAAGCTGAGACATCCTTTTAATTAAATATTTCCTTGTGGCAGGATGCCCCGCGCTTCCGTATCTAACAAGTGTTGTTTTACAAAAAAATCTATATTACATTAAATAGTAGACAATCAATATTATAAACAGTTAAGAATTTTAAGCGTTTTGTTTTTTTTGTGCTAGCAGCTGGTTCACGATAAGAGTTTAATGGCGGATTCGAACCGACGTCGTTAAATTTCGCAGACCGTGTCCCAAAGGCGTTAATCTCCAGCGCCGGAATCAATAACACAATTGAATCATACACGTGCAGTGTGCTGGTATACTCTGAGGGCGTGGTCCTCGGACAACCCGACCCACTCATGCCATAGTTAATAGCAAACTGCAGCGTGGCTCTACCACTGTCTTATATACCAGAAGAACTCTTCAGTAGTTAGACCAATGTCATTAAGTAATAATCGCAGCTTGCTTATCTATTCATTAGATAATATAACAGTAATTGTTATTAAGCAAAAACTAAAATTAAAATAATACCCTCAAAAAAAACGCAAAAATTTTTTTGTACCTATCTAATCATTATTATAAATGCTATAATATATCTAATATTTAATATCCAGCAATTTGTGTAAAGTGAAAATGTTTGATGCTCAGTTTCCTTTGCCTTTAAAAAAACTTCCTTAATTAAATATTCAACTAACCAGGTCCGTATTTGGTGATTACACTCAATAAATATTTTGAGCAATTATTGAATTTGAATTGAAGAAACTGTGTGTATTATAGACATGCTCCGTGTAAAGATCCGCCGCATTTATTATGTAAATATTGGATACAATTTGAGCTAACGTCAAACACGTGTTACCGTCGGATGGCTAATGTTTGATAATATTCTATAGTTCGTCTGAATGGCCGTTTATTGTGTTGGCATCGATTCATTTCTTGTTATTTTAATAGAGGTTAATTGAATAGAATATTAAAATGTACACAATAGCTGGTAGTCTTGTTAACTGTTTAAAACGATGCGTGGATCTACGAGGGCACATTGAAAAGTTTTGAGCCCGACCTTAAAAAACGATTTTATTCTAAATGATTGATACACTTTTGCCATCTTGTCTCTAGCTTTAGTATTCCTTTTAAAAAAAAAGAATCTTCCATTTCATCAAAATATTCAGTCACAGCTTCTTGTACCTGGATATTCGTCGAAAATTTTCGTCCTGCCATGTGTGTTTTTAGATTGGGGAAGAGATGGTAATCAGACGGGGCCAAGTACGGCGAATAGGGTGGATGCAGTAACAATTCAAAGCTACAATTGTGTATTTGTGCGATTGGTTTCGCTGCAGTATGAACAGGAGCGTTATCTTGGTGGAACAAAACTTTCTTAGACAACATACCAGGCCTTTTTAATTTTATTTCTTCATGCAAACGTTGTAAGAGTGTGCAATAATAGTCCGCATATATGGTTTTACCTTCTTCAAGTTAGTCAACCATAATGACCCCTCTACAGTCCCAAAAAACTGAAGCCATTACCTTCTTGGTTGACAAAACGGCCCGAGCTTTTTTAGGGGGCGGTGACCCTGCTCTTTTCCATTGCTTGAATTGTACTTTGGACTCTAGTGTATTGTGGTGAACCCAAGTTTCGTCCATAGTTACGAAACAGCTAAGAAAATCTTGAGGATTACTTTGGAACAGATCCAAACAATCCTGTGATACTGTTTGGCGGGTGCGTTTGTTTTCGGCTGAAAGCAGTCTAGGTACCCATCTAGCAGAGACCTTAGAAAATCCAAGATCGTTGGAAATTATGTTCTGTGCTCGTTCATAAATGCCTATTACTTCTGCGATCTCTGCAATCGTCAATCTCCTGTCATTCAAAATCAAGTCTAATATTTTATTGGTATTTTCGTCTGTCCTACTGTCCTACCTCTACACTCCTAGGTTCATCTTGCACTGCTTCTCTCCCACATTTGAAATCCGCTACCCATCTTTTGACAGTGGCATATGATGGAGCAGATTCCCCCGAAGTTTCGTACATATCTTCATAAATTTGTTTTGGTGTTAATCCTTTTTTTTGTAAATATTTTTGACGGAACGGTGCTCAATTTTATCCATTTCTACGGAAACCGCTAACTTCGTTTGTTAAATCGATCACAAATTTTGCAATTTTGACAGAAGAAAAACAAAAGACAGCAGATTATAATTAAAAAAGAAATGGCTATTACGTGCCAGTATTATTTTTACTTTTGAATTTAAATGTCAACCTTAGGCTCAAAACTTTTCAATGTGCCCTCGTAGCTGCGGCATGAAGGGATCTGTCCGATGGGGGCGGACCAGGAGTTGCGTCTGGTGAGTGTGGGAATCCGGTGGCCCTTATATGATACATAGGTGACGCGTTCTATCTTAACCCTCGAGCGCATGTCTGCGCACGAGGGTTAAGCACACTTCCTTGTGCGGCGATGAATAGACGTAGTGCGACGTCCTGTAAATCAGTGAAAAAAAATCACCCTCCATATTCGACTCTTATCGTGGCTGAATTAGAGCGTCAGGGGACGCAGGAATCACATACCATCAGGTGAACTGTTCTCGAGTTTGACATCTTCAATAAATAAAAATGTCTAAATGTAAGCGAGCTGTTATTAACTTTTTATGCTATATAAGGGTGACAAAAGAGCACACAGCTCATTTGATACGTAAGTGTTGATGCTCCCATCAAAATATAACATATAGAAGTACTATTAAGTAACACTATTGAGACAATACTGTACATACTATATTCAGGAATTGCGGCTAAGGGCTTAAAACATACGCTGCACGCTTCGTCAGTTCGACACTTCAACAGCTGTCTTAGTGTCAGTTTAAATATATATATATATATTTTCAAATCGGAGGGAAGTAACGCCTCTCCATGTCCTCTTGTGTGAAATTGTTCTAAAGATCATTCCGTGTGAAAGTACATTATAATATTTGCGAATATTTAATTGGCATTTCTTAGTCGGTTAGTAGATGGTGTTATGTAATTTAGCTTATCGGTAATGACGAAAATCTTTTAGGTTTCCACTAGAACTCAACAAGATGATCTTGTTCTTCAATTAAGATGACTCAAATATGGTTTTCGCATTTTAAAAACCCTTGACATTTGCATGTCTGACACAGAAAGACATGCATTATTTAAAATTACCAACCGTATTCAATGTATAAGAACACGCAATGCATTATCTAGTGTTTACCATATTTAATTTTAAATATTAACATAGGTAAATCAGCACTTAAATCACCGAGGATCGAACTCGGTTTGCCCGCGTACCATGCATTGCTGCTCGTATTTTTTGCATTAACGTTTAATGATTTTTTCTATACGACAAATTATAACTTGGTATCTCATTTATAAAAAGCATTAAAGAAGAATTTGTGATTTTCACATTGCATTATATTGACCAAAACGATTCTTATCTGCGTCCCTCATGGCAGAAGTTACTACTTTCTCTTATCAGACGGACGTAACTGATTGACTATTTGCTAAATTAAAAACGTTTAAAAATTAATGAACGTAAATGATAAATGAGTGTAGTAAATTAAATTGATAAAAGTCATGTTCTTTATTGTATAAACCGTTCAGATGACATTAGCTGACTGTGATGAATTGCAACATAAGAAGTAGTGTTGAAATCCAAAAATATGTACACGTTTTGTTACTTCAAATGCAAGAATATGTACACGTTTTGATCATCTGAACGTTTTGTTACTTCAAACATTTTGGTTTTGCAAAATGAGATCATTTGAGTTTTGTTTTCGATTCTAAATATTTAAAATAAATTTGTGTGAATATGGTGTTTCTAAGCTTCGTATATTACGAGTGGTGTAGTGATTAGATTACTTGAGCCACTGCGACGCAGGTTTCGATTCCCAGAAGAGGAATAAAATTTGTGTATGACGAATTGTTCATTTTCAGATCTGCATGTGGTATGACACCTCCGATTTTATTTTACATGTATTACATTGAACTACGGAAGGGGTCGAGGAGTGAGTGCTTCCGTAATTTCTTACGGCACTATGATATATCCTGCGCAAATGATGTCATTTGGTTATAACCAGAAGAAATCGCTGTGGTCAAAATTAGAAAAAAAACATATGAATTTAAACTAATTAAACAAATCAAAATTTGACGTGACAATACTGTATTTTCTGCTGGCTATAACTGAGGTGCCCAACATGTTATGCCCAACATGTTATGCCCAATGTGTTATGGATATTTATTTAATATATATAATTAATCAATACATAAACTTTGTCTTTTAAAAATTAGTTGTGGCCTCCATTAAAATGATGTATAACATGATGTTTACATATTATAATTGTAAGACGCTGATACAAATTGCTTATGATTAGGCACAACATATAGAATATTTAAATTTCAATTAACACTAATATACTTCATATTATTTAATATTTATTAATTGTTGTTTGTCTTCTATTGTATTATACGTACAATGAGTTACCCATATTTAATAGATGTAATGTATTCGTCAGTAGGTAGAGTATTATATATTGCATCTATAGTATTTGTAACATGGGTCCACGCGTTATAAAGAAGCTATAAACTAGTTTCAATCAAACCGCTGCGCCACGAGGCGGATAAAGGTAAAACATCAGTTCTTTTAGTATTTTCGTAAACAGAATAAATAAAAAAAATACATTAACATTTAAACACGCTTGAGTGTTCGCTGGATTTAGATGGTGGTTTTATGTAAATATAAAAGATATAATGTTATGTAATATGATATATTTTTTCATATATGATATGGATAACATACAAAACATTATGTAATTTACATACATTGGTATACGAAAGTATAACAGCCGCGATAGATCAGCATCTCAGGGTTCGCTTTTGATTCATAATACTGGAGCAAAATTGCGCTTAGATGCCGCTTTATATAGTGCAAATCAAGAATAAATGAAATGAAAATTAACACAAAACATATTTCTGTTTCAGATCGTTCGGGCTATGCTTTATTGCATTGTTTGTTAGCGTCGATAGAAACGTGAATGCGTTCGCTATAAGACCAGTATACAGTACAACGCACGAACCCGTGCAAGATCTTGCAGTCGAGGAAAGCTTGCAGTTAGAAGTTAAACATGATTTTAATAGACCAAACGATATCAATGGTGATGTTTCAGATAAAAATAACGACCTTCCCACCACCGTTATCAATAAAAGCGTTAAGAATATAGACCTTTTCAGTTCACCGTTTGCTCAAGTCGCAACTACAGTAGGATTTAATACTGAGGTAAGGACGAAAACAAACAAAAATTATAATTTTATACCCCAGTTAATACCTGTAAACAATACTGATATCAGGACAAATGAAAATGCCACTATTTTAGATGCTGTTAGTAGTTCGTCACATGAGGGATCTATTGAGATTCTAACAGAAGCAGTATTTCCTCAATCACTAACAACACCGGATAACAATATTTTGAGACAAAATAATCCTAATTTGACATCAATACAGACAACCGACATGGACAGTTCTATGACAGTTCTTGTTGATAACATTAAAGCAAAACCTATAGAGATATCCGCTTCCGATTCGACCAGTACTGCGTTCCATGATGAGAGCACAACTATAGATACGACGCTAACTGATCAACATATACGGGACACATACCTAACACCACATAAAGAGGTTTCTACTTCATCAACAACTACCAGTAACTATAATGACTTAAATAATTTGCCGCCGTGGAAAAGATATACAGTTATAGAAAGAAAACGTGTTGCTACAACAGATGAGACTCCTATCACAACTGAAAGATATGAAGAAATGGATAAAGCAGAAACCCGCGTCACTCTAAATTCCTTCACACCAGACGTAATACCATTGGAGAAAGTTACAAAGGGCTTTCTGGATTCAACAAAAGCCATGTCGGGATTGGAATCTCTACCTCACAATGCTTATTATCAAGAAATTCCGGTAGCACGTCAGACGGAAGCCATAATAAAATCTAACGAAGTACCAATACAAAAACCGAGATTAGAATCGGTGACATCTAAACGAGCAGGATTTCTAAATCTATCAACAAATTTAAAACAAAAAGCAACAACAACAAATGAAGTTTACGCAACAGATACTACGTCGTATAGTCAATACAAGACACCACTAGATACTATAGATACTAATAAAAAGGAGGCAAATAATCGTAGACTAGTTGCGGGATCGTTGGGATCACAAAGTTATTTAGTAAGTGAAATTTTGAGTTTTTTTTATCTGCGGTTTTTTTTATAGCATAGGTGGCAAACGAGCAAGCAGCTAACCTGATGGTAAGTGATCACCGTCGCCTATGAACATCCGCAACACCAGAGGAGTCGCAGATGAGATGCCGGCCTATAAGAGAGGTGAAGGTTTTTTTGTTAAAGGTCCCTAAGTCGTATCAGTTCGGTAACACCGCTGGCGACAGCTGAGTCCCCAGAGAAGTTGTCCGTGGCAGAAAATTTCGCGTCAAGCACACAGTGAGATGAGGATGAAATTTTGAATTCTATAGTAACGTACGATGTAAACTCAGCCTTTTAAAAATCAAATATTATCTATGCGTATATTTTATATTTTCAGGATGAAGATGCGATTAAAGAGGAGCTGCTTCAAGAGATCTCGCTTAAAAATAATGAGGAAATTGCTGAACAAAATCGTGAAGAGCGTTTCAACATGACTAACACTACATCAACTATCGTAACTCAGCATGGTTTCGACACAACAACACTAACAAGTGATTTAGAAGGGACCTCAGAAACTGACGTCAACAGTAGTGATGTCACTAACACTGACAGCACATCTAATATTAAGCCTATACAAGATAAGAGCAAAAGTACTGCCATGTATGCAGTTAACCCAAATTACAAGCCAATGAAAAAAATTGATATACAACCTCCTAAACCATTTGTCAGGGATCCAGATGATAATAGCTGGAGAAATGAGAGTATTAGTTCATTGGGAATTGTTTTCAAACCAAAGAACTCATCGAAACCATTCACTCAAGTCTTAAAAAATAAGACGGAGACTGAATGGAGTAGCATATTGAGTAAAGATAGTAAAAGTGACACACCTGATCTAAGAGAGAGATTGGAGAGAATAGCTCAGAAGAGGAAGACAAAAAAGAAGAACGGCGATCTATTCGGTAACATAATTTATACTGACTATGAGGAAAGCAATAGTTCTGAAGAAATAACCAATACTGAGATTACTGACTCAATTTCTACTACAGCAAGTACTTTGGAAGTCACAGACATTACGACCCAGCCCGGAGAACTGGTCACGGAACTGTCTGGCCCTGCTACACCCCAAATAATATGGACAATTACAACCACAGATACCACTACTGAATCAAATAAAAATACAATGCCTATGTTACCTACAACGGAATCTGCGGTTCCTAATAATAATCTTAATTTGACGGAAGAAAAGATACACAGAAAGGTGAAATATGAGCCTTCCATCATAGAGAAAGGAAAAAAGCACTATAATATTTTCGATTACTATGATACTTCAGACGACGATGAATCAGAATATTTGGAGTTGGCGAAATTGGAATTGAAAAAATATTCAATTCCCCTTCAAATGTCGGTCACACCGTATATAACAACCCCTCATCTACCATATGAGTTAACGAAGCCTTTAACACAATATTTGCCTGAAAGAAAAGGTACCATACAATACTTTCCACCGCGAAGCACTCCTGCGCAACCGAAACCTAATAGATTTGATAATGATTTTGAAAGAAAAATTAAAGCTAACAAGAAGAAAACCTCCCCAAAAGAAGAAACATTCGCTTCGATTACAAATTCAGCCGACACACCGCTAGGAAAATATCCGTCACGATATCCAGGGGAACTAGATAATTGGAATAATCATCACCAGTCTTTACCTGTCGAGGTGCCGACTATGTACAAGTCAAATGATTTCCCAAAAAATCTTTATCATACTGAACCACCTATGAACCCGAACCATCAAAATACATATGGAGTTACTGCCCACAATGAAGCTTTCAACAGAGCCTCCTACGTAATCAAGAACTATAAGGATTTCATCGAACAAGCTGCAAAAGATTACGACTACGAGAGAGACTTTATACCTTACACACAAGCTCCTTTGAGAGGTCTAACTATAAGCGACCTGATCACACAAGAACAAGACAAAGTTAAATCGAATCCGAACTTTAACTACGATTATGACTCAAAGTTCCGGAAGGACGTCCTCCAGAGGTTCGTTGACAATTTTAATCACAATGATGAGCGATACGATTCGCACTTCCCAGTTTTGTATAATAATACGGTGATGCACGTGAACGTAGGGAGCAACGCTGAGGCAATCGCTTCCTCCAGAGCGTTCCTAAAAGGTCTATACAATCCTTCAGATGCTAAGTTGGGATACGCTCGCCGTGAGCCCTATGACCCCAATTGCGACAATGTCACGGTGGAACTCTCCCCTGCCTACGAGCTGCACTATTACGTACCGGAGCAGGAAGAGAAAGAAGAGGTGGAACCCAGGCTGGTCAGTCCAGCCCATCCTTGAATATTTTCCATGAAACCGTTTGCGTTGCTTTGAAATATGTGTTCAACGATGTTCCGAAGCTTAATATATTTCAAATTCAAATAACTTCTTAAGATTGAGAGACAACTGATATGTGAAAAAGTAATGTCTGTTGTTTAAAAATGCAAACGTAACTTTTTAAGTAATAATTAGAGAAAAAATGTTGTATGTTACGTACAAACAATACTTAAAGTTGCAAATAAGCCTGCTCAGATTGTGGTGTTACGGTCACGTTAGACTCGACTAGGATAACTTGTGAAGACTTATCGTGAAGGGATTTTGTACAGGAATTCTATCGTAACTAAGACTAATGTTTATATGTCATTTTGTACATACGCTGGGGGCTATTAAGTTATTTTTTATAATATGCAAGTAAGTATTTGGTTTTTTTTTATTTATGTGGGTCTAAGTATCTTAGTTTATATTGAAATATATCTTTTTATTTCTTTCCTTAAAAAATAAAAAATTTATTTACCACCGTTTTATAACTTTAGTATAAGTTAATTTTTATTGAATGTTATATCTCTAAAGGTTCCATTCCAAAACAAACTTTATTTAGTCATTTTTAATATAGGCTTGGGCTAAATTGGAATTGTGTTTATTATTGTAAATATCTAAGTTATTTGATATATGCAATGTATTTATTTTACTATTAGTGATCCAATGATTGGCTTAGCTTGTATCTAAGAATATTCGCTATAATAAGAAAAATATTGTTTATGTAAATTGGTCGTTATATAAGATTTTATATAAACATATATTTATGTTACGGATTTAGAAATTTGCGTATTATTTACGGTTGTATATTATCGAGTGATTCATAAATGTGATGTATTTATAATTATGAAAAGAGCAGTGGTATAGGAGAATTTGTGTCAGGGGCTGTTGTATTGTAAAATGATAGATTGTCTCTCGGATTACGAAATACCAGAGGGCCTCCCAAGCGTAGCGGTTGTAATGTGCGTCATCTTCATACAAATAAACTATATTACAACAATATTTTGTTTCATTTCTTTTTTAAATAGAATGATTAACTTCCTTCCGTCAAGATGTTTTAACTGCGGCACAGCTTACACTGCAGGTTGTTTCTAGCTGAGCTGCAGAATAAATGGGACAGCTCGACCAGGGTAGGACTACGCTCTCACAGAATACCAGCGTCAAATAGCAGCTTAATTTCGTCTGGTGAGTGCAGGGATCCGGAGCCATTTCATATTGTATACGAGACATTCCCTTTCTGTCCTCAAGGGTGACAACGCATCATTCTTGTCAAAGATGAATGTAGATGCCATGCATCTACATTCCGCCGCAGGAATCACTTAACATCAGGGGAACTGTGTGCTCGTTTGTAACTCTCAATGTAATAATAAAAAAAGACGATGGAGAGAAATTCTACAGCTATTCACGCCGATACCTCACATCAACACTTGGTGTTTGAGATCAGAGTGATGCTGTATGTAGCGTAGCTAGTATATGCAACATGGGTGGGCCGCCCACACAGAATACCAATCTGAAATAACAGTTTAACACTGATGTGTTACGAGTGTAGGGATTCCAGATCTAAATAAAGAATCATTTCATGTCTTCAGTGGTGACAACACGTGTATGTATTTGTCTTTGAGGTTGGATGGAGACGTCACGGCCGCAGTTATCACAGAGCGGCAGCCGAGCTGTTTGTCTACCCTTAATTATAAAAAAATTTGATTTAGGTGCTGTATTTGTACAATGCATTGAATAGTCATCTCTAATTTTATACAACACTTATGTAAAACTAGTTCACTATCATTTTGAGGACATTCTATTCAGCAATTATGAATTTAAGGTTATTTAATTTAATTTAGCGGATTATAAAAGAGTATATTAAAAGAAAAGTATTTTTTCTGGACGTGATCTGTCTGTTGGGATGTGTGGACGTAAACTCTTGAATCGAGGTCCTTCCGTTATTATTAGTGCGCGTACTAAATTCAGTACAATAGAGCCCTATTGAATTCCACTACTGTAACTATTATTGGTTTTGTATAATTCATAAAAGACGTTATCACTGGCAGAATTTTTTTACCATTAGGAGAAAAGGATAAAAAAAAAATAGACAAGTGCATTTTTAGATATGACAAATTTGTCTATAGTCCACTGCTGAACGTAGCCTCCCCACAAAGCGCTAACTTGCATAGGTCGTCGCTCCGTATAGTGGAGGTTTCCTCGTCAGCTATCGTTTATACAAGCGGTACGGCAGTACATTGCCACTTTAGTCAAATGATCATGTGCGGATTTACCATTGTTTTGATTCCTTATAGGTCTTTGAACCCGACAGCTTAAGATTGTTTTTTCGATTTTTGATTCGATAGGTGACGTCACAATAATAAAAATGGTGACGACAGTTAGGCGCCATTTTGTAAAATCAGAAAATAATATTTTTTAACACTACATTACGGGTTAACAATATTTAACTGGGGTAGTTATTTTAATTAAATCAGCTAATTATTTTTTCAGATAATATGTTAAAAAATATTAGTTTCATACGATTGTGTTATAGGCCTCTTATTTACAGAGGGAATTAGAGCCTAGTCCACATCGCGGCTCCACATCAGATTGACGTCTTCAAAATATTAAAAAAAAACTCAATGTTACTATTAAAATAATGTATTTTAATCTGTATTAAAACGGCACCAAAGCTGTTGAGCATAAATAAAGTTAAATATATGTAAACATATTTTTCAAATGAAACACATCGGGCCTTTTAAAATACCACTTTATTGACATTTTCATTTAATAATAGTATGCAAACCTCAGTTGATCGTTCGATCGTTTGAAACGGTTACACGACATTTGAGCATCATTACATCGGTCGGCCGCGGAGCTACGGCAGTCAGTGGAAATGCAACTCTGGATCCAATAAATAATTATGTTACAATCTCAGTTCATATAAAATCAAATAAAACAAAAAAAATAATGACAATTTTTTTCATAAATGAACACATTCCTCTTTGGATTATACAAAAAAAAAACGCCAGAACACTGATTATATACACACCATTTGTCCTTCTCTGCATTCTACAATGTGTCCATTATGAATGAGCGCAGATACTGTCAAACAAAGTCTACAGACTCTCCAATAGAAAATAATTGAGAAAAAAAAAACAATAATATATTTTATTGAATAAAACTAATAAAAACTCAGATTATTGCCAAATGATTGTAGTATGAAATATAAATCTAATATTTGATGCAATTGTGCAGAACAAGACACGGGAAACAACATCCTCCGCTTATACTTGCTTCGATAGCTTTTAGGATAAAAGCAAAAAGAAACCCATTCATTAAATAGACTATTATAGGCTATTTATAGGTACTTTAAAAGACGAAAAAAAAAGCGGAATTTATTTAAAAAATGATGTATGTTATTCGTCGGCTCGTGACAGAGTAACCTGAGGTTGCCATGTCAAACAACACAAACGACAAATACACGGGACAGGTTTCCAAGTGGGCAACAAAATAGGAACGGCAGACTTACGTAATGTATCAGCGGTCCAATCATCTTGTCTGTCGGGAAGTCTAATTGGTGGAAATCTAATTGAAAGTCAGCCAATCGATTCCGAATATATTGGACCTTAACATCAGGGAATATAGTGCAGATTTCTTCGTAGCCAGGTATTAATATCCAATCGGCCTAACATGGTCGTAAATCGGCTGAGATGGGCGCGATGCGCACTACTTGACGCAATTTCGTGATGAACATGTTCCTTTTGATGATTACTCGCTACGCTGTTACCCAACCGGACTGTCCATCAAACATTAAACGAATAGACATAAACGTTTCATAGTTTTTTACAACTGACACTTTTTCTAGCACTCGGAATCGATTATTTTCTTCCACTATTCAGTTTAATTCTGTTAGAAAATGACTGTCCGTGATTTACGCGGGACAAGATAGATATGTGGTTTTACTTTAAAATAATAATGACAGCAAAGATAAGGCCAAAGGCGAACTAAACATAAAGCCACTATAGTTTGAAGCTAGCACTATCGAAGCGTGTATATCGAGGTTATACAAAATTATCGTTAAAAATATAATATTTAAATAAATAATACAAACGCAATAGGACACTATATCAGTTGCAAATATCTCGTCCGGACTCGAACTGTTTCTGTATCGGAAGGTACACGAACGTGATCATAATAATAATAGTTTATACTTTAGACTATAAGCGAATATTTACAAGGACACGCCACTTTACTAGATATACACCTGCCTCCCGTCGTCGCTTCCACGCACCGTCTACGAGTTAATAAACATCACAACGTAATAATATATTTGACTTTAAATATATCATAAATGAACTTCAAACTCGCGTATGTCATTTTATAATTAAATATTACGTCCGTATTTACCGAAATATATATATATATATATATATATATATATATATATATTTAATATGGCTTCCGTAGACGAATGCCATGAAAGCGGCGTACTCACAATTCCACACCGTATACTACTGGATGCTTTATTAATGGAACTCAGATAAAAATATTTGTATATATTAATATAATTTTGATAATCAAAGCTATTATTGAGGACAACGAACACACAGTTCACCATTATCAGGTGCACATACGTTGTTACCATTGAGGACTGGCATAGAATGCCTCGTCACCGGTAATAAAGATCCCCGGATCCCTACTCATCAGACGAAACACAGTAGCGTTTTGCGGCTATTTTAAGTTGGTATTCAGTGAGGGCGTGGTCCTTTCCCGCCCCCCTCTGTTGATGCCGCAACCGGAAACAAAAATCACTGTTAAATCATTATATTAAAAAAAATAAAGCGTGTTGTCTTAGCGTAATGTATCGTGTCCACGTCCAGCAGTATACGGGCGAGGCGTCACCGTACCTAACTCTTTACTTTAGCCAGTCTTTCGTTTCAACTACACTAACACTACAGCGCCGCCCCCCGCCCCGCGCCCACCTCATCTGTCACTATCGCTATCGCTGTGACGTCACGATGCCGCTGTCAATTGCGTCCTACGAACTTTCAAAGTGGTCTACGATTATCTTCATATCATATTTATATCATCTGCCTCGGGTGTCGTATTATTTAAACTCAGGCCAATTATAATTGGGAACAAAGGAACTTTGTCCATTCGTTTGGACACGCTTTCTATTCTCTGTCTCTTCCAGATGTACGATTGTACACCATCGTTCAATTATTAGAATTTACATATACTAACTAAATATAGTCTTAGTAGCGAGGTGTTGGAATATAAAGCGTTTTTTAAGTTAAAATAAAGTAAAAATTTAACTAATCTGTTTGGAACCCTTTAAACGTGCGCACGACGCAATCAAACAGTAACGCAGTGCATGCGCTTGCAAACAAAACCAAATTATATTAAGCGATAAACACTGTATCCGCACTTTTTGGACAAAGGAAACAAATACTGCACCTTAGCAATCCGCCTCACGTAACATATTATGTACATATGAAGCCGAACTGGACGATGCATTGATGTAGTCACTACAGCTGACACGAACAGAGTAACTCTAATGTAAACACAACTGGACGAGAATAAGCAATCCTTTATATAATCTGAGTAAATATGACGTAATAACAAAATTAAGATACAAGGACGGTAGGCTGAATAAGTTGAATAAAGTTGTCAATATAAAAAAAAATCCTTCACGTTGGCACCCAGCGCTTCGGCGCCAATAGCATCAACACAACTGTTTGTAATAAATTAAAAAGGCTTAATAAGTCTCGGCTCAGCACCAGATTGCTTAAGAAATTAGGAACAAGACGCCTCCTCGCGGCTCTTACAGTGGTGTACATACAAGCTAGCACCACTATAGTGTTACGTATCAATAAAACATTTCGGCGCGAACCACGGTCACAAATGCACAACATTGTTCTCGTTCTGTACATCACTTTAGGATATTGTAATTAGAATTGACTTTACGTGGCGCGAGCGGTCGGCGGGATCAGAGCGGTGCGGTCACGCAGCCAACTTTAACATATATAACTTGCGGTTTTACGAGAAAAAGGTGTTGATAATAAAAAAAATACACAACAACTGAATGTGAGAATCACAGAGCGTGATCTGATCTAATCTCAACGCAGAACCTTTTTTCTAGATATATAATATGTTTGACCTCCATGAAAGCGGTCATTAGTTTCGCAAATATCTATATTTAATTTTTTTTTAAACGGCACCGCTCTAGTTCCCCTCGACAAAGTATCGACATACCCAACGTTGTAATCTTGACAAAATCAAAAAACTAAACAAATCGTTATAACCTTAAATAATCATGCAACAATTTCAACGCGAGCGCAGTACAAATTTCAACCTTATCCTTATAGTGAGTATGTTCAGTTTTCCGTATACTTACATAACCATATCCATAAAGCTTTAAGAGGAAGCCTCACTATACATATAATCATTAATGTAATGGTTTAGTTAAATATATTTTGTTTAAATATCATTCTGTTACATTTACACATTCATACAATTCTAAACTAAAGCATTCTCGATGTCCAAACTAAACACTATGGCGACTTGCTTCATTCTTTTCTTTCAAGTCGAATATATTAAATGTTTATCTCGTTTATAGTGACATTTTATACAATTTTAGCAACAAATACACGTGGGGCAGTCATCTCTTGTTGTTTTCAGATTCATTATCGACTAGTAAATTATTGATTTGGACTGTCGTCGACGTCACATCGGCACTTGCGCTCTTTTAATTCTGACGATGCAGTGTTTGGAGAAGGCAAGTGAATATGTTGAATAGACAATAAGCAATCGACCGATAAGTGGAAATCATTGAGCTTCACCAGGAAAGATTATTACAAATATTGTTGCGTCCGGAATCAATGTTAACAAGATAATTAAAAAGACTTTAGTGTAGAATGCATTAATTGACTTGACTAACTAGATGTAGATTACAAAGCAAAACATATCCGTTGATAACGACGCATCAACTATACTGAATGTAGGATTGTTTTCCTTAGTTAGTAATTCGTAATGAGGAATTTCTTCGTTTCTCTTTCGTATAAACAAGGTTGCTTTCGAGTATATAAGATACAGATTTCACATTGGTGTCGGGTACGGATATCCGCGCAGCGTCAGGCCGCCTGCTTCAGTACGACCCCCTGCCACCCCGATGCTCGCAATAGCCCACTAACATTAACCCTAACCGAGTCACAATCGAGCGCACCCCCTCCAACTGGGAAGCGCACTCTATCTCAAACGTTCATATGCAAAAATACAAGTTCGACGACGCTAAATCTCTTCATAAGATAATTTTCTATATATTTCATAATATGAATGTAAATCTAAACTATACACGGTTACCATTTTCGACCTAAGCTAACTAAAATCGGATCCGAGGAAATCGTTTAAACTCGATCCGGTTTCCCTTTGACTACAAGACCTTGTAGAGATATTATTAACTATGTGCTCCGTACGTTTCAAGCTGTTTACGCGAAACAACCGATAAGAACATCTCTTGGGATTAACTACATTTTCTTAAATTCAAATAAACAGCGGCCGCATCATTCTTGTAATATAAGGTCTAGATAAAAATAGCATTTCATCTAACAATAGATACGGACTCTGTCTATCTCAAAATGTTATCTAAATATATAAATTATCACATGTTCGCCATTCATTTTTACTCAGATTTGGTCGCGACTCCCCAAAATGATCTACAATTAGTTTAGTATTTAGATAAGCTTCTTAAAATTTTGGTGATGATTGTCAAATTTGTCGGAACTTAAACATTTTTACACTATATATTAGATTAAAATGCTAGCGAATAACTCTAACGTGTTCTAAAGTTATAATGCACGAACAAGATTTGTTATTTTCAGTTTAAACATGAAATAGAGCTGAATTAGGTTGTCAATTTTAAAATATCATCCAGTTAATTTATAGCAATAAAAGTAATTCCTTGTCTTTCCCTAACGACGAAATTCTCTACTAACGGAAGTTAGGAAATTAATTATTCAATATAAAATATTTGTTTCAACAGTGTACAATATACAAAAAACATTTTTGGTTTTACATTAGCTTTCAATGAATACATTAAATTTAAAAATATATTTTTCTGCACAAAACAAGGGCGACTTCAATCCACACAATACATTTAAAATTTTCAACCTAAACATACTTGTTAGTGTCGCATGAGAAGCAACTACTAGCTATTTCTTTTAGATTAAACCTACGGTGTTTCTCGGGGTAACATTATAGGACCACTGTTTTACATATTAGCCACTAATTCACATATATTACGCGATTAGTCTACATGCTTTATGTCTAACAATAAAATTACTTTATAATAGTTACTCTTAATTACAAAACAGGTTATTTTAGTTATTTCTATGTAGAGAATCCATTAAAACCAATGATAAAGCTTGCCTGAACAAATCCAGAAAAACTGTGTTTCATAAAGAAACAAGCAAATATTGGCCAAAGTTACCATTAGCTTAGAACAAGGGAATCGTTGCGGTGTCGTCGTTTAGTATTCAGTAGTTGACAGAACAGCACAAAGTGTGAGATCTTTGATGAATTTCTACATAATCTTTTTAGTTAAACTAGGAATACCTTTTGTTTGACAAAATTTGAAACCAGTTTTATCAATTTAGCTTTACATGATTTTTAGATACATTCTGAACAATTTGTTGAATATTTCAATTTACAATATTAAAAAGTTCTTTTCTTAAATGAAGAAGCGAAGAGAAACGATTCGTTTTAATTTGTAACAATGGTGTCACTGAGCCGCAGCGGTGGCTTGCCTGAGGAACACAAGGCGGTCTGGACATACATATGCACACGGGACAGGCGGGGGCGGGGGCGGCGTGGGCGGTGCGTGCGTGCGTGCGTGCGTGTGCACGTGTGTACTAGCTGGCGACGGGCTGCGTGCGCGGCGGTGGCGCGCAGTGCCCGAAGCTGCCGCGCAACGACTCCTCGATCAGTCGGCACAGCTTATCCCGATCCGCCTGCAACAAAAATAACAGTTAGCGACTCCTGTTCCGATCACCCATCATGAGTTCAATCATGATCACAGCCAGTCCACAGGCCACTGCTGAACACAGCCTCCTGCACCCATCGACTTGCCGCAATCTTGCACAGGTCGCCCCTCCAACTAGGGGGGTCGTCCTACACTGTGACCGCCAGTCCGAGGTTGCCACTCGAGAAGCTTTCTTCGTCATCTGTTATCGGTTCTAAGAGCTGTATGGCCAGCCTCGTTCCACTGCGGATGTCTACGTTGCGTGTACTAAACATCGAGCAGTTTCAAGTTACAAAAAGATTATGAAATGTTTAAGTCACCTTTTTGTGATATTAGGGGTGACAAACTGGCATACGGTTCACCTGATCTTCAATATAGATTTATGATGCCCAAGCATTATTCTCCCTCGAGGGCTAAGATACAATAACATAGGAAACACAGCAGCGATATACTGATATTCTACGCTGGTATTCTGCCCCGGGGTGGTTGTTACGCGGTCGTGTCGGTACCTATTCATGTTGAGGCTAGAATCACGCTGCAACGTGGCGCTACCATTAATCTACTGACATCTTGTGATTCGAAATAAAAGGATGTTCTTGTTGTTGTATGCGCATAAATATTTTTGACTTCAATTAGCCGGCCGCGCCGCGTGGCACAGCAACTCTTAAGTTGTTGTTCCTCGGGCGGGTGTTCCGTGTATTTCTGCATCTGAATCTTATTGCATATGTATTGCATAGTACTAGAGAAGCAGTGCATTTTTTTTCATTGAGAGTAACACAGTTCACCTGATGGCAAGTGATTCCTGCGGCCCGTGACGTCTACATTCATCCTTGACAAGGAATCTTAATGCAGATGCGTTGTCACCCTTGAGGACTGAGACGGAATGCCTCGTCACCAGTAATAAGAAAAGGTCTCTGGATCCTTATACGCCAGATGAAATATTATGCTGCCATTTTAAGCTGGTAATCTGTGAGGGCGAAGTCTTACCCCGATCGAGCAGACCCATTCATTCTGCAGCTAGAGACAAACTGTAGCGTAGCTCTACCACTGATAAAACATATATCATCTTGATATTGATGATCGATGCTGCCCTCCTCTCTCATGCTGTAGAGCTTTAAGCGTTTGCAAACGGAGACACTGGTTCCTTATCTGCTTCCCTAGTCCGATGTAATGACATGGTGTGCTCGTCACCTCGTGTATGAAGCCGAGCTGCACGAGCTCGTGCGCCAGCGCCGGCGCGGAGTCCCGGCGCGACACGGCGCACGTCAGCTGCCGGTTCATCTTGTCGTCCATGCGCAGCAGGATCGTCATCTGTAACCATAGCAACTTAGTCAATACTAAATTATGTGAGCGTTGTCATATTAATATGACACAAGTTAAGCGTCAAATAGAAATCAAAAAACATTTTTTTTGTTATTAGGGGGGAAATCTTCAAAAGATACTCTGCCGCCTGGTGGAGAGACAGGGTCATGAGGTATTTCTAACCACTGAAATCCCCCCGGTCATATTCAGTTCATTGAGAGGGGCTCCGGGATCTCATACGGAACGCACCACTGCCCCTCGCTGTGCTACGCAACTCCTTGTTCGACAGGCAGGGGGTACCTTAACCCTATCGTTATGGCCGGGACTAAAGGGCTGAACCATCTCCCAGCACAAGCATTTAAGTTTAGTTGGAGTGGTTAACTGGAATGGTAGTAATGTGAACAGCGCTGCAGCAGCTAAAAACGCGGCTGTGTTTCGTATGTAATTCCATCTCAACCCTCAAGATAAAAACGCATGTGGCGTCCTGATATTAGTTGGCGATGAACGTAGATTTGTTGGGACTCTTTGAAATGAGTTGAGTTGAAAAGTGATCGTTTGCTAATAATTACTGTTTGCTGGGGAGTGGGGGAACTGGTGAAGAAGCATTTCCATCCTACTCCTCAGGGGTGACAACGCATCTTGGTGTGACTGTAGGTATAAACGAGTCGTGTGTGTAAGGACAGAAAGGTCTTTAATTAAAACCTTATAGAATTATCTAATTGTTGTCCTATTTGCAGTTCTTTGAAACATTTCAATAGCTTATATCACTGTTTCATTGTGTTCATAGTTCTATCTCTTTCTGTGTCTACGCGTATTCGTCTGTACCATATACGTTTCCAGCAGACATGTCCACACGTTAGCTGTCTAAAACTGTTTAGTAATAATATGCTTAGAGCGAGTAAGGGTTGAAAGAGAGTGCAAGAGCGACGAGAGCTGTGTGAGAGTGAGATGCGAGAGCTATTGTGACGTCATCGCGTCTTAACGTATTGTATTGTTACACTCAAGTATAGAAATATCGTATGTGACGAGAGATATCAATTCTCGTGATTACAGGGTTTACATATGCGAGTGCGAGAAAGAAATGCGCGTCTCTCTATCACTAGATAGTGGAGTAGACCTAAGATCAGCTGTGGATTTGAAGAAGGGCCGAGGTATTTGTGAGGGCATGAGTTATGTGCAACTAAGGGCGAGAGTTGTGTGGCGGTGACATCGGACCGTGAGATCGGACTGTGCGAGTGTGAGTGAAAGAGATGTGCGAATGAGCGGGCGACGTGTGGTAGTGAGAAGTAAGGTGTGTGTCAGTGTAAGCGAGTAGTTGACTCACGAGCAGGTCGTGCGCGTCGTGCGGCGCGCGCGGCTTGAGGCTGCACATCATGTTGACGACGCGGCGCGTCTCGAGGTCGCGCGGCTCGGGCGAGGCGGGCGCGCTCTCGGCCGCGCGCTCGCACGGCGACGCGGCGCGCCGCCCGCCCCACGCGTACGCGGTCAGCGGGTAGATGCCGTATCTATAACGATATACGATCACGTCACTAAACCAGCAACCAACTACCTAGGTGTGTCCATAACATGAAGCTTATTACATTGCCGATCTTATTGCAGCACATGCGTTACGTCGGGACAGGGAAGGGGACGACGAGGGAGCGCCGTTGCGTGTTTGCAGTTGTTTACAGCGCTATAAATTTGAAAAATATTCCGCGTTGTTGATATCATCCGATAATAACGTGACGATATCAACCGTGGCCCAAATCGAACACAAGGATACCATCGTCGAAACGTATAGTGCATATTGTACTCGAGAGGGTGAGCTTCCTTCCACCACGGACCATGTGGTAACCGCGTGTACATAGTGTAGTATAGTATCGTGAACTACAACATACAACATACTACACCGGCTCTACGACTACATAGCATCGTAATTTGAAACTATCAACGTTTTGCTTTTGTCTATAATGCCAGTAGAATGAGTTTGTTAAACTCTTAGAGAATGATGGATGCAGTTAGATGGTGGTTCACTACGAGCTCGGCGATTAAGTAAGACATCACGAGGAAACCTGCATGTGTAAGCGGTAATATCTATATTTCGAAGACACGATATCCGGCAATGGCCCTCTAAAGAGGCCCTATGTATTGTTCAGGTCTAACTGTTGTTGCAGGTTTATTTATTTATTTATTTAAACTTAAAAAAGGGATACAAAGGGCGGACTTGATGCTTTGAGGCCCTCTCTACCAACTCCACCCGTGGCGTGGAGTGATTTTAATAGGTTTAGTACATATATTGAAAAATCTTAAACAAAAAGTCATAATTAAAAATAAATCTACTAATAAAAAAGTAACATACGATATAACAATACGTAAATACAAAAATAAATATGTAACACGTCATGTGTCGACCAGACTAGCTAACCATATTAACATGACATCTTTACGTGGTGTCCCCGTAGCAGCCTTCTAAATATACCATGTTCTTATAACATCGGACAGGAAGTTTCGGAGTCTTGTGGTCCGGTGAACGGTGAAGGAATAATAAAATAAAAAAAAATCCAATCTCACTTGACGTCCTCGACGAACTTCTCCAGCTTCTCGGCATGCGGCTGCAGGTCGCGCGCGGCCAGCTCGGCGCGCTGCCCACCGCGGACGCACCAGGCCAGCGCCGCGCCGCCGCCGCACACCTCGTCCGTTATCGTCTCCGACACGTTCGCTGTGCACGCAACAGTACGTTATCACAGCCTTCCCCGTACATCGCCATAAGAGCACGATCCCGCACCGCGTGCATCCATCGACTTCCCGCAAACTTGCATAGGTCGTCGCTCTATCTGCGACTGCCATTCCAAGTTAGTCAATCGAGAACCTTTCCTCCCCATCGTTTATCTGTACCATGAGCTATATGTTCACCGAATGGCCATGTATACCATTGATATACCATTGACCCTTCACCTAGCTTATCTCTTAAGCTACATCGGTGAACCACCGTTCTATTGCAGATATCGGGCTGCCCAACGCAAATTACAACGTGTCTGTACGCATGTTAAAATTATAACGCTTCTTATTGCATATAGTGAGTCTTGTCATGGAGGACTCCTTGTCAGCAAGCTAATCTCCTCATCGCGGCGGACGCACGTGACGACGATAGCACGCAATTATCAATTCGTTGACTTTAATTGTGCGTGTAATTATTTATTTTATTTGAGGTAAACTACACTTTTCATTTGTGCAATTTCTCATGTTAATATTTGTGTTCAGTGTGTAAGAGCCGGCCCTACACCGCACGACTCGCAATAGTTAGAACTCCTTTATAAAACTATGTTTTTTACCCATTTAAAAAAACCCAAAAGAATGCTAAGGATAATTAATATTAACATTAGCAACGTCGTCGCTCACAACTACAAACTAAACTGCGCGACTCGCAATAGTTAGAACTCCTTTATAAAACTATGTTTTTTACCCATTTAAAAAAACCCACAAGAATGCTAAGGATAATATTAACATTAGCAACGTCGTCGCTCACGACTACAAACTAAACTGCGCGACTCGCAATAGTTAGAACTCCTTATAAAAACTATGTTTTTACCCATTTAAAACCCAAAAGAATGCTATGATAATATTAACATTAGCAACGCCGTCGCTCACAACTACAAACTAAACTGCGCGACTCCGCAATAGTTAGAACTCCTTTATAAAACTATGTTTTTACCCATTTAAAAACCCACAAGAATGCTAAGGATAATTAATATTAACATTAGCAACGTCGTCGCTCACGACTACAAACTAAACTGCGCTGACTCGCAATAGTTAGAACTCCTTTATAAAACTATGTTTTTACCCATTTAAAAACCCAAAAGAATGCTAAGGATAATATTAACATTAGCAACGTCGTCGCTCACAACTACAAACCAAACTGCGCGACTCCGCAATAGTTAGAACTCCTCTTTATAAAACTATGTTTTTACCCATTTAAAAACCCACAAGAATGCTAAGGATAATATTAACATTAGCAACGTCGTCGCTCACAACTACAAACTAAACTGCGCGACTCGCAATAGTTAGAACTCCTTTATAAAACTATGTTTTTTACCCATTTAAAAAAACCCAAAAGAATGCTAAGGATAATATTAACATTAGCAACGTCGTCGCTCACAACTACAAACTAAACTGCGCGACTCGCAATAGTTAGAACTCCTTTATAAAACTATGTTTTTTACCCATTTAAAAAAACCCACAAGAATGCTAAGGATAATATTAACATTAGCAACGTCGTCGCTCACGACTACAAACTAAACTGCGCGACTCGCAATAGTTAGAACTCCTTTATAAAACTATGTTTTTTACCCATTTAAAAAAACCCAAAAGAATGCTAAGGATAATATTAACATTAGCAACGTCGTCGCTCACAACTACAAACTAAACTGCGCGACTCGCAATAGTTAGAACTCCTTTATAAAACTATGTTTTTTACCCATTTAAAAAAACCCACAAGAATGCTAAGGATAATATTAACATTAGCAACGTCGTCGCTCACGACTACAAACTAAACTGCGCGACTCGCAATAGTTAGAACTCCTTTATAAAACTATGTTTTTTACCCATTTAAAAAAACCCAAAAGAATGCTAAGGATAATATTAACATTAGCAACGTCGTCGCTCACGACTACAAACTAAACTGCGCGACTCGCAATGGTTAGAACTCCTTTATAAAACTATGTTTTTTACCCATTTAAAAAAACCCAAAAGAATGCTAAGGATAATATTAACATTAGCAACGTCGTCGCTCACAACTACAAACTAAACTGCGCGACTCGCAATAGTTAGAACTCCTTTATAAAACTATGTTTTTTACCCATTTAAAAAAACCCAAAAGAATGCTAAGGATAATATTAACATTAGCAACGTCGTCGCTCACAACTGCAAACTAAACTTTTCATACTCGTGCCAGGTTCACGACAACAGTCGTAAAAGCTTAGTCACACTACTAGATTTCTTTTAAAGAAAAGAAGAAAAAAACATCGCATTCGCATCAACGATGTTTAGTTTAATAGAGCGTACCCAAAACCATTGGGCTATTGATGCCTTTGTTGTTTTAATTTATCTTATGTAAACAATCTAAATTTATATTTACTTGTAAACATTGTGAATAAACAATTTGTTAGTATAGGAAGCTATGACGCAAGCCGACGAGTTTTGTTTTTATAGTTTTGAGGATGACAATCCCCATCCTCGATGGGGAATCACAATGCAGAAGTCTACTACCGCTGCTTGAAACAAATTGCAGCGTAGCTGTACCCATATTCAAATATATATGTATATAATATATATATATATATATATATATATATATATATATATATATATATATATATATATATATATATATATATATATATATATATATATATATATATCTAGTACGGCCATTAGTTCTGTTACAAATGAAAATGCATTTTTTTTTAATGAAGTAATGTAATATTATTAAAATTTATACCTACTTATTTATTACTCCAGCAAATAATAAAAAAATATTCTATTCGAAATGGCCACCTTTTTGGCCTTTAATCTGTTTGGCCACGAATCTATGGATTTACGCACTGTTTCCAAGGGAAATTTCGTCACTGCTTGCTCCAAAGATTTTTTAAGAGGCTCAATGTCGCCGTGTAGTTTAGAACCACGTCCTCTAAAACTGACCATAATTTGAAATCTAAAGTCCGGAACGTTAGTTTCAAGCCAGGCTTGGGTAGTTCGTGCTTTGTAACCAGGTGTCCTGCTGGAAAGTCCATGGTATATTTTAAAAAGTGTATTGCTGAGAGGTTTCACAACCTGATTCAAGACCGCCTGACCTGATATACTTTGGCTGAAGTTTTTACTCCTTTTTCACAAAAATGTAGTTTTGTGACTCCTTGATAAGACACGCCCCACCAAACCATCACTGACGCAGGATGATGACCACGTTGTACCTTTCCGATCACTTGAGCAGCTTCTTTAGAACTGTGAACGTACACTTTGTCATTTTGCTTATTGTAGTGTTCTTCAATCGTGAAAAGGGCGTTTTGATCGATCCACTCTCTTTAATTGTAAAGATTGATTTAGTGCATGTCCTGTATATCGACGATAAGCACCGAGCTTCAGGTCTTGTTTTATAATACGAATACAGAGTCGTAGCGGGAATCTTCATTTCACGCGATAAGATTTTTTGCTTACTAATGATGTTTCGACGAATTCTGGCTTTAACAGCATTAACAGCCTTTGTAGTTCTAACAGCACGCGGCCGAGGAGATGTTGTTGTATCTGTTGATAGTACGATATACAAACATACGGCTGATACCAAGCTTTTGAAGTGTCTAGAATATGACCGACGGCTCCATAACCACTTTGTACAAGGCGATCACTGAAATCTTATTTTCTTTAACACCCCATTCCATATTGTAATTTGATAATTAACACGAAAAAATATGTGAAATGGCGCAAAATCGAAAGAAGTTTTTATAATAATATACGTGTTCCAAATTCAAAATTTAATTATTTCCATTCAAGTTCAAAAATAAGTTTTTATGTAACAGTTTTTATGGCCAGACTAGTTATATATATTGCATGTACCCTGCCGGCCAAAAGTTTAACACCGCACATAAACAACAGAATTATTCATCAATTGTAATAAAATCCCACAGGATAAATAAAAGAAATGCACATCTGCATATTCTATTGTTAGTATCGAATATTTAAAGAAGTCATTATTTTGTTTACTTTCAAGTTATTGGACAATAAACATCTATTGTTTTCAAACACCGACAAACGCTGCGCTAGAGCCAGGTGGTAGAGTCGTAATAATATTTTTATAATGTCCTCATTACTAATTACTTTGCTTTTGTTACGTATTGGTCAATAATTAGGATTATTTAGCTCCTGAAAACACGTGTTTCTGACTTATTACTACCCGAGTTTACTTTGGTTTGTTCACAAACAATCTCAATTAGTCTAAACTTGTGGTTTCTACAGTGAAGAAATCATAAAATGGGAAAAGCTCGAGAAATTAGCAGTGAAGTGCGTTCTGCCATCGTTGTTTTACATAATAAAGGCAAATCCGAAAGTGAGATTGCTGAAGCTGACAACTGAAGTTATCGAAGACTTGTGTTCATGGCACAATAACTCGATACAGGGACACAGGCAGTTTTCAAGATCGTCCACGCATGGGAAGGCCGGGCCGTGCTACCACATCTAGTGAAGATAATTTCATTGTTGTTACCAGCAAGCGAACTAGACGCTTAACAGCACCAGAAATCCGCGTTGAAGTAAACAAAACCCGTGTTAAACCTTTATTATTGACTACCGTAAAACGGCGACTGAGAGATGAGAAGTTGTATGGGCGAACAGAATCCACTTTTCGTCACACGTAACAATTCGGTTCAAAATTCTTTCATTTGTGTGCCTGTTAGCAACGCGAGGCAGGTCTCAACGGGTTCGTTGCGCTGGTGATCGTGGGGCTATCAAGTTTTTTTACCTTGCCAATTTGTCGCAAATGGACCAATATTGTTTTGATGTTAATATCAAAAGCTGCTGCTAGCTCGGATGTAGATTGAGTATTATCAGCTTCCACAATCGCCTTTAAATCATCATTGTCGACCAAAGTGTCCGGACGACCACGGGGTTCATTTTTGAAATCAAATTTCCAGAACGGAACCGGGCAAACCAATAACGAGTTGTGCATTCGTTTGTAAAGTTCTCTTCGTAAACGTTGTTGATGTTACGTGCCTTTTGTGCCGCGTTGATGCCACGATGGAACTCATATTCCATAATTACACGAATTTTATAAGTATAGAAAAATTAACGTAATGAAAATACTAAGCTAATCAATAAACAAAAGTCTGACTTTGTAAAAATAATGTCATGTTTTTAAAACAAAATTAATTTGAATTTAGAATTCATAGCCAATCAAAACTTTTTTTTGGTTTGAATGACCAATACTGAAGAACGGCAATTTCTTAGGTAAAGACCTAATATATATAATCATATTTCGCTGTACAAATCTCTGTTGTAAAAATATACTTTTATTGTCTAAATGTCTTATATTAATTAAGTAATAAATTAGCCCTTAAGACACAAGGCACTTAATTTTATACCTTTAGTGTCAAAATATCCTGATTAAATATTCATCAAGGATAAAGAAGACATTCGCTTAAATAATTCCTCGGGATCCGGTGGACTGTGCGGTCAGTTATCATAGTTACAATGCAAAAACAAGATATTTCTTACTTTCTTTTTGTGTGAGTATTCCTGTTGGTCCAGAGACCTCTACAGCCTTATCTAATTAGACTCGCGAGTATGATATTTCAAAGTTTACGCCTTACAATTGAAAACGATCGCGTGGCTCTCTAATTATGTAAGGGGTAATGATAAGATGGTAATATGGTACATCCACCCGCAATCAAAGATTCAGGATATACATTCGCTGTCACACGGTCTACAGTGGAATTTTCTCTACATGAGCCTACGCACATCGCAGTCTCGCCTTATATGACGGCAGGGGGTGAAGTCACCTGTTCCTCGCACTCATCACACGAAACACAGCCGCTTTAAACTATTATTTTATGCTATGTACTTATTCTGTGAGTGCGTAGTCTGGCTCTTCCAGGTAAAGTGATTATTGACGTCTTTTGTCTAAAATACGTTTCATTTAGTATTTGGATGCCGATGCCGAAAAAAGAAAGAAATCTAAGAGCGCTACGTTACTAATATCCCCGTTGACCACTCTGAGCTTATATGCTTGTGCTAAGACATGGTTCACGAAAATAATCGAATGACGGATTCCAAGTTTCACAGACAATACTCTAACTCTAAACCATCGGACTAATGGCGCTTAGTTCCTTATTTTATCTTTGTATCTATCTAATCAACTTAAAACATATATCTGATATAAGAAACGTACCGGTCGTGTTCACAAGTGTGTGCGCCGCCAACAACTTCAGAGAGTGAACTTCGAAGAGTAAAGGATGGAAGAGGAGTTCCCTCGCCGTGGGCCTCTTCGCGGGATCCTTATTTATACACCTGCAAACACGGAGTGCGATATATGAGATTCATAATTCCTCGTTGTTTGGAAACAGCGTTTGTAATGATGCAAGGAAGACTTACCGAGTACTGATCGCAAAACAGTAGCAGACGGGAGAAGAAGGCGTTCTCATCAGCCTTTTTCCCCCGTCGGATTCCCGTAGCGGGTGACCTGAAAAGTACCTGTATATGAAGTCCTTCTGCCTTGGCTCTTCTAAAGATTCAACCGTCCTTATGATGTGCTCCTCCGTTACATGGCTGCCCGAGTCACCGTTGCCCTGAATCTCAAGAGCTGCAGTTTCCAGCGCGCACATTCCGAATGAGTAGATATCCATTGCGGGCGTCACCATTTGCGATGCTGATACGGGGGAAATAAAGTTGCAATAAATACGAGTCACTACGTAGTTCCACCTGCTACAAAATCCTTGGCAATATTCCCATCACCCTTCCACATAGAGAGAAAGTCGAAACAAGAATCTAGCAGTCTGAACTGAAATAGTATCAAACATAAGTTGAAGATGTGGAAATAGATAAAACGAAGAGTTTGACAATTAAAACTAAAAGCACCAGATATGAATGTGGAAGAAGCGAACGTTAAGGCAAGGATCTGAGCAAGGGAAACTGTGTGTTCGTTTCCGAGTATGCCTGTGAAGCTAATGAACTTACATCCGTATTCGGGGGCAATAAGGTGCATGTTCCTCATGTTCTCCCGGCAAGTCTTGACGTGGTGGTGGATGGCGTCCGGCGCCACCGAGCCGATCTTGACGAGGCCGTTGTGTTGTATGAAGATGGTGTCGCAGGTGAGGTTGCCATGAACGATGGGCGGCACGCACCCGTGGAGGTAGCTGTGGGGGTTGACGATACACGTGTTCATTTTCGCAAAGCCAAAACCATTCTAGAGACACTGCCATCTCGATTTGACTTATTGTAATTTATGGTAAGAACATTCATTTTCAAATATTATTTTTGATAAACTATAGATATTTATTTCATTAATTAAACTGCCACTGAAATACATATGAAATATATAAAATAAATATATATATTTATTGATTTATTATGAATTTTGTCTAATTATTATTAACAATTAAATATGTAACAACATTACTTAGTTGTTAGTTAATTACGGTAATATACACACACAGCGTATAGCGTTTGGCTGCAGTCACGCGGTACGCCTACAGATTTTTATATATTCTTTAGATATACCGGTTTCCTCACGATATTTTCTTTTTCCACAAATCTTTGATCTATTTCGATGATGAAGATGGTCCCATAATGCAGAAGCCAGGTACGATAGATTAGTGTTGTGTGAATATCCCGTGTTCTATATGCTGCAGCTGAGCTTCCTTCGATCTTTATTACACACTCCATACATCGGAGGGAGGGGGAGGGGAGGGTAACGGCGAGTGCCTCTGCAGTTGCTCAAATGATTACGGCACCATAATACATCCGGCGTAGATGAAGTGTTCATCATCAATTCTGGAATATAAGAGATTTAGTTACCTGAGCGCAGACAGTATCTGCGTGCACCATCTCTTCCACGCCTGCAGGGGCAGTCGCTTCACGTTTCGTTTGGTGCGTTTCAAAACTGCTTCAGTGACCCGCAAGACGAGACTTGCGTATGTCATTATGGGTCGGATGCACGCTTTGTAAAGTGTAATTTTATTACGCAGGACATTTTGCTATTTTTATTAAGTAACGGGTGCAAACGACCTAGGACGAACGCTGCTCGATTCCGTACGCGGTTGACATGCGGACCGAAGGTGAGTCTTTCATCTAATGTGACGCCTAAGTATTTGACTGTCTTTTCCCAGGGATTGACGATCAAATAACTCTATAGTTTGAGATGCGGCGTTTTGTTGCGCCGAGAGAAGTAAATGGCTGCACTTTTGGTGGGTTAACCTCGATCCTCCATTTCCGAAACCATTTCCCTAAGGTGTTGGCTGCAGATTGGAGGCGTTTACAAATAGCGTCTGGTTTAAATCCAGACACGTAGAGGCCGATGTCATCGGCGAAAAAGGCTAGCTCTACACCGCGAGTGCGCGGTATGTCGTTGGTGTAGAGTGTGTATAAAGTAGGACCTAGGACAGAGCCTTGTGGTACTCCGGCACAAATGGGTGAACTCGAGCGCGTTCCCTCGACGCGGTAACGAAAGGTTCGATTTCGAGAAAATCTCGTATGATAAGTACGAGTCGATCTGGCACACCGAGCTCATATAGTTTGTATATGAGCCCGTTGTGCCAGACCTTGTCGAAAGCTTTCGCCACGTCGAGAAAAAGTGCTCCAGTTTGGTAGCCCTGAAGAAATTTACAGAGGATGTGCTCCGTGATGCGGTGCACTTGATGTGCATGAGTGTTGGGTGCGAAACCCGAACTGCTCATTGATTGGCAGCCCTCGGACAGCATGAAGTCCTTGAGGCGGGTGAGGATGAGCCTTTCATATACCTTACCCAAGACTTTGAGTAGGCTTATGGGTCGATAGGCTGATGGATCGGTTGGATGTTTTGAGGGCTTGAGAATCCCTATGACATCGGCTTCCTTCCAGGTGTTCGGGAAGGTGCCTGGATATGGCCGCGTTGTAGATTATCACCAGTAGGTGTAAATGGACATGGGCAGGAGTTTCATCGCCTTGTTGGTGATACCGTCGGGGCCGGGAGCCTTGCGTGGTCGCAGGTTTTAATTATGGACTCAACTTCGGTGCATGTAACTTGAGTGACGGAATCGCGAGGTGGTTCCTTACTCCTCCGGTCGACCTCGCTGTTAACCATTTCAAGGTGAGCGGCGTCGATCGGTAGGGTGCCTGGTGAGCATTGAGCTCGAGATTGTCAGCCAGACATTCGGCTTTCGTCTAAGAAGGCGGTTTATTAGGACGCTAAAGGGAGGCATTGTTTGGGCGGTGCCCCTTTAGGATTTGGGGAAGTCGCCAGTAGGCGAGATGGGAAGGTTCGATGTTGAGAGGTGATTATCCCACCGATCGTTCCTATACTGGGCTATGCGTGATCGGACTTCACGCTGAAGGGTACGTAGCACCAGCCGGTTACTTTCAGTGGATATAAGTCGTGGGCACGAGTCGCCGCATTCTTGCGCCTCATTAGGTCCTTTATGTCGTTTGGCAGGGTCCATCGGTGGTCTTCCACCGAGGAACCTGCCTCGAACGATTACGGTCTGGATGTGCCTTAGTGAGGGCATGAACTGCGAGGTTCGTGTCGTTGACTGAAGATATGTTCCTAGGAATAGCATCTAGGTGCGGTGATGTGGCTTCCCTCAGGGCGTTCCTGAGTCGGTGCCAGTCTACAATGGTTTTGGTGGAGGGTGAGGTTGGGGCGGAGGGCCCTAACCGAAGAAGAACGGGCGATGATCGGAAGCGAGCTCATGGATTACCTCTATGCCTTGGAAGGCGAGATTGATGTTCTTACAGATGGCAATATCAAGCACGTCCGGTGCGTGACCCAATATGTATGGAAAATGGGTAGGCGTAGTAGGCGCTACGACGTCGAAGTCGAGTGCGTCGCTTAGCGAGTCTAAAGCCAACCCCGGGGTTGATTTTAGTTGCATTCCACCGAGTGTGCTTGCTTTTGAAATCTCCTGCCAAAATGACTGAGTTTCCAAGGAAAGGAGCGCCACGAAGTCGCTTCGTAATACTTGTGCGTCACGTCTGCAAGGCAGGTAGACGGACGCGATTGTGATGGGGGCGTGGCCGGTCATGGCTAGCTGACAGACCGAGGCTTCTAGGAAGGTTAGGTTGGCGTATCGACGGGCACGCAGTGCAAGGACTTTATAGTAGATGAGAGTTCCGCCATTAGCGGCGGAAGTTCTATCATTCCTAATGATGTTATAATTCGCGATGTTGGGATTGCGAGTGTGCGGTTTGAGGAATGTCTCTTGCACCAGGAGCACGTCGATTCTGGTGATCGCGAACAAAATTGAAGATTTCGTCGCGTTGATTATTAATACCGTTCGCGTTAAAAAATGCGACGTTAAGGGAACGCGGTTTTACTCTGCCGTTATAAAGGCCCTATGCTTGAAAATTGACGATGGCTGACACTTCATGTTGGTAGCGCATTGTGGCAGCAATCCTGATTTCGGGCTTGCCATTGAGTCCCTTAGGGCTTTTGCAAGGGCTGAGACGTCGGCGCCGTTGAAAACGGCGGCGAAGCGACACACAAGGTCGAGGTCGCTTTCGTTAACCGGCCGTCCGGCTGATGGAGGGGGCTGCTCAACCGGTTGAGCGACGGTCACTACGCCAGTAGGAGTTTAATAGAGCCAGAGGACGTAGAGGACGAACAGGAGTGAGAATAGGCGCGGGAGCGGCGATCGGTGTAGCTACCTTAGGTGCGACTTTAAGTGCCGGGCGTTTCGGCTTGGGAGCCTTTGGGCAGCCAAGGTAATTGGCTGTGTGTCCCTCTGAGTTGCACAGGACACATGCGGGGGGCCCGAAGGCAGCCAAAAGGGCCTTGTCCTTGGGTCTCGGACAGTCGGTGGTGCCATGGTCACCCAGGCACTTTACGCATCTGGGTTTTCCGAAGCAGTTGCGAGCAGAGTGGCCATATAACTGGCATTTGTGGCACTGGCCCGGAGGGCCATTTTTATGAGGGCGCTCTATTGTGAGCCCAGAAAGGTGGCACGGTCTCGTGGCTCTCTAATTATGTAAGGGGTAATGATAAGATGGTAATACGGTACATCCACCCGCAATCAAAGATTCAGGATATACATTCGCTGTCACACGGTCTACAGTGGAATTTTCTCTACATGAGCCTACGCACATCGCAGTCTCGCCTTATATGACGGCAGGGGGTGAAGTCACCTGTTCCTCGCACTCATCACACGAAACACAGCTTTAAACTATTATTTTATGCTATGTACTTATTCTGTGAGTGCGTAGTCTGGCTCTTCCAGGTAAAGTGATTATTGACGTCTTTTGTCTAAAATACGTTTCATTTAGTATTTGGATGCCGATGCCGAAAAAATAAAGAAATCTAACAGCGCTACGTTACTAATATCCCCGTTGACCACTCTGAGCTTATATGCTTGTGCTAAGACATGGTTCACGAAAATAATCGAATGACGGATTCCAAGTTTCGCAGACAATACTCTAACTCTAAACCATCGGACTAATGGCGCTTAATTCCTTATTTTATCTTTGTATCTATCTAATCAACTTAAAACATATATCTGATATAAGAAACGTACCGGTCGTGTTCACAAGTGTGTGCGCCGCCAACAACTTCAGAGAGTGAACTTCGAAGAGTAAAGGATGGAAGAGGAGTTCCCTCGCCGTGGGCCTCTTCGCGGGATCCTTATTTATACACCTGCAAACACGGAGTGCGATATATGAGATTCATAATTCCTCGTTGTTTGGAAACAGCGTTTGTAATGATGCAAGGAAGACTTACCGAGTACTGATCGCAAAACAGTAGCAGACGGGAGAAGAAGGCGTTCTGATCAGCCTTTTTCCCCCGTCGGATTCCCGTAGCGGGTGACCTGAAAAGTACCTGTATATGAAGTCCTTCTGCCTTGGCTCTTCTAAAGATTCAACCGTCCTTATGATGTGCTCCTCCGTTACATGGCTGCCCGAGTCACCGTTGCCCTGAATCTCAAGAGCTGCAGTTTCCAGCGCGCACATTCCGAATGAGTAGATATCCATTGCGGGCGTCACCATTTGCGATGCTGATACGGGGGAAATAAAGTTGCAATAAATACGAGTCACTACGTAGTTCCACCTGCTACAAAATCCTTGGCAATATTCCCATCACCCTTCCACATAGAGAGAAAGTCGAAACAAAAATCTAGCAGTCTGAACTGAAATAGTATCAAACATAAGTTGAAGATGTGGAAATAGATAAAACGAAGAGTTTGACAATTAAAACTAAAAGCACCAGATATGAATGTGGAAGAAGCGAACGTTAAGGCAAGGATCTGAGCAAGGGAAACTGTGTGTTCGTTTCCGAGTATGCCTGTGAAGCTAATGCACTTACATCCGTATTCGGGGGCAATAAGGTGCATGTTTCTCATGTTCTCCCGGCAAGTCTTGACGTGGTGGTGGATGGCGTCCGGCGCCACCGAGCCGATCTTGACGAGGCCGTTGTGTTGTATGAAGATGGTGTCGCAGGTGAGGTTGCCATGAACGATGGGCGGCACGCACCCGTGGAGGTAGCTGTGGGGGTTGACGATACACGTGTTCATTTTCGCAAAGCAAAAACCATTCTAGAGACACTGCCATCTCGATTTGACTTATTGTAATTTATGGTAAGAACATTCATTTTCAAATATTATTTTTGATAAACTATAGATATTTATTTCATTAATTAAACTGCCACTGAAATACATATGAAATATATAAAATAAATATATATATTTATTGATTTATTATGAGATTTGTCTAATTATTATTAACAATTAAATATGTAACAACGTTACTTAGTTGTTAGTTAATTACGGTAATATACACACACATCGTATAGCGTTTGGCTGCAGTCACGCGGCACGCCTACAGATTTTTATATATTCTTTAGATATACCGGTTTCGTCACGATATTTTCTTTTTCCACAAACTTTGATCTATTTCGATGATGAAGATGGTCCCATAATGCAGCAGCCAGGTACGATAGATTAGTGTTGTGTGTTCTATATGCTGCAGATGAGCTTCCTTCGATCTTTATTACCACTCCATACATCGGAGGGGGGGGGGGGAGGGTACTTTTGTACTGAGGGATTTATTTACCTGAGCGCAGACAGTATCTGCGTGCACCATCTCTTCCACGCCTGCAGGGGCAGTCGCTTCACGTTTCGTTTGGTGCGTTTCAAAAACTGCTTCAGTGACCCGCATGACATGTACTCCGTTATGAATATTACCTGGCGAATAAGAGACAGATTTTTTTAAAACAAATTAGATGTGACAAAAGAGCACACAGTTCCGGACAGTGATGACTGCAGTCCATCTAGATGCTTAGTTCCCAAAGTGGCCCCCCAGGGGTCCACGGGAGACTGAAAGGGGGTCTACGTTGGCGTGACAAAAAATGGAGGTTCACAATTCGTATGCGGGACCCACGAAAATAGTGTAAAAGCTTTCGATAGTGAAGAACTAATGTAGGCAGATAATATTTGAAGAAGCTAAGCGACTATTAATTGTAAAAACTTGCATATTTCATATTTTTTGTCAAGTTTTGGGCATATGCTAGAAATGTAGCTGCAGGTGGTCCACCGGAATCATCCAAATTATGAAAATGGTCTATGAGAAAAAAAGTCTGGGAACCTCTGATATAGATCTATTCTCAACAAGGATTCAGGATGCATACCTATTAACACCTCTGTGGGAATTGAGTCCTTTGGATCAAGACTATCACCATACGAAGCAGCGTTATTGTGGTGCTACTAGCGTGTGTAGATTATGCTCACCCTTGGTTTATCGTTGTGTGTGTCGGTCCAGTAGCGGTGGAACTTGACAATGTTGGGATGCTCCAGCCTCGTGAGGTTGTCGAACACCATTTGTATCTTGTCCTCCTGCGCCTTGAAGTTCTTGCGCTCGGAGAACTGCACCTCATTCCACACCACCTCCACACCCTCCTCGGTGTCCATCGCGAGGTGTGCGCAGTCGATTCCTGGGACATCGCGCTGCTCTACCTGAAAAATTAAAATGAGTATGATTCAGACATAGCTTTAACAGGTGGCGCTTGAGACACTGGAGAAGATATGGTTTCTTTTTTATAATAATAAGTGTGACAAAAGAGCACACAGTCCATCTGACTGTAAGTGACCCATTCATACTGCTGCAAGGAACTGGCTACTCGCTCAAACTAAAGTAACTAAATCGATTTGATTTGGTCCGGTTGGAACATGAGTGGGTCGGCTCGACTGAGGAAGGAGCACGCCCTCACAGAATATTAACGTAAACTAGAACCATGGCGCTACTGTGTTTCGTACGGGCAGTGTAGAGATCGGAACCAGTGACAGAAAACGGGGCATTCCATGTCATTGCTCGGGGCTGATAACGCGTGTTCAACTCGACGCAATGATGACGATGTATGTCGACTTCATGATCATACTGCAGATGCATAGTCACCCTTGAGGACTGAGATGGAATGCCTCATCACCAGTGATAAAGGTCTCCCTACACTTACCAGATAAAACACACCAGCTTTATGCTGCTATTTGACACTGGTATTCTGGCAGGGTCCTACCCCGGTCGAGCTGGACCCATTCATTCTGCAAACTGCAGCATAGCTCTACCACTGTTATACTGTAAATGTAATCACTTACCATCAGGTGAATTATATGCTCGTTTAATATTATAAAACACACACAACGATCTTTTGACCTTCAAATGCACGACAATCACTTTAAATTAGCGATGAATGTCCCACCTAGTGCTGGAGCAATCATTCACTTGGAACCCTCATTGTGGATTTAAAGTGACTAATATTAAACGAGAAGGCAGCGCGGAACCAGGAACTCGTTCACTTCGACTTACTGACCAATATCTTTTAGGGTATAATATTTGTTTAACTGTAGTAATAGTAGTTTATTGCCATTAACAAAATAGTCATAAAATTTTAATCCATATACTGGACAACTGGTAAACTTTTTGTAAACAAATGGAATGTTTGTTTTTAATTTGTAATTCTAAAAAACTGCAACTAGTTAAGTTTCTTGCCACTTCTCTAGCAGCTGCCTTCCGAAGCGGTGGTAGAGCCCTAGGAGCGATCTTGACGATTCATAAGTCTTTATCTTCTTGAATAATGCTGCTTTTGTTTTGGTTTGATTTTTATTAATACGTGAAAATAGAAAATTGTTGTACCGTTTTTATAGTATTTATAAAACTTAAATCTTGCGAAAAGTTTGCATAAAACATAAAAATTATGTGTTTTGATCACGTTCATGGCTGTATGAGCTTAGATCCCCATGTCTTCCCCGCACAGCAGAATAATAGAAAAAAAAAGTTATGCAAACAAACCCACTCGTAGTTACAATTTCTTTTGTTTCGAATGGAATTTATTTGTTGAATTATTTACTTTTAAGGAATTTTATGTTTAATTTTTGTAATCGGGTTCCCTATGCTACTTCGCCGCCCTTTCACTCTTCTGCTGTAGCTAATATTAATAAATACAATAAGAGGATATACGGTATGGATTGTATGTACATATACTAAAATATATTTACAATACCTATATTATACCGTACCTTACCATTATATATATAATAAAAAAGTGTACAAAATCACTCACTTGCTTACTAAAAAAAGTAAAAGTTTTTTTAGGAAGTAAGTGATTGCTGCGGCCCACGATATTGTTGGCATCCTCGAAAACGAATCGTAAATCGCATAGGAATAAGATGGTACACCTCGTCACCCGGTTCAACCCGGTGAAACTGTAAAAGCCCTGGGGCTAACAGAAGCCATCAGCCCGAAAAAAAAAAAACTCGTCACCAGTAATAAGGGTCTCCGGAACCCTACACACACCAGATGACATACCAGCGTTATGCCGTTAATTAACGCTGTTATGAAGGGCGTAGTTCTTCCCTGTCGGTTTCATTTAGACAGAAGCTAAAAACTTATTAAAATACAATAACGCGAGTTGTTCAGAATATTAAATCTCAATTAAATACAATATAATATGCTTACACCTCAATACTTATCTCAACGGCAGGCCAAGATATCGATTTTGGTTATATTAAAATATATCACATTAATCGGATCTCAGTATCGATTATGTTAAACCGACAACCTTATCTATCACCATCAAAACGTCCGAGAGAAAGAAAGCGGAGAAGAGGACAACAGTACAGCGCTCGGAGCACCGTGCATAACATTCTCTCAGCCTATTCTCCGTCCCTTTTCTTTTCTTTCGGCGATTTTCAAAATATCTACACTAAAAAAATTGATAAAATAAAATTTATACAATATAACCTATTGGAATCGACGTATCGGCGATCGATACAGACATTACCATAATTCAGATATCAGTAAATCGATAAAATATCCAGTGTAGAAAATTCATAAATAACAATTCGCGCAAAGTCTTTTGTAAATTTTAATTAAATACGTAATACTGTCATCATTACCAGTAAATATAACGTGAAAAAGTTCAGCTTAATATTTATTAACATACTCTTCATCAGCTCGACTTCCATGTATATTTGCCGCCTGGTGTAGTGCTGAGAGTACCTAGTCCACTGCGTCGTAAGTATCCACGATTCGACCATATTTGTGCATCACAAATTTTTTTCGCGTCTGAGTGTGTTGTATGTTTATCCAGTTTCCCTGATACTGCATGTTAATGCGTCTCCGATCTCATTGCACATCGGAACAGGCAAGGTGACGACGAGCGAGTGGGCTTACGGCACTATACAATATTCCGCGCAGCTGATGTCGTCTGCCAATAAGCAGAAGATATCACCAGGAGGGCATCATCACGTATGTACGTAATGGAATCTTTCAATTCAGTTTCCATCCACTTCCAAACGTGTGAACAATCTGATATTTTGCAGATGTGTTAAGAATCGATGACAATACAATAAATACCATTACTATAGCGTGTTTTTATAGTTATTTTAAATTGAAAATTATTAATACTAATGTATTTCTATTAATATATTCGTAATCGATTGAAAAAGAATCGTGGTAGCTCAGTGTCTAAGTGCTCGCTATAATTAGCGGTACGTGAGCAAACATGAGTTCGATCCACAGTGGCGGCACCGATGATAGTGTTAATTGCAATTTTACGTGTTGATTTAGTAGGCGCTCGACAGTAAAGACAGACTGATAGTACACATGGTGAGGAAGACAAGTGATGGACTATATCCTAGCACCTTCGACTCTTTGTCGAGGATTTTATGTAGACGTCATGGACCGAAGTTATGAAGAGCTGAATTGGGTGCTCGATTGTCACTTGTAATATTATACAAAGAACCTGTATCAAAGTTCGACCTGTAAGAAACTACAGCGTCGCTCTACTTAAAGAACCCTTGATATTAATCACCTTTTGTAATCGGGTGTAGAGACAAAATAATTTCCTACAAACAAGCGTTTAAAATAGCTTCCAGTATTAAATGCTTTACGAGTTAGTCATGAGGTCGGCACATGTGGCCCACTGTTCCGTACAAAGCGTCTCTGTCCAAATATAGCTAACGATATGGTCATCTCTTTGACATATACTCTTAGCGGGCGTTTAATGTTGCCAAGGATTAAATTAAAACTTAACAGCTGTTAGTGATGAGATATATCATCTAGAGATGCGAAGATTTAAAATATATCTATAAAATATAATCCGCATGCCTACGTTAATAAGTCACGAAATATATTTAATAATAATATTAAAGTATTTTTTTAATAAATACATTTATTAAAAAAATACTTTGATATCATAGATAATGTACATTTTAAGTGAAAAAAAATTCAGACAGTGATCAATCACTGCTGTTATTAATTACAGTAAAGAAGATATATATAAATGCCACTGCTGGGCATAGACAGGCATCCCTCATGAGAGTGTTATAGCACGTGGAGCAACATGGTGGACCACAAGTGGCTCCACTGCGAATTGCCGGACTTCACATGTATTTGATTTTTTTTTCTTAAATATGCACGTTTCGTCACGATGGTTTCCTTCGCCGCCGACAACGGTTATTTTTTAATCAATTACAGTAATGTTATTCAAATCAAAAATTAATAATTATAACAATCGAAAAACCCTATTTTACTAAATACTCAACACAATTAAAAAATATCGAAATGTTAAGATGTCTTGAAAGATATCGTATATTTGTGTACATATACGATATCTTTCAAAGTTGGAGTGTGTAATTTTCAAATTTGATAAAAAAAAATCTTATTTTTTACGCACATTTTTATTAATAATAAAGGCAGTTTTATAAGAGAATTGTCCTGGGAGGGGCCTGACGCTACCGAGGGCGCCAAAGCCCGCCACAATGATGACCCCCGAGGCAATTCCATCAACATGCAAGGCAAGGAAGATCTGAACTCGTTCGTGATTAATTAATTCCATATATACACTACGGCCAATTAGTTTATTGCAATATGTTAGTTTGTGGACAGCATAAACGAGGAGAAATTGACATCGAAAAGAAATTAACAAATGTTGATAGCGTCATAGAAGATATGAAGGAATTTAAAACATTTCATGTACGAGCTGGACTCTTTGGAAAGATATGTGAACTGAGGACCACAAGGGCCCGGAACGAGTGGTACATTGGGTTCAATCCACAAACTCCTGCTTGATTACGTTTGATTATAGCTCATAAAACGTAACAACTCTAAGACGATGCGTTTGAATAAGGCTGCGTACAAATATTTCGCACATTTCAAATTATGAATTATTTATACACACGCACACGCACACATATATATATTTAAAAATGCTACTATTGGGAATAAGCGTGTTAGAACATAGATCATCAAGCGGCTCCACCGCGGATGGACGGGCTTCACACGTCTTCAAAATATACATCTTTTAATATATCCTTAATTAATAATATAGCTGGCACCGGGATTCCAACACGGTTTGCTCGTACCGTCACTAAAAAAGGGAAAAGTGAAAAGCGAGCGCTTAGATACTGAGCTGCCACGCTACCTGAGCGAATCTTATAAAACAGGAAAAACAGCATTTAAAGTCGCAAGAGCAATGCGGCTCCATTACTTGTGCACATGCGCAGATGCCATCACCGCGTCAGCGATAGACAACTAAATTGCGATGACACCGAATTAACATTAGATTTAGGCACGAGATGAAGAAACCACTAGTGGCCACGCCAGGGGTGGTGAGTCCATTGCACGCGGCGACATTCGAGCACGACATTAAACAAGTTTATTTATCTAATCGAAACAATTAAATTTTTCGTCTAAAATTTGGTCTCATTTGTTTGCTCAAAAGTCTAGCAAGCTGATGAGTCATAGGGCTGGCAGTATAGATATATATATTTTAAAAGAATTTCGTTAAAATAAGAGCATTTTTAGTTTGGGTTATCTTTAAAGTTTTTAGTAATATTGAGTATGGCTTGTTGGACAGAAAAAAATTAGCTAAGGAATATCAAATTTGACTGAGAAATATGACACGATTACTAAAGGGTTTATCACGGTGTGCCTTGTATGTGCAGGAACAGAGGTATGTAGAAAATCGTAATCACAACCGCAGTTATGAAACAAATGACAAATGTCTGTCAGAAAAACCTTTCTATTTGAAAGTTTATTTTATTAATCACAGTCAGCAATGTAACATTGAACAATTATCTTTAACAATGGTTCGCAGATCAGTAAAAGTTCGCTATCGCTGGTGTACTCTATGCCTATTTCCAGCAATGGAAGCATTTAGGTCGTTTTAAAATTCCCAAGCCGTCGGTTGCGTGTTGCCGGAGATAGGAAAGGGTAAAATTAGCCCGAGGTTGACGCGGGCGATAATTAATTGTCCATTTGTTATTCATTACGAGCTGCGATAGGAGCCGGCTGCCGGTACACCAGTTAACACACGATTGAAAACATTCATGTTAAAAGCTTTTCAAAGGCTCGTGAACCTTGAGCGATTCCCAGTGACGCTCGGTTAACTTTTTTTTTTAAATATCAACATAGTTGCTTTAATGACATGCAATCAATGTTGGAATTAATCATAAAATAGCGTACAATGTGTTAGATTATTAAACTAAAAATGATTCAGTTCACCCATAAACACCTCCCTCCATCCTCAACAAAGATTCCAGATGCATATGCGTTGTCACCCCTGGGGTCTGAAATTTTTCCAGTATATCATCATCATCTTTTAGCCCAGCCATAGTCCACTGCTGACCAACCAGACGACAACCAGGACAGAGAGACGACCTATGCAAGTTTCCGGGAAGTCATTGGATCCTGAGCCACCTTCAGAATCGTGTTTTGTTCAATTTTTGAAGGTCGTAGGTCCGAATTCATCATTGGAAAGGCTAGTTGGCGGTCGTTGGTTAAACGGAATGTTAGTAATGTTAAAAGTACGGTTATCATTCTTTATTTTAAAGAAATCTGCCATTAGACAGTTCACATGTAGTCGAAATATTCTCTTTTAGTTTGCAAACATTTTCATTGTTAAGTTTTGGTAAAATTTACTTTCCCCTAAAAACTAAGTAACTAAGCTAACTGAAAGTTAGTAGGCATAATAAAGTAGCAGCCTATATATAATAGATCCCACTGCTGGGCATGGGACTGCATTCTCTACCACGCAGCGCCATTGCAGGCAGGAAGTCTTCTCATTTCTATATTTTTTTAAAATCTATTACTTAAGTTTCTCTTAAGTACGTAAGTTTCTTCGCAATGTATTCCCATCACCGTCGAACACGTGCTAAATCAGCTAGTCAGGCTAATTAGCTGAAAAATAACTTAAACTTGATAACAACATATTGTAACTATGGCTAAGTAAAGACGCGGATAGAATAAAAAATCTTACGTTTGTCAAATTAAATTTGAATTGTTTGCACCGAATAACTTCAGTTATTTGAAATTCTTATCGAACTCTCTCACTTGGTATATTTTTAAAATGTATTTATGTCTGCGTTGCAGTAGTTTCGAAGTGATTGTTCTCGGTATGCAGTCAGCTTATTGACAGTGGGCTTTGTGAGTCTAAAAATAGCGGACTTACAGTGCGCTGCGGGCACACCGGGGCCCTGTAGTGATTGCCGGTCGCACTACGAGGAGCGTTGTGTGCAATTATGTACCATATTGTAACAGGATGTTGACGCTTCTTACTCGGCAACAGATATAAACTATGTGTAGGTATGTGACTGAGAATTTATATGAATTTGTTAAAGTAACGGTGCCAAACGAGCACACTACTCACCTGAGTTGGTGAAGTAATAACGTACGGTACCCAAGACAAGTACACTTGGGTACGACCCAAGATTAAATAAAAAAATGAATAAAACGGGAGTCATAATACTTAACGCTCCAATGTTTTTGATATTTAGTCTGGGTTTGATCAAAAATTATAAAAATTGTATATAAGGATTGGAGCATTAGATTATATATCAAATGCTGCAAATTACATCCACGGCGATACATCTTCCGGTTATTATATGATTTTTATAATCTATTATATATATATATATATATGTATATATATATATATATGTATATATATATATATTATATACCCTGCCGGCCAAAAGTTACAGACCGCACATAAACAACATAATTATGCATCAATTGTAATAAAATCCCACAGGACAAATAAAAGAAATGCACATCTGCATATTCTATTGTTAGTATCGAATATTTAAAGAAGTCATTCTTTTGTTTACTTTCAAGTTATTGGACAATAAACATCTATTGTTTTCAAACACCGATAAACTCTGCGCTAGAGCCAGGTGGTAGAGTCGTAATGATATTTTTATAATGTCCTCATTACTAATTACTTTGCTTTTGTTACATATTGGTCAATAATAAGGATTATTTAGCTCCTGAAAACACGTGTTTCTGACTTATTATTAACCAAGTTAACTTGGGTTTCTTCACAAACAATCTCAATTAGTCTAAAATTGCGCTTTCTACACAGAAGACGTCATAAAATGGGAAAAGCTCGAGAAATTAGCAGTGAAGTGCGTTCTGCTGTCGTTGTTTTACATAATGAAGGCAAATCCGAACTTGAGATTTCTTCAGAACTGAAGTTATCGAAGACTTGTGTTCACGGCACAATAACTCGATACAGGGAGACAGGCAGTTTTCAAGATCCACGTCCACGCTCGGGAACGCCGAGAGCTACCACGTCAGGTGAAGATAATTTCATTGTTGTTACCAGCAAGCGAAATAGACGCTTAACAGCACCACATATCCGCGTTGAAGTAAACAAAACCCGAGTTAAACCTTTATCATTGACTACATTAAAACAGCGACTGAGAGATGCGAAGTTGTATGGTCACGTTGCCGTTCTAAAACCTCTGCTAAGGCAGCAAAACAAGAAAAAACGGATGCAGTGGGCTCTTGCCCATCAGGATTGTACAGAAGAATATTTTAAAAAAGTGCTTTGGACCGATGAATCCAAGTTTGAACTATTCGGTTCAAAACGTATAATTTACGTTCAGATTGTGTAGTCCCAACAATCAAGCATGGTGGTGGCTCAATTATGGTTTTAGGAACTGGCGATTTGATTAAAATTGAACGAACTTTGAAAAAGGGACAGTACATCTTAGATCAAAATGCCGTTTCTTCCGGGTTGCGATAAATTGGAGATGGATTCATTTTCCAACAAGATAATGGTCTAAAGCTATCTAAAGCATAGCTCCAAATGATGTAGAGGATATTTAGAAGAGAAAGAGGCACAAGGGGTGTTAAAAAACATGTTTTGGCCTCCTCAGAGCCTAGATCTCAATCCCAACGATCTTTTGTGGGAAGAGCTTGATGGGAACGTCCGTAAACTAAACGGGGCCAATTCTCGCGAGAAGAAATGTGGAATACTTTATGCGAAATTTGGAACAATATATCACAAGAGACCATTAACAAATTGATTGCCCGTATGCCGAGACTTGTGAAAAAAGTCATAAAATGTAAAGGAGGATTTTTTGATGAAAAATCAGTTTAGCTAACTATAGCTTTTGCATGGACTGTTAATATTTCTTTACGCTTTAAAAGTATATTATTTGTCAATCAATGTTCTATTAGATGAATAAAGAGGTTAATTAAACATTTAATATTTTATAGGAGTTTTACTTTATTTTCCTACTTTAATTAAGGTGGTCTTAAACTTTTGGCCTGCAGTGTGTATATCTATATATATATATCCAACTGATCTTCGGTGTATCAGCCTTGACGAGATGTTTCTCGGGTCTTCAGGCGAAAAAACTTCATTTTTAATCTGGTTGGAGCCTTTACTTGGGTCTTTTTTAGCAACACCAACGATTAGCGTATCTTCTCTGGGAGAAGTTTTTCTTGGCCGAGCCATTTAAGAACATTTTCAATAGTTCCATGTGTTTTACAATGATCAATTGCATTAAAAACTTTCTTAACAGAACTATTTAAATGCTCAACTATTCTTCTGTACGCCCACTTATGATCTATATGTAAATTAACAATTAATTGCCCAGTTGACGCGTCACAATTGAGTTATTATGTATATTGTTTTTGTAGTAAATGATAAATCGTTGAACATATTGTTGTCCTATTTATTGTTTAATTTCAAAATAAAAACGATTGCAATGAAGTTTCTTACATAATGCCAAGGACCGTTGGTAGTGTTTCTAATTAAAAGACTATATATTTATATATATAATATATGTTCCGCTGTTAGATTCGGTAGAGGGTAGATAGAGTTGGTTAGACCGGAGAGGGGATCACAGGGCCCCCACGGATTACTGTGGAACACGGAATAACTTCGTATCATTGGAAACCGGAGACCCATTTAAACATAACGAGGTATTCCATCTCAGCCCTCAGATGACGACGCATGTGTAACTTGAATCTTTGTTGAGGACGGATGCATAGGTCATGGATCGCAGTCTTCACTTACCATCAGGTCAACTGTGTTCGATTGTCAATCTTAATATTATAAGAAATACACAAGAGTAGTCTGCGAATAAAACAGATCGGGGCCCTGTGATATCAGATAACGTCACGTTATGTTTGTACACCGCGTATGTCGTGGAGCCATGGCCTTTACAACGAGGCTCAGATTGCAATCGCAGTTATTAATAACTTTATCCTTTATAACACACGTGCCGAGTGTAAATAACACTTATAAAACATGGCACGAGTGAAGAGTTGTGTAGCCACACTGGAGTTTGTTCCCAGCTGCTGGACAATGCGTCGCCTCGACCGCGGAAGGTCTACTCACGGAATACGAACTGTGTTTCATCTGATGAGAGGCCTTTATTATTCACGAGCCATGCCATCTTAGTCCACAAAAAAAAGGATCGACAATGCATCTGCATTACGATTCCTTATCCTGGATGAATTTGGATGCCATAGGACGCGATCACGTCCCGATTGGAGGAATGTGTGCTCATTTGACACCTTCAAAACGATTATAAAAAAGTACGTTGTTTTCGATTATAAGAAAGTATCAACAAATCCTTCACAATTCTGGAACAGATTCAAAGTTCTACGACCCTTAGCAATGATTTACTAAAAATTAACCAAATTTCACGCTCTGATTTGTAATTAATGTGTGTTTTAATTACGCAGACAACGTATTAGCTGTTTGTTATATAATATTAGGGGTGACACAAGAGCACATGTTCACGCGATAAAAGTAAAATTGTTAAAAGTTCAGTGTACGAGCGCCTAGCGATAATTTCACGACGTACGAGAGAACAGAGTTCGATCCCTCCGCACTAATAAAATTGTTAATTTGATTTTTATGTACTGACTTACCGTGGTCGGCGGTGAAGATAAACATTATGTCTACGGCAAAAAAGTATCATACACATATTACAGAGTTACAGATCCTTGCTAGCTACAGAATGAATGGGTCGGCACGACGTGACGACCAAGCCTCAAATAATATCACCGTGAAGAACAAAGAGAGAATGTGTTTATTCATAACAAATCTAATAATATGATGATTTAAAAAAAGTAAATAAAGTAAAATGCTAGTCGTGACGAATCCGTATATACAACTTACAACTTAACAGAATATATATCAAAAAAAACTCCTCTGAAAAGGCAACAGCAACAAAACGCTGCTGTATTTCGTGTGGTGAGTGTCGGGGCCAGGGCACACCATTACAGGTATTCCATTTCAGTCCTCAGACGAGACCTCGCATGACATCTTGGATCTTTGTTGATGGAGGTAGAGTAATCGTTTCCCTTGCAGGTTTCCCTGTGCTCGGTGAATCTGAATTTGATGACGCCGGCATCGGCGATCCAAGTCGATTGGCTCGCGTGCCGCGCCATTATAAGCCACCGCAACTATACATTTACTGCGTGTAGCTGTACTACTATCGCAAACACGTCGCGGATAAATAGCGAGCTAATACTGCAAGGATAATTGCTATGCAGGCGTATCGACACGCCGGACGGTGCGCGTAATCTTACCACTAGTGGTTGCAGTTAAAGCCTCGTACATTCCTGCATCGATTTATACCTCATTCTAGGAAAAAGAAAATATAACAGCTTGTATATATAATATAAATCCCACTGCTGGGCATAGGCTTCTTCTCTAAAGGGGATTTGAGCAAAGTGCAACACGCGGCTCCGCTGTGAATAGGCCGCCTTCAGGTGCTTTCCAAAATATATTTTTTATTAATTTCTCAGAAACGAAGCAAAACTTCCCTACGATGTTTTGCTCCTCCGTCGAGCACGCGGTAAATCAGTACTTAATATTACAACTAATAAATGTTATGTTATCATAGGTGTCGGCATCGGGGATCGAGCTCCGTTTGCGTCCATGCCGTCAATTCAAGGCGAGCGCGTACATGCGCATGCTAGCTGCCGCGGCCCTCGGTGTTGGTGCAAGGTGACCGTCTGAGCTCCAGTCTGCTGTATACGTCGTCACTTTGTTCGTCCGATTATCCGAGGTTGTGGTTGTGTACGTCATAGCTTTATATAATTTGTATGACATAGTGGGTTTGTAAACCGATTTAACTTTTAATTTTAAAATTTCTCCAATCAAACATTTATAACAAATAACCAAATCCGTCCAGCCGTTCCGAAATGATGCGCTAACCAACGAATAACATTTTTTTTTTATTTATATAGATAAATTTATAAACCTGCTTTTTGTTTTGAATGTTAAAGACAGCTACTTAAATTACTTTACTTGTTAAATTAGTTACTATTTACTTGTATTTGAGCGATGTAGCGAATTGCTACATACGAATTTTATTTCAAAGTTATCGCATACGATTTAAGAGACTAGAAAAATCCTAGTATTTAGAGTAGAACAACATTAAAAACGGAAGTGAATGATAAAATAAACGTGTAATGACAGAAGAGACAGATGTACATGACAGAATGTAATTTTTTGTAAATTTGGCATTGTTATTCGCCTATCCTTTGTAGTAGAGTATAGAGCAGCCGCCCACACCTCTATCACGGCAGGGTTCGTTCACTCGCCGTCGCACTCGTTGTGGGGCACGCATATATGCATACCATTATAGGGCTGTTCAAATTAATAGTGTTCTTATATAAAGTTTGCTTAAAATTATGATGGTGAATTACTACACAAAAATTGATAAAGCTCTCTATGTATCGTAATTGTCTTGTTGACGCTACATTCGAATCATCTTTGAAAGTTGGTCGACTTGGTGTTGAGACAATGTTAGTGGCATCATATTGACATTACCAATTAAAATAAGTTTTCTTGACTGTTTGACTGTGGATCAAAGGGACAATATATACTCATATATATATGTGCCCACTAGTGACCCGCACGCGTGTCTGAAGAGACTTGTTTATGGCATTATTTTTATATAGCAACTAGCTGACACGACTGATATTCTGTTAACACAAAGTTACAATAAACGTTCGTATCGTGAGTGAGGGACATATTGGAATCCTAAAAAAAACATGTTTTGTTTGGCAATTTCAAGTTTGCAAACTATTACTTAGAAAAATAACGAATAGTATTTAAATTATATCTATGTATATAGATTGTGACAAACGAGCACACAATTCACCTGATGGGGAGTGATGACTGCGGGTCGTCACCTTTGGGACCCTGATTGAGCTGACCCGATCACTGCGTGGGTTGCTATAGTAACTAGCCGCATCTTGGCTCTATCATCATGTTGTTATAAATCTAGATTACAGATTAAACTGTTTTTGAAAAAAAAAATGATTACCTCTAGAGCCTCCAATAAAATAAAACGGTTATGTGATATCTTGCCCAGTACCTGTTTCTCAGTAGGTCAATACACTGACCTTTGCACATACACTGAATGTACCCCCCACCCCCATCCACCAATCCACCCGGTAAACATTTGCAGACGACAATTACGCAAGTCAGTGTTTCGAAAACCGATGGCCGATGTTTCCCCGAATCGATCACACTTCATACAATAATTGAGCGAACGTTTACGCACGAGATCTGCACTTAACGCAAAAGTTACGTTCCTTCAACAACAAATAACTATTTATGGGCATACAAATGGATATTTGAAAATCAATTATTTTATTAACTATTTGTATACTTTCATGCTCGCATTCGTCTTCCTCTTTTTTTTGTTTCTATTAAATGTCAGATACGTATCTAAATGTAAGATACGCACCTAAACAGCGCGTGCTGTACACGCCTGACATTGGCATACATGTCAGATATTGCTGTCTTTTCAAAGAAATAAACAATGTATAGATTGATAACTTGCATAACTTGACAGTTTGCATACCGTATAACTAGTTGTTCTAAAACAAATAGAACCCTGTGAACATTACTTACATTCTAGATACTCGAGCTAAGCTTAAAATGCTTGTGTTAGAAGATGCTTCATGACAATATTCGAATGACGAATTCGAATTTACGATGTTATGTTACGCAGACCGTACCCTAAACCTTTCGCCTGCAATGTAGGATGATTGTTTAATGAAGTATATTTTTTATTTCAACTAAATGTTTCCATTGCTGCTGGCACCCGGCACCGAGCCCTGTATACGCGTCTAGTGAAATGAAAAGCGGGCGTTTAGACCCTGAGCTGATCATAGACAATGCGGATAATATTCATGCAAGTGAATTCATGGGGCACGATGGCCGATGTTTCCGAATCGATCACACTTCATACAATAATTGAGCGAACGTTTACGCACGAGATCTGCACTTAACGCAAAAGTTACGTTCCTTCAACAACAAATAACTATTTATGGGCGTACAAATGGATATTTGAAAATCAATTATTTTATTAACTATTTGTATACTTTCATGCTCGCATTCGTCTTCCTCTTTTTTTTGTTTCTATTAAATGTCAGATACGTATCTAAATGTAAGATACGCACCTAAACAGCGCGTGCTGTACACGCCTGACATTGGCATACATGTCAGATATTGCTGTCTTTTCAAAGAAATAAACAATGTATAGATTGATAACTTGCATAACTTGACAGTTTGCATACCGTATAACTAGTTGTTCTAAAACAAATAGAACCCTGTGAACATTACTTACATTCTAGATACTCGAGCTGAGCTTAAAATGCTTGTGTTAGAAGATGCGTCATGACAATATTCGAATGACGAATTCGAATTTACGATGTTATGTTACGCAGACCGTACCCTAAACCTTTCGCCTGCAATGTAGGATGATTGTTTAATGAAGTATATTTTTTATTTCAACTAAATGTTTCCATTGGTGCTGGCACCCGGCACCGAGCCCTGTATACGCGTCTAGTGAAATGAAAAGCGGGCGTTTAGACCCTGAGCTGATCATAGACAATGCGGATAATATTCACTTGCATACATGGGGCACGATGGCCGATAAAACACTCATTGTGTAAGGAATGTGTCATCGCTGACCTTTAACAAAGCCAGAATAAACACGGCAGGGATTACTTGGGAGCTCTCTGTCATTATTAACTTTTATCTATCACCAAGCGACACTATGTTCCGATAAATAAGTTTATATACATATGTATGTATATATACATACATATAATCGATATTAATAAATTCTCTATCGATTTGCAGTTTCAAAAAGCAATTATTTTCTCAGTATCAAGTTATTGCCCATGACACCTAAATTCAGAATGGTGGATTTTTCTTAATATCTCAGACATACAGCTTGCCATACAAAGTTTTCCTTCACCGTCGGGCACGTGTTAAAATCGGCAATATATTATAATTAAAATTTGATCTGTGCCGTCACCGGGGTATCGCCAACAAACTCATGTTTGCTCGCGTACCGTGATATAAAATGCGAGCGCTTAGACGTTGAGCTGCCACGGCTTTTTTTTAATCGTAATGTTAAAATAATTTTCAGTTTTAAAAAACTAAAAGACCACGCCTGCAGAATATGGAATTATTAGACGTTAGGAAGTGACAGATGCCATTACGTACATGCCGTGGTGACGGCCGCCTGCTGGATCCGACCACGGCGATATTACAGATGATGTCCACCGAGCAGGCACTTGTCGTCGCCTTCCCTATTTCGATATAATGCATGTGCAATAAGACCGGAGGAAGGTTTAGATGTAGTGTCAGGGACACGGCACGGTAAGGTGGGGGTATGTATATATATATATATATATATATATATACCGCCTATATATACACACACACCCGAAACGCTTAAATCAAATAAATGAAAGCATTTTGATCTTGTTCTTGCATATATTAAATATCTTTATTTTCACTGCTCGGAAGAAATATATAAAAAAATGTGGTTCTAAAAACAACAGATAACTGATTTGGTTTCATATGGTGAGTGCCGGCGTCCTGGGCCCCGAGGTAGCGAGGACATCCACCTTACTGCTCGTTGTGTACGTGTGCGTCCTGAGATTTTCTTGACGATGGATGTGAACATCAGGGGCCGCAGCCATCACTTGCCATCAGATGAATGTGTATCATCTCGTAGCACAAACATTTAAACTTACTTTGAGTGGTAACCGCAATGATAGTAATGGTTACAACACTGCTAACAAAACATAAACAAACACGTCGCGCGTACTATTTATAATATATATAACTTAAACACTAAATGTATTATCCTGTCTAGATTCTTGAAATAAAACATATATTAATAACTAGTTTATTATAACACACGAGCAAACATATATCGTCTACACGGACGAGACGCACTTTAAAATTGACATATCTATTTTTATTTGTCAACCAGTTCAAATGGAACAAAATGTTAGCCCAAACTTATCTCAATTCTCTGTTTTAATCGTTGTATAGTTTATCTTGCACAAACACATCAAAACAACAGACAAAAAAACTGTTAATGATTATCATACTGTATATTTATATATAACAAATTGTTAGTCGGGTCTGTGTGTGTTGTTACATGCGTACCGTACTATCTTAACCTTCCTTCGATCTTAAGGCACATGCATTACATCGGAATAGGGAAGGTGACAAGGATTGATCCGTCTCTGACTTGCGCAAGAGCTCACGGCACTGTAATAATATACTGCGCAGTTCAGGTCATCTGGCAATTACCAGAAGATATCGCCGAGGACCAAATCGACCAGAACGTCATCTGATATTACATTATATACAATGTATATATATTTTTTTATTCCTGGAAACAAGTAAGAAATTAAATTACAATCTAGGATTTAATTAATTAATATGATTTAATAGTAACTCCATGACGTAATTACTTCGTTACGGTTTGTATCTGTTAGTACGTCACACGTCTCTCCTTCGTTGTTGGCAAAGTGTTACTGTCTGTCACTTTACCAACGTTGTTAACAACTAACTTGTCAAACTACAATTGAAAATCTAGTAAAGTTTCACCAAATCTTTACTAGATAGAGCTAGTATCGAAAAAGTGCACGTTGTGAGATTTGTAATGAATTATCTACAGTGTTTTGGTAAGATGAATAAATATTACATTAATTTTATTTCCACGATATAGTTTAACACTGAATAGTGACCAACATTTTACCGCAAGCTGATTTCAATACATCAATGAACGCTATATCCAAATTGTTTAATGTTTAATCCGCACGGACAAACAGTTACATAAACTTTGTTTATGATTTCATTTATAGGTATAGAGTCATTTCATGCTCACGAAATCTAAACGAAGACAACGCATCCGTGTTTTGAATCTTTGTCAAGGATGAATGTAGTAGTCGCAGCTCGCAGGAGTCACTTGCCATCATTTAAACTGTGCTCGCTTGTCACCCTCAATACAAAAAAAATGTTTTCTGGAAACAATATGGAGATTCCGGGTGAAATTGTCGCCTTTTAACTTTCTCTAATCCAGTGTAAGATATTAAACGCAGACGATTACTTGTTGTCATCACTTACTTTTTTTATAATATTAGCGGTGACAAATGAGCACACAGGTCACGTAATAATAAATAATGACTGCAGACCTGCAGACCCAGGCGTCTCAGGTGAACTATGAGCTCGTTTGTAAAACAATAAAAATAAACTAGAGCCTTGATATTTAATAACTTTTCATTTATAAAAACGTCTTCATAGTGCCCTTCATGATTGCTCAGTTGAAGTGGTTTGTTTTTTTTTTAATCTCTACCATAACCTGTCCATCCTTGTTGCTAAATTGGCGTGACATAGACACTAGTGTGGTGAGATAACAAGAAGGCGTCAATTTTAGCACTCGACCATTCCACAAATTAGCAAATGCCCGCAAGGCACGAGCGCACCGTACAAAACCAAGTTTGTTTTAAAATAAATATTTGTCTTCAGAAATCATGACGCTTCTCCAATTTGATCGTGACTCGTGGCTCAGTGGTTAGAGTATCGATACTGAGGCAAAACTTGTGCCTCAGGGTTCTAGGACATAACAGATGTACAGATTTGTGGAATTCTATCAGCTCTCGAAGTAAAGCAATAGTACATATGATTTTTTTTCTTAGCCGGATTTTAGACGATTATTCCGATATTTGAATCTCACTTGAGATTCTTTGTTGTTTTTATATATCTAGTAATGCAAAAGGAAACCACATAGTTTACTTGATGGTAAGTGATGACTTTTATCAAAGATTAAAGATGCATATCTGTGAAGACTGAGACGTTTCTACTTTCAACTGGGTCCCCGGACCTCTACACTCGTCAAACGAAACACAGCGGCGTTATGCTGGCATTTCCGGTAGGTATTCTGAGAGGGTGTGGTCCTACCCAGCTGGCGCGGAATAATTTAATTGCAGATAGAAGCTGGCTGTAATGTGGTGTAGAACTGTCAGCTAGTTCAATGACGAATCTCTGTACAATGTTTACCGTGAAGCGTGTGCCAATGCGTCCGTGCGGCGCCGGACCGCCGCTGAGCGACGTCAGTCCTACGTTCTACGATGTCAACGACGCTCGAGTTTCAAGTTATTTTTAAAAAGGGCCACGATATCGTGTTTTTATTGTACTGACGGTGACAATGGCGACCGGTTTCCGCGGCACGTGAAACTCGCATCCTGTCCTTCATCACCTCTCATGAATGAGATCGCGGCAATAGTCATGGTCCCCGGACTTATCACCGACCGACTTACTCATACTGCATCTACAACCAAGCTGTAACGCGGCTCTGCCTCTGTTAAGATAAACTGTTCGTATTCGTCACTTGTAAAACTGTACTGAAACACTTTGCTTGATTTGTGCAGATAAGATTCTTTATCGAGGATAAATGTGGGCGGCACGGGCGGCAGGAATCACTCATTATTAGTTGAACTATTTGTGAGTTTGTCACCCTCAATAGAATAAAGAAACGACTCTTGCAACTCGATCCACGAGCGAGGGGTCAATAAAGATTTATCGTGCCGTTAATTACCAACGAGAATGTATATAAATCATAATGCCGATGCGGTGTCGTGTCCGAGAACGGAGATCATGATATCCGCTCAAGTCAGGGCATTATGGATCCTCATTTTTTTATTAGATTGAAAGTAACAAACTCACACACAGTTCACCTGATGGCAAGAGATTCCTGCGGCCCATGACATCTTCATTCATCCTTGACAAGGAATCATAATGCAGATGCGGTGTCACCCTTGAGGATTGAGATGGAATGCCCCCGTACGAGTCGCAACACAGCGACGTGAGGACCTGCCCGGTCGAGTCAGCAGCTCTAAGCAAGTACTGCAGCACCCACATGCTGATCAACTATTTCCGAAGTATTATTCGAACATATACATACATATATATTGTTTAGTACCGTGAAATGATTAACTTCACTATTAAGTCAGTAGGACGTTTCACCTCGGAGGCCGCGACATTGAACCCTGGCTCCGAATGTGGATTCGTACGAAACAATCTCGCTCCCCCCCCGCCCCGCCCCCGCTATCTCGTCGATAAAAAACGCAATGTCAAGAACGAATTCTATTCTCGATATATTCCCGCGTCACACACAGCGTCACCGGGAACGCGTGTAATGTACGCGCAGTGTACCCAAACGCCCATCGTTACAGCGATGTATGCGGTAATCGACTCGATTGTGAATATCAGAACGGGTACGTCATAGCAGCGAGTGATGTGTGTGCCGTCAGGAGGTCACGTGAAGAGTCAGAGTTTATTCTGGCTTGCCTTAGTGCCGCCGACACGAGCGGTGGTCGCCGGTTGAGTATTAGTGAAAATAATTAATTAACGACGCAGTTTTTAATAGCAAGAATGCTAGCGTGACCGGCGTGGTTATCATTACGATAAGTTCACAATAGTCTCGAGGTTTTAAACTTAACGCGAACATGAGTCATTGATGCGCAAAGGCCAGCAAATTCCCGCCAGATTGTATAGAAAAAGAAACATTTACAAAAAAACATCAAGACCGATGACCACGACTTCACAGTTTAATACCACCAGCGTAAAATAGCAGCATACCGCTGCTGTGTTTCGTCTGGTGAGTTAGACCTTTATTACTGGTGACGAGACATTCTATCTCAGTCCTCAAGATTGACAAGGCTTTATGATTCCTTGTCAAGGATGCATTAAGATGTCATGGGCCGCAGGAATAACTTGCCATCAGGTGAACTGTGTGTGAGTTTGGTACTCTCAATCTAATAGAAAAATACAAAATACATAACTTTGCTGTGTTTCTAGTGGAGAATGTAGGGTTCTCAAAACCTTTATGGTGATGAGACGTAACAACCTCGGCATCTGCATTATGATTCCTCAACCAGGATAAATGTGGGTGTTATGGAGCACAGGCGGTGCCATACATACATAACGAGGCTTTTCCTCTCAGACCTCAGGACTGATAACGAATATGCATTTTAAATCATCGTATAGAATGGATGTATACAGGATGAGCATCGTTTACCAGTGTGCTCGTTACTCATCCTATAAAAACAAAACTATATATAGAGCATCATTTTAAACTAACATAAAATACACACCGTTGTGTTAGTTGTATTAAATAATCCTCGTAATTGTGATAACTATGGAAATCGTCGTGAAATACATTCGGTGTCGTCGAGCCGGCCCCTCCCCCGCGACCATGCTGCCAGCGCTCCAGGGCTACACTGCCTTACGTATGTTGCACATGCACCGCCCCGTGTTTCCTTTCACATCCCTGGAATCCATCCACATTCAAATCTACACTATCTCACCTAGCATATAGAGTGGTATATGCATTGTACGCGTTGTTATTTGCGCTGTGTCAAGACGCAACGCATAGATCAGGGATGGCGAACCTTCATTGATCTACTACGGGCACATAAAAATATTAGGCCGTGACATAATGATTAATGATATGGTGACAATAGTAAAACTGATAAGTGTCAACTAACAGCATGATTTTTTTGCAAAGACATTTGTGATCATCACAAAACCGTACCAAAACCCCGGCTTAGGCATTTGGTAGGCCTTTGAAGTTGCAGCGAGAGATCGAGATCAGTGGACTGTTGACACGTCGAGACGTAAATTACGTTCATATTTGCGGGTTTCACTTTAAACTATACCCACGGATGCGTTTGAGGATAAATATAGTGCGCAGTTATCTCTGCAACACGAGTTCCGACGCCGGAATGCTGCGCGAACCTAAATAGGAAGAGTTAGGAAGACGACATTCCTGATAGTCATGGGCATATCATGTATCGTTTCTCAACAAGGGGGTTCGTGCCCCCTGGGGGTTGAGGTTGTTTTTACAGGTAGTCGCAGTCTGTTTAATAAACAAGACCTGTACACAAAAGTTATAATAACATATAACCACCATATAATAACAACATGAAAAAACCTTCCTTTTTAAATAAAATGTTGTCATAATTGGATGTTGAAGGTGGTCCGCAAAGATTTTCGACCTTTTTTGGGGGTCGCGACATAAAAATGGTTGAGAAATAATGTTGTAGTGGATACTAGACATACTTTTTGAATAAAAATATTAAAAAAAGATGTTCCTAAGATTTTGTATGCGCAACCGTATATCAACTACCCGCGCGAGTGCGTGCGACTTTAAAATTGACATATCTTTTTTTGAAAAAAAATTGTTAGCAGTGGTAATTACTGACACAGCGGTAAACCAATCCAAGTAAGCTGTACTGCGAGATCATTCACGTCACTAGTCGAGCAGCAGATTCAAATCTGGGGTAGATTAGATCTTAAGTTACGCAAACTGACCTAAACTTTGACGCTTTATTATTTGTCAACCAATTTAAAAGAAGTAAAATGTTAGTCAAAGCTTATATCAATGCATCAACGAAGCCCACAGACAGGAAATGTTTGTAGATTTCGTTGATGCATTCGATTGCATGTAAAAGTTTTATTATTGATTTTATTATAAACAAATTTTTATAATAAAATTATAAATTAATTATATACCCTGCCGGCCAATTGTAATAAAATCCCATAGGAAAAATAAAAGAAATGCACATCTGCATATTCTATTGTTAGTTTCGAATATTTAAAGAAGTCATTCTTTTGTTTACTTTCAAGTTATTGGACCATAAACATCTATCGTTTTCAAACACCGACAAACGCTGCGCTAGAGCCAGGTGGTAAGTCGTAATAATATTTTACGCGAAATGTTCTGCCACGCACGACTACTCTGTGGAATCAGCTGTCGCCAGCGGTGTTTCCGAAGCGATACGACTTAGGGACCTTCGAGAAAAGCGCCTACACCTTTCTTAAAGGCCGGCAGCGCTTTTGCGACTCCTCTGGTGTTGCGGCGGTAATGACTTACGATCAGGTGAGGTTCGTTGGTTACCTAGTGTATAGAGGAATGATAGTTTGCGTCCTGTGTACTGAAGACTGGCATGTCCGTGAGTACCGCTCGCCTCGGTAAACTGTTATCGAATACCTTTCACCACTATCACATTACATAATTAATATTTACGGAGAACCGAGCCGATATCCGCAGGCAGTCAAGATATGGCTTTGTTATCACTGAGATATTTAAGTTTCATACTTCAAAACGTTCGGATAATCTTAACGCGAGAGGAAAGGTTCACCAGGCGTTTTGTAAACAGCAGGACTATCCTCGCATCAAAATAAACAGTTCTTATTTAAATTGAATATAAAAAAGTTTGTAAACAATTCTATTTTATTTATTTTATATATTTTATTTACCAAATTCTTAAAGCTTTTTCTTACTTTCGTTATTACTGAACATGTTATAAATTAACATTAAATTAAACATTTTAAACTAAAATGAACTTATAAGTAAGTAAAGTAAAGCTTAGATGAAAAGGTAGGAATGACGGATGATACTGTCACGCGGTCTTTGAAATATATTTTAATGTTACTTATACATGCAGGTGTCCTCATGATGTTTTGCTTCAACTCCGAGCACGTGGTAAACCAGCACTTAAAGTTGCAGTATCAACATCATTGGTGCCGTCACAGGGGATCGAACTTGCTTTGCTAACGCATCGTGAATTAAAAACAAGAGCTTAGCCATTAATCTATAACGGCCCTGGAAAATTATTTTATCTTTAACTAAATATAGTATTCATGCTATTGGAATAAAAATATTTTTCAAGCACTTCTATTTACTATTACGGGAAGGGAATCAGAAAATATAATAAAATATTCTACTATTATCTCCGACTTGTGGTAACCCTAGCCACAAAACATACATACACGTCTTAATCACCTCAGTGTTCGGAATGTTCTGTAATATTGAGCTGATAACTCACGTAGGGAAAATAAGACGAGCGCGTCATTGCAGCACCATCGTTTGTGACGCCAGGGATAACATTAGTTTGTGTGGACTAGTTGACTATTCCTTGCTAAAAATACCGCGCACAAGTTCCGGAAGATTTTTTGCAACAACAGAACTAGGGAAATTAAGAGTAACAAAATATAATAATAAAAAAGAAAAAAGAGCGCGTGTAAAGGAAAAGACACTATAATTCATTATATACACACGACGTGTTCTTATGTGTGTATACATATATATATATATATATGTTTATATATAGTGCATTTCCATTTAATTGCTTTAGAAAGTTTGATGAACATAAATCTATTCAAGTAATAGAGAAGTAAAACCGTTAATTCAGCCTATTATTTTTTTAAAACAAGAGCTTGAACATTAATAATGTGCACAGATAAAATGAAAGTGATCGACTTCGCTTTCGAAGCAACATCGATAGCATTCGTAGCAGTTACACGTGTCTGCATTAGTCTCCACGTTACGTAAGGACGTAGTTAGGGCGCGTATACATTAGCTGTCGGTCGATAGAGATGTTAAGAGATATCGATATGTATCGATACAGACACGGAAGGCTCGTATTACGTAATACATAATTATCATTAGGCATAGATTACAATAATTATGATATCTTTATTATTTAGATTACATACTTAAGGAATTTTAGGTAGTGAAGAAATAATGGACTGAGTTTTTTCGTATGAAGATAATTGAAGACTGCGATCCATAAATACATCCATCCTGAAGACAATTTCAAGGTGCACATGCTTTGTCAATCCTGAAGACAGATGGAATACCTCGTTACTCTTAATTAAGTCTCGGGATCCCTACGCTCACCATACGAAACATCTCGGCGTTATTTTGCTCTTTCTCACTGGTATTCTATGAGTTGTTAAAGTCAACATTAATACCGTGAATAAATTATAGAGTAATCAGAGGCCATTAAAAAGACATTGCAATTAAATTACCATATTATGATCGTTAGTAGATTTATATAGTATATTTCTATGGAATATATATGTTATGGGTAACGGCAATGATAATATATATATTTTTTAATACTTTGAGAGTAACTAACGAGCACGCAGTTCACCTGATGGTAAGTGCTTCTTGCGGCCCATGACATCTACATTCATCCTTAACTAGAAATCATAATGCAGATGCGTTGTCAACCTTGAGGACTGAGATGAAATGCCTCGTCACCAGTAACAAAGGTCTCCGGATCCCTACACTCAGCAAACGAAACACAGCAGCATTATGCTCCTATTTCACGCTGGTATTCTGCTTGGGAGTGGTCCCACTCCAGTCGAGCTGACCTATTCATTCTGCAGCTAGAAACAAACTATCCATCCTCAAAATAAGATGCACATGCGTTGTCACTTCCAAAGAGTGAGATGGAGTGCCTGATATGAGGTGAATAACTAACACAGAAAGAGCTGCTATTTCATGTTGATATGACAGTGAAGTCGCGGTCCTTTCAAACTAGAGAATATTAAAATGAGCTCTAAGGTCGCTGTTAACACGACATTTGCATGTCGAGCAGTGTGAATGATCCTTTAGATGTCCGCCGTTAGTTCATAGCCCTCAGTGAAAAGAGAGAAGTTGCGGCGCGGTCGGACCGCGGCGGCGGGCGCAGCGCATCTTGCCGGACCGAGTGATCTATTCGCTTATCTGAACGCTCTAAAGTTGTTTCACACGACAAACAGCGACGTTGTGCATGCATGCGTGAGATATTTTCCAGTTTTAAAACGATGACTAGATATCGAACTCCTACGATCGGTATTGAAAAAAAAATAAACATTATTTTTTATATCGCTTCACTCGTTTTTATGTCTCCGATGAATCTTAAATAACTAGGGTTTTTATAACATTAAGGATATCTTATGGTATATGTGGAAGAAACAGACTCGACCATGCCCCAAACAATACGTAGCAATGTCGAAAATGCTGTTTCGACTGTGTAGGAACACGGAGACCCTTATTACTGGTGACCAGTCAATCCATTTCAGATCTTATGTATGACATGACAAGTGCATTATAATTCCTTGTCTAGGATGAATATGGGTGTCGCGTGCCGCAGAAATAACTGACCATTAAGTGAACCGTGTATTCGTTCTCCACCCTCAACTCAATTTAAAAAGGTTGCTAGTTCTAGGATGAATGAATCAGCCCGACCAAGGACCACGTATTAAATCAAAGCATAGAATGACAGCTTACTGACGCAATGTTGTAAAATAGTGTAGAGGCTATGATTACGGATACGTACAAATCTTGACTTCTAATTTAGGATGGATTAAGGCGTCACAAGATGATTTAGAAATGTAATAACCACCTGCTGTCCGGATCCTAGGATCAAAAACAATGCACGTAGGTACAGCTAATAAAAAAATCTTAGCGCGTTGCTCAGTTATATTGGTGACGGCGTCAACGTTATGATTATATTCCCTTGAAATTCTTGTGAATAATCATTATAACTAGTAATTGTCAAGTATTGAGGAAATCTTCAAAGGCCATGCCAAGACATGAGTCAAAGTACCCAGTAACGTGGAGTCATGGTGACTCCTCTCTGAAGCAGCCCACGAGCCGTACGTTTCAGGAGTAACTTTCACTTGACTCACCTATGATTCAACTCGTCCAGTGCGCACTGCCTACTCCTTTTTGTTTCCGTTGGTTTATCGAAGCGGCATTATAAATAACGGCGTAATGAACAGATACCATCATTTGCTTTTTCGTGGGATAAAAGATATGTGATTGAAGTTATTTGAAATAAGAAACTATATACTTTTAACGTAAACTGAGGTGTAAGATGTGACCTGCGACGAGGTCTCTGGTTATTTTTATATTCATCGGTTTAATATTTATGATACTTTTTATTTTATATAATTATAATTATAATATCCACCAACGCAAGGTGCATTATTCCTTATTTTATTTATATTCGGTTTCTCAAGGTCCGGTGTACATTCCCCATACACATACATTAACGGCCTATATGATATATCCTGCATAACTGGCTTCTTTAATAAGAACATTACGTAATTGTCAGGTATTTTTAAAATAAAATGACTTTAAAACCGTATAATTTTTCATCTCTAAGCTTAGGTTGTGAATTCAATCGAATGGATGAAGTAGTTGGAGTGGTTAACTGGAATGTTTGTAATGTTAATAGCATTACTAACATTATTAAAATAATAATAATAATCAGCCATTAAACTTCCACGAAAAGCAATATATGTGGTCAACCTACACTGGCCCTATTAGCCTTACACGCTTTGTCATCTCTGTAGGACAATGGAGTGAAATGGATTCGCAGTGACTCATTCCGTATTCGGCGGCGAGAGTAACGTGATGAGACATGTCAGCGGCTTCCGATCTACATGTGTTCACAATTCGACGCACATGTCGGACCAATTCCGGTGCACCAGTGGAATTTTGTTACGTTTCACAAGTGTAACATTGACACGATGTAAGTAGGGTGATTGGCCCGCTATAACTTAGAGATTTTTTTAAAAATCTATGTATCTCATCATCTATAAAAAAAACATCCTGTATAAGTTGAACAATAAATGAAAAAATAATATTAAAAATCATGAAATGTGTGATAAAACGTCTTTAAAACGCCTTTTAGGAGTAACTTGAAGAGTCCATCAGATGACCAGTTCACTAGCAGGTGCTAACGGGTGTGTTGACTGCCCGTGAAGATATGACGGTCGTCTTTTTTATATAATAATATTAGTGGTGACAATCGAACACAAACTTCACCTGATGGTCATGACAGACATCTAAATACATCCTCAATAAAGATTCAAGTTGCACATCTATTGTCACTCCTAAGTACTGAGAAGGAATTCCTCGTTACCTTAATCCGATAGAAGCAACTAAGAGAGCCTCATCCTTTCACCTGCAAGGTTCATGCCGAGGCTCTCCCAACCCTTGCGCTGGTCACTCAAAATTAGATTTCGTCTGCCAATAATCGCTCGGCCAACTTTCAAACCGGTGAAGCCATTGGGCTTACAGTGACCATCAGCCCTTAAAAAAAGAAATGCCTCGTTACCTGTAACTGGAGCACGGTATCGCTACACTCACCACACGAAACACACCAGCATTATGCTACTATTTCACGCTGGTATTCTGTGAGGGTGTAGTCTAGCCATTGATCAGGTTCGATAGCTCAAAAGATCAGCAAGCTCATGTGGCGATAGTGCTACAACTGATAGGTATCATATCGATTGTCTTTGAGTGTGTCCGACGTTGTACAAAACATTAGTTTAACATTCATATAGTTAGAAGGATCGTGAACATTAGGATGACATGGTTCTGCCTACTCAAAGAACTCGTGACAATCGAATAGGGAAACTTTACACGTGATAGAGCTAGTTTCTAGCAACATGAATAGGACACCGAGTTATCATGGATCAACTTAAACACGTCTGCGATAAAGTAAACAAAAAAAAGTTACAATGGTGGAGCCACGTTGAAGGTATTTTCTAGTTGTAAAATGATTGAGTCGGCACAACCAGCGAAGGATTGTCTTCATAGGATGGCAGAGTATCGTTATAGCAGCATCACCCTGTTTAATTGATTGCTCGTGACTAAGCATTTCGTCTTAGTCTACTAGGGGACAACGCATTTGCATTGATTCCTTCCGAGAATGATCGTTGAGTGTCGTGGGCCGTAAGTATCATTTACCATCAGGTGAACTGTGTGCTTGTTTGTCACACTTGATATAATAAAACTCTTGACCCCTAACCGCGGCGAGCATGGGGCCAATAACGATTCATCACGCGCGGTTGATTGCCAACGAGAAGTTATAATTTGTTCTCGTGTTTAACATTTTTGAGAAGTTCGCGGGCGTCATTGAGATAGGGTTTGGTGGATTGGTTATTGTTTTGAGGGTGACTAACAAGCACACAGTGCATCTAGTGGTCAGTGATGAGCTGCGGCCCATGGCATCCACTTCCATCTTCGATAAGGTGTGATAATTAATTGTCAGCCTTGAGGACTAAGATCGAATACCTCGTCTTCAGTAATAAAAATGTCACCGAACGAAACACAGTAGCGATATGCTGGTATTCAGCTAGAAATAATCTATAACGTGGCTCTAGCACATATGAAACGGATAAAAACGGTGCGCAAGGCCGTCAATCACGTCGAATCGATGACGGCCCGTCTGTCCGTCAGTTTGTTTGCTTGCGTTAAGTTACGACCGATTGTTTCTCCGTTAACCACTGATTGTTGTTTTAGTATTCCACGCCATGTGATTTGCTCAATTATTTATTTTTGTTTCTTTGAATAGAGAATTGCGTGCCGGGCAATATGTTAGTTAGTTAATGTTAGTTATACTAGTGTTAAATGAAATGTATAATTTCTACTCATTGTGCCTAATTATATAAGTATATATGTATAGTTACATTAGTAAGTTGTATTAAAAAATGAAATATGAATTTTTAATTTTATTGCCAAAGTAGTATATGTACGTATGTAAAATAAACAAATAACCAAAGACACCAAAGCTGTTCCTGCGAGTCATAAATCACTCTGTTTTGACTTCTTGATATGTTCCACGGGCTGTGCTTTGTATTCATATTTTTTTATAACCAACGAGCTCACAGTTCTCCTGATAATTAATGAAAACTGCCGACCATGACACCTATGTCCACCTTGTCACCCCCGGAACCTGCGATTTGCTCCCCGGATCCCCACACTGACCATATTAACAGAATACACAGGTGCTATTCTGTTAGGGCGTAAGCCCACCCCGATCATGCCAACCAAGGTATAGCCAGAACTAGCAGGAACGTGGCTTTACTACATACAATCCTAATTACTACGATCGTATTTTTAAGGAAGATCCCATAGAAAGTAGCCTCAGGAGGTTTCAGTATAGGCTCGGCGGACTTCACCTGTTTCACATTTTGTATTTCATTACATGCAGATTTTCTCACGTTGTATTCCTTCACCGCCTAGCACGTAGTAAACTGCAATTACCACTGCCCACGGATGCCGGGGTCGACCTCGGCTAGATCGCGTGCCGCCTTACATAGGTGTATTCTTTTTGTTATTATTTAATCTTATTACATCATAAGACATGAGTAGATTATTTATATAGATGAGTAGATATAGCCCTTTCGTCAAATTTATTGAATCTTTTCAGATACGTTTCATTTTTTATATTTCCCTATTTTCTAATACAAAGTGTACACAGGATCTGTTAAAATAGCTAAAAAAATAATTAAAAAACTAGTAAGCTGTCAGGTCGTAGATTCTACCGCCAAGCTATCTGGGTAAGCTGCTTATCGCGTACTCATCCATTCTGATTGTGTTCCTGATGTTTTGTTTGGCAGTAATGAGTCGGCATTATTCCGTCAAAATTGTCCACGTGTTTCATTCGTATCAACCCTATACACTCGGAGCAATTTTTTATATGGCCTACCAACAACAGACCACTAATTTTATAAACAGCTACACTACGACAATTGTACCGCCGTCATGGAAGGCCGAATATAGATGTTTTTTTAAAAAAATATCTTTTCATGATGATGATATCGTCCTGGTCCACCTCGACCGCGGCGATATCTTCTGCTTATTGCCAGACGACATCAACAAGCGCAGAATATTTTATAGTGCCGTAAGCGTTCGCGAGAACACAGAGGCACTCGCTCCTCATCACCTTGCCTGTTCCGATGTAATGCATGTGCAGTAAGATCAGAGGAAGGTACAGATGCAGTGTCAAACATATGGGACATACACCCAAACAGAGAAACACAACTTATAATGTAAAAATATTGTTCCACGGATGGGATTCGGAACCAACTTTTAAATAAAGGAATAATACAACACAAAAAAACTATTAACTTTTTGAGTTCAAGGTCGCCTCGGTGACGAAAACGGAATTTTTTGCTTACCCATAATGTCCCCTGAGCATCCGACTGCAAAAAGTTAAGATACCAAGTTGTATTGAGGCGTCTTAATCCAAACAAGTTCGGCCAAGCGTAGAGACAAGATCTTATTAAATTGATCATGACAATTATACGATAGTTAGGTAATTTGGTCCTATCGCTGAGAGCCGTGGCTTAGTGACTTGGCGCTTGCTTTTAATTTCACAGTACACAAGCAAACCGAATTCGATACCCGGTGCCTGTGTAGCGATGTACATTGTTTATTGCAATTTTATGTGCTGATTTAGCACGTGCTCCGACGGTGAAATCTGAGTTAAGTATTAGATTTAAAAAAATAAAAATATGTGAATTCCTCCAATCTGCAGTAGAACTGCGTGGTAGAGAGAGATCCAGCCCCATGCCCAGCACTGGGATTTATGTATCTATGTAACAGTTTATCTGTTATCTTATTATAATTTTCAGTTAGCGTAATTATTTAGTTCATTTCCTAAAAAAAAAAGTTCATTTACTAAAACAATGATAGTTATTTATGTTTGTTTTCATCATTATCGTCATCATAACACAGCCTGTCCGTGGTCCACAGCTGAGCATAGGCGGCCCCACAGACTGCCGCCTGCATCCACGGAATATCCGCAAACTTACGTACTTATCCATCTATTGTGGGGCCATCCAATACTGCGAGTACCAGTTCGAGGTCGCCACTCAAGAAACTTTCTTCCCCATCGGTTATCGGTTCTAAGAGATAGATGGCAAATCCATTTCCATTGTAGCTTGCAATTATTTTCATTAATTTTAAAATCAAACAAAACATTACACTTAATAAGGTAATGTGCTCTGGCATATACGACAGATGGTCCAGACGTGACGATACGAATTTACGTTTCGTTTCAAAATACAGTTTCGATCGCTACTAGGGAATTACTGTTGACTAATTGGAATGTTGAAATTTAATTAGTATAGCCTTTGAGCGGAATTTGGTAATTTGGCAGATAATTGAAAAAGTTTCTAATACAGTAATAACTGGAACGTAATAAAGGCTACAATTACATTAGCTAAAAAACAATCCGACCTACCCCCGGTATTTCAGTTTGAAAAATTGTTATCTTATACGGCCCGAACGGGGAAAGATCACGCCCCCAGAAAATGCTAGCGTAAATTAGCACCAAAACACTGCTGTGTTTCCTATGATTCAATTACAAGTAACGAGTTATTCCATCTCAGTCCTCATAATGCATAGGCATATTGAATCTGGTTGAGGATATATATCAAATTGTTGGTTTTCTGGTCTGGGTGTCTCTAACACTGCAAGCGAATCTTTCTTTGATCTCATTGAACGGGGACGACGAGTGAGTGCCTTTGTATTTACGCAAATGCTCAATGCATTAAAAAATATACTGCGCAGTTGATGTCATCTGGTAATAGGCAGATGATATCGCCGTGGAAGAAATCCAACAGGGGATATCATATATATGTATATATATATATGAATATATGAATATATGTATATATATATATATATATAAAGCTCCAGTGGTGGAGAATCTTTTATGAGGATGTATTTAAGATGCTTTAGGCCGCAGTGAACACTTACCATCACATGAAGTGTGCGCATGTCACCGTCAAACATTGTAAGATTGATCCTGATTGGTAGCGCTGACCGCGTGATCGCAGCGCTGCGGCCCAAAGTTTAGCAGTATCGGCAAATACGTAGAGATTAGAGATGACTCGTAGTTACACAGCGCACCCCGACAGGGGTGAAGCTAACGGCCCGCGCGGAATGCAATTAAATTTCAAGCTTCAATTTACGAAAGTAACATCACGCGATGTAATTAAGAGAACGAGCTCGAATTAAAATGTTTCACTTTTAATTTTGCCCCGAGCACAGTCAGCTGTGTGCACGATGCAACAGTCAGGTGCATCAAAAATGCAGCACCACGCCCTCACGGAATATCGGACTGGTGAGTGTAGGGATCCAAACACCCTCACTACTGGTGACGAGGCACTCGAACTTAGTCCTCAGGGTTGACAACGTATCAGGATTTTGATTCCTTATCCAGGATGAATGCGGGTGTCACAAAACTTACCACCCGAATCCACCGACTTCCCGCAACTTGCATAGGCCGTCGCTCCACCTGCGCCTGCCAGTCCGAGAACCTTTCCTACCCATCGGTTATCGATTCTATGAACTAAATGTTCACCGTATGACCATGTGTACCATTGACCCTTCACCTTGCTAATCTTTTGAGCTATGTCGGTGAACCACCGTTTTATTGCGGATGTCGGGCTGCCATGTACAACGCAAATTGCAACGTGTCTCTACGTATGTTCAAATCATTACGCTTCGTTTGTGTATAGTGAGTCTTGTCATGCAAGCTCATCTCCTCATCGCACGTGACGATGATAGCACGCAATAATCGATTCATTAACGTTAATTGTGCGTGTAATTATTTATTTTATTGGAAGTGAGCGACACATAACATTTGAGCAATTTTAAACGCTAATACTCGTGTTCATTGTCTATGAAATCCATTCTATAAAAGCAAATTTCATTGCAAGGCTATTATCTAATTATTGCATAATTTGTTGCGTTACCGTGTATTACAATTAGCATAACGCGAGAGGCAACAAACGAGTTAAGTGGATTTGCATAATTATAGTTAAAGAAGATGCCGCACCGCATTACATGTACCCTGCCGGCCAAAAATTTAAGACCGCTCATAAACAATATAATTATACATCAATTGTAATAAAGTAGGATAAATAAAAGAAATGCACATCTGCATAATCTATTGTTAGTTTCGAATATTTAAAGAAGTCATTCTTTTGTTTACTTTCAAGTTATTGGACAATAAACATCTATCGTTTTCAAACACCGACAAACGCTGCGCTAGAGCCAGGTGGTAGAGTCGTAATATTATTTTTATAACGTTCTCATTACTATTTACTTTGCTTTTGTTACGTATTGGTCAATAATTAGGATTATTTAGCTCCTGAAAACACGTGTTCCTGACTTATTATTACCCGAGTTTACTTGGGTTTGTTCACAAACAATCTCAATAAGACTAAACTTTTGGTTTCTACAGTGAAGACGTCATTGAATGGGAAAAGCTCGAGAAATGAGTTCTGCCATCGTTGTTTTAATAATTTCATTGTTTTTACCAGTAAGCGAAATAGACTATTAACAGCACCAGAAATCCGCGTTGAAGTAAACAAAACCTGAGTTAAACCTCTGCTAAGGCTTCAAAACAAGAAAAAACGGATGCAGAGGGCTCTTGCCCATCGAGATTGGACTGAAGAAGATTTCAAAAAAGTGCCTATGGACCAATGAATCCAAGTTTGAACTATTCGGTTCATAACGTAGAATTTACGTTCGACGTAGTGCCCAAGAAAAGATGATGTCAGATTGTGTAGTCCCAACAATCAAGCATGGTGGTGGCTCAATTATGGTCTGGGATTGCTTCTCTTGCCAAGGAAGTGTCGATTTGATTACAATTGAAGGAATTTTGAAAAAGGGACAGTACATTTTAGAACAAAATGCCGTTTCTTCCGGGTTGCGATTAATTGGAGATGGATTCATTTTCCAAGAAGATAATGATCCAAAACATAGCTCAAAATTATGTAGAGTATATTTAGAAGAAAAAGAGGCACAAGGGGTGTTAAAAACATGGTTCATCCCATTGAACTTTTGTGGGAAGAGCTTAATAGGAACGTCCGTGAACTAAACGTGGCCCATCCTCGCGAGAAGAAATGTGTTCAAACAAGTTCACCATTAACAAATTGGTTGCCCGTATGCCGAGACTTGTGAAAAAAGTCATAAAATGTAAAGGAGGATTTTTGATGAAAAATCAGTTTAGCTAACTATAGCCTTTTTTGCATTGACTGTTAATATTTCTTTACGCTTTTAAAATATATTGTATGTCAATCAATGTTCTATTAGATGATATTTCATTGGAGTTTCGCTTTATTTTCATACTTTAATTAAGGTGGTCTTAAACTTTTGGTCTGCAGTGTATATTTACACATGACAGTGTTAATGTAAGGAATACTTTATAAATAGAATTAATTGCAATAACAACGGTAGCCCTTCATTGCAGCCCGATTGTAGCCGTAGCATGAATGGGCCAGTTCGACGAGGAAGGATAACGCACTCAAAGAACACCGCCATGAAATGACAGCTCCTGTTCCGTATGGTGAGTGTGGGGATTCGGAGAACTAATTACAGGCAACGAGGAATTCCATCTTAGTCTCTGTCGCATATTGAATCTTTGTCGTGGATAGATGTGGATATCATGGATTGTCCTGACTTCTAATATTATTAAAAACAATTTATGCGTGCTTGAAAAAAACATGAAAAAAATTTATAGTCTTAATTCCTCACGGCGGTGTACTACCATCTAGATGAACATTCTGCTCGTTTGTCTCCCTTTTGCCAAACACAGACCCCTGAGGATTGGAATATCTCGTTTCTTGCTTCCGGATTCCTACAATCATCACACAAAGCAGCAGCATTATGCTGCCATTTCCTATGTGTTCTGTGAGGACGTGGTCCTTCCGCGGTCAAGCCGACCCATTCACATCGCAATTAGAATTTGCAGCGTGGTGGAGCACCACTGTAACTGACCATTAACCAGCTTTCTTCTATACTATTCTAGATATAATATAGAAATAGTAAGATAGAAATAATGCCTACCGTGGCTATGAATGTGGTCATAAACATTTTACGTTTCTACAGAGTTTCGTCGTAGAGAAAGGTTGAAGTAGAAATGTGCCACGCTCTGGTTATGTATCGATATATTATTTAAGATGAGCGAATATTCAAAATTAATTTATATGTGTGTGTTATACTAAGAGTTCCCTTCGTAGCAAACTTGAAAATACACAATATAATATATTTGTTTGATACATGTATACAACTTCTACAATGAACTAAGTTTACAGTGTTCAAAGTATCTAGTCTAGTCTTCCTTAGCACAATATGAACACTTAATGAAAATAAATAAATATATATAAATATATATATATATAAACTTGGTGGTCAAGCAAAAAGAGGCTGGACTGGTGTGAGATATTTGTTTTTCTCATAAACTTACATTTAATATGTCCAGATGCACTTTATATCGTTTACGTTACGTTAACCACTCAACATTTGAATTCGTGGTAATGTCCGTAATTGGATAAATTAGCGTTATATATGCAGCAACTTTTTTTTCCGGCCAAAACAGATATGTTCGTGATCCTTATGAGCGTTCCGTTTTTTATTCGATATACGAACCTTAAGAATAGTAAATTAAAAGAGGAGTCAATTCGTATTAACATTAACAAAAACATCGATACTCGAGCAGCGTGATGCGCGGACGTCACTAGTGAAGTACACACCCACGGCCTGCACCGTGGCGGCCCTAGCCCCAGTGCAGTGACCCTCGCCGTCGTGGCTTACCTGAAACAGAGGAGATCACGATTACTGATAAGCTAATACAGCGCTATAAACGATAACAAGGCGGCGTCTTGTCACAATGTAACAAGGGCAAACAAATATTTTTTCAGTCCACCTGATGGTGAGTGATGCCCACGGCACCCACATGCAACCCAGCATTTAAAATAGCTCAAATTGCCACATTCATTGTTTATAGCTGTGCTATTTAAAGCCGCTAGTGGTTTCTCATCAGTAATGTGGAGGTGGTTGCAACAGCAGTGACTCGCTATTCGATCTGACCGGCCGACCGCACGCACTTGTGCGGTGTCACCTTACACACCTGCCCAGATTACCGCCCGCCTCTAACGAGGTTACCGGCAACAATAGGCCTGTGTACCTTCGCAAGGCGTCGCGGGGTAGAGGCTTCTATTAATTTGCCACTCTTTTTTTAATATATAAATGTGACAATCGAGCACACTATCGATCGATCGACGACGAGTCACATCCTCAATAAAGATTTAAGATGCGCCACATGCATCAACCTAGAGGAGTGAAATAGAACGGATCGTTACCTGTGCTAGGCTCTCTGGATCCTCACAATACTGGGTATTCTGTGAGGGTGTGGAGCTTCACCGGTCGAGTCGACCCATTCATGCTGCTGTCACAAACAAGCCACGACGTGGCTATACCACTGTTAAAATAGCTCGGTTGTCTCCATGAAAATAGTGGATGAGCTTTTGCTGAGCTAATGCGCTTACCATCCAGGTCTACAGTGCCACTTCTTATCATCAGAAGTAGGTGGTAGTAGCCAAGCACTAGCCAGTTGTGATAAAAAACCACAACACTTATTTTATTTATTAAATAATGAACGAGGAGCACACAGTCCACCTAGTTGAGATTCCTGCTGTCCATGACCCACACTCCTTGATAAGAAATCATAATGTAGATGCGTTGTCACTCCTAAAAACTAATATGGAATATGTCACCACTAGTACGTTACCGGTGATGACTGTTCGTCCCGATCCCCGCACTCTCACCAAACGAAACACCAGTATCATGCTGCTATTTGACGTTGGTATCATGTAAGGGGGCGATCCGCTGCCGGTCGTGCCGACCCATTCATGCTGCAGCCAAAAACAAGCTGCGACATGGCTGTACCATTGTTAAGTTACTTATAGTTTGAATATGTATTGTGAGGTCATTACGAGACGCCGGTAATCGGCTTCACTCACGTACTATAAACGTCCGTATGACCGAATGGTAGTTTTAATGTCATGCTGCAACTGCTTGTACGGCAAAATGATTCTTATCCTTTAGGCAATAAGGTTTTTGTGCTTCAAATTGTCGGCTAAGGAGTGTTAAGATTAAATTTATGAAGATTATAAAAATGGTGGTTAGATTGTGTCACATCATTAGAACATGGTGTTTATTGTGCAGGCCTCCCAATTATAATAAATATATTTGGTATTTTGTAACGTAATATGGCTAGACCTCTTTGTACAAGGCCCAAGATCCTGCGGTAAGCCCAAAAAACGCTGGCTGGACGCCAAAGCGAACATGGTGGAGAATAATTTCACGAAAGAGGATGCGAAGTGGAGAACACTCAGGCGGACAGCGGACCCTGGTGGTAGGTCTTCTAAACACGGTAATAACGCATCTGCAGTATGATTCCTTATCGAGCTACAGTCGAAACATATCAGCGCCCAATTATACTGTAGCAACTAACAAACTGCAGAGTGGCTTCATCACAGTTAATATTTAATGATTCTAAATGACCACTGCATGACTATCTAAATCAACGGTGAAAGGCTTGCACTCACTGTCTGGACTGCCGGGTGAACAGCAATATTTTACAACAGTAGAGCCACGTTGTAGATTGATTGTGGCTGCAATACAAATGAGTCGGCTCAACCGGGGAAGATCCCGTCCCCACCGAATATCAGGGTGAAATAGCAACATGATACTAATTTGTATGGCGAGTGTTGGAGTAGTACCTCCGTGTTTCGTCGCAGTCCTCGGGTTGCCGTATGACGTGACGGCCGCAGTCATGAACCGTGTGCTTGTTTGTTGTCTTATAAAAATATATATACGAAGAATGAAATAGCATCAATAAAACGAGACAATGCGAGAAGAAATATAAAAGTAACATATAATACTACAAAACAAAAGAGTAGGCATGTTACTAAAGGTACAAACAATAGTTGGGGCCCACGATTATAATTGAAATATTCTCCCTGAGCGAGAAACAATAGAAGAAAACAATTAACATTTAAATGAAATTCATTTGCCGCTTTTTTTTTAATAAAAGATACGAACGCAAACGAACAACCACCTCATCGGATGGAAAGACATAACCAACCGCCAAGAACATCGGCCTCACCAGAGGAGTCGCAGATGCGCTGGCCTTTAAGAAAGGAAAGTCGTATCGGTTTGGATACACCGCTGGCACAATTGGTTCCACACGTTCGTGGCAAAAAATTTCGCGTAAAGCGCACAGTGGTGGATACCTCGGAATTGGCCGTGATCTCTACCTTCACCAGACGAAACGCAGTTATGCTGCTATTTTACGGTTGGTATTTCCAGGTGTCGTCCTTTCTCGGTTGAATGGACGCATTCATATTACAATTAGAAATTAACTGCAGGTTTTTGAAAAAATATAGTAGAATATAGAAAAATTAAGAAAAAGTTGTTAATTACTTATAATAAATTTGATTATTTACAAACAAAGCAATAGTAAAGCAAAGTCTTGCCATACAATTTAGATTAAACAAAAGATACAATTAAACTTTGTTATCTTATCTAGCGTAAATAAGGTCCCGTAGCATGCCCCACTTTCATTTCAGCCCCGCTTAAGTAACAGTCCGGAAGATGTAATGCAAAGCGTTCAATGTATTGGCATGTTATGATTTGTAAATATTGCAGGTCGAAACATTATCTGTTAATTATTAACAATGCATAACAACGCGAGCAGAAGCGAACCTATAGATATCTCTGTAGTTGCTAATAAAAATAAAATTTTTAAACCGATCAAAGATTTTGATCGAAAACAATATTTGTCGTGTAGGCTTCAAATACATAAAATATAAAGCTTTCTTTGTGGGCTATAAAAGTGGGTTAATAAAGTATGAGCGAGCTTAGATACAATATGGTATATTTGCTTGAGGTATACATATTTTAAAATAAAATATATCTACTAATATTAAAAAGAATGATACATTTAGTTTTCAAAATAAATATATTATTATTATGGGGATATTCATACTTGTTTGGTTGTGAATAAAATAAATTGAACTATAACTATATAATGAAATATAATACATAACAATATATAGAACATGGGACTCTTTCGACGCCGGGGAGTCCAGATAGCCGAGGGTTACGGAATTTACAAGAATTTTAGCAAGAGAATCTGTTCTGGTTCTGAGGCACAATCGACCAATAGGGTATAGGTAGCCGTTATTGGTGCTAATTATAGACATTATATGGATGTTTCTTAACGAAAATATATTTATAAGTTAGTCCTTGCGCATCCAGTCTCATTTTGCCCAGGATATAGAAGTATATATTATAATGGCGAAACCATTTAGAGAAGCAGATGAACTCACGTGCACGCTATTCCTGATGCAATGTTAAGCAAGTGCGATAAGAAGTATCGTGCAGTACCAGCGACTGTCAAACTCAAAAACTAAGAATTTTTTCAACTTCATAACTATTTGGGCCGCGTGGTCACCGTGGCAATTCATCCAGTAGGTTTATCATTTTTATAAGTATCGTATATCATTTGTATGCCGTGTGCGCCCAGCCTTATTTCACTATCGCTGGATTACGCAACGTTTGTAAGCCGCAAAGAGTTTTGTTTCGATTATCTCTGCTTACGTAAGGCGGTTCCGATCAAAGGTCAGCTGGCCGCTGGAGGTGAACGACTGCGCCGTGCTGCCCACACCGACTCTACCTGTGCAATGCAATGGCTATATAGGCCGACTGTGTGGGGCATTCATTATGAATATACACTCACGGGTTCATGTCCTTACGGGGCAGGCAGAGAACAAAAGTTGTCCCGATATCTCTTTGAAAATACAATCGGAAATTGAACTTCATTTTTCTTATAGTAGGAGTGACAAATAGTTCACCTCATAGTAAGTCATGAGTGTAGACATCCTTAACAACGATTAAAGAGGTACATGCGTTGTCACCCCTCAGGACTAAGATGGAATGCCTCGTTACCTTATGGGTCTCCGGATCCCTGCACTCACCATATGAATCACGGTCGAGTTGAGCTGCAGTTTCACGCTGTTTTTATTCAAGGACATAGAGCCCACCCATTCATGCTGTAGCTAAACTAAGTGTATGATAGCTCCACCACTGTTACCAGTCATTAACTTTGACAGTTATTAATTTACTTCATATCTAAACTAGTAAAAAATCAATATTTAACAACGAAAAATAACATAGATAAGTTAAATTAGAAAAATTTCCAGCACCTCGAAGTCCCATCGGACGTCCAAAGTGAGTCCCAGACATTTGATCTGGGACTTGGTGCCGATGCGAACTCCGCCCTCTACGTTGTGCAGTCCCGAAGGTGACGCGTTCCGAGGCCCGTGTAAACACAAGGCCTCAGACTTGTTGAGGGCCCCCTTGAGAGCCTTCGGATACGACCCACCACGTGGGCCACTCCCGCTGTAGCACGTATGGTGCACTCCCTGTAGGTGCCGCCCCTTGCCGTCACCAAGGTGTCGTCGGCGTAGCAAGTCACGCAGAGGCCACGCGGAGCACCCAGTCGTAACCGATGTTCCACAGGAGCGGTCCGAGAACAGAACCCTGTGGGACACCGCACGACACCACGCGAATATGCCACGCGTTCCGACACCTGCACGCCACCGACCTGCCCGAGAGATACGCAGCGATCATGCGCTGGAGGTAGTTCGGCACCCGATAGTACCGGAGTGCCTCCCTGATGCAACTCCAGGGCAAGGTGTTGAAGGCGTTGGCGATGTCAAGAGACACCAAGACGACCTCGCCTGTTGCCTCGTGTACTGGCGTCTCGCAACTACGCACGCAGTGCGCAGCTCGGCAATGTCGGCGGACCACCAGTGCACCTGCCTTTCCGGCGGTCGAGGCCCCAACCGTAGCATCAACGCATCGCAGCCGCGAGACATCAACGCGCGCCGCGCTACCGCTCCACGCAGTGATTGCTGCACCTCGGGGAAACCCACGATTCCACCAGGGAAGCCTCGATGAGAACTTCCCCGTTGAGGTGCTTGAGCGCCCATCGCAGGCCGTCGCCACGAACGACCGCTTGCCCGGATCGGACCGGAGCCACGTCGGAGTCGGAGACATAGAAGCGTATATACAATTGGTTCGACAGCGTCTCCAAACTTGACACCCACTCTTACCCACCCGTGAACCCGGCGCGCCATGGATGTGCTGCCGAAGGACAGGTCCACAATGGAGCTCCCCTGGGGCCGAATGCATGTGGGTTCCGAACCTCGGTTGAGCAGGCACAGTCCTATGGACAGTGCCCATCCCTCCAGGAACGTCCCCCGCTTATCGTTGGCAGAACAGCCCCAAACGATGTTTTTAGCGTTGAAGTCACCCATCACTAAAATAGAATAAGGGTGACTCCTGCCAATGAGAGCTACAACCTCGCCCCGCATTATAAAACCTAGTACAAGTCCCGTTTATTAATAAAACTAAAGCTAAAAACAAAAAACATATATATTTTACGATTTTTTTCGTGATTATTTTAAAGTTTTCGTCATGAACCGACGGGGGACATGAATAACATACTGGGGGTATGACTGAATTGGGAACACTTGAGAATGGAAATTAAATAATGGGAATAAAAAAATTTTTGTACATTTTTTAAATATCGTCCAACAGTAACGCTGTCAACATTACTAACATTCTCGTAGCCACTCCAACTAAGCTTAAATGCATGCGCTGATTCAACCTACGAACAGTTTCACAGACCGTACCCTAAACCTAAATTATAGAGGCTTGTGGAAGATTTTATTCAATTTGTAGTATTCGCGTAAATATACAAAAAAAAACTATATTAAAGCCAATTTATAAAACGTCTGTATAAACAGTTTACGAAATAATATTTATAGTTAACTTGACGTTTTATTCAATTTGTAGTGTTCGCGTGAGTTATAGAAAATCATTGAATCTATATAAAATGTTTGCATTTGAAAATAGTTTATCAAGTAACATTTAAAGTTAGTTAACGTCTAGTTGAGTTTAGTGCGAAGCTATCGCAGGTTGTTTATCGGGCAGGTTTCCGGTTCCGAATGTATTAGGGCAATATATCAAGTGTACACGACACGACACATTGTTACTGTCAAAACGCGTCACCGGGGAATCGCTTACGGGCGTGAACGTGACGCCGGACTGCCCGCCACCGACTCGGTGTCACGACGACGGTTCTTGGATGACTACCGATACTTTCGTTGCAGCAGAACAACACTGATGTCTAATGTGTGTGTATCGTTTATTACGTAATTTAATTTTCTTAATTATTTTCATCATCAATCTTTCGTTGCGGAACGTTAGTTATGTCAATAGTATTACGAATATTGATTTAAAAAGTAAAAAATGCACTCTATATTAAAGTTACTTGTGGCCGCATGAGGAAGCTCAGACTCAACCAACCAGTGCTGTGGTGTTTCTCTGCATGATAGAATATGCCACGTAGACATCCGCAGAACAGCCCGGGTGACCGACATAGCTGAACAGATCAGAAAAATGGCAGTGGGCTGACCATATAGCTCGTAGAATCGTTAACCAGTGGGGCAGAAAGAATCTTGAGTAGTACCTTCGTTCTGGCAGTCGCAGTGCGGGATGATACCCCCACTAGGTGGAGCGACAAGCTGTGCAAGTTGGTGGGAGCTGGCCTATGTTCAGCGGTGCATTATTGATAGGTTGTGATGATGATGATGAGGATTAAAGTTAGTTTTTTCTTATGTACAAATTAAAAAAACTTATACAGAATATTTGTGTGCGTAACATTACGTGAAGTAAACAAGCAACACCTGTTACGGAACAGACGGACGGGAAAATATTTAGTAATTAGATGATTAGGTGGGCCACCTCATTGAAATTCCATCGGCCTTGTATTATTTATCCTTTAAAAACTGCTACAAGGAAATACCTTAATCCATAGACACAAGGTAACAAACACGAAGCGGAAGCGTGGAGTTATAATTATCGAAACAATGTAACCGGCGACAGGAGAAAAGTTATATGTACAAACATATCGGTTATAAGTGGTAGAGCCATGTTTCAATTGGTAGTTACAGCATGAATTGGGCAGATCTACGGGCTAGCACCTCGCCCTGGCAAAAGTATAGAAGTGAAACAGCAGCATAAAGCTAAGAGCTCACTCCGGTAACGAGGCATTCCATATTAGTTCTAAACATTTCTCGCGTGTAATGAACAATTCTGCCGGCCATTTCATCATAGTGTTCCGCTTTCAGCTCTGTTGCCGCCTCCGCTTATGGCCTGCGGCGGCATCAATGCGCCACAAGTCACATAGAGCGGACAATATGTTAGGAGGGCTCCAGCTCCAGCAAATAATACAAGTAACGTTGTGTGCGCAAGTGTGAGCGACGGTGACGTCATTCATTATAAGCGTGCGAAACGTAATGATGGCAATAACGTCATAGCCACTGTGACTAAATTGTGTCCGTTTCACAATTTTCAATTTTTCTCCATACTCGGAAACATTGACAAGAATCAATGATGCTGAGGAATCAAAAATAATCCCATCCATTTCATTATAATTTGCTTGTAGGGAGCGGATTATCAAAGTTTTCCCTATGTATTTTCCGTATTATGAAAACTTTGATATCGTGATTCAGGAGTGGCGGTCGCTTATTGTGTTGTTTGTTGTGTCGTTGCCTGTGACTTCACTATGGTCCTAATATAACTTAGGAACGACAATGCATCAGCGTAATCTCTTGTGTTGCAGATAGAGATTGCATCAGGTTATCTGACTTTGTACAGAACTAAGCTCAAAGTCGCGTGGCGAGCTATAGAGAGTGCTAAGTTCGTTGCCTAAGCATGATAGAATTCTCAGATATCCGCAGTAGCAGTTCCTCACATCGCTCATAGAAGCAGCAACCTATACTAGTGTATATAAATTGTACGGAAATATAAATATATTGATAGTTAAGAAGGAAATTATTTTCATGTATTTCGTTCAAGACATAATTCCTTGTTTTGTTTGCACATAAAAAGTATTATATATTATTAACATTCCTATGCACACGATACTTTAGCGGACTAAACTGAAATCAACAGATAAATAGTGTAAGCGGGTTCGTTTTAAACAAACCTAAGCATGGTACAAATACAAGGAAATGACAATCTTATGGTAACGATTTAGAGTTCAGAACTGTTTAATCATGCAGTGAGAAAGGCAGTGGTTACGTGCAGCCCTATTTATACTTAGGATACCATCATACGTGCCGATTATGTGGGTATTATGGGTATTTGAGTACCTTGTATCAATGACGTAACAATTAAAAAAAAATACATGTCACTTTCTTCTTCTTCCTCGTTCATTCACTGCTGAGGATCGTGACCACGAATAATCAGTTCCCATTGGGTGTGGTGCACACTACCGCCTACCTTATTTATTATGTCATCTCGTAGGCGTCCTCCCCTCAACATGTCTGCCGTCCATTTTGCCAGCTCCAGACAGTGCTTTGAAGACCGCATAATGTGTCCGAAGAAGTTGAGGGCTCTTTGTCGGCAGATTGTGAAGAGACGTGAGGTGATGACATGTCACTTAGTGCCATCATTATTAATCTGTTTCAATTATTCGTTTTTTTATTACAGGACTTTGATTTATTTTCCAAACTTGTTCATAATAATAACATACAAACATAACTACACAACAAGGAATAGGACTAAACGAATGTACAGAAATGCTGTTTAAACTCAATACAGATTATGCTGACATGGACTTTCGTTTGCATAGGCAAAATTTAACAGTATTCCTTATTTTTTTTCCTTTAATGTTTAATACAATATCGTGATTGAAATTTATATTTTTTTCAAGTGCGTAAAACAATCAATTGATCCCATTATTTATCATAAGATGTCTAATGGACATGCCAAAAAATCTAGTGGCATTCAATGAAAGGCATCAGACATTACAAAAATAATCCATGAGACCAACAGCACCTATGAGGAGGCCATCGAAAATCCTATTAATCTGTAAACGGCCCAAGTTCAGCAGCGGTCAATTTAGTCATAACAACGACGACCTTCACCGTTTACCGAAGATGTTCTCGATCTGATTTACCACCTGCTAATATTTGCAAAATTTAACTGCAAAGATTGTTTTTTAAATATCACTCGGCGACAACTTTGAGTATTTGACAAAAAAAAATAGGCCACAGATAGTCGGTTAGTTTGTAGGCGGCCTAATGCTTTCTACCGTGATCGATTCTCGTTATACAGAACGTTGTTAATCCGCTTCAAGCCGGCGGGCCGCGGTCGGGCCCCGACATGGAATTATTAATGCGTACATATTGCTCTTCTAATATATATTTTTATTGGACATTTAATGTAACCGGAGTTAAGTGGGTGGTGGTGGATTTGGTTGTAGCGACACCGATATTGTGGGACGAGTCCTAAGCGGGCCGACGACACATTCAAGTGCGGGAGTCAGTGGATGCGGGCGGCTCTCGATCAAGCTTTGTGCCAGTAGCCCGGTGCTGGGCTGAGATGATGATCGATGACACTGACCTGCACCAATTAATCTTTTATTCAGACCGTTGTACAGATTTTATAAATTTAAAACACAAACACGTAAGAAATAGTGGGACATTATGATACTATTTTTTAATTTTTTTGATATATTTCTTAGGTCTTCTTGAATTCGTACAAGAAATAAAATATATTAAATAGTATATTGTAACTATTTACATTTTCCTAGAATAGTTTGCGTAAATAAAATCACGGGATGTACTTACGATGTTGATGAGGAAAACCGCTAAACGTCACAGCTTAATGCCGTTTGTGTTTAATGTAAACCTTGTCATACAAAATATCTTAATGTTATTTAAGTTAGAACTAAAACTAATATAATTTTAAAATATAATAAGAACATACTTCATATCATTAAGCTAAAAAAGCTTTTTTTTTAATATTATTGGAAGTGGCAAACGAGTACAAAGATTCAAAAGTTGCACATGTGTTGTCATCCTAGAGGAATGGAACGGCTAGGCGTTCTACAGGCACCAAAAGGAACAGCAGCGTTATGCTGCTATTTTAAACTGATATTCTGTTGGGGCGGGTCCTCCCCCGAAGGAGCCTTCAAGACCCTACCACCATACCTACTGTGTAAGAGTTGTATGCAGGAAATACCAAATTACAAATAAATACCCCACCATGCTACAATGTACCTCGTCGTCGCGAGCTGGATAACGATACCGCTTACTTACGCAGGACAATGAAAAAAAGACTACCCATGCTTATTGTATTCTAACTTTGAATGGAATAGTATAACAAAAAAAGTTTGACAGAGTTTTTTTCTGGGGTTGACGCGCGGCCAGTCACGTATCCCGGACGAGGGACAGGACGCACCCCTGCCTCATTTGTCACTATCTACGGCGGGGCATTAGGCCCAGAGTGCATCGAGTGCAATTACAATATATCGTATTTTAGAAGTTCCTATGACTGGGAATATCTAAAACCATCTAATGCTCTATATAGAGTAGCGTAAAAACACTATACCCCATCCTTCCGTCTCCCATTTTTAATCGAGAAGGTCCTTAGCCCAGAACTGGGGGTTATCTCCCTTTATACAGGGTGGGCCACGAATTAGTTAAAATTTGAAAAAAATCGTATAAAAAAAACCATTTGAGATATTTAAAATTGTTTATTTACAAGAAAGCTAATTAAATGGATTTTTTTTTAAATAATATCATCTAAATGACCACCGTTTCGACTTTTACACTCTTAGAATCGAGTACAGAAATTTTCCAATATGCGTCGGCAAAGAGACCGCGAGATCGCCGACATTTCATCACTGATTTTTTCTTTTAATTGACATAGTGCATTGGGTTTATGGATGTAAACACGGCTCTTTAAATAACCCCATAAAAAGAAATCTGCTGGGGATAGATATAGAATTCTGGGTGGCCATGGGATATCGCCTCGTCTGGAAACCAGCTTTTTCGGGAACATTTCTTTAACCACCAGAGGACTCGTTGGATGCGTGACAAGTGGCTCCATCTTGCTGAAACCATGTGTTACGATTGTAGCCAGCAAATTTCAGTAGCATCGGTGCCAAGAACTCCCGAAATATTTTCACATACTCAGCAGAATTAACAGAAACCGAACGGCCGCGAGAATCTTCGAAAAAGTAGGGTCCAATGATCCTCTTGCTGAAATTGCAGCCCATACAGTTAGTTTACCTTGGGAGAATGATAGTGGCCTCTTTTGTTTAGCTTTGGGATTTTCGCTGCTCCAATACATGCAATTCTGTTTATTTACATGTCCGTTGAGGTGTAAATGGGCTTCGTCCGAAAACAAAAGAATGTCAAAATTACTGAATCGATCTAACATTGTTTCGGCATACGAATTGCGTAAATTTAAATCATTAGGCTTTAGTTCTTGCACTATCTGGACCTTATATAGATATAATTTCAAATCTAAATACGGCGTAATGATGTGCAGGATAATCCTAATTCAGCCGAACCTTTGCGCGTCGATAAATCTGGATCAGGTCGAACAGAAGCGGAAACTTGCTACACGTTCTCTTTGCTCCGAGAACACGGACTTCTCGGTTATTAAGTTGCCATTTCTTTATTAAAGGAGCACTCGGACACTGACACAATCGTGTAAACCGTATTCAACACGAAATAAGCGTATCACAGTAATGAACGAACTATTGTTTAAATAATTTTTTTTCACACAAAACTGCGCTGCGACCCCGTGAAGCGATCCATTGGGAATAAATTTCCGAGAAACAACCTAACGGCAAGACCCTTTCCCGCGCCCCGTGCGGCATTTGATTGCGTGGGGTATTAGATTTAAATGTTAACGAAGTCTTGGCCCACCCTGTACATTGATAAATAGTGGCATCATATTGGCCTTCGCTGTGGAGGACGACGTCCACCAGACGGCGTGACGACCTATGCAGGACTGCGGGAGGTCAGGTAGCTCGTACTCCGTGGCAGTCTATGGTGTACAGAAGGTCTCAGTTCGGCAATGGTCTAGCGATGGGCTGCCATAATCATGAGCACCATTCAATGGCGAGAGTTAACATGATCACCAATCGGTTATTAAATTATTATTGGTTAGTCAAAGGTTAATGTTAGTAATCTTTATAATCTTCTATAAAATGTTTTTACGTCTTATTGAATTACGTAAGTCTTGCGTCGTATTTAAGTATTTTTATCAAACAATTTATATAATATTTGTTACAGAAGATAACAGTTCTCAAAATAGTTGCTATACGTGCGAGGGATTCTATTTGGTACACATGTGAATGAATACAGAAATAGGTCGTATTACCTACAGTACTATTGTACTGTTGTGGAACCAAACTATAGCCAGTTCCTAGCTACAAACGAAGAATGACCACGCCGTCAGAGAATACGGAGACCCAATAACAGGCAACGAGGCAGTGCTCCTCAATCCTGAGGGGTGACGGCGCGTGTGTAGACGTCCTGGCCGCCGACATCACTTGCCATCAGCTGGACTGTGAACTCGTTTATAAATTATAAAAAGAAACCTTTATGAAAAATACACTAAAGTGTAATATGGTAGGTAAAAAGCTTAACGAAAGAGACTTAATTTTTTAGTTATAACCTGTCAACACACAACACGGTTGTGTTTAAAATTTAATGACATTAACTAGGTGTGCCGCCACCCTTAAGATAACTCGGGATCACTATCTGAATGAAAATCACTCGAGTTTTAATGGTCTGTATTGCCTTCAAGGAAAAAGTTTAAAGTTGTTTACACTACGCGGTGGTTGTTTTGGTGGATGAGGTTCGGGTCGAGGAGATGTTATTGTGCTGAATTGAATGAGGAATTTGATTCATTAAATGCTATTCAAATGTTTGTTATTTTGTGCCGTGGTAAGCGATTTCGGTCCCCTCACAATTGAAAAAGTTAATTATCATTTTAAGTGCTGACGGCGAAGAATATTGTGAGGATAAATCGGTATTTGTGGGTAGCCAGCGCAAGGTCCCGGTTCCCGAGATCTCAACCTCCACTTGGACCGTCACCGTGCGCGCGAACGCAATCGACTCGTGGTTGCCGGGTCAGTTACTTCTATCGGATTAAGATAAGGTCCAGGAAGTAGAGTTTATACTTGTACGCCTATTACATTACAAATATTTATGTTACATTATTAATGTATAACAGTGGTAGAGATAGACTGCAGTTTGTTTCTAGGTGCAAAATAAACGGGACAGCTCGAACGGGGTAGGACCCATGCTCTCTCAGAATACCAGCGTAGAATGGTATCATAATGCAGTATTATATGTTTTGTCTGGAGAGTGTGGGGATCCGGAGACGTTTATTACTGGTGACGAGGCATTCCGACTCAGTCCTCACGGGTGACAACGCATCTGCATTATGATTCATTGTCAAGGATGAATGTACGAGTAGGAGTGATGTGCCGCGGGAATCACTTGCCACCCAGTAAACTGTGTGTGAGTTTGTTTCTCACAATGGAATAAAACAAAAAGAATTTTGAATAAATAGGCGGAAGTAACAAAACCACAATTTGCGGTAATGAAATTATATTAGTGATAAAATTAGCAACCTCCAATTTTAAATGTCTAATTTATACGAAATAGACAATAATATTGTGTTTTTTTCAAAGTGGTGGTCACACTGCAGCTACACAATAGTCGCAGCAAGAATGGGTCTTCTCAACCGAGAGAGGAATGCGCACACAGAACACAATAATGATATAACGGTGCTGTGTTCGTCTGGTGAGTGAGGAGACTCTTAGCGAAAAACATGGCATTTCGTGGTACTCCTCAGGGGACGTGTGACGGATATATATTGTGATATGTGTGTCGTGGACCGTGAAAAGTAAAGATTCGATTCTCTATAACATTTTAATGAATAGTATTCAATATCATAGACAAAGCAAATAATAAATTTATCATATATTATAGATAAAACTTAGATTCCGTCTGCTGAGTATAGAATATAACCCTAATATTTCACCTATATGTATGTATAAACCACTAGTTAACGAGCAGAGTCGTGGCAGCTCGGTGTCTATGCTTTGCCATTTAATTTCAACGTACCCGTGCAAAACGAGTTCAATACCCCGAGCCTAGGAGCCGAATTGACGATTGAACTTTTAAGTGCTTAGATATTGCGCAATTAGCGGCAAACACGAAGTATCCTGCAAGCCTAGACATGATTCAAATGTAATATTTTGAACACCACATGTCTCCTATCCACCATTCCTCACTGTAACGGAATGCGGATGCTATGTTCGAATACCTAGGGAGGATCTATTACTAACAGCCTCCTTGTCGAAATAGATTAAAAAGAGTAGACATTGAGATAAGTTCATATTATAATATATCTCTTGATAATATGCATGATACGACATAAACGAGAAACTTAATCCAAATACCGAGATAATTGCGCAAGACCGGATTATGAGACGTTATTATGAGAACGATGACGAGCTCCTTTCCTGGCGGTTTTGGACTTCGGCAATATCATCTGGATTTTACCAGATGACACCAACGACAAACGAGTACCTACGTGATAACGCGTAGTCACCCCTATGATTCAAATGGAATGCTTCGATATCTGTAAGTGGACCCCGGATCCCTGCATTCACAAGTGAAGCAGCAGCGTTCATCATCACCACAGCCACAGTCCGCTGCTGCACATAAGGCTCACATTGCCACAAAGCACGAATCTGATCCATGGCCTTCCAGCACCACATCGTACATTGCGACTGCCAGTGCGAGGTTGCCATTCAAGGGCTTTTCTTCTCCATCTGTTATCGGTTCTACGAGCTATATGCCAGCCAGCCCATTGCCTCTTCAGCTTGCCAATCTTTTGAGCAGTCAGTCACTCACATTCTACTACGGATGTATACGTTGCGTATTATATCACGCAGAGAAACACCGAGCAAAGCAAATAATAAATTTATCATATATTATAGATAAAACTTAGATTCCGTCTGCTGAGTATAGAATATAACCCTAATATTTCACCTATATGTATGTATAAACCACTAGTTAACGAGCAGAGTCGTGGCAGCTCGGTGTCTATGCTTTGCCATTTAATTTCAACGTACCCGTGCAAAACGAGTTCAATACCCCGAGCCTAGGAGCCGAATTGACGATTGAACTTTTAAGTGCTTAGATATTGCGCAATTAGCGGCAAACACGAAGTATCCTGCAAGCCTAGACATGATTCAAATGTAATATTTTGAACACCACATGTCTCCTATCCACCATTCCTCACTGTAACGGAATGCGGATGCTATGTTCGAATACCTAGGGAGGATCTATTACTAACAGCCTCCTTGTCGAAATAGATTAAAAAGAGTAGACATTGAGATAAGTTCATATTATAATATATCTCTTGATAATATGCATGATACGACATAAACGAGAAACTTAATCCAAATACCGAGATAATTGCGCAAGACCGGATTATGAGACGTTATTATGAGAACGATGACGAGCTCCTTTCCTGGCGGTTTTGGACTTCGGCAATATCATCTGGATTTTACCAGATGACACCAACGACAAACGAGTACCTACGTGATAACGCGTAGTCACCCCTATGATTCAAATGGAATGCTTCGATATCTGTAAGTGGACCCCGGATCCCTGCATTCACAAGTGAAGCAGCAGCGTTCATCATCACCACAGCCACAGTCCGCTGCTGCACATAAGGCTCACATTGCCACAAAGCACGAATCTGATCCATGGCCTTCCAGCACCACATCGTACATTGCGACTGCCAGTGCGAGGTTGCCATTCAAGGGCTTTTCTTCTCCATCTGTTATCGGTTCTACGAGCTATATGCCAGCCAGCCCATTGCCTCTTCAGCTTGCCAATCTTTTGAGCAGTCAGTAACTCACATTCTACTACGGATGTATACGTTGCGTATTATATCACGCAGAGAAACACCGAGCAAAGCAAATAATAACCTTTTTTAAACTTTACATATTAAAACCACACCCTCACATAGTACCAGCGTCAAATAGCAGCGTTAAGTTACTGTGTTTTGTATAGTGGAGGGGTGACGGAAACCAATGACAGCTGACGAGCTCCATCGCTCGCATCACGCGGCCAGCAGTGGATGGATGGAGCATGTCTCTGTACCGTAACACATCACTGGCAACACAATGTTTACGCTAGCATTCTCTCGACTCGACTCACTTATTCATGCCGCACAGCCAAATACAAACTGCAGCCTAGCTCTGCCTCTATTAAAACCGCTTAAGGGAAAAATACACAAATGAAATCAAGCCGCGATAACAACTCGTCGAGGCTGTAACGAATAAATAACGAAGCGAATGAATCACCTAACGCCGGTAAGGATGAATCACAGCACCTTATTAAGATTAACAGAGAAATTGCAAGCCATATTAGACTCCATGCCGACCGCGTAGGGATCAGAATAGCAATTGGTGACCTGATTACAGCCGCCGTTCCTAAACGAGGGGAAAAACGCGGACGAAACGGCTTTGAGCGTTTAATAGCAGTGCTATTTTTATATATATCTGTGGTTCTAATTACTGCCTTAATTCAGACCTGTGAAGGAATTTTATGTACGTATAAAACGTGGAACAAGCCATGATAGCGCAGTATCTAAGTAAAATTTAAATTAACTGTACGCGAGCAGAACAACTACGATCCTTGTGCCGCCAGCAACGAATCTCATAATAGCAAGTGCTGATTTAGTACATGCGCGGCTGTGAAGAAGAATATCGGGAAGAAATTTGTGTCTAAGAAAAAAAAATCGAAGACATGAAGCTCGTAAATCCTCAGCGAAGGCGTTCGATGTACTATGCTCTAATAACCCTCTCTATACAAAAGGCCTAAATGCCCAACAGTGGGATGTATATATATAGGTTGTAACTTTAGTTTTTAATACTATTGAATTATGGAATACAAATAACATTTATACGATTTCCGTCGAATAAAAGTTAATGCAATTAAAATATAGAAAATTAAAACAACATTGATTTGGTTGTAGAACGCGATTTTAACGATACAAGACAATAAACAGTTACCTATAAATTATGGCAATATAACTATCGCTCTTAATTATTGAATCTCGATGTAGGCAACGTTTGAACCTAGGAATTATGTAGACGTTTAACCTTTAAAGAAAAGTCCGTTAAAAGGTAGGGAATCACTTTTAGACTAAAAGCTCTATCGATAGAAGTTTTAATTTTAAAAGAATGATAGCAGTGCTATAAACATTCCTAAAATTCTAATTAAGCTTAAACACATGTACTGACAGATGGTTCGCAACAACACACTATAGGTGTGGCAGACCATACTAGCTACTATTAACTATATCCTTACTGACGCTTCGAACTTCACCTGTGATCGTCAAAGTAGTGACCATTCAATTTACTTACTTCCGTCGCCTTGAATTTATTGACGATGACTAAACCAATGTTGACTCATAAGTACGGACACGAGACAATGACACGCAGAGAGAATACAACGCCCGTCAAGTACGGTATAACAATGTCTTCAGGGTGCTGATGGCTCTTACTGATGGATTTTAAACCATTATCCTATCAGGAACTGATGCTCAAAGCCCGTGGGAGCCCCATAGTATTCTGAGGTTAATAGATAAGCTGCCTAGGTAACTGTATGGCTACCTACGTACGCTCATGTGCCCGGTGCCCCGGAATGTCGGAAATAATTGTATTCCTAATTTTTCTAACTCTCTATTTAATTTTCTAACTTCGTTTGGTGTAATGCCTGAATTAAATTATTATTATTATTATTATGATAGATACACAAAGGTAAAGGTAAGGAAACATGAGATCTGCAAAAAAAAGAATAATTAATCGAACGCTTCTTTATCAGAGGCTGAATAAGAAAGCTATGTGCAATACGATTTCCTTCAGCTTTGTGTCTCTCCATTAAAACGTAATTCCGGATCATACGAACAATTAAAAAGAAATAAGCACATCGGTGGTACTGTTCTCAAGTGATGCACTTACTCACGAACAACATTATATGTTTATATATATATAAATGTATTTCAGTGCATCGGACATCGAATTCCATTTCTCGGGTTCTAATAAATTTACAGTACAACGCGATACATAATCGGCAACAAAAGTGTTCAAGGACTGACGGTCTCGGCTACGGTATGCCAAATTTAATGGCACGCGTTCTAAGCACAAGCATTTAAGTTAATTGGAGAGTGGTGAGCTGGATGGACGGCTAGTAATTTAACATTACTAACAGTGTACTTATATTTAAAAAAAATGCAGCGGTTCTATTGAGCTTTCTTTAGTATACCGGCTGGAGTTTGCAAGTCAGATCGTTAAGCTCAAGTAAGCGAAATCAGAGCAAATCCAATGCCTGCAAGTGGAATTTGCGGGGAGGTTTCTAGGCTGACTAAATCCAATAGTAATTCATACACAGGTATCTTATGATGCATTTGTATTTAGAATATATTTTTTTAATGATAAGGCTATACTATTCAAGGTACACAATAATTTTACATCAAACAAGCAAATTTATTTACAATGGTAGATGGATGGTAGATTCTAGTTGCAACGATAATGTGTCGGGCCCATCGGAATATCGCCTTGTTCCGTCTGGTCACTGCACTGCACTCAGGGTCCGGAAATTCTGTCTCAGTCTTTTTATGTATCTTGAATGTCTGGTAAGGATGGATGTAGATGTCAAGGGCGGCAGTAACTTACCATCACGTGAACAGTATTGTAACAGGGGGTTTTGGAGGGTAGCGGTAATCTCGCCTTCAATAGCAGTTAAACAATTTATATTTTAATAGATTAAGCCGTCTTCTTGCACACTTTGTTATTCTATGGCTTTAACTGACATTAACGGTACATGTTTTATACTCGTAATGATTTAAGGATTAACCGTAAAAATGTAACAATAGTATTCGTAAAATGATTACAAGGAATATTGACACTGACCGATTACCAACATTTCATTAAATTAATACTCAGTAGGTCGGCAGTCGATAGGAGGGCAACGTTATCATTGTTTGATGTTGGCAAACTAATATAAATCGAGAAATAAATAAGGAAACTTCCCAATTAAAAAAAACTGGAATATTTAAATTATAAATTCAATTATTTGGTAACTTGGCATAAGTAGGACTGAAAGTTGGTAACAGTGTGCTCGCTTGTCACCTGATGGTAAATGATGATTGCGGCCGTCACAAATAAATCCATCCTGAGGGCTGACATGGAATGTCCAGTTTTACCCCGAATTGCTGCGCTAACCAAAAGAAAAACAACACAATGCTTATATTTTAGGTTGGTATTTTGAGAGCGTGGTCTTCCCCCTTTAGAGCCAACCCATTCATGTCGTGTCTAGAAACTAGCTGCACCGTGGCCCTTCCACAGTGGAATAAATTTGCTCGTTTGAAGTAAATATTCCGCTACAAAGGGGCACAATACTCCAGGTCTCGGCAAAAATTGTTTCCCTCGGCGAATTCAAGTGATGCCTTCACTTTAAGCGCAACCTACCCGTTAAGCGTACGGAGGATTCGTTGCGCGGTTTATTTAAAGCCTTCTATTTATATAGTCCCTCAGCCCCCGACCCCCGCGGCACACCCGCCCGCATTATTTGAACTCGGAGCTTATTCGTCGGCGAGCTATTTTCGTAACTAAATCAAAGATATAGTTCAAACATTTTATAAAGCTCAAACGGTAGAATTTGAAACTGTTTTGAAAAAATAAACTCATTATGACGTCCTACTCTATGCCTTTGTTAATGCAATGCAAGTGAATACACGCGTGATGTCTTAAACGTTTATTGATAACGTTTATTAATCCTTAACAAAGATTCATAACCGTGGTCAATCCCGTGGACTGGGATGCTGCGTCTCGTCACCTGTAATTACAGCTAATAAACAGAGAAAATGCTAATTTGTGGTTTGATTACCGGTCACAAATATTTGGGATAGATGATGTAACAGAGAAAGATTTGAAAGATGTTTCAGATCAGATTTTTTTTAAATGTATCCAAGCCAATTTAGGGGCAAAATAGTAATTAGAAAACTCTTTTTAGTATTGATGAGGCTTTCCATCTTAGTCCTTATCGAGGATGAATGTAGGAGTCATGGATCGCAGGAATAATTTAAACTGTTTCTGTCTCAATGCGATAAAAAAATTCTATGACGCCCTTACTTCCATTAAAAAGGTACAAAAGTGGAGTAAATCTCCTTGGTGAAAAAACAAATTCCAACAACGATAAATTACAATAAAAAGAACTTGATGCAGACACAATGGCCGAGCCTCGAACGTGGGCGTGCCCGTCGCGGAACTATCCCGACGATAATGTCAGAATAAATGGGACAACGGCGTGTATCTGTTGGTCTGTTTTGTATAGAGATGGACATAGTATAGGTTTTCTTTCGTTTTAATAGCTTGAGGGCTAGCTACTGAAATTTTTTTATGTCACTTATTATGATCATCAAAATAAAGGGAGTCTACAGCAACGTATGTAACAGTTTGTAATTTGTATAATATTAGAGGCGACAGTAATGACCTAATACCTGACGGTCGGTGACGACCGCGACCAATATCACTTACATCAGCCGTCGACAAAGATTCGAGCAGAACATGCGTTGTCACCCCTGAGGACTGAATTGGAATCGTTACACCAATCGAAACACAGCAGCGTCATGTGAGGGCGTTGTCTTTCCCAGAACGAGCGACCCTTTCCTGTTACTCCTGGAAACTATCCGCAGCAGTACAGCTATACGCTGTAAAGAATCCAAGCTGCTTTGTAAAGTTGTAAAAGTTATATAGTAAAGTTAATATATGTAATATGCTAACATCACACAATGAAGCCTTGACTATATATAAGTAGTTTTAAAACCTAATTTGGTAAAAGTTTCGATATTTACAAATAATGTTCAAGGATCGTTCAAGTAAATAACTTGGTTTCAGTTACATTGTTACGAAATTTAAGGCACCGAAAAAGCAACAGATTTGTTGAGTTAATTACGATAAAATCTCAAGCACGTACTATATACACACTTGTGTGTGGAGCGTAAATTATGAAAGGTGGCGGTTATTTTACGGGATTAAATTTTCCTATTAAACCTGATGACCGGTTGTTTAAGAATGGTTATAATATGAAAGCTTCGTCAAAAAAAATAGCTGATGATGAAGATGATGATGTTCTAATCGATTGCGACCGCGGTGACGCCTAATGGTTAACTACTGACATCAACTGCGTACGCTATATAAGAGTGCCGTAAACCTTTACCATATAACCACCTGTTTATTTCAGGCAGGCTTATTCAGGATTATAGACTGTGGCAGTTTGTGAGGAGGCCTGTGTTCAGCAGTGGGAAGTAATGGAATGAGATGATGATGGGTTGTCTCTCACTGTGCTTCTGATTTTGTGCAAATGCGTGATGAGTGTAGGTATTCGGGGACCAAATTACACGGACCAAGGCAATTTCTGGGTTGAAGGTACAACTTGAATCTTTGTTGAAGTAAATGTCATGGAACACAGTTAAGGCTTACCATCAGGTCAACTATGTGGTTGTTTATCCTCTTTTATATTATAAAAAAAACAGAATCGCTGGGCGCTTTTAACTCAGAGAATCCGCCTTGTACCGACCCACGCGACAATTTGCGATGCCGGGCGGCCGGGAAATTTATCGCACTCCACAGGCCGACCAGCACGGTGGGTCTCGGAACACGCCACTCTGGTCCGGGAAAGTTGCAACACGGCCGCTTATAAATCTCACGCGTCTTATCTTGATTGTATACACTCCTTGCCTTATTGGAAACTGCAAAGTACAGACTATGATCATTATGTCATTAATCAAGGATCTGTCGTATTTTAGTACGTGTTTTCTCTCTAGTTGGGGGTTATATCATCATCACAGCCTGTCCGCAGTCCTCAGCCGAACATGGTCCTCCCCCATAGATTGCCATAAAGCATGACCACCTGCCACCTGCATCCATCGTCTTCTAGACAACTTGCATTGGTCGTCTCCGCTCCATCTAGTGGGGGTCGGCCTACCCTGGCAGGGTTCGTGGGTGACACTAAAGAACCTTTCTTCCCCATCGGTTGTGCTTCTACGAGCTATATGGCCAGCCTATTGCCATTTCAGCTTGTTTATCTTATGAGGTACGCGGTCACCCTCGTTCTACTGTAATGTCTACGTTTTGTATTCGATCGCGCAGAGAAACAACAAGCATAGCCTTCTCCATAGCTAGCTGAGTGAGTTAGCTTGCTCATACGGCCAGCAGAGGAGTACGTCTCAGATCCGTACGTTTCATTATGTCAGTATAATACAATAAAACGTCTAGACAATGCTTCATGAAACTGTTTGGGATGAAGCCATTCAAGCGAATTGTCGGACTGACCAAGTCACTGCCGGTATGAACAAAAAGTGTTAGCACTGTATTGACTTAAAAAAAAGGTTTCTAGTCGACGTGTTCAGCTAACGAAAACCGTCGGTACAATAGTTAATTGTATTGAAATTTTAAACAGCGATAGACCCACACTGCAGTTAGTTTCGGGCAGCAGCACGACCGGGGAAGGACCACGTCCTCACAGAAACAGCAGAACAACAACGCTGTAGTTCGTATGGAGATCGTGAATCGTGGCTGGGGCGTGTGAGGTGTATGCTCGTTTGACACCACTATTATTATAAAAAAATATTCGTATCTAATTACGTGAGTATAGTGCACGACAGTAACTAAGTTCATTACTCGGCCGGTAATGAAATGGTTTATTGCAATTTGAATTGCTGATTGGTCACGTGCTGGCGGTGCGACATTCACAACGATAACGGGGAGCTCGGTACACGTGACTGGGGGAAACTACTTTTGCGACCTGTCTGCACCTTCATTTGTATACATAGATTAAAAAATAATAAGGGAAAATAACGGAGATAGAGAGGGGGGAAAAGAAAAGGAGAGCATGTCGAAGTACACGGCAGTACGTATTATCTGTCCTCTCTTTGTTGGTAACGTTTCATGAAACGTTACATATACACAAGTTCACTAAAATTCGATTTGGAAAACTCTTACTACGCCCGAAGTAGACCATTGGCTGTGGTGAGCAATGATCTTCTGTAAATACTGTTCCTTATCTTTTCAAGTCAAACATTTTTGTATAAACAAAAAGCTAGCAGTGTTATTAACGTTACAAACGACGTGTCATCAACTCCAACTGACCTTAAAATACTTGTGCTAAGGACATGCATCACATCCACATAGGACAGGGGACGAGAAATATTACCAACAGTTGACGTCATCTGGCAGTATCCAGAAGATATTGTCATGGTTGAAGTCGACCAGGAGGACATAATCATTACATTCCGATTCTGGATCGATACCAGAGGTTTATTTATATATTTTGTGTTTTTTTTGTATAAAATTAATATGACAAGTCAACACATAAAACAGCATTAAGCCAAGTATTATGTAAACAATAATTAACTTATCTCAGTTGCATATACTGTTATCTATAAATAAATTGAGGCGGAGGTGTGGAATGTGCGCCGCTCGGACTGGCCAGGGCGGCGCGCTCGCGGACCACCGCACGCGCTCAATGCCTTTGCACTTATTTTGCATTAAAAAAAAAACAAACTGCACCACTCACTAACGCGGAAATCTATCCAGTTTCATGAATATAAAGTAGATTCGTAAAATAACATATAGTTGATTTGAAAGATCGACGGCATAGGAATTCTGTAGTGTGTTGTACCTTAGGTGAAACTCATTACATCAGATTTGATATCTTTACTTGTGGCTACTTGAGGCTATTGAAATAAAGAACAACCTATTTTAAAAGAGAAAATAGCTGGCCATCGGCTTGGGATCCTCTGATTAATAAAATTAATCCCAAACCAGATAAACTACTGCAAGACATCAAGATAATGTGAGGTCCTTCTGCTTATGTCGGAACAAATGTAAATAATTATAAGTTGACGGTAGTTCGTAACTACGACATGACCGTGACCATGAGTGCCGCAATGAACACGAAACATTGGGATAAAATGCGTATAAATAATTTTATTAGAGTAAACAATGAACAAACAAAGCGAAAACACAATTGTGCCATAAGGCAGACGTTAACTAGTTGAAATTTCAATAGTTTTAAACTTAACCAATATTAAGGCAACAATGTATTATTTCGAACAGTGTAAAGTTGCTTAATGTTTGTTTGTTTACAAAATCTTATGCGGTTACAAGGTTCACTGCAATTCAGTGCGAAATAAAAAAAATGAGGTGTGTTGGTATGTTTAAGAAAAATGGCAAAGTTTGTTATTAGACCGCCAAGAGACGTAAAGAAGTGAAGAAAATATGTTATTTTAAACATAATAATAATTTATATTTATTTTAATATAATTTATATTTTAGTTGAATTAAATAAAAAAAAGATTATAAGACACTTTTTAAAATTATAAATAGATTTGTAAATCCTCCACAGTACATATATGTTTATATTAATAAGAAAATATAGAGAATTAAAACTCCATTAACGCAAACCACAAAACATAAATCTTTTAAAATCACGACTTAAATCAACCCAATTAGGCATTCTTCAATATGGTATTACGAGTGAGGAAGTCAAGTGTTAGGGTAAATATGAAATACTATTAGAATAAAAAAAAATAAAATAAAACGCAGTCCTAAAATAATTGTGTTGTTATCGGTTCTTGATTCTTCTGATTTTTTTTATTATTCGTCAGGAAGTTCATACACATTAAGTTCAAGGTGATAAAAGATGGTGGTCTATAAATAAATTTTATAGTTTTAAAAACAACACATATTTATAAATTATTTTATTGGTTTCGGTTGTTAATATGTCTACAAATTCTGATGTTACTGAGACGTCTGCAAGTGAGTGAAAATTGAATTAAAAAATTCCATTTCATTCAAACATACACACATACCACTCAAGCGGCGAAGTGTGAGTAAGATAAATAACTTCGGCATCGGTTCTTAATATGTTTGCAAAATGCCAGTTTATTCAGACGCCCGGAAGTGGATTTAAACTGACTGAATTGACAAATTCCATTATACACATTCAAACATACATTACATTACATTATGTATGTACGTTATTAAGATATTATAATAAAAGCATGTTTAAAACGTTAAGAAACCCGACGCTATATATTAACCTATACAAATTATAATTAAAAACAAAATAAATGGCGATTACATTGAAAGTGAGCGTTAAAAGGAACGCTTAGAATAGAAATCGGAATAAAAATTCAACGTGATAAATATTTTAAACAGTAATAACCACATTGCTTGCGCTCCGAACGCTTTCACTCAACCGCAGCGGGATCTAATGTCTCCGTACCTTTAAGCGAACATTTCCTTATAACGGTAAGTTATGTGTTACCGAGTTGATCGCGAGCTAGGGCCACGTCACAGAGTCGACCTCGGTGCAGTGCACGCGGCACCAGCGTCGACCACTGGGTCACCCACCTTTCTCCTGTCTGCCGCTTGTCTGGCCGCTCATTGCAGCCAATAACTGCCGCTGCCGTGTAGACAATTTCCAATTTTATGCCTAAAAAGCCTTCTGTGTTTAACTCGTTTTTTGATTTATCGTTTTTGTGTGGTTACAATTTTTATAATATTGTTTTCGATATTTTCATGCTCATTCCATCCTCGTACACTAAGGTTTCTATTCTTTCGTTGTTCTTCGTTCGTTTTTAATGTGAATTTTTGGTGAGCTAGTGCGCTCTACCGTCGCTGTGTACATCACCACTTAAGACAAGATGCGATGGTAGACTAGTACTGGCGTGGATTCATTAAAAGAATGTATGAATGGAATAACTGTATTCTTTGCCGAACTTGATTGTAAGATCCAATTCAATTTTTATTTAAAAAAGGTACACCGCACCAATTTGGCACGAGTATAAAAACTATTTATTATTCACAACAAACTTTCACAGTATTTAGTTTAATATTACATCATGCACTTAAATATTAACAGATCTTAAACCATTAATGAATTTAACAAATAAGTATAAATGAATTAAATACTAAGATTTTTGTATGATTTTTTATACTATTAGGTGACAAACAAAGACAGATCATGTGATGATAAATGACGATTGCAGGCCGTACTTTCGCTTCAAAGGATTGTTACAAATATTTTAAACGGTATGTTGATGTCGGCACACAGTTCGCCTGCTGGTGAGCGATACATGTGATGCATGACATCTACATTCATCCGCTACAAACGTTGTCTCCCCTGTGGACTGAGATAGAGTGGCTGCTCGATCTCCTCTTCCACTTTGTAGGGTAATGCCGAGACCCAAGCTGTAGCTATAAAAAAGCTGCAGCGTGCTACCGTTAACGTAATAATTTTCTGGGATAAAAACAAATTGAAAATCAGTTATTATTGTTTGTGCATGCATACTGGTTTGGATTGGCGTAGAGGCTGATAAATAATGATTTTATTAAATGTCCCCATAGATATTGGGTGGCACGACTTTCATTGGGGTGAAATGTAGTAATTGCCCCATAAAGGCTCATCGAATGGGTTCTAATGAGCGTTAGTACGGGGCGGGCACGGCCAGGCTGTTGCGTGGATCACCGGGCTACGGGCATTAGCTTAATTGCGACTTTGTGACGACCTACTTTTAGTCACGATTTGCGACGTCACTTTTTAAAGGTAAAGTCGAAAATCAGGTCAGGTTATTTATTTATATATTCACCTATCACATTTTGAATTAAAACAAAGTTATATATTAAGAAAAATTACATGTACTCAACTGCATGTCACTACGGAAATTCGGCAGACTAAAATACCAAAACTAATCAATATATACATATATATATGTGTATATATAATAAGCCTGATGTTAAGTGATCACAGCCACCCATGGATGTTCATGCAACACCAGAGGAGAATGAGATGAGCGCCGCCGGCCTTTAAGAGAGGTGAAGACTCTTTTTGGTTTTCCTAAGTTGTATCGGTTAGAAAACACATTTGGGAATAGCTAATTCCACAGAGTAGTAGTGCGTGGTAGAAAATTTCGCATAAAGCGCAAAGTGGTGGATTGCCAACCATCGAGAAGAGGATGTCATTTTGAATCGTCGTAATGTGTCGCGTTGTTTAAACACGGTAGCAGTGATTATGATAATCAATGGGGAGGGCATTGTCCAACGGCGGACATGAATGAACGTGTGATGACGGTGTCAGTCATTATTGTTCAGGTATGAATTAAAAAAGTCCTAAACGCACATTTGGGAATTATAAAATCTGAAAACATGGACGATCTTAGTAAAGAATCTTCAAATCTATTAAACATATAATGGTGTAAACAAAGCGGATAAAGTAGATGAGTAAATTCTAAGTCGATATTTATTTCCATTTAAGATTTGTCGGGAGTCCTTTTGGAGCAATATTTCTAGGGTCATTGAGGTCGTTTCAGTAACGCGATCTGTTTGACTTCAGTCATGTTGGCGTCTTGCGTGGGTGTTGTGGTCCGTCTGGCCTCGGAGACAACTTGTCGTGGGTGTACGTATCAGAATACTATATAAAGTATATAAATCTCTGAAATGTGTAATGTGTATGCTGTTGGAGTTTGTTTACATATCAAACTTGAAGACGATTTTTTTTTAATTTGAAATCTGATGGTAAGTGATTCCTGCGGCCCATGATAGGTAAAAGCTTCTATATTATAGATGGAACTAACGTATAAATCTTCGTTTCTACAAGGCCTTCTACGTATACGTATGCATGGCGCTATCAAGTTAGAGCCGACTTATCCCTTCTATAATTCGTTTTCACCGGCAGCGTGGGTCTAACACGTTACAATTTCAAATAGTTATATAATAAGATAATCTCGTAGTAGTTTTGATTTTCAATTTTCAGTAAACTTAATATGAAATACTTTTACGCCCTTACGGACATCTCCAACTTGGTGATGATTATTGGCAAGCATATAATCCTATAAAAATGATGATATATTTGATCTTGACTTTGGAATAGAAATAGTGCCTCGTGTTTGCGTATTTGTCGCTCGATAGTGTTGTGTATTGGGATGTTTTTGTACGACATCACTGCTCCCCATGATACATAGTTAGATTAAACAATTAGTAGAGCCACGCTGCAGTTTTTTTCTAGCCGCAGCACGAATGGATCGGCACGAACGAGGAACGACCACACAGACGTCACAAAATACAAGCGTAAAATAACAGAATAACATCACCGATTCTGGGACCCAATAACAGTTAACGAGGCAATCCATCACAGTTCTTAGGGGTAACGGTGGATGTACCATTGGTGAGGGTGGAGGCAGATGTCTGCATGTGATCTGTGTGAGCTGCTTCATCACTCTTATTTTAATTTAAAAGACAAAGGCGAACATTGTATTGACCAAACAAGACGCACAGATAACGTAATGGTCGTTATCAGAAGCAGTAATTAGTTGGCGATAACTCTGGCGTTACTGTTTAAACTGGAATAGGCAAACGACTCGGGCAGCGTGACGTAATTACATAATTAGTTGATTTTGTTTGAAATAGTCTTTGTCCTTATTTATATACTTGTTGATAAAAATACACAACGAACAATATTAGTAACAGAATTAAACTATTTTTTATGGATTTTACTTGAAAAATAATAAAAAATATACACGAGAATATCCCTGAAATTGGTTTTATTCAATGTGTAATTCAGTCATTCAATCGGTCATATGAACAGTATCATCTTACATTTTATATTTGTAGTTTGACTACTGGATAATGTTTAACCTAAAATTATAGATCGAATCGATTATAGCGACAGAAGCGTCCAGATCACCTGATGCAGCTCAACAAAGAATCAAGATGTACTTCCGTCGTCGCCCCCGAGGAATTAGATGGATCGCCTGACTAGCACGATACGAATTATGACAAAACCTCAGTTCCTACAATACTTTAAGAATTAACCATGAGTTCAAACTTTGGCGCTGAATTTGTGAAGAATTTGAAATAAATAATGCGATTTGCACATTAATTAGCCCAGAAGGCTAGAGGAAGGCTGCATTAAGTTCAATACTCCAAATTCATGACCATCGTCATCACAGCCTGTCCATAGTCTGTCGCTGCACAACAGAAGCCTACCCCGTACACGTACACTACCATAAGGCATGATCCTGACCTACCTGCATCTATTGACCTCCAGCGAACTTGCAAAAGTCATCGCTCCAATATTCCAACTTATCTTTCCATTATTATTTAAAAAGAACTTAGTCACATCATGGGGTGATAAAAGTAAGGACTTAGGTAGCAAAGTTGGTCAACTTAAACACCATTCTGGTCAGGCATTGCCATTGAGAGAGCCACTCCGACAAAAACGTGAAATTAAGTTCTCTTTCCGAACACACTCCGTCAGCGTGCTGATCGTCTCCAGCTGCCACATCATCACAATTAGGAACTGGAACTTTATACATCAGACATACAAACTTATTATATTTATTACATACGCCGGGCACGCAGGGCAGTTTTCTAAAGATTTCTGCCAAATATGATTTCATATATGTACGTTTACTTATAAAGTTTCAAGTGAATAAACTTATTTATGTGGGAATTATAAAACAGTTGAAGAGTGGTAGCAGCTAATAGTGTCCTACTTCCGATCAAAGGTCACTTCTATAATGAATTGAATTATTAGTTGTTTGAGGACATGGGAGTTCTGTTATATCGTTAGTTGTTTGAGGGCATGGGAGTTCTGTTGTATCGTTAGTTGTTTGAGGGCATGGGAGTTCTGTTGTATCGTTAGTTGTTTGAGGGCATGGGAGTGCTGTTGTATCGTTAGTTGTTTGAGGGCATGGGAGTTCTGTTGTATCGTTAGTTGTTTGAGGGCATGGGAGTTCTGTTGTATCGTTAGTTGTTTGAGGGCATGGGAGTTCTGTTGCATCGTTAGTTGATTGAGGGCATGGGAGTTCTGTTGTTTCGTTAGTTGTTTGAGGGCATGGGAGTTCTGTTGTATCGTTAGTTGTTTGAGGGCATGGGAGTTCTGTTGTATCGTTAGTTTTTTGAGGACATGGGAGTTCTGTTGCATCATTAGTTGTTTGAGGACATGGGAGTTCTGTTGCATCATTATTTGTTTGAGGACATGGGAGTTCTGTTGTATCGTTAGTTGTTTGAGGACATGGGAGTTCTGTTGTATCGTTAGTTGTTTGAGGACATGGGAGTTCTGTTGTATCGTTAGTTTTTTGAGGGCATGGGAGTTCTGTTGCATCATTATTTGTTTGAGGACATGGGAGTTCTGTTGTATCGTTAGTTGTTTGAGGGCATGGGAGTTCTGTTGTATCGTTAGTTGTTTGAGGGCATGGGAGTTCTGTTGTATCATTAGTTGTTTGAGGACATGGGAGTTCTGTTGTATCATTAGTTGTTTGAGGACATGTGAGTTCTGTTATATCATTATTTTTTTGAGGACATGGGAGTTCTGTTGTATCATTAGTTGTTTGAGGACATGGGAGTTCTGTTGTATCATTAGTTGTTTGAGGACATGGGAGTTCTGTTTATCATTAGTTGTTTGAGGACATGGGAGTTCTCCTACTGCCTCGTGAATAGGCTTGCGAACCGTACTTTAAAATAAAACATGTATACAATTCCGGTCTAACGTGTTTCATACATTATGCGAGAAATAAAAAACGTGGTGATAGTTTATTTTTAAGACCCTTTTATTGACCGCTGAACTGTGTGCTCACTTGTCACCCTCAATACTAGGTTGCTACATAAAAGGTTACTATAACATAGTACCTACTATGTATACCAAGGTATGCCGTCCTCATATACCTAAGCATATGTTCACTTAAGTACGAGTTTATCAAGTATATATTTACCTAAGTACGAATTTACGTTAGTAGATATAACTCATGTTTACGTTTCTCCACAGCCTGCTCGTGAACCGCAGCCTGCGTCCGATCTAGATATCGCCTTATTAAGGAGCCCCAGCTTGCTGGCTTAGCTTTGATAGCTTTGCTTCAACTGGAACCTTACTTTCTAACCAGTGTTACATTGTTTTTTAATGAGTAACGTGCGGGCTTTCGATTACACGTTTCTTGACGCATGCTCCAAATAGAAATTAGATATTCCATAAGTTAAGAGCGGAGGTTGCTGTTATGGGTGAAAACCTTTCAAGGAAAAGTTTTTCTCACCTTCTGTTAAATTGCTGATACGGATAAGCTTTCTTCTTCTTTTGCAGCCCAGGTCCATGAGCTGCAAAAGCAGTATTGCTATTATTAGTGCAGTATATATCGTCACGTGTGGCAGACACCAAATCTAGATTTGCATTGCAGTATGTTATGACTGGCTTTACAGAATACCAGCGCGAAATAACTGCGTCTTATGTTTTGTATACAACATACATATGTGCGCCTTGGATCCTTTCGATCATCTTTACTTCCGATTCGACCATACTTATTGAGTTAATTTAATGCTGATAAATTTTTATATATCAGCATATTTATTAAATAAAAGAAAAATTCTTTGATATAGTTATATAGATTTAGTAATCTAACAGTAAAGTAACAGTCCATATATAAATCCCACAGCTGGGCATAAGCCTCCTTTCTTTAGAGGGTGTGCATCCACTACGGCTCTACTGCGGATTGGCGGATTTCACTTCTTCATTTTTTTTATTATTTAACAATTTCATGGGTGTCGGCACCGGGGATCGAACTCGGTTTGTTAGCGTGTCGCGAATTTAAAAAGAGCGCTTGGACACTCAGCTATCCCATGGCTCTTCAAATCTTAAAATGGATTAATTTAATCAGTGGTGGAGTCAGGCTGCAGTTTGTTGTTAACTGCAGCATGAATGGGGCAGCTCGACACGGGAAGGACCTAGGCCTCACAGAGTATCAGCGTATGATAGCAACATCATGTCGTCGTTTATCGTCTGGTGAGTGTTGTGATCCTCATACCTTAAAGCTGGTGACGAGATGGCATCATCTCTAATAAGCATTCACTGATTCAGGTCGCAACACCACACTATACGAACGGTGACGCATCAGCTAGATCAGATCAGTCTTTAACGCCACTCGGTCGGCATCCTATATCTAAGAAGCTGTACCGAATATGGGCACAATTATTTTTACCAGATCTGTGACAAATTAGCACACAATTCACACGATTGTAGTAACTGCGGCGCGTGACACATCAATATTACAATTAAATCATAAATTGCCAACTTATTTTGGAAAAAAAATCTCTAACGCAATATTTAACTAACTAGCAAATATTTAGAGACTGTTGCATGTTATCTATAGTTTGCGGCAAGTCGGTAGATGCGAGAGGCTTGGGGTCGTACTCTGTGCGGGAGGCTGGACAGGCTGTGATTATCAAAAACTATTTTAATATGTCTTTTTCACATGACATAGTATGAATAAATTAGTTTCTAAGGTCGGTCGTCTCGACGAGAGGCCAGCTTGAGGGGGCGGTAGCACCCCGTTGAGAACCATTGCTCTAGCGACAGCACCGGTGCAAGGCTAAGTAACACCGAACTGCACTCCGGCCCACGGCTTTGCTTGCCTTTCTAGTTCTAGACAGGGCATTGACCTCGCGGTGTATACGTATATTGTACAGAAGATGATTGTGCCGGAGAGAAAGTATCTGGAGTAAGATGAATGGTTTTACGTTCTTCATAAAAATTTCATGACTAGTATGGAAGAATTTTTCTTTAATTTATTAACAGGGTTACGTTTAATGTTTTTAAAGGTAATTTGGTATTTTGTTATCGGTTATTAATTAGTGACGTAATTTGAGATTTTGATTTGATGTTGAGATAGTTGTGGCAGTAGGGATAAAACTTATTTGTAAGTAGGAGTAAGGTTACACAGGGTCTTTTAACACCTTGCTTTGAGAAGAAATTGGGAATACATCCCTGTCATAATAGATAAATTTCCCCGGCATTAGCCCTGATTTAACCATTTACGTTTGATGGCAGCATTCTGTAGTAGTTAAGAGTACTTGACTGCTACGTCGCGGGTCCTGGATTCGATTCTCAGCAAAGGAATAATATTTATGTATCACAGGTTGTTGATTATTGTGTCGAGTGTGTAGTATCCCCAATACTACACAATCGACCCTGACACTGCATGTGAACCTTCCTTCGATCTTATTGCACGTGCATTACATCGGAATAGGAGAGGGAAAGACGGCGAGTTCTTTCAAATGCTTACAGCACGATAAAACATTCTGCACCGATTGATATCATCTGGCAACGAGCAGACGTTATCACCGTGGTCGCGATGGACCAGGACGACTTCATATGTTACATCTATAACAACCAGTATTTGCTATTGTTTATATAAAATAACATTTGAAAATAAATAAATATTTATTTTCAAGTGAATACCCTGCTATGATATTGTAACTGGATTCATCTTTTAGACTTTAATCCGATTTCTTGCTCCAGTAACTACGGTGTCAGTTTTGTTTACGTAGATAAAAATAGAGTTGGAAACCGTATATCTCCCTATGAGTAAGTTTAATGGAGGAAATATTTAGTGCAATTTTCAAATATGTACTTACTTCTATTTTATTAAGTCAATATTTTTTTATATTGTTTTATTAATGGACGATTGTTTAACGATCGTGTATCATTTGTATATGAAACAATGAAATAGTTTATTCGATAAAGGAACCAAAGAACCGGGAAAGTGGTCTACATTTTGCCATTAAAAACTAGTGGAGACTTCCATTACTTATATACTATTTGTATGACAGTAAACAATATTAAAAGAACATACGAAAATCTGAGAGAGAGTTCTATACAATCCTATATAGTATAAATACCTAGAGTAAAGTTGGGCAGAGGCTTTGAAAGGGTGTTACGGTCCGATCCATATCACACTACGGACTGGCCGACTTCACATGTGTATGAAATATTTAACAAAAAAAACATTGTAAATTGTTGTTATTTAAGTTATTTAAGTACGCCCATGAACGTATCGAATCGTCTAAATATGTTTCGCCTGCGAATTCACGGCCGCCAGCGTGTACACATTCGTCGCACGCGTCCGTCCATCTTTTCTCGACATAAGGTCTTTTGAACGAACATTCTGTGAATATATTATACAGATGTAAAAGTCAATGTGAAGATACAAACAAAGCTATGTAGTCAGTAAAGGAGGAAATAAAAGACAAAGTATATATAATGATCCCACCACTTCCGCAGTGGAGGGATCATTATATATACTTTGTGTTCATATATATATTTTATTATTTGTTAGAAATGCAGGTTTCCTCACCATGTTGTCCTTCTCCGACGAGAACGTGCTAAACATATCAATGATCGCACAATAAAGTACATTGGAGTATTATTGATAAAGTATATATATTTGTGTCTGTGAGCTATTCAAGGTACGCGAGCAATCCGAGTTCGACCCCGGCGCCTGGAGCAAGGGAGTTGTTCATTGCAATTTTTTTTTGCCCATTTATACATTCTTGACGACACCTGGTTAAAAAATAAGTTAAATAATATTTCGAACACGTGAAGTCCGCCAATCCGCAGTGGAGCGGTATGCGGACTATACATATCTCTACTCCGAACTACTGCTATCCCTCTCTACAGAGGCCTATATATATACTATTATATTATATTAAAAGGTACACTGCACTAATATATAAGTATTTACATTAGATAAAACAGTAGTGAAATTAGGTTAATAAACAGATAGCGGACAAAATATAGATTAAAATACTCTTAGAGCACACAGGGTAGATCTGTGTCTAAGAGCTCGCTTTAATTCACGGCACGTGAGTGAACGGGATTCCATCCCCGGTGCCGGCACCAATTAAATTATTAATATCATTTTTAATTGATAATTTACTGCAACTTCGTGTGTAAAGTAAAACATCGTGAGTAAACCGGCAAGTCAAAGAAATAATAATAAAAAAAAATCGAAAGCATTTGAAGACCACCATCCGCAGAGGAGATGCGTGGTTGACTATACTCTAACACCATTCCCAAGGAAAAGGTGTATGCCCAGCAGTGTGATTTATTTATATAGGCTGTCAGGCCGCTTGTCATCAGGTATTTATTGACCGTAAAAACTGTTTTCGTTTGTGACTTTTAAATAAAAAAAAACATAAATAAATGAAATGTCATTGTAAAAATAAAAGCACCTTGTAAAAACACATTTCAATTAAATTCAAATGAACTCCTACCAACATTATTTTTAATATGTAAATATAATACAGATGCATTCCTGGGGACTAAGATAGAATATCTCAACATTAGTAACAAGGTCTCCGATTTGTTTCTTTCACCACTTGAAACACAGCAGCCACCTACTACTATTTTATTTATTATTCCGAATATAACAACCGTTGACCAAGACCGGTCTTACTGATGTATTTGTGCTTGATGAAGTTCATAGCGGCGGTGTGACTATACCAAGTAAAAAGCAACATTATCCTATTAATTTCTTTTATAACGATCGCTTAACTGTTACTTCCATTCGTCGATTTTTTCTCTCATGACTTAGAATCAAACCCACGCACCGCCCATTCATTATTGATGATCGCTCAGTTTTTTTGTCTTTTTTACACACCCAAGACAGTTTAAGACTTATTGCAAGGCTTTAGAGTACATTATAATTGTGTAGGGTTCTATTTAAAATCGCCACTGGGTCACCGGTACGGTTACTAAAGCACTATGATCCACTTTGTATATGATATTGACGCATGTCACAGGCGACGACTGCGGAAGGGCGGGGGAGGGGGGAGGGGGGGGGGAGTGAAAGGTTCCAACTAACAACTAAGTGAATCTCAACAGATCAATAAGCTGAAGTGAACACATAGCCGGAACCGAAGAACGGTGGGGAAGGAAGTTTCTCAATGGCAACGCAGGCCGGTCTCATTAGATGGAGCGACGACCTATGCGAGTTTGCGGGAAGTCGATGTCTGGAGATGACTCAAGATCGTGCTCCGTGGCAATCTATGGTAATGTACATTGCATCAATGTGCAGTGTACGAAGGTGAACTAATTTGTGGTTCCGATATGTGATAACTTACAATTCAATTCAATCAATCAATCAAAATATAATTTATGCATGTAATCAATTGAAGTAACAATCGATATATATTCACGAGTATAATTCCCACTGCGGGCATTGACCTCCTCTCTAGAGAAGGCGCGGAGGCATAGTCCGTCCCTGGCATGGCTCCACTGACCTTGTGCGAACTTCAGATCCCTCCGAAATATTTTTTGTTAATTTCTCAACTCGTCTTTATTTAGAATATTTTTCTTTATATAGAAAGGTGACATACATGGCCGCGAAGTAAGTGATGACGTAAACATCACATATAGATCAACAGAGGATGAAAGATGCACAGCCGATGAGGATCGAGATAGAATGCCTCGTTACCTTTGATTGGGTCTCCGGATTCCTTCACTCACCATAGGTATCACTGCAGTATTTCATGGGGGTGTTGTCCTAACTCTCCAGCCTTAGTTTTCCATGGGTCTACCATCATTACTTATCATGGTGTGTATGTCTTCGTTGATAGTAATACTCATTATAAAAAAATATTCTTAAATTATAATTGTAAAATTAAAGTGCAATGCCAAGTAATGAGTTTTGTACACAGAGTAAAAAAATTGCAAGCAGTACAACAATGACTCATTTTGTTCCACCGGCGACACAGCGGTGCCACACTACACTATACGATGGCGTCGAAAGCCACTTTCTAGGAAGAGGTCGCGGGCACTATCCAGCGGGCAATTAATCACACTCGTGATGATCGATGATGGCAGTGAGACGGGATAGGAAAGTTGTAACGGTAAGCCGAGTAAGGCGATGTACACATTGTCAAACTTCACGAGTACGTCACCATAAACGACTCCATTCATTTCAATTAGTTAGTATGAAAATAACTGCAGCTCCTAGTATAGTTTGAAATGCTTTTTTAATAATAAAAACAAACAAGATTTGAAATTCCAGCACACCTGGTATGCTCACAATGTATTTAATAAGAATATAAATTAAAATGGAAATAAAAGTGAGACATGCTGTATTCGAAAGAAACAATCACATATGACGTCATCTGGTAATAACCAGAACATATCGACGGTCGAATTCGACAAGATGACTTCATCATCAATTGATATAACCTTTATTTACTCATATACGATATATAAAACGCAATTATGTGCGTTGCAACGAGTTCCTAACTGCAGCATGAATGTGTGGATTCGACGGAGGTAAAACCACGACCTCACACAACACCAGCGTGGAATAGAAAATAGCGGCGTGACGCTGCTGTGTTTCAACTGGTTAGGGGACCATCCCGGGACTCACCAGGTAACGAGGCATTCCATCTCAGTCCTTAGGGGCTAGTTAACTAGTAATTAGTAATTGATAGACTGCAGTCATCAGTTTATCACCAGGTGACCACTGCGCTCGTATGCCACCCTCAATATTGAAAACAGGACAACATAACATTGATTTTGGAATTTCTTTATTAACATAAATATATATATATATATATATATATAGGCTAAATGACGTGCGAGGGTGAAGGACCACCGCGAGAAAACTTGCGTATCTAAGGAATATAAAAAAATAAGATATATTTTCAAAGACATGTGAAGTCCGCAGTGGAGCCGAATAGAGAGCAGGCCTATGCGCAGCAGTACAATTTGTATATATATATGCTGTTACTTTTTACGTTTTTACTCAACATATAGCATGTACTCATGATACAGCCTGACGTCGCCGACGCAGCCCTGGGAACACAATGGCGTTAGTAAAACAACTAAATTCAAATGAGGTGAACACTCATCAATAAACATAATGCTGGACGAGCTATGTCTAATGTCTAATGAGGAGGTGGACATTGGTACAGCTACGCCGCAGTTTGTGTCTAGCTACAGAATGAATGGGTCAGCTCGACCGGGGTAGGATCACGCCCTCATAGAATACCAGCGTAAAATAGCAACTAATGCTGCTGTGTTTCGTCTGGTGAGTGTAGTAGATCCGGAGATCTTTATTATTGGTGACGAGGCATTGCTTCAGTACTTAAAGGTGACAACGTATCAGCATTATGATTCCTTGTCAAGGATGAATGTAGATGTCATGGGCCGCAGGAATCACTTGCCATCAGGTGAACTGTGTGTGAGTTTGTTACTCTCGATGTAATAGAAAAAAGGTGGCGAAGGTCTGGCGAGCTCTCCCGTCACCTCCTACCCTATTCCTATGGAAGTTCGGAGGAAGGTTCAGATGCAACGTCAGGGCCACGGGACACAAACACACACACGTTTATGATCAACACACCAACAATTTGTGATGCACAAATATTTTTCCCCGGCTGGGAATCGAACCTACTACGCAGAACTTTGCCCACTACGCTACAAGCCCTTCGATACTAAGCCACGACGGTATTTGAAACAAAAAGTAAGTGTTAATTATATAAGAATGCAGGTGTTGGATATAATTAAGTTCGCAATAAAACTGCTTTTAAGTACACATTACGTATCACTCTCTCCGAGTTTATTGGCCGGCGCGGTATCATTACACACAACACGTAACGATAGAGTCGTGACGCAGCCCGATCAGAGCACAAGGGCGCGGCTGTGGAGGTTCCATTCTCAGGTCGTCCTATAGTTTCGGGCATATAAGTAAAGGCTTACCCTTGCTGTCCTACGGAAGCACGGAGTGGTCGTGTTGCCGTCCTCCCCAGGTTTAATTTGACGATGGGACAAAAAAAAAACAAAAAGATTCCGGTAGAATTAAATATCGTTTTTCAAATAATCTTATACATTATGTCAAAACCATTTAATGACATGCAGAAAATAAAATGAAAGAAAAACCGAAAGAGAATCAAGTCCATTTTAAATATTTAATTTATAAGTTTCTTATTTGTAGTACAATTCATTATACATAGGATACGATGAGGCCGACATAACCCTTTCTTAGTTTTAAGCTCTTATGAAAATGCAGAATTAAAAAAAAAGAAAAAAACTTGTGACGTTTTTTTTTATATACAAAAAATACATAATCTGCATTCATATAAAAGTAAATTTATATGTATATATGGAGTTTGTATTTTTTTCTCTGTACCCTCACGTCATTTGCGTTTAATTAAAAATGGACCGGTCATACTGTTCGCACGCTTTCATCCGCGAAGTGCTGGCGGCTACATAGGCGCTTATTTACAGAAACATTTAAACTCGGCAGAAGGTCGTACGGTTCCCATGCCTGTGGCTGGAGAGTAGCTCGGCCACCCACGAACTATGATGATGAAAAGGTTATGTGTATATCTACTAATGTATAGGGAAATCTAATATCATTTGCATGTGCGGGTAGTTTTAAATTATATACATAGAACTTATTTTTTTCACAACACAAAATATTTTTTGCCAAACTGATTATTTTAAAACTAAGATACGATGTGTATGATTTGAAGTAGCCAGAGCCATTGTACAGTTTAAATCTACCTCCTCATCGAATACCAACATAAGACTGTTGTGATTATACTGGTGAGTGTATCGGATATTCATATTACTGGTGACGAGACAATAAGGTGACACGGCATCTGCATTAGGATTCTTTATTGAAGGTGAACTTGGGTGTTATAGGACGCAAGAATCACTTACTATCAGGTGAACTGTGTGCTCGTTGGTCTACTTTAATTCAATATAAAATAATAATCTTCCAAGCACTATGCCAACCCTAATCGTCCTAATATTGAGAGTTTAGTCTCGATGTACAACTAAAGTATGCAACATTTGTCGTGATCATAAAATATCGTACAACACTGTGTCATCAATTCCTTCTGCAAATATGCAAGTAATCTCTCATCCAGTCCATCCGCTAAGCCAAGCGAAGGCGGCGGTGCGACACATTGCTTTCACACTTCAACATGTGTACATAGTGCAAAGTAGATATAAGTATTGGTATATATCTGGTGCATAGTCGCCAAAACTAATTTGCCACTTGTTAGCTTTTTTATATATATAAGGGGTAAGAGAATGATGATCTTAGTCCTCAGGTTTGACAACGCATTATGATTCTTTAACGAAGATGTATGTGGGTGTCACGTGCTGCAGGAATCACTTACCATCGGGTGCTCGTTTTTCACCATAAATACAATAAAAAAAAACATATACGAATCAATTCAATATAAAACGTTCCATATAATGTTAAAGTCACCATCCAGTGCCTAATTAGCTGTGTATTTATATATCTCCTCTTCTAAAAAAAAACGTAAGTAAACAAAGAAAAAAAAACGTTTAAATACCGATAAGTTATGGTTGCGGCCACTTCAACAGTGAATAAATTGGCATAGTCCGTCAAGGCTTGTTGACAGAGCCGAACAATACTCATTCACAGAATCCGACAAAGACCTTTATCCGCAATCCGTAGAATTTGATGGAAAAAAAAACAACATTCTTCATTAGAAGTTTGTTTAACCCCATTGGTCCGTTGGAGTCGGATCTTTAGAAAGAAAGTATCAATGGAGGGAAAAAAACTTGTGTAAATTTAAAATAAACACTTTTTGATTTATCACGACCGGCTTATTTCGGATTGCTGCAATGGAACAAAAATAAATTTGCTTTCAAAATTCTTGGTTTTAGTCCGAGACGGTCGATGTTCACAACGTATGCAACAGTATACGAAAATATTTAAAGTAGAAAGATCTTTAAGAACTGTTAATATTTTAGTGTTATCTATTCTCTATTCCGATCATAAGAATCTTCAAACGAAAAATAACGAGGTTTGTCAAATAACGTTTAAATTTATTTTCTTGAAATATAAAAGAATCAATTCATTATAGCTTTCAGATAGTGTTCGCGTTTAGTTTTACAACATAAACAAGTGAAATTTATTGGTCATAAATTAAAATATATATATATATACAGGAAACCAGGTATTTCATCTCAATTCTCAAGGGTGACAAGGCATGTGCATCCTGGATTCTATATTAGTGAAGGGTCATCACGTAACTATCAGATGAACTGTGTGCTCGTTTGTTACCTTAAATACAATTAAAAAAAACTGTGGACGCTAATAAAATATGACATAAAATTTTGCTTACATAGAGTGCTCATTGTCTTCAATAAATATAACTGTTTATTATACAGAATCGTTTACTTTAATTGGTTTTTTTATTTTAGGGGTGGCGACCAGTTGACCTGATCGTAAGTGGCAACTGTCATCCGTGATGTCACCCCTGAGGACTGAGCTGGCGTCGTTACCCCCCCCGATCCCTACACTCTCCAAACGAAACACAGCACTTACCTAGGAGAATATCTGAAGGTAAGTGAACTCTAATAAGGAATCATACGGACTCACCGAACCGAACACCGAAGCGTTATGTTGGTATTATTGTGAGAGCGTGTTCCTTCCCCGGTGAAGTCGAGCCGTTGGTCGCACGTCACAGTTGAAATACCACTGCTTTTTTCACGCAGACAATGAAAAGACGGATCCCGAAATAAGATGGGCATCAATGAGGCATCAACTGCTGACTAAAACTGTCGTATTAACGACATTATGTATAGCGCACTTTTCATTTGTTCCGAGTTGTTCCGTCCAGTTATTAAGCTTTTATTTTTTTGTGGTGATGGCCACTGTTGGTTCATAGGCATTTACAGGTTTACAGGGTTGGAAGGTGGCCGAGCGCTGGGCCTGAACCGTCAGCTTGCGCGGGAACGCAACTGGCTCGAGGGTGTCCGACAGGTCCAACCTCTGTACAGTCAGATGCTTCTATTGGATTAAACTAGTTTTATAATTAATTAAAATCGAGACAACTTGGGTATAATAAAATATAGGAGTATATTTTAGTTTATATATGCATCGTACTCTGATTAATTCGTAGAAGCCACCCGCCGTTTTCCTCGTGTAGATATTTGATTAAAACTTTATTTAGGTTTAAAGATACTGTATTAATTTTAAGAAATGTATTATATAATTTATAAATATATAATACATAAATTAATATAGTAATTAAAAACAAAGTTTTGAGAATACATTAAAATATTAATATTTAGATTATGAGGCTGTCTCAATGTTTGTACGCAATTTTATAAAACAACTATAGTGCATTTTTTTTAAATAGAAAAGACTAAAGCATACCTTTAATTTTACTACTAATATATTTTTTTATAATTTTCTAGGGTGACAAACGAGCACACTGTAAGTGAAGACTGCGGCCCATGGCATCTATATTCTATGAGGGCGTGATCCTTGCCGACCCATTCAAGCATTGTAGCAAGTAACTAGCTGAACGTGGCTTTACTACAGTTAGAACGTCTGTTCATGGAAGAATTGCAGACATATCTAAGAAAAACAATTGCTGACACAGATAAACACGGTCCAAGCTCGAAATGGCAAAGGAGTCTGATAAAGAGCCAGTGGCATAGGGATCTTGAGACGGATGTGTGGAGTTACTAGGATAGATATGATCAAGAATGAATACATAAGCGAAAGTCTGAAAGATGCCCCAGCAATGGATACGTTGAGCGGTCACTGGCTGTCCGTCCAATAACAGCGGAGGAAGTAACGCAGTGTCAGGAACACGGGACATATCGTTCGTAGGCTGGGCATCGAACCAAGGACCCGCTTCGCAGGAGCCAGGTACTCTAACCACTACACCAATCGGCTCTCAATGGACATGCAATAAGGGACGAAAGATATATTTCTAGAGAGAAGGCAAGGATAAATGGATTGTGTGAAGAATTATATGAAAGGTGTGAGTTATGTGGCAGTTGATGGAAAAACCAGATGAATGGAAATATATGACGTACATAGTAACGGCACTTGGCCAGGCCGATGATGCCAAATAGATGTCATTTATGAAGACTCATGTAAAAACAAAAAGACGAGTTAATAATAAAATGAATCATTACAGTACACTTGTGTTTAAAAAAAGCATATCATATGTATTCGAAATATTAAGAAAGTCATTTTATAATCTTTGATAATATCACACGTCTAGCTCCATCCGTGACTGGGCGAGTCGCGGTTTAAAATATTTTTCCGATACGAGTTTCCCCGAGCTCGACACCCGGTGCCGTTTGCCACGTGATGAAGGAGAACCTGAATGTCTTACGAGATAATAAAAAAATGATATCTAAAGACATATAAAGTCCGCCAAACCGCAGCTGACCGACTGTGCTCCAATATCCTGTCTTGAGATATGCAGTGGGACTTACATTTTAAATATATAAACTTTATTTTTTTTAATTTGATGCTAATGTGAAGTTGTGATGTTATCTGAACCATTATATGATTATGAATGTAATTATTAAAATCGAATCGAATCGATCGAATATCTAGTTTATAGAGTAGTTAATATTTTTATGTTCTATCTCTATTTTATTTACCTTTGAAAAGCGATATGGCGCGATCGTGATATATTTTCTTCTGTGGTAGAGCCACACTGCAGGTAATACAAACTAGCTGCAGCAGGAATAGTTCGACACTACCGGGTTGGGACCACTTCCTCGGAGAATACCACCGTCAAACAGCAGCATAGCGCTGATGTTTAGGGGGACCAATTACAGGTAACGAATCCAGACATTCCATCTCAGTCCTCAGGGTGACCATGCACATACGTCCTGAAACTTTGTTGATGGGATGGGATTAGATGTAAAGTGTATGCTCGTTTACCACATACATACGTTGTATCGTTCGGTATTAGGACCGTTGTATCGGCGTCATTAGGAATTGGATAGATTAACCAGTTGTAAGGTGAAGGGACTACCGATGATCTCAACCATTTACAAACTAAATAGATAACATGTTCGGACATGTAATCAATAGTCGATGTAGCATGTTATAACATGTTTAGGTGATAAAATGAATTGTTAAAGAGACGCGCATTGATTGTGCCTGCCTTATGTTCATGACTAGGGTTGTCAATATAATTTAAAAGAAATAAAGTATATCTGAAGAAAAACTTATGAAAACTATTTGTCTATTTTTATATCAGTATTTTCTTGTACATTGGCGGTATATAACAAGTTTTATTGTTTTTAAAACAATTATGCAACTCTACACATTCTAATTCAAAGTTCAAGTACATAATGAACTCATTTCGTATTAATTATAACGCAGCCCTGCCTATTGCCGCTCAAAAGACTTTCAGTCAGTGAAAGCAATGTTTAGTATATATAGTTATAGCTAGAGTAAATATTTTGACGTCCTTTGTTAATTTTATATATTATAAAATACAACTAAATACAATATTTTTTGCTTACAGGTGGCAACCCTATTCATCACACCGCGAGACATTCAGCTAACTCGTAGACGAAATTCATTAAACCGGTTCCATTATGGACTTGTGAAGACTTAGGGCGAGTAACTCTGGGTTCTGCGAAACGCTTTTGACAGTTTTTTATTACCATTATCTGTCAGTCAGCGTAAAGTAGATACTTTAACTAATTAGAATAACAGATAATCTGTCAGATATAACTGAGCCGTGGTTCCGTTCACTCGGAAGCTCTCGAGTCTTTACTTTCACACAGAAATGGTCCAAATAGAGGCTCCCTCTCGGGAGCGAGCCCTTGTGCTGGTTACCTATTAATAATAGTCCAGAGCGATACGTAAACACTAAAGTGAGGTACCGTGGCGCTTAGTCCTAATGATAATCAAAAAAAAGATAATCTCCGAGTAGTGTAGACTGATGAAAGAATTCGCTCCGTCAGACCCTCAGCCTAGAAAGCGACAGTGTATTGGTTGCGCAAGCGCCGAACGCGCGGTCGTCGACCGCGGGCGCGGGGAAAGTCGTCTGCTGGCTGTTGTACGACTAACTATGACTTAATGATAAGCTGGTGGTGACAGGAGAATGCGGGACATGGGCGGTGTCATTTTTTTTATACTATTGAGTGTTACAAGTGTACGCAGACTTTTAGATATTGCTCCAGTTATACAAAAGAGTATTCTTTTCAAAATGTATATATACCACGAAACCTTATGGGGTTTAGCCGGGTACAGGACTCGTATAAACAAAGCAGCTTAGCTTAAATGCTAGACGTCTAGAAATCTAGTTCAAACATAAAAATATTAGCAGTAGTGCTAGTTTGTGGTAAGCATTAAGATTTACGTACTATACTTGAAATTCATCGGGTAGTTTGTTATGGAAGAGCACCTGATGGTATGTGAGTGAATCATAATGCAGCCCTGGACTAAGTCGGAATTCCTCATCACAAGTAAGACCGGTCTCCCGGTGAAGTACAACAGTAACAATTATTTGATGGGAAAAATAAAAGAGTTCAGTATGTGTAACAAATAGTAAATAAGTTTTTTTTGTTTATTTATCGAGAAACATCGTGTGTTTAAAAATCAATACCGAACCAAATGTAGTTGTGAGTCACGAGTCGCTTTAGTATTACTAACACACACACTCTACAAAGTTACCTGGAATTTAAAAGATACCTATCACGTCACGACATTGCACTGTCCTACTGTTGTCGTCTCCATTTTTTTTAATATCGTGGCTAAAGACAAATAATTTGACGGTGTAAGTGATTCCTGTTAATTAATTAAACTTTCCATATATTTATTCCTGAGAATAAATATATGGAAAGTTTTGTTCTATTATACCAAGAAATTTATAAACTACCATTTAATTAGTTAATTGTTTCCTTATCAATGTTTATCAATAATAGTGTGTTAAAATAACTTTAATTACGGTAATTGAAACCCTATTGTATATATAATAGGGCTACATAGTTTAACATGCTCTATCCACATTACATAGACCCCAAGAAAAATAATATATATATATATATATACATACAAGGTATTAGGAGACAGACAATAATATTAAAGACACCTTCTATGATGGGACGGAAAAAAAATCGATCCTGATTAAAAAAAAAACATATTTTTAAGACGTTTACGCTCCATCATGTTAGTACAGCTAAATGAAACGATAGTTTCATAAAAAATACATTACTTTAGAAAAAAAACCAGCAATGAAACACAAAATCAAAAACAGCTGATGCTCGGATCAACGAACGCACGTGCGAAACTGTCTCAAAAACTAAAAATACTAAACATAATAATCAATCCCGCCAAAACAAACCGCTCCTTTTGCGGTGGGCCTCGGCCGCCGTTGACGCCGATATTCGTCCTTGACAAGGAATCATAATGCATTATGATTCCAGTGTCACCCCCATAACTTTTAATGTCACCCTTGAGATCTGAGATGGAATGCCTCGCTACCAGTAAAAATGGTCTCCGGATCCCTGCACTCACCAGACGAAACACAGCAACATTATGATGCTATTTTACGCTGGTATTTTGTGAGGGCGTGGTTCTACCCCGGTCGAGATTGCCCATTCATTATGCAGCTAGAAGTAAACTGCAGTATACTTCTACTTCTCACAATGTATGCACGCATTTCCTCACGGTAAATTACCACTTAAAATTGCGATTACCAATGTACATTGGTGTCTGCACTGGGGATTGAACTCGGTTTACTCGCGTACAGTGATATGAAAAGCGAGCGTTTAAAAACTGTGCTACCACGGCTCGTGATCCCCAATGCTCAATAACGATGAAAGAAATTGTTGAACGGAATAAAATATGATACGGAATAAAGATATTTAGATGTTGCATAAAATCATAGTCAAAAATACAGCCTGTCACTGTGTGCTAGCTTCCAAAAGGGTTGGCGCCATCCTCCAATAAACGCTGATGACTGCGAAGCGAGAGCAGGTGCCGAAAAAATTAGATATAGATGATGTACTTATGTTATGACAACAGTTAAATATTTAGTATGACAACTATTATGGAAGAGGTACTCAATTATGTTTTGTTGTGAATGGTAGTCCAGGAAAGTTTGGTAATGTTTGTGAGAACCTCAGACTGGCAACTGCACTGTAGGACGAACCCCACTAGATGAAGCAATAACCTAAACAAATTTGTGGTGAGTCAATGTATGCAGGGGCTCAGAATCGGGAAAAGTCTCTTACAGAGAGGGAAATTTTGCCATATTGGCCTATAGTGGCCAGATAAATAACCAATAAATATATTATTATGTGACAATGGCATTTCATCTGATTAAGAAACAATAATGACTGGTGGCATCTGAAGCATCAGCAGCCTGGTGTTGTAAGAGTAACTTAACATCCTTGATTTTTTTTTAATAGATTCTAACCAGTGCTTGTGTATAATCTCATCAGGTATGAAGTGGTAATGTAGACATTAATAGTAAAGCTTACTACCTCAGCAAATGCCCATCCACTCACCTCTTGAAGACACCCACATTATACTTGGACAGAAAGACTGCCACACTGGGCAAAATATTCCAATCAAATATATGAATTAAAAATAGGTCATAGGTTCAATCAACATCCATCATAGATGTTGTCTATCTGATTATTGTCAGGTAACATTTCAAATATTTATGCTTAGTTGGAGTGATCTTTTAGGAATTTTAGTAATTTTATAGTTTATCTAGAGATATCTAGCATTCTTATAATATTGTAATGCCTACATATTAACACTATCTCAGATATATTAGCGCAAATTGCATGTTAGAGAAATATTGTTATCAGATATAGCTAGGTATAAAAAGCCAGGGGCAGCATGAGGTGGTCAGAGGACCAATAAAATTAAAATACATATGAATTCAAAATCTGAAATATGTTCTTCATATACTGAATTGAACAAATATAGCAATATTTTTATTTTAATGATGGAGTTTATAAGGAAAAGTGTAAAAGTACTGTAACTCAGCCTATATATATAAATCACAATGTTGGGTAAAGGCCTTCCCTTTAAAGAGGGTTAAAGTATTCCATGCGCCTCCACTGCAGATTCCACATGTCTACAAATATTTTTTTAAGAACCCGCATGTTTCCTCATAATCTTATTCTTCACTGCAAGCACACAGTAAATTAACACTTAAAACTGCAATTAACAATATGTGCTCATTTGCTGGGGATCAAACTCAGTGAGTTAAAGATAGCACTTATACATTGAGTTACCACGGCTCTCGTGTTCTCACAAAATGATTATTTAATTTCTAGTTCAAGTTTTTATTATTCACTTTTTCTAAGTTGTTACAATGCATCTTATTTTTTTTTAATTTAAATTATAATTTAATGAATATAAAGTTGCTTAGATGCATCAATTATAAAATATTATTTTTGTATGCACATGTTTTTTGATTAACATAAACCATAAGTTTAAAATGTCTCAACAAATAAATTTATTTATTAATTTACTTACATAACTCAAACAAACATTGTACAAAAATTTTTGACAGTGGTAGAGCTACACTGCAGTTTGTTTCTAACTGTAGAATGAATGGGTCAGCTTGACCGGGGATAGGACCCACACAGAATACCGTCGTGAAATAGCAGCATAACGCTGCAGTGTTTCGTCTGGTGAGTGAAGGAATCCAGAGACCTTTATTACTGGTGACGAGGCGTTCTTTAGTAGTCCTCTAGGGTGACAACGCATCAGCATTATGATTCCTTGTCAAGGATGGCCACAGGAATCATTTAACATCAGATGATCTGTGTGCTTGTTTGAAACTCTCAATGTAATAAAAAAAAACAAAAAGGTGGACTTAAGGCCAAAGGCATTCTCTATCTTTAAGTTAAGTAGAGAATATATTGTGGGTACAATAAAATAAACTTAATTAAATTTTAAAAGTATATAAATATAATAAATAATATGTAAACAATAAAAATAAAATATTAACATTTAAATTAATTTTCACCATTTTGTAAGCATGAACACTTTAAAACTATAATAAAATATATCTATTCAACTTTATTAACATAATGTATTAACGTAACATAAGAATGTTTAAACATGTTATTTATTAAAAGCTAATAACTGTCACTAGACAGAGCAACAACCTATGCAAGTTTGCAGGAAGTTGATGGTCGCAGGTGGCTTAGGATCACGCTTTGTGGCAGTCCATGCGGCATGCCTATATTCAGCAGTGGACTATGTATAGGCTGTGATAATGATGAATAATTGTAACTTTTTTAAATGATATTTGAAGTAGAACAATTATTCAAGTAAAATAATAACAAAAGGATTAGCATTTTTTATTTGTACACAAAAGACAGGTTGAAAGGGGGTATTTTTACAAATCTCAATATCTTGAAAAAAACACTGGTGACACTTTTTTACTTGGGCAATTTTTTATGGTCTGGTAGGTGACTTATCAACCTAACTTCCCCTTAAGTTTTTTGTGCTACTTAAGGGACATTGTATGTTAAAAATACTTAAATTGTACTATTACTAACATAAACAACTTTGTAATGTAGTCATTGATAACTCAAGAAGTAAAAATAGTATAAAGAATAACTTATTGCGTTATCAGCTAGGTGTACCAGGAACGAGTGTAAGAAAGTATTAAAGGTATTCGCTATCAATCTCTCTTCAGTCAAGTTATTCCATATGAAATTGGTTAAAGGTTATTTGTAAGCTGATTTGTATTGCTCTACTGACCCTGTACAAGTTTACCAGTTTTATAATGTGTATGAATAATACTGAAATTCAAGAATGGTTGATGCACAAAAATATTTTTTATTATATTACACAAAATATACATATAGACTAGAAACTTTTGTGGTTTAGGGTATGGACTGCAAAACTTAAGTACTTAATCTGTCATTTGATTAATATTGAGAAAATTCTCCTCGCACAAGCATTTTAAGCTGAACCGGAATGTTAGTAATACTAGTAACAATGCTAGCATTCTTTATAAAATAATGATAGTATTATACAAAAAAAAACAAATATTAAAAAATCATCAAATAAACATATTTTTTTTTGTATTTCTGCTCAGTTCAATCAATCAATGATCTAATATTTAAATAATGTTTCTGTCTATTCAAGTATTCTGGCCTTCACAGAACACTTTCAATTCATGTGCATAGTTTGTTTTTATGTTTGATAATACTAAAAATATATAACATTGACCCAACAAAACAAACCCCTCAAACAACTCAAATGTAAATAAAACTATTTGAAGAGGCTACTTAATGAGAACAAATCGAAACATAACAGAAGTGTAGATAAATATTGAATATTGCGTCTCAATTGAACAATCAACTAACCTTGGAGTCAGCTGATGACATGTTTAGTGTCCTAAATTCGACGAGGTTAACGTTTTTACACAAAATTATATTTTTTCAAAACACTCACCTCTTCTCGACGTTTGAGCCAGCGCCCACAGGGACTCTCCTCGAGAATTTCGCTTTCATCCTCGGAATCCTCCCCGCTTTCCCTCGGCGACTTGCGCTCCTTGTCGATACTCCTTCCCCCCGACATAACACTGTTTTATCGACAACACAGTGCAAACTCACCACCGCACAGTTTGTAAAATATCTCCCAAACGTTTTCTAGTAGAAAACACTCGGATATATTTTCAAAATACACTTTTTCTCGTAACCATAACCAAGGTTGCAAGGCGAGACGTCACTAATGTTTCATCCGAAACCATTATTCGATACACGACACTTGTTTAAGACCTCCTATCATCAAATTATTTAGTTCAGAGATTTCTCTATTCAATGCGATAACACACAGCTTGTCTAGTGGGCTTACTCATGATAATTGAAATAAATTGTTCGCCGGCGTAAGTCTCGACGTATTTCTGTCCGACACAAATATAAAACCATAGAGCATTAACAACTTTTTTGCTGTCTTAAATCACTCATAGACAATTTTATTCAATTCATCTCTATAAAAATTCATATTATTAGTAAAACTTTTTTTTTCATTATACATTTAACTACAATTTTATCCTTTAATAAAATTATAATAAATGTAATCATTTCTGTTAGTTTTGATATAAAGTATTAACTACACGACATCTATCGTGTTTAATGTTAATTTTACCTATACATTTAAGTAAGTTCAAATCACAGAATTCGCAGGTTTTTTAAATTCGTTTAACTCTTGTGGTATATGATGAAGAAATTTTAAAAATAATATATTCAATGAAGTACTATCTATGCATTAACTTGAATCGCTGTATCCGAATAAATATTCTAATTATAATAAAGTTTTAAAATTATATAAATCTAAATTTGCTTTCAGTATCATTGCCATCTATTGGAGAATTGTGTAAAACTATGTAATATAGAAATTTCTAGTCTTTAGCTTTTGTGCGTGCCTATCAATAGAGAGCAGCAGGGCTCAAATTGTAAACTTATAATTATCAAATGTAGATGGCACTGTAAAATTTTAATGTTTTAAGGATAAAATATAAATTAACTATTAATTATTGTTACCTTAGGCTTCGCTCATGGTTACATCACAACGCTTTGTTCACGTCTTCAAACCTCAGTCAACACATTTGGCGATTGGTTCAGGAAATGGAGAATCGAAGTGAACCCGAAAAAGAGCATAGCGATAATTTTCTGACAACTGGGCTGAAAAAAAGTTGTGATCCCTTTACTATAAAATTAAAGTTACATTTTAATTAACAAAACATATATTTTTTCATGTTCTTATTCTATTTATTTTATAAAAATATATTATATTAAAATTCTTTCCTTTTGTATACAGGTCTCATTTATTGAACAAATTGAAACCACCTTCTATAACAAACCGATTTGCGATACCCAGGTTGAGAAACGATGCCTTCGGCTGTACTTAAGATAAGTATTTGATCCATGACGTGTCATTCGTTCAATTACATCAACTTGTAATTCGTGATTTATGTTTATTAATAGTATTCTCTGTATGAATATTGTATGCAAAAATAAATCTGTCAATCAACTAATATATTTTAATTGTACACCAATATATAAAAAGTTTATTAATTTCCGACGCAGGCCAATAGATCTTATAGTTTATTATTATATTAAAGGCAACATTCAATAATAGACGCGCAACAGCATAACAATTCTATAACAGAAAATAAAGCTAAGGATATTGGCAGTCGTCCTAAAAACAATATGTCAAATAAAGTTATTATATAAGTTAAAGTTATATAAGTTGCATTCTATACGAAGGTGCGGATTTTCTAAGATTAGATTGTACGATTAAGTGGTTTTCGTCACTGGATGCTCTTGGCCAACTGATATAAAGCTGATCATATGGGAAGCAAGGAGTGGTACAAAATAATAAATCATACAATGTTTTTCAAATTCAATGTTTTCTCTGGAATCTATTGTGAAGTCCACGCAGACGATGTCGCGGACAGATACTAGTAGACTGTAATACGCTAACGATTTTGCAGAAAGTAAACTTGAATGAAACAAATTTAAATTTAATGTCTTGAGTAGTCTTATCGTTTTGAGAGTGATCTCGTCCAGACAACCCACGAAAAGTTTTGTACATATAGTGCGTATCGTAAAATATACAAGTTTCTGTCACTTGAATAGTTTCGGAAATTCATGCCATTAAATTTGGCATTTTTTTTCTATAGCATATTAACCAGGTAGCAGCCCACCCCGCCGCCTATGAAGATCACCAGAGGAGTCGCGTTGCCGGTCTTTAAGAAAGGTGTAGGCTCTTTTATTGAAGGTCTCTAAGTCGTATCGGTTCGGAAATACCGCTGGCGACAGCTGATTCCACAGAGTAGTTGTGCATGGCAAGAAATTTCGCGTGAAGCGTGTTTCGTGTGGTGGATTGCCAACCATCGAGATGATGAGGATGAAATTTTGAAATTTTTCTTGATGTACGATGTTTAAACTCAGCGGCTGGAATTATTCCGAACTCCTCAGAACACTCCCCGTGGTAAATTCGGTAAAACATGCATTGATATGCAAGATCACTTCGCAATGCCAGTAGTACTGCGGTGCCTCGGCCCAGTGATGAGAACATTATGCGAGAAAGAGGTCCCTTTTAGCGGTAAACGTTTAAACTTGTGTCTTCATGTTTAACTACGGACTACGTTTTGTCGGCCCTAATCTGAGTCTGAGTAAAGTAAAGTTTATTCCTGCACTCGTTAACGTGTTCCCGAGAAATATTGTTGTAGGTGGTGCATACAGCATCCCATGCGCTGTGGCTCGCATACCAATGAATGTTATTAGTATATAACATGTCATTGATATGCAGAAGAAACAAGGTAGCAGATAGCTTGCCTTGGGGAACACCAGCATTCACTGCTTTGGCGTCGGAAGATGCAACGTCGACTACGACCTAAATTCTTAGACCTATGGTTCATGAGAAAACTTACTTACATCATTTGTCAAGAAGCACATAGGAAGGAGGCTTTGTGGAAGAAATAAGTACTTAGTGCCAGATCCGATTGAAGGTCTTGGCTACGTACAGACTAACTGCCAAGGACCCTTGCTCTCAATTGCCTGCGCTCATTGATGTGTCAAGTAGACCAGGTCACCAGCTGAGTGACCCCGACAGAAGCTGTACTGGTGGTCACTAATCAACCGGTTCTCTTCTAGGTATCACGTGAGAGAGTGAGTGATTAAAAGGCTTGTTGGAAGGATGTGAGCGATCATATTTTTTAGAAATCTGGTGCACCAGAATTTCCCGGCAGCTCTTAAAGAGTAGCAGTAATGAAAGAGACACGTAAAGACCAGTACCAACTCTGGAGCACACGTCCTCGGCACAATTGGAGGGATTACATCAGACCCATTCGACTTGAGCACTGCAAAAATGGGATATCTGGCTTGGAGTTCTCACACTGCAACACTGAATTCCCTTGTCGTCAAGATTCTATTCTTGAATCTTCATTGGAAACTGATCTAAATGTCATGGGCCGAAGTCATCACTCACCATCACGTAAATTGTTACACATTACACGTTATACATCAAAATTTTAAATGGTAAATAATTTGCTTGAAATTTTTCCTTAATGAAATGCTTCCTTAAAATAATTAAAATAACAAGCAATATCAATATGAACGATACCAACATTTTTCAGGCCAAGCGGAAGTGCTTTTAAAAGGAGCAGAAGGTTACTTATCAAAGGCCTACTTTATTAATTTATTTTTCTTTTTTTTTAAATATCTCATTAATAAATATTGCATGATTAACAGAACCGTGGTAGCTCAGTGTTTAATTCGTAGCACGCGAGCGGACTAAGTAAGATATCCGGCAACAATGAAACTTTTAATGGCAGTTTGATGCATTGATTTACCACAAGCTCGACATTAAAAGAAGAAGTCCCGACGAAACCGACATATTTAAGAAATAATATTTTTTTTTTAATGACATCCGCTAGTCCAAAATCAAGCCGCATTGCGGACTACGCTCAAGCACCCTCTTTAGAGGCAGCTCAATGTCGCTCGCCCGCCTCAAGGACTTCATGCTATTCCGAGGGCTGCCAATCAATGAGCAGTTCGGGTTTCGCACCCAACACTCACGGACACATCAAGTGCACCGCATCACGGAGCACATTCTCAGTAAATTTCTTCAGGGCTACCAAACTGGGGCACTTTTTCTCGACGTGGCGAAAGCTTTCGACAAGGTCTGGCACAACGGGCTCATATACAAACTATATGAGCTCGGTGTGCCAGATCGACTCGTACTTATCATACGAGATTTTCTCCGAAATCGAACCTTTCGTTACCACGTCGAGGGAACGCGTTCCGAGGTTCACCCCATTTGTGCCGGAGTACCACAAGGCTCCGTCCTAGGTCCTACTTTATACACACTTTACACCAACGACATACCGCACACTCGCGGTGTAGAGCTAGCCCTTTTCGCCGATGACACCGGCCTCTACGTGTCTGGATTTAAACTAGATGCTAATTGTAAACGCCTCCAATTTGCAGCCAACGCCTTAGGGAAATGGTTTCGGAAATGGAGGATCGAGGTTAACCCCACCAAAAGTGCAGCCATGTACTTCTCTCGGCGCAACAAAACGCCGCATCTCCAAACTATAGAGTTATTTGATCGTCCAATCCCCTGGGAAAAGACAGTCAAATACTTAGGCGTCACATTAGATGAAAGACTCACCTTCGGTCCGCATATTAACCACGTAGGGAATCGAGCAGCGTTCTTCCTAGGTCATTTGCACCCGTTACTCAATAAAAATAGCAAAATGTCCCTGCGTAATAAAATTACACTATACAAAGCGTGCATCCGACCCATAATGACATACGCAAGCCCCGTCTTTGCGCATGCCTCCCCGACATTCCGCACATTCACCGACTTCAGGTAATACAAAATCGTTTCATGCGCAAGTCCACCGGTGCGCCGTGGTTCTTGCGTAACGAAAATCTACACATAGATCTTGAGCTGCCGACCATAGCTCAGTACCTGAAGCAGGCTTCTCGACGATATTTCGACTCTGCCGTCACACACCGAAACCCTTTGATTGTAAGTGCCACCACTTACAATCCCATCGCGAATCACAGATTTATCCGCGTCCGTAGGAGACCGAGGCACGCCCTCGACGACCCTGACGACGCAACCACCAGAGCCCAAGCCCTTCATAAAACACAACACACATACATTGCACCCTCATATCGCCCCCGCCGACGGCGAGGGCGTCGCGATACCGCCATGTCACTGGCCGGTTCTCTCCAGTCCATACAGATAGAAGCGATGCTGGAGTTTCTTGCACCACTTCTTCTCCAGCGTCCACGCATTCGGAAGTGGTGGTACAGGTAATTAATAATAATAGTGATATTAATTAAGATAATCATCTGTCAGAAGCAACTGACCGAGCCGAGGTTCGGCCCTCTCGGGCACCCTTGAGTCAGACGCTCTCGCGAAACAGGGTAACGGTCCAAGCCGAGGCTCCCTCTCGGGAGCCCTTGTGCTGGTTACCCATATATAGAGGTCTTGACTGAGAGCCATAAGCGCTCGGTCACCTCTCAACCCGTTGAAACTGTAAAAGCCCTGGGGCTAACAGCGGCCATCAGCCCGAAAAAAAAACATCCTTTAGTACAATTCGAGTCCACCTTGCCCATCCACTTCTGTAAGTAACATCGAAAAGACAGCAAAGCAGGAACAGTGAAAAAAGGTTAGCGTAGAAGAAATAATTTTGGGAAGCCGTGTTTTGTGTGCTGAGCTTTGTGGAAACTTGTCTTCAGCCATGGAACATCGCTGGATGATTAGCAGTACTTGTGAAACGCCTTTATTAGCTTGAACTGTAAGTACGAGTATAAATGAAATGGAATTTTTAATGTTAACTTTCACCTATTCCAGACGTCTGAATAATTTGAAACTTTGCGAAAATAATAATAATGTCATGACTATGCGTTATTTTGTGTTGTGTTAAGACTAAAAATTTTTGTTCCATTGTTACTAATAAGTAATAACAAGACTGACTAATAAATATGTAGGTATAAATTTTAATAATATTACATTACTTCATTAAAAAAAAAATTTTCATTTGTAACAGAACTTATGGCCGGACTAGTATAGACATATATATATATATATATATATATATATATATATATATATATATATATATATATATATATATAAATACCGGACTTATTACTATTGTTATAAAAATAAATACAGCCTGTAATATTAAATGGAATTTGTTAAATAAAGAAGATACAGTCGTTATCAGCACCGTGCTCGAGAGATAAAATCTTTAATACAGCGATACGGGAATATTGTCAGCGTTATTGGAGCAGAGAGAGTCGATGTTACATTCGGGGATCTTGGTGTTTCAAATATTTTTGTTACACCAAGTTCATGTCGATTCATCTGTTATGTTCGACTGGGATGATATTGGGTATAAATTGACAATTATATATTGGGAGAGAAGCGACAAAAATAGTTTATAAGTGGAACTTGAATAAAACTGTTCGAGTGGGGAACGCCACGCCTTCACAGTGTACCTGCTTGAAATATCAGTATAATCCTGATGTGCTTTGTATGCTAAGTGTAATCTAGAGACCTGCCAGGCCACGGGGCATTCCATCTCAGTCCTCAGGAGTGACAACGCAAGGGCCTTGAATCTTTATTTAGGATATGTGTAGATGTCATAGTCCGCAGTTCGCTCACCTCAAATGAACTGTGTGCTCGTTTGTCAGCGCAAAATTTAAAAAAATCATAACAATCAATGTATTACGTGAATTTGTATCCGTGGCCCAAACAGATAAATATCAGCCATATACTCAAATTTAGGAGGCGGTTACACCTTAACTCCACTGGGCTTTTGAGATTTGTATGTGGGCGATCGAGTTAAGAGATTATAAAAGAAATGGGCGGCGATTGAGGCAAAGAGGACGTGATCTGCGATCCGGATCGTTTCTCGTTCAACGGCTTTTCCCGGACATCCAGGGACATCCCCGGACATCCGCTGCTTGGGTACCTTTGAGTCAGGGATGATGCGGTAATTTTCATTACAATGATTTCTTTCATTTACGCTAATACTGCACATTTAATAAAATTATAATTTACGGATTTAATCGCGTTTATTTTTAATTTCTTTATGGCGACGTTTCGAGTGATTGACTCCAGTGATGGTTACGAGGAGGCTTGAAGTCCTGGTTAACTCATACTTAATACCGTCAACTTTTAATTATTTATTTTTAATCCGATCTGCACAGAAGTTTTTGCAGCTCAGTATGTCTTGCAGTGTATGTCTGGTTATAATTTATTTTTCTCACAGGACCCCAAGCTGATGATAGTACCTCCTTGGAATCGATGTTCCTTTATGAGAATTGTTTAACCACAAATGGTTTAAGAAATCCGATTTAATTTTTTGTAGATGAAACATGTTGTGGGTAGTTGTCAGTTAACTAAAGTAGTTAAAGTTAAGAGTGTGCTGGATGGATTACTATTGTTTAGATTAATTTATATTTATCATTTATAAATAAATATATACACATTCTATTTAGAATACGATATATTATATTGCAATTTGTCATAATTATAAAAATAAATTAAGATATATGTATAAAAGACCGACTTGGCCTTTTCAAGTAATTGTGTATACTGGAAGTCATGACAAATATAATACAACTGGTTTGCTCGAATATTAAATCTTTTTTATGTTTTATTAGAACTGATCTGATGAATCGATAACCTTATATGACGCGGTAAGTACAACCAGCGTGATCTAGACGGACGGTACAACGCCATCTTGCAATTCAGCTTGGTAGAAATACAAAATAATTGACATAGTGTTTTATCATTTTTGTTAGTTTTTAGAGTTGTTAATGTCTAATGTATAATTGTTTGTTGGGTTAGATGAATCAAATAAAAAAAAATAATGATATCTTGATGATGCCTTCACTGGAGCGTTTGTAGTTTGTTTTGTTTATCCTGAAGTGAAAAAAATATGGCAAGAGTATATTTATAATATCAAATACATAGTGTCATTTATAATGATATTTTAAATATATTTTTTAATTAAAGTTAACTATTATTATCTTTTTTATTATTAATGTCACCTGCCAGAACAGTGTCTATGTTTTTTATGTTCTTGTTTTAATCATTGTTATGCACTCCACATATATTCATGTTTTTTTAAATTTATGTAAATTGTAAGATGGCTATTTAAATAGTGCATACAAACCTGTCATTGGTAGATATAATAGATATAGATATTATAGATATAAGAATATAATTATATAAGGATTCGTTCTCTGAAATATGCAATATGTGCACTGTTAGTGTCTTTCAAAATAAATAAATAAATATTTTTCTACGAAGTTTTTTCAAAACGTTTAATGTTTTTATTAAATACGCATACAAAATAACCATAGAGCAGGAATATGTTGCGTTGTTTAGAGGGAGGATAAATTTATCACCGGAAAATAACGATTTCGTTCGAAATTGTAACAAAAGATTTTTCCTTTCCTCGTGGAGGTTTTCCAATATATTTCGCTTAAAACAGACTTCCCTTTTCATAAAACTGTCGTCAAACAACCATTTGCGAGCGTAAAGTTAAGCTACTTATTTTGAAATTTCGAGTTGAAAATCAAACTTTAAGTTAGGGTTTTCACAGCTTTAAACTCTCACTCTTATACTTTTTATTCCCAGGGGTGTCATTGGCAATAATTAATTACAGATAGTAGTATAAAAATAAGAAACTGGCTGTATAAAGTTGCGAGTTTATGTAGCCACATAGCGGCTGTAAGCCTGGCATCGTCAGTAATTAAAAAAAATCAAATTAAACATAATCCGTAAACTTACTTTTACTAAACACCAGCGTCTGTCCGCGACTTTGCTTGCGTGGACTTCAGAATTGGGTCCAGAGAGGAATGAAAAATGTGTGTGATGACATTATATGATTTATTATTTTCCGCCAGTACGTGTAACTATACTCTTGAGCAATGAAAAACCTTGTGAGAAGCAAGGAGTTTTTGCGAGATTGAACAAAAAAAAAAAAAAAAAGAAAATTCAAATATAAAAACTTTTCGAAATAAAAAGTAATGTATGTGTTAGTCTAGGTTATAAACTAACACATACAATACTCAAAAATCTTTGTACTAAAATCCATTCAAATGTATTTAGTCGTTTTGCGTGATTGATTAACAAATATACAACCTTTCCCATTTATTTATTTAAATATTTAACATTGAGACAAACAGAAACAAAAGATAAAATAAAAAATACAACATATAGAATATAAAACTATTTACAATTGTTCCCTTTAAAATGCCTCACTGCGAACATATTTGATATGTTATAATCTGTCGTTTGTTTTTATTTGACATGTAAAGTAATTGCAGCGACCTATTGAGTTCTTTAAAATATTGATAACAGAAGTAGTAACAATACAAAGCAATCAATGTTATTTGTAATATAATTATGATAAATATGATTTGATAGTCTGTCTCGCGGAGAGCAAGAACACCCACTTGTCGGCCCTCCCTAGTCTAATGTAATGCAAGCGGAGTAAGATCGAAGGTAAGTTCACATGCACTGTCAGGGATAGGGGAACAAATACAAACAACACTCAGAACCGAAAGTCGGTCATTAAAGCGTCAATAGCCTAATGGTTTTGAATGTTGTGAAATGGTACGTCCAAAACTTAAGGATTTTATTACACACTAGCATCTGCCGATGACATCTGCGTAAAAACATCAAAACATACACTTTCATTTACCGGGTTATGAGGTTTCAGACCCCTAACATTACAGGCAACTTTCACATTTATGATATTAGTAAGACCTTTTTATTTTCGGATAATAAATTTAAAATATAAAAGAAGCTAAGATTCGAGCTATTAAAGGCTGCTTTGTAATACAGCTGCTAATCTGATAATATAAAGAAAATCTTTGAACAATTACACAAAGAGGTTTTCAAATAATTCGGAGGCCTTATCCCTTTTAGCTTGCTGTATATTTGAGAAATCCTTTCACGGCGTTTTAAAAGACGATAAATATTTATTTACTACGTCTGAACGTTTACGTTAATAAGGTTGTAGTAAATATTAATCCGTAAACAGCCGTGGTAGCTCAACAGCTCGGCACTCACTTTTAATTTCTCGGTACACGATTTAACCGAGTGGGATATGCGAATGCACATTGTTAAACGGAATTTTAAATGATGATATACCACACGTCTTTAAATAAAAATATTTCAAGACGTGTGAAGTCCGCTTACCCGCACTGGGTCCGCGAGCCAGACTATCAAATCATACTTATATTATAAATGGGAAATGTTGTATGTTTCTATAGTTGTTAATCAATCACGAAAAACGGCTAAACGAAATTTAAATGTAATTTAGCACACAGATATTTTATAACCTGGATTAGCACATTGAATAGTTTTTATTTCGTTAAACGAAAGTGTACGTTTGGATCTTTGCTTGCAGATGTTAGTGTGAAATAAAATCCTTAAGTTCCACAGTCCATTTTAGACTATTCAAAACCGTTAATCTATTGACGCTCTAATTGTCGGCTTTCAGTTCTGGGAGTGTTATACATATATATATATATATGTATGTATATATATATATATATATATATATATATATATATATATATATATATATGTATATATGTATGTATACTGCCGGACAAAAGTTTAAGACTTACTTAAAGTAGGAAAATAAAGTAAAACTCCAATAAAATATTAAAACCTCTTTAATCATCTGATAGAACATTGATTGACAAACAATATACTTTAAAAGCGTAAAGAAATATTAACAGTCCATGCAAAAAAGGCTATAGTTAGCTAAACTGATTTTTTATCAAAAATTATTCCGAATTTCACATAAATTATTCCACATTTCTTCTCGCAAGGATGGGCCACGATTACGGACGTTCCTATCAACCTCTTCCCACAAAAGTTCAATGGGATTGAGATCCGAGCTTTGAGGAGGCCAAACCATGTTTTTTAACACCCCTTGTACCTCTTTCTCTTCTAAATATCCTCTACATCATTTTGAGCTACGCTTTGGATCATTATCTTGTTGGAAAATAAATCCATCTCCAATTAATCGCAACTCGGAAGAAACAGCATTTTGTTCTAAAATGTTTTTGTACTGTTCCTTTTTCCAAATTGCTTCAATTTTAATCAAATCGCCAGTTCTTTGGCTAGAGAAGTAACCTCAGACCATAATTGAGCCACCACCAAACTTGATTGTTGGGATTACACAATCTGACATCATCTTTTCTTGGACACTGCGTCAAACGGAAATTATACGTTTTGAACCGAATAGTTGGAATCATCGGTCCAAAGCACTTTTTTAAAATCTTCTTCAGTCCAATCTCGATGAGCAAGAGCCCACTGCATCCGTTTTTTCTTGTTTTGCGGCCTTAGCAGAGGTTTTCGAACGGCAACGCGGCTATACAACTTCGCATCGCTCAGTCTGCAAGGCGGATTTCTGGTGCTGTTATGCGTCTATTTCGCTTGCTCGTAACAACAATGAAATGATGTTCACTAGACGTGGTAACTCTCGGTCTTCGATAACTTCAGTTGTGAAGCAATCTCACTTCGGATTTGCCTTCATTATGTAAAACAACGATGGCAGAACGCACTTCACTGCTAAATTCCCATTTTATGACGTTTTCACTGTTTCTACATTGACTCTACCACAAGTTTAGACTAATTTAGATTGTTTGTGAACAAACCCAATTAAACTCGGGTAAAAATAAGTCATGCTAAATAATCCTAATTATTGACCAATACGTAACAAAAGCAAAGTAATTAGTAATAAGGACATTTTAAAAATATTATTACGCCTCTGCCACCTGGCTCTAGCGCAGCGTTTGTCGGTGTTTGAAAATAAATGTTTATTGTCCAATAACTTGAAAGTAAACAAAAGAATGACTTCTTTAAATATTCGATACTAACAATAGAATATGCAGATGTGCATTTCTTTTATTTCTCCTGTGGGATTTTATTACAATTGATGGATAATTATGTTGTTTATGTGCGGTTTTAAATTTTTGGCCGGCAGGGTAAGTTCTCATTCACCACATTCTGAGCGGTAAAAGAAAACTTCGAGAGGAAAGCTCCATATCTAAAATTTAAATACCTTTATAAAGCAACTGTGACCAAAAAAAACGTTCCTTGATGATTAGTCAAGGAGATATTGTAGTTAGCTTTATTTAAATTTTTTTTTATTACTTCAATACGTGGTTGAGTATATAGTACATACTAGTAAAGTAGTAAATACGCATGTTTTGTCAGTACAATATAAAAGAAATAATATTTACACAAACCCGAAGAAGAAAATCCAAAAACGTATTTGACATAGATATTGACGAGATCTGTCATTTACCAGACCTCACCCCGATTGGAATATTCGAACATTAGCATAAATAAATCACTGAGAAAAGCGAGGGAATTAACTGCAAATATAAGGATGTCACGGAAGCGTTTCCACGGTCTGGCCGGCCATCTGCGGGCGTCCACAGTTGACGACGTAATTTAACCACAGTTAACCCAGTTACAATTGGACATTGCCCACCCATTCCCACTTAAGCCAAGGATACTTGGTTCTGACGTCAAAACCAAAATGTTTGCTTATATTTACGCGATGGGATCATTGTGTGTATCAAATTATTCGAATTCGTTTATACTGTGTACAATATATATACATACGTATACCTAGTGCGGCCATAAGTTCTGTTAACAAACAAATGAAAATGCATTTTTTTTAATGAAGTAATGTAATATTATTAAAATTTGTACCTACATATTTACTAGTCTCAGCAAAAAATAAAAAAATATTCTATTCGAAATAGCCACCTTTTATACAGGCCTTTAATCTGTTTGGCCACGAATCTATGGAATTACGCACTGTTTCCAAGGGAAATTTCGCCACTGCGTGCTCCAAATATTTTTTAAGAGACTCAATGACACCGTGTCGTTTAGAGCAGGCCATGTCCTCTAAAACTGACCATAATTTGAAGTCTATAGGGTTGAGGTCCGGGCTAGATAAGGGCCAGTCTTAAGCTCTTATAAATTCCGGAACGTTGGTTTCAAGCCAGGCTTGGGTAGTTCGCACCTTGTGACCAGGTGCAGAGTCCTGCTGGAAAGTCCACGATATATTTTTAAACAGTGTATTGCTGAGAGGGTTCACGACATGATCCAAGACTGTATATTGATATACTTTAGCTGAAGTTTACCCTCCTTTTTCACAAAAATGTAGTTTTGTGACTCCTTGATAAGACACGTCCCACCAAGCCATGACTGTCGCAGGATGATGACCACATTGTACCTTTCCGACAACTTGAGCAGCTTCTTTAGAACTGTGAGCGTACACTTTATAATTTTTCTTATTGTAGTGTTCTTCAATCGTGAAATTTTTTTCATCGGTAAAGAGGATATTTCTGTGTGTTCCTTTCACCTGCGTATCGCGACAGAAGGCGTTTTGATCGATCTACTCTCTTTAATTGTAAAGATTGATTTTAGGGCATGTCCTGTATATCGACGATAAGCACCGAGCTTCAGGTCTTGTTTTATAATACGAGTACAGAGTCGTAGCGGGAATCTTCATTTCTCGCGATAAGATTTTTTGCTTACTAATGATGTTTCGACGAATTCTGGCTTTAACAGCATTAACAGCCTTTGTAGTTCTAACAGCACGCGGTCGCCCCGATATTTTCTGGTCTTCGACAGAGGAGTTGTTGTTGTATCTGTTGATAGTACGATATAAAAACAAAATAAAAACGGCTGATACCAAGCTTTTGAAGTGTCTGGAATATGACCGACGGCTCCATACCCACTTTGAGCAAGGCGATCACTGCAATCCTATTTTCTTTAACACCCCATTCTATATTGTAATTTGATAATGAACACGAAAAAATATGTGAAATGGCGCAAAATCGAAAGAAGTTTTAAAAATTCAAAATGATTAAAATGTTGTAAAAAAGAAAAGTTTTTATGTAACAGTATTTATGGCCAGACTAGTTATAATATAAATGACCAGTCGTTTATTACATTTTAGCACATAGGGAATAATTTCAGTTTATATTTTATGCGCAACCTACCCCCGAGGTTATTTTTTCTAAGTTGTATCGGTTCCAACGATACGCGCTCTAGCGTGGGTATCAAGTTAAGGCGTCATCTGTGTGATAACCTCTGTATATCATACATATACTATGTTAATCTAATATTTTATTAAATTAGTTGTTTATCGATCAATAAACACTTTTTCTCTTCTTTTTTTATTCATTCGGTATAAGTGGAACATGAAGGGCGCACAAAGTAATCGGCCGCCATCGTTTGCGTCAAGAAATCAACTATTTGTTATAACTATAGTGTCCACGTGTGCAATATACTCGTAAGAAAAGCACTGACTCTTTTATTATTTTAAACGTTGCATTTGTCACAACATCCAATTTGTTAGTAATAATGAAGTAAAAAAATAATATGTACACTCATACACTTTAATATGTAACACTAAATATTGAATTGTTTTTTTTTATTTAATATTTTAGTCGTTTGTCTTCTTGTCTGTATTTCCTTAAGAATGAATCTTAGAGTTTAAGACGATCTTTGTATAAATATTTTTTATTTATAAAAAATAATTTATTTATATGAAATGTCAGCTCAATTTTTAGCTAAAACCTTCACCTTTAATCTAGTAAATAGTTATAGTCAAAAAATAAATCTGAGCAACAGATTGAATACCAGAATATTTTGAACGCAAGCGTACGGCGTGAGTCAATTTTTTTGCTCAGTAGTGTATATACCGTTAATAAAAAGCTTACGGAATACTATCGTAAAATAGCAGCACTAAGTGTTTTGATTCGTCTGGTGAGTTTAGGGACAATTACAGGAAACGATGCGATCCATCTCAATTCTGATGGGTGACATGAGGGCCTGGCGTGGGGTGCATGAGCATCTTGAATCTTTGTTAATGTTGGATGCAGTTGTCACGGGCTGCAGTCACCCATCAGGTGAACTATGTGCTCGTTTGTCACCGTAATATTTAAAAATAAAAAAGTAAATCAAGGTTCTCACACAGAATAATAAAGTTATTTTATTATTCTGTGTAGAAATAAATTACATTATATTTAAGTGGAAGTTGGCAAAACTAAAGATAAACAGTAAGTTACTTTTATTTAAGTTGTTCGCTGAACACGTTTATGTTAAGAATTTCCTAACTTAACATTTTGTTTCATAAATAAAATCTTATCGACAAAGTTATCGGCATTGGTTTAAACAATGAATGATAATGAAATATTGTTTTTAGTGCACAGGTCACTGTTAGCCCGAGGCCCACTTTTACAGCTTCACTGGTTTGAAAGGTGACCGAGCGCTTAGGACACTCAGCCGAAGCCTTCATTCATGAGTTCCCGGGAGGGGCTTGAACCGTTACTATGCGCACGCAACTATCTCGGGGATGAAATTTATGACGGGGGACATACTACATACAACGCTCTTGACCCCGACCGAAATATTGTTCCTCTGCTGGAATTTAAAGCCAGATCCCGCGGTGTTACTGCCAGGTACTCTAACTCAAATTAGCAATAATAAACAAATAATACACAATAAATAGTGACTGCAACTCATGTATCATAGTTACAGCATTACTACATAGATCAGTTGACGGTAAGTGAAGACTGCGGCCTTTGATATCTACATCTATCCTAAACAAATATTCAAGATGAGTTGATTCAAGATGATTGTCATTTAAGATGCGTTGTCACACCCGAGGACTGAGGACTGTACTTAAGTCCCCGGATATGTAAACGCAGCATCCGAAGCACAGCTTTATACTGTATACTGCGGCCTTCCTTTATCGAAGTTATCCATTGATGCTGCACTTTGAATCTAGCTGCACGGCCTTACTACTGTTCTCATTCTGATCTTTAAATTTTTATTAATACCAAGTTCTAAGAGTATAAATTTTAATTATATTGGGGGTGATAATCGAGCACATATGGAAGTAATTCTTGCCGCCCAAGACTTCTCTCTCATCTCCGTTTCATCTTCATCCGCGATAAGGAATCATAACGCAGACGTGTTATCACCCCTGAGAACTAAGATGGAATGCCTCTGCCTGGTCCAGTTCCTCACACTCATCACGAAATACAACTTCGTCATGGTGCACGCGCTGGTTGGACTAATTTAGCTGGATCTTCGACTGTTCATAATAAAAAAATATCGTCGATACTATACTGTCACAGTAAAACTCACTAGATTCTCGTTACGACCCTAAACACATCAATATATAGCGACCGAGCGAGTGTTCGTTCCAAGAGATTGTTTCCAGAATATCGCTTTGAATTGTTTGTAAGGCACTCGAGGGGGCTGATATCTCTACTTTATTGTGCGTTTCGTTATTGAGAGTTACACTCGAACTTATATTTAAGGGTTCAGTAACAGCCCTTTACACAAATATCTTTTTTAAATGTTCTGTAATATTTTTTATGGTTTTGAGTTGACTGATCTACTCAGTGTCAACGCTTTCAGTTCACGGCACGCGAGCAAACAGTAGTCGCTCCCCGATGCTGGCATCGATGAAATGATTAATTGCAATCAGGACATCGTAAAGGAGGTCTATATCCATAAGTTGAATTTTATACATAGGCTATTTTATTTTTTTCATTTATTATATTGAGGGTGACAAACGAGCACACAGCAGTTTATCTGAGAAGCCTGACCTCTAAGTATTGATCTAGGTAATAGAAAAAGAAGGTGTTTAGGAATTTACACGCTCTTTGTGGCAATAATGCTTTATTTGAAATATATCATATTAAGAATAGTTTAATGGATATTTTATCTAGTATTAGGAGTGACACAGGTAGTTTCAACAAATATTCAAGATGCACATACGTTGTCAACCCTGATGACCGATATCGAACGTGCCGTTACTTGTAATACGACCCCTGGATCTCCTACATTCACAACACGAAATACGACAACGTTATGACCCGACCCATTCATGTTGCGGCTATACATTAGCTATAACGTGGCTCTACCTCTATTGTAAATTCAACAGGATTCATCCAATTCAGTAATTTGCAGACTACTTATAGACCGCAAATTATATTTTTAAAACAATTTTTTTTACTTAAAGCAAAACGATCCGTAAATTGAGTTTCTTTTCTCACAATATAAATAAAGTGGCGGCGATCTTAATATCGGATAAAATTATATTTTCCATGGTCCGCCGCGAGCGTTTCCAACTTGTTATTCTTTACCGTTCCTTCAAAGAAAATAAATTGTCTCTTAAGGAAAATGTATTAAAAATATACATATAAAGGAGTATTTACACTACACAGGTTCAAATGTTAGACGGAAGAGTCGCTGAAAACAACGTAAATTGTACCGTTTTTAGAAAATGTCCATCGATGCGGGCACACACACAATTAGCGCAAGGCCTTGTGTGCACACACTACGTATACGTTTTAATGAAATAGGATTGTTTGTTTTATTTATATATATAGGGGTGTGCCGTGATTTTTTTATGGCATTTGTGTCTCCCAGGGCTTTTATAGCTTCCCCGGGTTGAAAAGTGGCAGCGGAGACCGTTATTAAAAGGTTCCCTTCATCTCGGTCGGTTTGCTCCTGACAGATTAACTGAAGTAATAGCGTTATTATTGTTAACGGCATTTACCGCTACCTCGGAACGCATCGGCGCTGGAGAAGTGGTGCAAGAAACTCCAGCTCCTATGTTTACTAATTGGTGAAAACCGGCTGAAAATAACGAATCATGAGTCCCGTGAGTAGCACGATAAACCTAAGGTGAAAATAGTTACCTAACAGACAAGAAACCTACCTAAAGGTCATTTACACGAGTTTAGAAATATTAAGATTTTTTAAAAATACCAATAAAAAATAATCGATGTTACAACTCATTTATTTATGCAATGTGCGCTGCAGCTGTAGTACATTATTATTATTATTATTATTATTATTATTTCACCGCTGAACGCAAAAGATGAATAAGATAATTTATGATTTAAAAAAAAATAGCTTTTGTCGGTCTCAACTTTTTCCAACGATGCACAAAATCGCGTTTGTTATTAAGGAGGATCGCAATCTGTTCGATAAATACGAGCGATGTACAAGACATTCCTTTATTAGAGGAAAGAATTTTAATGCAGTTTTATAAAATTAAATGATACGATTAACACGCGCCATAATTTATATTTGTAATGCGTGATATTTGTTTATATCGAGATTATCGAGATTGAGATTTCTGTTCCTAGTACATTTTGTATAAGGTCGCATGTGATCTCATATCCTACTGCTGAAATAAAATTAAGGGTTCCCTGACAGTTTAAACATATAAATAAATATTAATTTAAATGTTTTATCATTTAAAGAACGGGTCGCAACGCTGTTTTCCTACCTTTTTGGCTTTTTCGTGGGTCATGACTTAAAGATGGTTGAGCAATAATGAGCTTGATAATACTGAATATGGAAATATATTTAGCAGTATTTCAAAAAAATTACAAGAACCGGACTTAAAGACTGCGATGCAACCGATAACAATCAATTTGTATAGAACAATTATTATATAAAACAATTTGTGGTAAGTAACCTTCCTCCAAGGTTCGGATGTAGTGTCATAGACGCGGGACATACACACAACACCCAGACCTGAAAACCGACAATTTGTGATGTACAAATATTGTTTCTCGACTGGGAATCCAATCTTATCGTTATAAGCCAAGAGCGCAATTTCATTGAAATTACATAAAGCTTAAATTGTAGGCATTTTATCGAATTTATTGTAATGTATCCGACGTTTCGAGTGTTTTACCGTTCTCATAATGTGGTGTTTTGAGGGGAGTATGTTTCATTACATATTATAGCACCGTAAGTGGCCGTGCCTTCACCTAGTCCGACCCAGGACTGCCACGCGGCCCACAACCTAACACGGATTAAGTTATCACAATCTTTAATGAGTTATTAACGCTATGTGCCAACTACAAAAGAGGGCATGTGCAACGAGAGTTTAAAGAGGTAACGAGACGAGGGCTGGAGAAGACATCATTAATGATCTTTAAAATACTGCGCTGTCAGCAAACGTCCACCAAGCGAAGCGTCAATATACTAACCGTTCAGGGTACTGGTGTCCAAGCTTGTGAACCATCTCCTAGCAAGTAGTACTATTAATATTATTATCAAGTAGCATTGCTAGTATTCTCTTATATTTTTTTATAGTATAAGTAAGTTTTTTATAGTATAAATGGCAACGTCATCGATCACCGTCACCCATGAACCCGCAACACCAGGGGAGTCGCTGATGCGCTGCCGACCCTTAATAAAGGTGTAGGCTCTTTTCTTGAAATTCCGTAAGTCGTATCTGGCGACAATTGATTCCACAGAGTAGTCGTACATAGTAAAAAGCTATATACAACGTAGTGGTTTTATATAATAAGTAAATATTTTTAAAATCAACGCTATATTATTTTTTAACAGGCAAAGCATACCAAAGATTTTATAACGTTACAAATGTAGTGCAGGTAGTCCAGCAGTATTGCTCGCTGTAATGATCCTGTCTAGACAAATGATGGTCATTATACCGCAGACCTTTCAGTATTCATTAACTAAAGTAAATAGAAAAAGGAACTCTTGTTTTCTATATGTACTGTAATATAAACAGTTATTACATTCGATAAAAAAGAAAGTTGTAAGGTTTGCTAATAACAGATTTTATGGCACCTCAAAGATAAAAACGACTACTATAACGATCTAAATATAACAATTTTTTACAGAATTTTTCACGTTCATTTTTAACTTTTTTATTCCGAAGTCTCGAGTGATTTGCTGCACTCATGGTCATGGAGTCCACTTGACGTCCTAGTTGATGTCGATGTCGTAGTTATCAGGCTGACTTCTCCAGCTCCTGTCAGAAATGGAAGTTTATGAGATGTACACAGACTTCGTTCAGCGAACTCTGTAGATCATGGATCAAGAATTTGTACCCTGCGCGCTGCCAGTGAGGGACACTTGCCAGGATTACTTGGGTGAAGATTTTTCTTAATTTAGACATCCTCTGTAAACAGGGCTGTATTCTTTTATAATATTAGGATGACGAATAAGCACACAACTTACCTGATGGTAGGTGATAACTGCGGCAAATGACGTCTACGAACTAGTGGTGTAGTTAACAAAGATTCAAGATGACCTAGCGTTGTCACCGCTGAGGACTGAGATGGAATGCCTCGCTACTGGCGGCTCCGTGGATACCTACACTTACCATTCGAAACGTCGCAGTATCATGATGCTCGTAGCTACTCTTAGGGGGAAAAAATAATGCAAATATTGTCAATTATTTACCGTTTCATCCAGAGCTCGTACCAGGTGTGTACCTGGTAAACGGAAGTATATATGAGATATTTGTAATGGTGCTAAAAAGTACTATTTTCCTTTTTATTTTTGAACCTAAAAGTGATAAATGATGTAGTAAAATGATTTTATTTTTCTACACCTTTTCAGTATGTATATGCGAATGTGAATTAAATTGCGGTTTTCGCTGACTCTTAAAATTATATGATTATTATTATTATTTGGATTCCACCGACACGCTCAGTTTATGCACCTAGTAACCCCAAGTTGACGAAGTTGAATGTAATACATTGGCAACGGTAAAAAGGTTGTTATCGTTTTATTTTAAATTTATAAAGTATATTTTAAAATAAAATTTACCAAATTTTTAAACGATAATGTAATTACTCCTATTGTTTCCAACTTTCTCTCACTGTTCAACAAGTTGTTCTACACCTCGTTGATACAAATCACCCAGATTTAAAATATAACCAACCAAGATCCGCTACCGTATTATACGAAATTCTGCGCATAGTATTTGAATCAGATCGAAAGAGGTGAGAATCGACATAAAAGAACTCGCACAAAAACCTAACAAATTTCCTGTACAACAAACCACACCTTTTCTAAACAATGGTAACATTTTATGTGCTTAGTTGCTGAGCATAATATATTGAGCAATTTCTAAAAACATAACTTTCTACTATAACTGTAATTAAAATTTTAATACAGATTTAAACTTTTTAGGTATACACCATAATTTAGTATAACATAAAATAATTGTACCATTTTTATAGAAGACGAACTGATGATGGTGACTCAGTGATCACCGCCGTCCACGATCATCTGGAATACAAGAGTTGCACAGTTGCCGGCCTTAAAGATAGGAGTAGGCTCTTTTTTTAAAGGTTCGGAAACATCGCTGGCGACAGCTGATTCCACCGAGTAGTCGTGCGTGTAAGAAAACCACGTATAAAGCGCACAGTGGTTTGCCAAGCAAAAAAAAGACTATACCCAATTTCATATTTACATATTTTGTTATAAATAATATAATTAGCTCCGATATATGTGTAGATATTTGTAGGTATAAATGCAAATAAAAATATTATCGACGACACATATGTCGGTAATTGCCGAAATCCTTGAAATTATTTAAATTTTATGGATAATATCAAATACAATGTAAGTTCTCAGATGAAACGAGCTCGGTATGAAGTTCATGGATGATCTACATGGATATGCGGACGAACTTTGCAAATTTCGCCAAAATATTTAAAGTTTCCAGACAGTTGGTTGACTTGGTTAAGAATGCAAAACTGCGTTTATTTCAAACTAAATTTCGGGAATTAAGCCTTACAACATTTAAACGTAGCGGTTACTTCAGAAATTATGTTGATAACTAATAAAAACTTAATAAAAATTGTTATAATGTAGTTTAATATAACATATTAAGTAGACATGCCTCTTACCGAGAGCAGAAGTTGGAGTAGCAATGTTTTATAGAGTTTTAGGAGTTCCGTATATCGGATGAAAAGACTTATTTTCTCGTAATCTCCTAGACGTGATGTCCGCCAATTCGAAGTAGACCCGCGAGGTGGACTACGCTCAAACCAGAGACCAGCCCAGTATTGGGATTTATATATACAATATGGAAGACAAGATGATTGTTAGATTCATCAAGTAACAATGCCTAAGGTGGGCATAACCATAGAGCTGCGGAAGCCGCAACAAAAAAGACCAAGAAGGAGGCCGAAGATGAAATAGTAAATTAGCATTGAGGAAGATCTCAGGGCCATAGGAAAGGTTACTGCCTGGAAAAGGAAAGCCAAGGATCAGAACGAATGGCAAAACACTGCTAAAGTGGACAAAAGCCATAAAGGGTTGTAGCGCCGAAGAAAGTAAAGTATATACAACATACTATGTCACCTCACCTGACGAAGAAAGAAAACTATCTCAGGCTCACATTAAACAGTTTTACTCCACATCCAAACTCGACACGCTGTGTTCATAATATGTCCATATTACTATCTACTATTGTAAAATAAAATCTCCAATAGAATGGAATATTAAAATACTTTTCAAGCATAAATCGTTATTATATTGGAACGTATTTTATATGTACTTTGAGGAGAAAAATAAATGAAATGAAAACACGTCTGCAATATGCTATCAGTCTGTTTGATAGTAAATTTATTTGCTCTTCTAGGATCATCGATTTCCATCCCTCTTACGTCACTTAAGTCTTTGTACAGACGAGATTCGCACCGAGATGAAATATTGAAGCGTTTATCTGCTCTGTGCGAAAAACCTACCGTACCGCCACAGCTTCGCATTGGTTATATGGCTCAAACAAATCATTGATAGAGCAGGAAATTGATAAAAAATCTGACGTTGCCGTTTCTCCTATTTAAACCAATTTTTCAGGTGAAAAGCTTTGATTTTAAATATTACAGATGATAAACGAGCGCACTTATCACCTGATGGTAAGCGATTATTTGATATCAATATCAATCTTCAACAATAATTCTAGATGCTCAAGCGCTGTCCGATACTCGTTCATCATGCAAATACAGCAGACTTATCCTGCTGTGTTTCTCATGATCAAAGAGTTTGCTGTGGTCGTTGGTGAAATCTTCAAAAGATACAATGCCTCCTTGGGGAAAGACAGGGTTATGTGAGTTTTTTACATTCCGTGTTGCCATCCTCCTCGGGTTCACGATCAGGGTGAGGACCCTGATCGCCCGCAACCTATAATCCACTTTTAGTCACCTTACACGACAGGGAGGGGAGGTACTTAGCACTATTTTGAACGCTCGGGACTATATTATACATATATGTCCCTTGCTATATTACCCTGGTATTCTGTGTGGACTTGATCGTTCCCTTGTCAAGCTGGCCCATCCATGCTGCATGAAACGAGCTGTAATATGGCTGCAGCACTATCCAATTTCTATTACATACCATGAGACCGTGTAAGTAATTCAAAAAGTGTACATATTTACAGAACTTTAAATAGAGTTGCACAGTTCCATCCGATTCCTATAGTTCAGGACAGTTTTTAGCAAGTGGATCCTCGAATCGCAAAGACATATAAGATCATTATTCTGGATTAGCACATACTGTAAACATTGATAAACAGGAATACGAAAACGTTGCCGTCTAATGGATGGCATTTTTAAATTCTTCAATCCCTGAGTCACCTGCAACCATCGAATGTCCGCAAACTAGCATAGGTGGTCGCTCCCCCCTCCTACCCAGTGAATGCCAGTCCGAGGTCGCCACCTCGAGAACCTGTAAGTTATTATTTTAAGCTATAGTACGAAAATTGTTTTTAAAATACAGCCGTGTATTTTATTAGTGGCCCCGTGGAATTTAAGGTTATTAGTAATTTCAAGTGCTATAAGATATAGCGTTAAAGACAATAATTAATCTACTAAACTAATTCTGTTGCTGGTTCCATGTAAAAAAATAAAAATAAATAAAAAATAAGTATCATTAATTCTTTTAATAAATCAGTTAGTAAATTAACCATTAAATAATAGAAATTAATTTAAAAAACGTTACTTTGTACTTTACTTTTAATCCGGTCGACTTTTAATTACTAACGATGCTTTTATAATGAACAGTACTTTAATGAATGAAATTAATTCCAGCTAATGTTTGCTTCATTAGACATTCTCTTACGCTTTTCAAGTTATAATAATCTAAATTAATTCATCTAAATATATTTTGATCTTGATTATGAATATTAGATATAATTTACGAGTAGCATTGCATTTACAATGCAAATTTTCGGGATGCAGGGTCGTCTTTTATGGCAATCTATAAGGGAGGCCTAATTAAAAATTATAAAGTTATAATATAGTAAAAACATGCGTAATTTTTGCAGGCGAAAAGTGAACATATGAAGCTGAAATGTCGAGGAAAAATTATATTGTTACATACATTCCTTTATTGTCCTGCCCGAATCATTTTGTAACGTGCGGTAAGTTCACTATCTTTGCATTGGGTTATTGACCCTTCGACAATTGCTCGTGCAAAACTTTTATTATATGTACCGAAGGTAGTTGTGTTGCTCATAAAGTCCACTAGTTAGTTGGTGTTCCCTGCACTGGAAGTATGAAATACGTGTAGGTTGAGCTCTTAATTACATTCCTGGTCTTGTGATACAGTCACCAAGAGTTGTTGTCGATTGACTTCCAGTTTTGTTCCTTATTAGTTTAGTTAGTACTTTATTTTGCTCGTGTATTAACTTTTAAAAGTTTCGCTACCGCAAATTGGTAAGTGTAAAAATATACTAGCTTTTGATGCTATTTACAATAATCTTTTAAATAAGAAATATAAAAAAATCTTCATATTTATTACTCATTTAATATTATAATACAATACATTTAGGAAGATCCCACTGCGGAGCATAAGCCTCCTTACTAGATAGGGTATTGGAGGAAATTCCGTGACGCGGTACCTCCGTGGATTGGCGAGCTTCTCATGTCTTGAAATATTTATTTCATGAACTAGACGGCTGGACACCGCCGCTGAGGAGCCAGTGAGTTATACAATTAAACCCCAACCCATACGTTCCACTGCAATAACTCAATACACCATGAGCTACTTCTATTATAAATAATAGCTGACTGTAGTTTTGGTTAGCTAAAAAAAAAAAGGGTTAAATTTACAAGATGGAATATCTTAGTCCTCAGGGTGACAACGCATTTACATTATAATTTCGCATCGTGTGAGTGTGTCTATGAACTGTGTGCTCATTTGTCACCCTCAATACAAGAAGAGTAAAAAAAAATATTATATACTTCAGGTGATTTTATTTATGCCTTTTCGTAATTTTAGATTTACTAACCTAAAAATTAATATATAATATACTTATCAGTGATTGATCGACATTTCGTTACATTTTCACAGTATCAATTCATCAGCCTGTTACGGTCTGTCTGTCCGCCCGAACATTCGGATTATTAATAGCTTAGCTTTGTCCGTTACAATGTAAAATTATGAATAGCTCCCGTATATCAAACGGAAAGGTTTCTTTGGTAAAGATACCGAATATGAAAATATTCAGAATTCATGGAACATTAACTTGACCTAAACATTTTGTTGAGTAGATCAAATTTATTTACTTTTTATAATATTTAGGGTGAAGAATAAGCACATAGTTCACCTGACAGTAAGTGATAACTGTGGCCGATGACGTCAACATCTATCTTCAGCGAAGATCAAGAAGACCCCTGAGGAATGAGATGGAATGCCTCATACCTTGTAATTAAGTCTCCAGAATAATTTTTAACTCTTCAACCAAATGATGATCTACATTATGAGTAAATCAACTGAATTTATTTGTATTTTTTCTTGTCTGAGAATTTCCCTTAAAAGCAATCACAAATGTTTTAGTTCAGCTATTCCATCCTTTCTCTTATTTTTATATACAAAGTGAAACAGAAGGAGCGGTAATTTATTCAGTTCTTTGATGCGACAAGATCTTCAGATTCATTAGTTTTTAATTGTAAAATAACTTTAGTAGACATCGTCTTGCTTGCTTTCATTATGTATAAATAAGGTCAGTCTTCAAATTCTATTTTATTTCTTGAAATTTATTCAATTAATATCAGTATAAATTTAGCGTATTTATAATTGATAATGATTAAAAATAATGATTTTCTATATCTTTATTACAATTGTTGGATATTTATGTTGTTTATGTCCGGTCTTAAACTTTTGGCCGGCAGGGTACATAAATTATAAAAAATATGGGAAGAAGAATATAATATTCTTTCTCTCTGGGGTTCTTAATATTTATTTTTAGATACGCAGGTTTCCTCACGATGTTCTCGTTCATTCGGTAAATCAGCACTTACAATTTATAATCGACCGGGCACCGGGCATCGAACTAGGTTTGCTCGCGTACCGTGAATTAAAAGCGAGCGCTTAAACACTGAAAGACTACCGCGACTGGACAAAGATATTTTTGTAAAGGATTGTTACCGAAATGAAACTTAAGTGTGTCTATCAATAACTAAATGCACTATAAAGTATAGATTTCAGATCCCTCGAGTGCCTTACAAACCATTCAGGACTCTATTCTGAAAATAATCTCTTGGAAACGAAACCTTGCTAGGTCGCAATATATTGAGTGGGGACTGTGGGGGTATGGACTCGGTTTGTTCGCGTACTGTGAACTAAAAACGAACGCTAATGGCTCTGTACGGTGGACTGTATTTATTTAATCACTTGTTCTTGTATTTTGGTGTAACAACAACACCAAAATAAAAGAAAAGGTAACAAAGGGCGGACTTTATAAAAAAGATTTACGTTAATACTGCAACGTGTGTAAATGTGTATTGGATGACGTAGGACTGTCCTTTGTTGCCTTCTTTCCCTTTATTTATTTCTTTGGCAAAGCAATATCAGATGTTTATTTATTTATAAGAAAACACACCAACAGCATACATATTTCTGAGTTTGAATATTTTATTTTATTTTATTTTGCACTTTTAGGGAAACTTACGGCTACTACAGTAAGAGTAAAAGAGCTTAAACACAGAAGGCCAATTTAAAGTTTCCACAAAAAAGGCCGTTTTATAGTATTACAAAAAGTAATAAGAAAACGAACAGAGTGAATAAAAACTAAACATACACAGCTAATGATTGTTGCAAAATATATCGTTAAGTAATTTCTTAATGAGATTGCCGACGGTGTTGAACAAGTCGACGTCGCGTTGCTTGGCTACTGCATTAAAACATTGCTCTTACAATAAAGGAGTTTTGCCCGTAATTTGTCTTTGTCGGTAGTACGTATAGCGTGGCGGCTTTACGGAATGCGGCTACTGGAACCTTTAAGCCTATGTGACCTAATAGTTCTGGGCAGTCTACCGAGCCATTTGCTATATTTATTAAATAAGTGACATCTGCTGCGTCTTCTTTCTTTATGCGGGAGAATGTGGAATATCCTACAACGTTTTTTGTAGTCAGCTGTATACGTTTTTGTTTCTGTATGTTTTCAATACGATCTGTGTAAATGTTGTAATTTGGGTTCCAAACTTGAGAGGCATCTTCCAGATGACTACGTAAGTAGGATACACAGTACAGAATCTTAAAGGTTTTTATCGAGCAGAGCATTCTTAAATGTACACCAGTGACATGTATGCACAGAATCTTATAGTTTGCTCTGGTTTAGGATATTTTACATGTAAAATAGGAGCGTGCGATGCTGCTTGTTCGTCTGTTAAGTTTTAATACTTAGGCATATCAATATATATATTTCCTATTATTAATTCAAACAAATATATTTATATATTTGTTTAAATTAATGCGTAATGGTTAATGTATAATGATGGCTGTTGCATACGTTCTGTATTCCCACCACTCGAAGAGGAAGATTTTTTTATCACAATGTGTATGTTTTGCGTATCTGGTGTTGGTATGATATCCCGTGTACTTGACACTGCATCTGATCCTTCCTCTGATCTTATTGTATATGCATTAACATCCGAATAGGGAAGTTGACGAGGCGTCGGCTGTCACGTTTTGTGTGCAAATGTTTATGGTACTACAATATATCCTGCGCAGTTGTCAAGTGATGATAACCAGAAGATCATCGCCGTGGTCCAAGTTGACCAGGAGAATATTATTATCACTATTTATAAACATAGATAGATATTAAAAGATATAGTTTTCATAATAGAGCAACTTTAAGTAATTTTAAACTTAAATCCTAAGTATTTTCGGCCATATTAGGATAAAAGTGAAATTTCTACGTAACTTGAATGTGAAACAAAAGTTTTGTTGAAGCGATAAACTTAACTAAATATCTAACTTTTAACTTCGTATTACACTCTGCAGACTATAAACGGGTTATAAGACATTTGAAGTTTGCACAGTCTTTTGATTTGATCACTTTTTTTATAATATCAAGGGTGACAAACGAGCACACAGTCCACCTGATGGGAAGTGTCATCTACGTCCGTCATTAATAAAGATTCAAGTCGCACTTGCGTGTGCATTGCATGTCATCCCAAGGACTGAGCTGGAATGTCCTACACTCATATGAAACACTTCAGTGTTTGAAATGAGTTCAGACGTACCGACTTACCTCCGTCACTCTCACCGCAATCGGGCACACAAACCGTTGCCCCCTTTCCCCAGATACGATGGGGCCGCCCGGGCTAGGTACTTGATTTTAGCTCACTGCCTTCATTTTTGTCTTTTGAAGGGCCTGCCATCAGCTCACGACTGGACTCTCCTGGAGACCTGGGGTTGGGGTTATCCGGGGTAATACTGATATATTATGCCTACTTTTATTATATTGCGGTTGACAAATGAGGTCACAGTTCACCTGTTGGAAGTGATTCTTGCATCCTATATCACCCACATTATCTTCGATGCGTTTTTGTTATTAAGATGGAATGTCTCATCACCAGTAGTAAGGGTCCTACACAAAACGAAGATCCTACACAAGACGAAAACCATGAGTCATATGCTTCTCTTTTACACTGGTATTTTGTTAGTCTTAACCATTCCCCGGTCGAGCCATCCCATTCATGAATAAGCTAGAAAACACTGAAACGTATCTCAACCACTAAAAATGCAATCGAGTTATCCTATAGGGACACATTAACTTGATAAATGAATTAACGCGAATTGACTCATACTCTGCATTGCGTCCAAAATTGCAGTGAAAACTAAATCGTAAATATTCCTCTTCGCTACCGCAGGATTGCAATAAATAAGCCTTAAGTTATCGATCCACGAAGCATAAAATAATAAAAACATCACATAATGGCCAATATAAAGCTCTTAACGACACTTTACGTTCCAATGTGAAAGCTGGAATGTAAACTCTGGTAAAAAATGGTCTTTAAATCTTTTGGAACACCATTTACTTACAAATGTTTGATTCATATTTTTCTCAATGTTTCACTGAATGATAGAATAAACAATGTAGATATTCGCAATTGAACGAGGGTAATCGACATAGCTCAAAAGATTAGCAAGTTGAAGATGCAATGGGCTGACCATGTAGCTTGTAGAACCGATAATCGATGGGGAAGAAAGGTTTTTAGTTGCAATCTCGAATTGGCAGTCCGCAACATGACCCCCCACTAGATGCGGCGCCGACCTATGTTTGCGGGAAGCCGATGATGCAGGAGGGTCAGGATCGTGCTTTGTGGCAATGTATGGGGGAGGCCTGTGGTCACTAGTGGACTATAGATAGGCTGTGATGATGATTAGCAAGTAGCTCATCTGATGACAAGTGATAACCGCGGCCCATTAGACACCAGGGGAGGTGCAGATGCGCTGCCGGCCTTGAACAAAGGCGTAGGCTCTTTTATTGAAGGTCCCTAAGTTATATCGGTTCGGAAATGCCGCTGGTGACAATTGATTACGCAGTCGTGCATGGCTGAAGATTACACGTAAAGCACGTAGTGATGGTTTGCCAGCATTCAAGATGCTGATCATCTTGAAAAAATGAAAATTTGATTCAGCTCCTGGAATAAATGCACACAACTGTTCTTCGTGCTCAAAGTTAAGGTTTGATAAGATGTGGTTTTTTAAATATTTTATGTGTTGGTAACACTCTCGTGGGAATTTGTTTTGGTGCCGCGGATCTTTTTTTTGTTTTTTATTAATTGAGAGTAACAAACGGGCACACAGTTCAACTGATGGTAAATCATTCCTGCGGCCCATACATCTACATTCATCGTTGCCACGGAATCATAATACGGATGCGTTGTCACCCTTGAGGGCTGATTACACTTACCAGACGCAGTTACAGTTACAGTAGCATATTGCTGCTATTTTAAGCTGGCATTCTGTAAAGGCGTGTTCCTACCCCGGTCGTAGTGATTCATTTTACAGCTAGAAACAAACTTTAGTTGTACCGCTATAGAGGATCTATCTATTGAGGGGGGTTGGTATAATTAATGGTTAATAACAATAAATTAAATAATTAAAATTATTTCACGACATAAAAATAAACGAGATCATAAAACTACCCATTAGTAACACGGAGAAGATTCTATCGACGGCAACGGACATAAAAGTTGTTTTTTCTTTTATTTATATCTAATTCTATTAATATATTTTATTATAATAGCTTATTTGATTCCCTAAAATAGAAATAAGTACTTGTATTCCCTAAGTACTTGTCCCTAGTTGTGATGCTGGTAATTTTTCTCTGATACTAAATATGAATAGAAAATATTTCGTTCAATTAATTGAAAACCTTGCTGATCCAATGAAAATCAATTGTTTTGGTTGATTTTTAAAAGGAAATGGAAGAAAACATTTTATACAGATTTAAAATCTTCAATTATCTTAAATGGGAGAAGCTAAAAATCGTAGAAAATATATAATCATAGAAAATATAAAAATCATATATACACCACTAAATAAATCATATAGAAAATAGTTTTATCTCTTACCTTTACTGAACACATCTACTGATAAAAAATTTCGATGTTGAATAAGCTAATTACTATAACAAAAAGCTAATTATTGGTGTATCCTTAATGTCGCGTCTAGGATCGCCCCCTGTATTAACCCCGGACTGTGCCCACCGCCACGACGTATTTTCATTAATACACGAGACTTTTTTTATGTAATAAATGTATGTACGAATTTTTATGTTTGTAAAGTCGACACATTTTAAACTGAGACGTCGGGCAATAAATGTCATTGACAGTATGAATGTGCACGCAATGCAACCCGTTATCGATACTTTGCTACCTGCGCAATAAACCTCCAGAAAGATGACACAGATGGAGAAATTATTCCTATTAATACTTAACATAATTTAGCATATCGATCGTACCTATCCCGTTATCGAAATGCACCTCTACAATTCTTACGCACATCACTACACCTCTCCATAAGACCTGTAAGTGCGAGCGAGCCAGACAGTTAAATATGATTTATAACCCGAAGCCTCAGCCTCATAATACGTTGACTATAGTAATTACTATAGCCATGTTATGCGGGATTTCTCTTAACTTTCTTTGTTTTATTAACTTTTTCATTGTTAAGTAACCAACAAGATATTTACAATCATCAACCCATTCTGCATTGCTCGGTTTTTAGTTTTAAGGTTATTATAAAAAAGAGGTATATAATTGTACTCTCTCTATAATCATGTCATTTTCAAAGGTGTCATATAAATAAATCTAAACAACATATATATATATATATATATATATATATATATAAAGAAATAGTTATTATAGAAAATTTCTTTAATTTGAATTTAGCCGTGACTCACTCCGTTGGTAAAGAAGTGTGGTGTCGGGCTCGGTCGACAGATGGCGGTATAAGGGATGCAATCTACTACGTTGGTAAAGCGGGGCTGTCATTGTCTGAGAGGTTTGAAAGATATGAGCGTAATTTATTATTGTGTTCAAGTGTTAAAATATTGAAGAAAAGATTGAGAATAATAAACGTTAAATGTCGTTTCTTTGATTACAGAGCAACACATGGTTTTATTCACCGACAATATTAGAAAGAAACATTAGATATATATATATATATATATATATTTATATATATATATATATATATATATATATAAATATATAATGTATTTTCAACAACCTTATTCCATTTCAAAGGCGTCTACAAGAAATTCCAGACGAAAATTCATCAACAAATAGCATTTTTTTATATAATTGACTCTGTTTATAAATTAGCTCATCAAATAACACTTTGAACTTAATCTATTCGAATGAAAAACTTTAGTAATGTTAAAGCTTTGAATAGAAATTGCTTAATTAATAGGACAACTACGTCTACGTGTTTTTGTTACAAGCAACATTGCTTTTTCACTATACAAATAAACTCTTATAAGTTTGAAAATAAACAGAAGATATATGATTAGTAATAAGAGGTTTTAACAAAGTTGGAGCCACACAATTACAATTTGCTTCTAGCTGCAACAGGATAGGTCCCGATCAGGAAAAGACTATGCTTTCGAAATACCAATAGCGCTATGCCTGCTGGGTTTCCTATGGTGAGCCCGAAGACCAGATTAGGGTTGGACATTCCACTCCTCAGGGATGAAAACACATCTGCGGGTTGAATCTTTGTTGAGCGTCGTTGTATATGTTATTGGCCACTATCATGTGTGCTCGTTTGTTACCCCTCATATTATGAAAAAAAAATATTGTAACGTGAACGGAATATATAAGGTAATATGGGAAAATTTTATAGGGGATTCTATGTTTAGCGTTAGGGTAAAGAAAGACCGATTGACCCATATCCGTTTTGGGGAAATTTTCCGTTAGAACGAGAACCTGTCAGTTGGGCATCATATTGTGCTGTGAGTAGGCGGATAAACACTAGACCACTCTCGTGGACGTAAGATATTAATGTGAGATTCAAATGGAGTGTTGTCAATATGACACGCGTGTTAAAAATAACTAAAGTTGTTAACTGTCTTGTACTGATTGGTTTAGATCGAGATATTAGACGCCAATAAATTTAAAGATAGGGCATCGTTTCTTAGCAATCAGTTCGATAAATAAGATTTGTATGAAATACATTCGTTTATTAAAGGTATTAATTTTCATGTAGTTTAATAAAATTAAATATTACCACGTAATAACAACATGAAAAAGTAAATTTATAGCTTGCTTTGTCTAAGTAAACTAGTAATTATAACTATATTATACTTTAATAATTAAGTAAGTCGGAAGGCTTTATACTCACCTTTGTGCTATTTTCCTTGGCTGCTATTTTATAATCTTGTTGGTAATAGTGTATATATATTCATATATATATATATATATATATATATATATATATATATATATATATATATATGCTCACTAATATACCCTGCCTACTAAAAGTTTTAGACCGCACATAAACAACATAATTATCCATCAATTGTAAAAAATTCCCATAGAATAAATAAAAGAAATGCACATCTGCATTTTTATTGTTAGTATCGAATATTTAAAGAAGTTATTCTTTTGTTTACTTTCAAGTTATTGGACAATAAACATCTATCGTTTTCAAACACCGACAAACGCTGCGCTAGAGCCAGGTGGTAGAGTCGTAATAATATTTTTATAATGTCGTCATTAGTAATTACTTTGCTTTTGTTACGGATATTGGTCAATAATTAGGATTATTTAGCTCCTGAAAACACGTGTTTCTGACTTATTATTATCCGAGTTTACTTGGGTTTGTTCACAAACAATCTCAATTAGTCTAAATTTATGGTTTTTACAGTGAAGAAGTTATAAAATGGGAAAAACTCGAGAAGTTAGCAGTGAAGTGCGTTCTGCCATCTTTGTTTTACATAATGAAGGCAAATTCGAACGTGAGATGAGATTGCTTCACAACTGAAATTATCGAAGACTTGTGTTCATAGCACAACAACTCGATACAGGGAGACAGGCAGTTTTCAAGATCGTCCACGCATGGGAAGGCCGAGAGCTACCACGTCTAGTGAAGATAATTTCATTGTTGTTACTAGCAAGCGAAATAGACGCATAACAGCACCAGAAATCCGCGTTAAAGTAAACAAAACCCGAGTAAAACCTTTAGCATTGACGGTGACTGAGAGATGCGAAGTTGTATGGACGCGTTGCCGTTCGAAAACCTCTGCTAAGGGCGCAAAATAAGAAAAATCGGATGTAGTGGGCTCTTGCCCATCGAGATTGATCTAAAGAATATTTTTAAAAAATGCTTTGGACCCACGAACCCAAGTTGAACTATTCGGTTCAAAACGTAGAATTTACGTTCGACGCAGTGCCCAAGAAAAGGTGATGTCAGATGGTGTAGTCCCAACAATCAAGCATGGTGGTGGGTAAATTATGGTCTAGGGTCTAGCCAAGGAACTGGCAATTTGATTAAAATTGAAGAAATTTTGAAAAAGGAATAGTACAATACATTTAAGAACAAAATTCCGTTTCTTCCGGGTTGCGATTAATTGTAGATGATTCATTTTCCAACAAGATAATGATCCAAAGTATAGCTCAAAATTATGTAAAGGGTATTTAGAAGAGAAAGAGGCACAAGGGGTGTTGGTTTGGCCTCCTCAGAGCCCGGGTCTCAATCATTTTTCAATGTTCTATTAGATGATTAAACAGGCTAATTAAACATTTAATATGTTATTAGAGTTTCACTTTATTTTCCAACTTTAATTAAGGTGGTCTTAAACTTTTGGCCTGCAGTGTATATACATAAATTAACATTTACAAGTATATAAGAGAACTTAACGCCTATCTTAAAATATCTGTCGGATAATTTTGATAATTTAACATAGATTAGAGAACAAGTAAAATTCTGGTTTCGAGGTGACCAGTGCGCTTGTTTGTGATCCCTGATAGTCAATGTCATATATAAAAAAGTTACTTTCGACCGGATATCTCGTTCCACATGGACTATAATCACAGCCGAATAACTTCCAAAACAGTCAAATATGTATGTTACCACCATTAACTGCAGTTAAGGAACTAACGGCAGTCATTAAGCATTATTTACGACTGTGTTTCGCACGGTAACGATATCAACCCCTCAGAATAACGTGTGCCGGATGGCGGGCACGCTTTTATAACTTAGCAGTTCCTGTTTTATGAGCTATAAAACAAATTATGTATGTATATATAGATATATATGTATGTATATATAGATATATATGTATGTATATATAGATATATATGTATGTATATATAGATATATATGTATGTATATATAGATATATATGTATGTATATATAGATATATATGTATGTATATATAGATATATATGTATGTATATATAGATATATATGTATGTATATATAGATATATATGTATGTATATATAGATATATATGTATGTATATATAGATATATATGTATGTATATATAGATATATATGTATGTATATATAGATATATATGTATGTATATATAGATATATATGTATGTATATATAGATATATATGTATATATATATATATATATATATATATGTATGTATATATAGATATATATGTATGTATATATAGATATATATGTATGTATATATAGATATATATGTATGTATATATAGATATATATGTATGTATATATAGATATATATGTATGTATATATAGATATATATGTATGTATATATAGATATATATGTATGTATATATAGATATATATGTATGTATATATAGATATATATGTATGTATATATAGATATATATGTATGTATATATAGATATATATGTATGTATATATAGATATATATGTATATATATATATATATATATATATATATATATATATATATATATATATATATATATATATATGTATGTATATATAGATATATATGTATGTATATATAGATATATATGTATGTATATATAGATATATATGTATGTATATATAGATATATATGTATGTATATATAGATATATATGTATGTATATATAGATATATATGTATGTATATATAGATATATATGTATGTATATATAGATATATATGTATGTATATATAGATATATATGTATGTATATATAGATATATATGTATGTATATATAGATATATATGTATGTATATATAGATATATATGTATGTATATATAGATATATATGTATGTATATATAGATATATATGTATGTATATATAGATATATATGTATGTATATATAGATATATATGTATGTATATATAGATATATATGTATGTATATATAGATATATATGTATGTATATATAGATATATATGTATGTATATATAGATATATATGTATGTATATATAGATATATATGTATGTATATATAGATATATATGTATGTATATATAGATATATATGTATGTATATATAGATATATATGTATGTATATATAGATATATATGTATGTATATATAGATATATATGTATGTATATATAGATATATATGTATGTATATATAGATATATATGTATGTATATATAGATATATATGTATGTATATATAGATATATATGTATGTATATATAGATATATATGTATGTATATATAGATATATATGTATGTATATATAGATATATATGTATATATATATATATATATATATATATATATATATGTATGTATATATAGATATATATGTATGTATATATAGATATATATGTATGTATATATAGATATATATGTATGTATATATAGATATATATGTATGTATATATAGATATATATGTATGTATATATAGATATATATGTATGTATATATAGATATATATGTATGTATATATAGATATATATGTATGTATATATAGATATATATGTATGTATATATAGATATATATGTATGTATATATAGATATATATGTATGTATATATAGATATATATGTATGTATATATAGATATATATGTATGTATATATAGATATATATGTATGTATATATAGATATATATGTATGTATATATAGATATATATGTATGTATATATAGATATATATGTATGTATATATAGATATATATGTATGTATATATAGATATATATGTATGTATATATAGATATATATGTATGTATATATAGATATATATGTATGTATATATAGATATATATGTATGTATATATAGATATATATGTATGTATATATAGATATATATGTATGTATATATAGATATATATGTATGTATATATAGATATATATGTATGTATATATAGATATATATGTATGTATATATAGATATATATGTATGTATATATAGATATATATGTATGTATATATAGATATATATGTATGTATATATAGATATATATGTATGTATATATAGATATATATGTATGTATATATAGATATATATGTATATATATATATATATATATATATATATATATATATATATATATATATATATATATATATATATATATATATATATATATATATATGTATGTATATATAGATATATATGTATGTATATATAGATATATATGTATGTATATATAGATATATATGTATGTATATATAGATATATATGTATGTATATATAGATATATATGTATGTATATATAGATATATATGTATGTATATATAGATATATATGTATGTATATATAGATATATATGTATATATATATATATATATATATATATATATATATATATATATATATATATATATATATATATATATATGTATTTATGATAGTATTTTGGTAAGCTCACTTCATACTTTACGACAAAAAAACTTGATTTGAAGTAATAACCTATATGTAGATAAATGACTCTGTTGGGTATAGGCTCTATAGATGGTGTTAGAAATAGTTTTTTCCTAATTTATTTATTTCCTAAATATATCTTTACCGAAAAGGTAAATTGACAAAACTACGTCTGCACGGCTCCTGAAATCATAATATAACATAACCACTGATATCAGCTACCATTATCATAATTTCAGCACAGCTCTAGTCCACTGCTGAACATAGGCCTGCCCACAGAGTTCGAATCTGAGCCACCTGCAGCCTTCGACTTCCCATAATGAATATTCCATTCCGTAATCATCTCAATCAACATTTAATACAATATGATATATTAAAAGTATGTCTTTAATTATCTTTTATCAATAACAGTCGTAGAGCTAGGTGACGGTTTGTTTATAGACAATGAAAGGATGGGTGAGCACCACCGGGTAAGGAACGCACCCTCAAAGAACACCAGGGTAAAATTGCAGCATACCGCTGCTGTGCTTCGAGTGGAGAGTACAGAGATCTGGAGAACGTTATTACTTACAGGTGATGACGCATTCGAACCTAGTCCGGTTGATAATGTCTCTGTATTATTTAATATCGAAGATGAATGTGTCATTGGCCATAGGAATAATTTACCAGAAGGTGAATCGTGTGCTCATGTGTTAAATAATAAAAATAATATACGCTACTTATAGCGCTTATTCTATTTAAAACAAGAATTAGAAAAGCCTCCAAAAAAGTTCGTAATCGAGGCAAGGAGTCGCTAACAAATTATTCTTTATTATTTGTAAAAGAATTTTTGACATAATTAGTTCTAAGAACGCTGTTTGATGCAAAATTACTTTTTTTTAGTTTATGAAGGTACTAGGAAAAATATTTTTTCTATATATGTATATATATTTATGAGAAATATTAGAAAATACTTCTATATATATGTATTTATGATAGTATTTTCTATATATATATATATATATATATATATTTATGGGAGTATTTTCTATATATATATTTATGAGAGTTTTTACTCTCACTGTGATTTATGTAATCTACGTCCATTCTCAACAATGATTCAAGTTGCATGTGGCTTGTGACCCCCCAGGACTGCGATGGAACTTCTCGTTACCTGTTACCTTCTCGTAATCTCTACCCATAGATCAGAAAAAATCTTTTAATTTTTGCTTTGCTCAGTGTTTCTCTGCGTGATATAATACGCAACGTATACATCCGTAGTAGAATGTGAGTGACTGACAGCTCAAAAGATTAGCTAGCTTAAGAGGCAATGGACTGGCTGGCATATAGCTCGTAGAACAGATAACAGATGGAGAAGAAAGAATCTCGAGTGGCAACCTCGGACTGGCAGTCGCACTGTAGGATGCCACTAGATGGAGTGATGAGCTATTCAAGTTTGCTGGATGGCCATGGATCAGCATGGTGCTTTGTGGCAATCTATTGGGGAAGCTTATATTCAGCAGCGGACTGTGGACAGGCTGTGCTGATGATGTTATTAATTAAAAATTATCTTTTATAAAAAAGAATATAATACATTCTCAATATAACTCCAAATCAAATTACTTCCAACGGTATTACTCCAATCCCAAAAACTCGCCGAAGGACACGGCAGAAAGAAAGGTGACTTCATAATTCATATTGATCAATGTTCGAACAGGAAAATAGGTCAAGCAGTCCTTTGTCATATTATTACGATATTTGTATGTTTTTTTCTTTTACTATTAGGGTGACAAACGAGCACCAGTTCACCTGATGGTAAGTGTCGAGTGTGAAATCCACTTCCACCCTCAACTTAGATTCAAAAATGCAGATGCTTTGTCAACAATGATAGATGTAACTGGTTTAACTGATCGCTGCACTCAGCGCACGATGCACAGCACCCTTGTGCTGCAATTTCACGCTGGAATTCTGTGAGGGAGACCTGGAGACCTTCACCGGGCGTACCGACCCTTTCATGTTGAAACTAGAAACTAACTACAGCTACGCGAACTAAGCTACGAGTGGTTCTATTAACATAACTATTTCTATATTAACTAAAATAAAGTATTAAATGCAACTTTCGGTGCTGATTTACTGTACTGACCACTGCTCACTGTTGAAGGTAAACGTCGTGAGGAAATCTGCATGTCAAGAAATAAATTAAAAAAAGTATATAGAAAAAATATAATCCGGTAAGCCGCAGTGGAGCTGCGTGGTGGGGTATGGTACCGCCCTCTACCTCTATCTCTAGAGAGGAGACCAATGTCCAACAGTGGGATTTATATATAGACTTTACGTTTTTACCTTATGTTGTATAACGTACGATTGGCATACGAAGAAAATCTCCAAAGCGTTTCGCTTAAGAGCCTTTGATGTTTGTTCTCAATAAATATAGTTATTTGTATACCGAGGCTGAGAAGATCAAAGCTTAAGATAAATAGACTTAGTTAATTGTCTCACTCTACTTCAATGTTATTGTGTGTGTATTTTCTTGTGTGTTCGTTGTGTATTATCACACTAGTCCATTGAGTAATACTATAATCAATTGTGATTATAATATATCAATATAAACTATTTTAATTACTATAAAATATAAATATTAATTTCCTAACATTCAATGCGTTAGTTTTTTGGGTTTTGATCACCCTTCTGGTCTTCCTGTTCCTAAACAATCAAAACTTTTAATAAACCACCATCGTTCAACTAAAACAGAATTATTTGTATACTGCCTAAAACTATTTTAATTTACACTGTGTTTGAGTAACCCTATACAAATAACAATAAAATGAAAAAAATAATAATACCTTTCTTAAAATATAATATAATAAACTAAACTTATATAACGGGTTGTGGTAAAGTTTTAACGTATTTTACATACAAATATAAGATATTTTTTATCATAGTTTATTTACATTTGATTATAATAATAGGTCTTGAAGAAATAAATGAAAACAAAGAAGATATTAAGAAATATATGTAACTTAGATACTTCTCCTAAAGAACCAACAGAGCTATTAAATTTAAAAGAGAATTAAACAGAATCTATAAACCATATAAATGAATACTTCGTTAGTATAGGTGAAAAATTTGTCAACAATATAATTGCCAAAAAATAGTTCAATACCAAATAAATCATAATAGGGCTTGCACCATGCCTCTTCCCAGTTTATCAAGTGACAGTCCAAGCCGTCTCCTCTAGAAATACGTAAAATCGTATTTTCCTTAAAAAACTTCTACAGGATGGGACGGTATCTCCTCTAGTTTTTTTAACAAGCCATCGATAAAATAGCTAATCCTATAGCTCCTATATGCAATCTTTGTCTTGTTAACGGCGTATTTCCAAATGCATTAAAAAGGCAATTATTATACCAGTATATAAAGTTGGTGACAAAGGGAATGTCTCTAATTATAGGCCCATAGTACTACTACTCTGCTTGTCAAAGAGTCTAGAATAGGTGATCAATACTCGCTTGCTTAATTATTTACAGTGGAAAGGATTTTTTGCACCCAATAAATATGGCTTCCGAGAAAATAAATCAACAAGTGATGCTGCTGAACACCTAGTGGCCTATGTAAGTAAAAATTTAGACAACAAATATAAATGTTTAGGCGATTTTTGTATACTGCCTAAAACTATTTTAATTACTATAAAATATAAATATTAATTTCCTAACATTCAATGCGTTAGTTTTGGGTTTTGATCACCCTTCTGGTCTTCCTGTTCCTAAACAATCAAAACTTTTAATAAACCACCATCGTTCAACTAAAACAGAATTATTTGTATACTGCCTAAAACTATTTTAATTACTATAAAATATAAATATTAATTTCCTAACATTCAATGCGTTAGTTTTGGGTTTTGATCACCCTTCTGGTCTTCCTGTTCCTAAACAATCAAAACTTTTAATAAACCACCATCGTTCAACTAAAACAGAATTATTTGTATACTGCCTAAAACTATTTTAATTACTATAAAATATAAATATTAATTTCCTAACATTCAATGCGTTAGTTTTTTGGGTTTTGATCACCCTTCTGGTCTTCCTGTTCCTAAACAATCAAAACTTTTAATAAACCACCATCGTTCAACTAAAACAGAATTATTTGTATACTGCCTAAAACTATTTTAATTTACACTGTGTTTGAGTAACCCTATACAAATAACAATAAAATGAAAAAAATAATAATACCTTTCTTAAAATATAATATAATAAACTAAACTTATATAACGGGTTGTGGTAAAGTTTTAACGTATTTTACATACAAATATAAGATATTTTTTATCATAGTTTATTTACATTTGATTATAATAATAGGTCTTGAAGAAATAAATGAAAACAAAGAAGATATTAAGAAATATATGTAACTTAGATACTTCTCCTAAAGAACCAACAGTGCTATTAAATTTAAAAGAGAATTAAACAGAATCTATAAACCATATAAATGAATACTTCGTTAGTATAGGTGAAAAATTTGTCAACAATATAATTGCCAAAAAATAGTTCAATACCAAATAAATCATAATAGGGCTTGCCAGTTTATCAAGTGACAGTCCAAGCCGTCTCCTCTAGAAATACGTAAAATCGTATTTTCCTTAAAAAACTTCTACAGGATGGGACGGTATCTCCTCTAGTTTTTTTAACAAGCCATCGATAAAATAGCTAATCCTATAGCTCCTATATGCAATCTTTGTCTTGTTAACGGCGTATTTCCAAATGCATTAAAAAGGCAATTATTATACCAGTATATAAAGTTGGTGACAAAGGGAATGTCTCTAATTATAGGCCCATAGTACTACTACTCTGCTTGTCAAAGATTCTAGAATAGGTGATCAATACTCGCTTGCTTAATTATTTACAGTGGAAAGGATTTTTTGCACCCAATAAATATGGCTTCAGAGAAAATAAATCAACAAGTGATGCTGCTGAACACCTAGTGGCCTATGTAAGTAAAAATTTAGACAACAAATATAAATGTTTAGGCGATTTTTGGATATTGCAAAAGCGTTTGATACTGTTTTTATTCCTAAACTATTAGATAAACTTGAAAATATTGGCATTCGAGGTATATACCTCTTAGCTCTTCAGTATTTTGCAGATTACCTAACCAATCGTAGTCAAGTTGTTAAAATTGGTAACATCATTAGCGATAGTGCAACTATTAATTATGGTGTACAGCAAGGATCTGTATTAGGGCCTACACTTTTTCTTATATACATTAATGACCTGTTTAACCAACAATTAAGTAACGCTGAAGTTATAAGTTACGTTGACAACACTGTAATTAATTTTCGCGGAAGAAGGCTTACGTGCTATTATGAAATGTCTTGAAACAAATTTCCTAACCCTAAACCTAAAACTAAATACGTAGCCTTTTCAATAAAAAATAATAACTTTACTTGCCATTCAATAGCTTCCACCTCCTCTATTTGTTATCTGGGAATTTTAATAATTCAAAATCTAAACTGGAAATATTTAGCACATTAGTAGTCTTTCAATACGATTAAGAAAACTTATCACCCTATTTAAAAAAGTTAGACATATAAATGAACCCAAGACTATTAAAACAGTATACTTTGCATTGTGTCAATCTATTATTTCTTATGGTATAATAGTTTGGGGTGGAGCAAGAAAAACCGAATTATTAAAAATCGAAAGGCCACAAAGAGCAATAATAAAAATTGTAAATTTTCTTAAATTAGATATCCGACCGCATTATTGTATAAAAAAAATCTGTTTTAACTGTTAGATAATTATTTATCAAACACATAATTATTAGAGAACATTCACGCCCAAGTATCCAATACACGAAGACACCAGTTTGTTTATAATATTCCGTTCTGTAGAACAAGTTTAGCCGTTCAACATTTTTTTCTGTTCCTGGGACCATTGCATAAATAAATTGATGCCCTTAAATAAATGTACAAAATTTAAATTAAAAGTAACAATTCATGGATACCTTCCTAAGATGGACTATGAGTGTATTGAAAATTTATTGGTTGTGCCATAATATCTACCTAATATAATCTAATTTTTTAACCTAATCTAACTATTATTTTTTAACGTAAAAAGTAAATATTGAAAATTTGTATTTTTTTTTAAATGTAACTTTTATAAACATTGTATTAATCTGTATATTTTGATTGTACTGTAACACCTTCGAGTAGTTACTCACAGTAAACTGGCCGCACTGCCCTGCAGTAATACAGTTTCATACAAGTACGGAGGGTAGCTGAACAATTTGCTATTAAGCAAACTTGCCCACAGCCTCGTTTTGATTTGTTTAATTATTTCAGTAACTTATGTTTATTTAGAATACATAAGGTTAAAATAAAATTGTTAAAATTAGGCTAAGTTTGTGTAAAAAAAATTCTATGAATATTTTTTTTTTCTCTTTTTCTATCCTATGTAATTGCCGTTTTGTATGAAACAAGTTAAAGTATTTTTTTTCAAACATTTTTATTTCTGTTATTCAAAGTAATCACCGGTGCCCTTGGAGACTGTCTGTTGTGCAGTATGGGGTCCAGCGATGTCGTGTAGGAGCAGCGGGGACGACTGATTGATCAAAGCTGGTTGCAAATGTGCGAGCTTCTCCATCATTGTCTTCAGTTCTTCACACACAGCAGTACACATCTGCAGCAATACTCATGCCGTTTGCTAAAAAATTGTGATGAATCACATCGGCACTAGACCACCAAACAGTGACTATCAACTTTTTAGAAGAGTTTTTTCGTTTCGGGCATTGCTTTGGTGCTATTCAGGATCTAACCAACTTGGTGAGCGCTTTCGATTGTCGAACAGAATCCACTTTTCGTCGCACGTAACAATTCGGATCAAAATTCTTTCATTTTTCTGTGCCTATTGAGCAGCGCGAGGCATGTCTCAACGCGTAGCGCTAGCGATCGTTAAGTTCGTGGGGCACCCATCTATTAAGCTTTTTTACCTTACCAAATTGTCGCAAATGGACCAATATTGTTTTGATGTTAACATCAAAAGCTGCTGCTTGCTCGGCTGTAGATTGAGTATCATCAGCTTTCACAATCGCCTTAAATTCATCATTGTTGACCAAAGTGTCCAGAAGACCACGAGGTTCATTTTTCAAATCAAAATTTCCAGAACGGAACCGGGCTAACCAATAACGGGTTCTGCGTTCGTTTGTAAAGTTCTCTCCGTAAACGTCGCTGATGTTACGTGCCGTTCGTGCCATGTTGATGCCACGACGGAACTCATATTCGGTAATTACACGAAATTTAAAAGTTTATCAATTAACAAAAGACTAACTTTGTAAAAAGACTGTCATGTTTTTAAAAAAAAAAAATTTGAATTTAGAATTCACAGCCTATCAAAACTTTTTTTTGGTTTGAAATGGCCAATACTGAAGATCGGCAATTTCATAGACCTAATATATATTTATGTAAGTGACATTTTGTTCGATAACTTGTTGCCATTTGTGGGTCTATCTAATCCCATTGCTGTAGAAATTTTGGGACTCCTGATCAAACAACTGCGACAAGTAGTTTTGACAGTCCTCTCTTGATGATAACCTAACACTACTTAAGGAGTTCTGAAGAGCCGAAACAGGTGAAGATCTGAAGTTGCATGGTCAGAGACACTTCCAACCAAACTCCCTCATTTATAACTGAATGGCTAAGTGTGTATGTTTTGGCTTTATCATGACGAAAAACCACACCCTTTCTGTTGATCTAAGCCGGCCATTTCTTGATATCTCTTGCTTGAGTCTTATCAGCTGTTCACAGTAGAGATCCGAATCGATGGTTTCGCCCGGTGGTAAAAGCTCATAATGAACGATGCCTTCCAATCTCACCATACACACCTTATTGCGAGTTACTCCATGTTTCAGTATAGTCTATGTAGCTTGACTGCCCTTTCACCGTGATCTAATTCGCACGTTCTTGTCGTAGTTTAACTTTTATCACCACTGATCAATCTTTTCAAAAACGGCTCGATTTCACTACTTTTTGATAAAGAAAATGAGTAAACTATTCATTTCGTTTCTTTCAGTGAGCACGCGTGACACTCTAATATCTAGCTTTTTTGTATATCTAGACTATTTTAAATGGGTCAACTAATATGCCGATGTTGCCCACATATTTAAAACGGGCAACGACTTTCTCTGGAACAGGTTGACCAGAGCGAACTGCATCTTTGACATCAATATTTCTGAACTGAAAACGCTTGAACCAATTTGGTGCTACAATTACTGACAATGCGTTGAGTCCAAAACTATATATATATATATATATATATATATATATATATATATATATATATATCTAACATATATAACATTAGATTCACTCATTTCAGTGGATACCAAAAAATAGGGGGTTTTAGCTTTTTATTTTTCTGTTTTTATGGTAAAATGGTATCAATACCAGCCACATACAAACAGTACTACTGCAACTTTTTACTTATAATACTATTGAAGTCGGTATGCACGCGTACCGTGAATTGAAAGTGAGCGCTTGTACAGAGCTCATGAATTTATATATTATACATTTGCACCAATACACACAACGTTCTTTGTGCTCATCATTGAATTTGTGCGTCATCTAGAACAACGGTTACGCCCCTCCGTAAGCGTTGTTCTAGATATCTACGTAGTTTTCTATACTGCTGCTCCAATAGCCAATATTTGCTTAAGCTCTACGTTTATAATATATCGGTTTACTAGGATAAGTTTTTCTTCATCGTGAGCATTGTCCGTGTCCCATTTACAAAGTTTCCCCGTCTAATTTTAAATTCCCCAAACTACCGAAAATCTATTGACATGCAGACTCACTAAAAGTTGAAGCTAAAAGTCCAAATCTTCGTATGGCTTTCAATCTTTTTTACAATAAAAAAGTACTATAATAATAATAAATCATAACGCGAAAATCACGATGATTGAACCAAATTGTTGCAAGCAAATTCCTGCCAGATTCTCTTGGAAAAATACAATAAAAAAGTATTCAATTTAATAAGTGTTATATTTTAAAATCTGTCAGCAAATAACCGACATTAAATATGGTGTATATCTTAACAGAGTCAAAAAAACAAGTAGCGTCTAATTTCTGGGTTAATATCATCCATAAATAATATAATAAAATCAAGTGAATTTCATAGTCCAAATGTTACAGCAAAACATAAAATGAAGATATGTATATCCCTTGAATCGGATAATATTATCCATCAAAGTTCTGAATACATGTATCCTGTAATACTGGCTGCTACGAGGCAGTTCACTGGCCACTTCCTGTAACAAGATTTTAAAAAAATAACTGAAGTTTTAATGTCAAAATAATATACATTACGAAAATGGTTATAATAAGTAAAATGAAACTTTTCAAATTATTTTTTTATTAAAAATATTCAACAGCGATGGTGGCAGCCCTGAGCTTCAAGCTAAAATGTTTTTCAATGTTGCGAGCAAGTCACGTCGCTTCAATGCCGTCCATATGTATGCTTCATGCTGCTTCGAACTATAGGCAGCAACTACGTTGTATGTTCTCGTAGAAATTTTAATAAGCTCTACGAGTAGCGTGATCTGTTATTAGGGTTGCCAAACGAGCACACAGTTGGATGTGAGAAACATTTATTACATTTATTTATTATTCTTATATAGATAACTTTAATTAATATGTATATTATTTCTATTACTATACTACTTATTACCTTTATGTAGTCTTAAAATTAAAATAAGTTTATTTTCTAGCACACACATTACATTCTCTGCTCGACCCAAAGATAGGCTGGTAGAGAAGGTCTTTTGGTGTGTGTCCATCTTTTTAAAATGTTTGTATTACTAGAGCTACGTGTTACGTGCAAATAAAAAATATCTATTGTTCGAAATAAGATACATACATTAATATATATGTTATAATACAAAATAAGTGCGTTGAACTATTTGTATACATAACACTTCTTCATACACTACATACAGCCTTAAACTATTTTATCTATATATATATAAATATATATATATATATATATATATATATATATATATATATATATATATATATATATATATATATATATGTAAAGGTTGGATATGTAAATCACGGATCGAGTCACACCAGCGTAAAATAGCAGCATAACGCTGCTGTGCTTCGTCTGGTGGCGATCCAGAGATGACTTGTTGATGGTGACGATGCATTTCGACTTAGTCCTCAGGGGTGACAAGTTGTCTGCATTATGTTTCCTAATCGAGAATGAACGTACATATGATGGGCTACAGGAATCGTCACCCTTGAGGACTGAGATTAAATACCAAGTTACCTGTCCCTTGTTCTCCGGTTCCCAATGTTCAACGTACGTAATACATCATGCTGCTACTTTACTACTTGCCATTCTGTGATCCTTACCCGGTTGCAACTAGAAACAACCTATGACGTGGCTCTACTATTGTTCAAAGTGTAACAGTAATCTACGCCTTTCTTAAAGGCCGGAGAAGCAAATGCGACTCTGGTGTTGCGGATGGTCATGGGCGGCGGTGATCACTTACCATCTGGTGGCTTGTTGGCCATGTATTCTATATAAAAAAAGTAACAAGCACCTAACAGTTTAGTAATTAAAAAACTTAAAACCTCAAATAAGTACTGTGCAAATTACAGAAAGAATTTCAACTACGTATCGTTGAAAGCTTCTGTTTAATGTTTTTGTATGCAAAAAACCGTAGGATTGTGAGAATGAAGATTTAATTTGGTGCAATGCGCTTAATTCCTGGCTTACGGAGACTTTTAATAAGTAAGCTCCTTTAAATGTAGCTTATGAAGTTACTGAGGTAAAAGAATAAAAGTCGCGGTGGTTCAGTGTGTAAGCGCCGCTTTTAATGTCACGGAACGCGCATTAACCGAATTCGAAACCCGGTCCCGGCAACAATGAACATAGTTAATATTATCGCAGGGAAACTTGAATGTAAACATTCAGTTCTCTCACGACAACATTATATATATGAAGAATATAACGAGAAAGTAAATATATGTATTTCAAGGCACGTGATTCCGCCAATCCGCAGCCCCATGCCCAGCTAATATGTGTTCATTTGCTTTTTATTCTACTCGTAGGGAATATCTCCATGAATGTTGCGGAGTGCGATGGAAAAGTACAAAATATTTAATGCCAGTGTTGAAAGCTAGCTTTGTGAAATGTCAATGGCCTATTAGGCTATAGCGTATATATTATATACCCATTACAGGGTACAGTTTGTGAAACTTAAAGTTAAAGTACTAAACTTGAACTAGTCGGTCGTAAAGTGAACCTGAAGTCCGAATCCTACATTCTGGTATAGTCGTGAACCATTATATGCGCCTTCACGTTCAAATGTTTTTTTTAGATACTAAACTCGCGAGTCCGAGTCGTAAGTTGCTCCTTGAGCCTATATTGTAGTTGGATATGGATGTCACGGACTGAGTCATACCAGCGTAAAATAGCAGCACATCGCTGCTGTGTTTCGAGTGGTAACGGGGCACTCCATCTCAGTCCTCGGATGTGCAACATGAATCTTATCTAAGGATCGGACACATCACACACACCATCAGGTGAACTGCGTCCGTTGCCATTTCTAATATTATGAAAAAACAACTTATTACGTAAAGTTGGTTAGCAAAGAGTAACTTGTATTACAAGTTATGAAAATAACATGTGCATATTTCCATTAGCTCGCTCTACTTACTTCGGGCAAGTTAACATCCGCTACCAAGATCCGCTCTTAACATAATTGAAATGTAAACAACATGAAACACGAAACTAGATAGAATATTTCGAAGATATTTTATTTGTATGAAATTTTATTTCAGTAAAACTACTGCCGACTTCATTTTTTCTGGTACGAAAACAAATATTTAATAGTTGAAAAAGCGTCGACTTCTGTGACGTAAGTTTATTGATTTACCTAAAACTTTTTTTTTAATAATAGAACTTATTTAAGGACAGGGAAAGTAAATAATAAATGTCCTCTTGGTCGATTTCGACTGTAGCGATATTTTTCCAGTTATCACCGGGTGGCATCAACTGGACCAGCTATGATGATGATGACCTCCTGATCCTCCACGGTGACATCTTCGGGTTATTGCCAGATGACATCAGTGCCGGAAGTATTTGTGTATGTGCCATAAGTAAACACTGAGGTACTCTCTGGTCCACGTTAAATCGGGCGGAAGGTTCAAATGCAGTGTCAGACATACTACACACCCAGACCTGGAAACTAAACAACTCACACCGTGAGTTGTCTGGTAGAGAATGCCAATATGCATAAAGTTTGCGTATATAAGCTCTTTATTTGTTTAATAGTGCCTGTGCAGGTTACGGCATAGTTGACCATTATTGTAATCGAAAACCATAAACAACCAACACGCAACTGTATGTTTGACTGTCAGTAGCAATTATGTGTGAGCTGAGGTCGTTGTATCCAATTGAAGGCGGCACTTGTAATGCTAATTCACCCTCATTAGGAGCACTGTAAAAACATTAATAACTCTATGTTTCAGAATGTTATTTATTTATATTGAAGGCCGGCTGGTTGGAGGACCAGTAAGACACAATCATAATACTAGCTGACCCGACAGACGTTCAGACTCGATAGAGTTGTCCTGTCCAAATATCAAATAATTTGTTTGTGATCGTATCCAACCGTGAGTCGCGACTCTACTGAGTTCATACAAAAATCCAGTTAGTACAAAGAACTTTCCTTTTTACCCCAATTTTCCGGTACAATTTCTTTTTCCCATAAAAGTCTAAATCAGAATATTACGAACATTTAAGAAAAAATAACCAAATCGGTCCACCCGTTCGCGAGAGATGCGCTTACCATCGAACAGCATTTATGTTTTATTTATATGTAATTTGCTATGAATGTTATAGATGGTAAGGTGGTAATATTATTAACACTATTTTAACACTAATTTATTAAGTAAATTGGTCAATACTATAATATCTGAGCTACAGTTCCTTAAATATGAATACTCGGAACAGATGTAATCTATGTCTGTGTCTTAAAGGACATTAGATTTTTGGTTACATCACTAGTATAAGGTAACAACACTAGTTAGTAAACTAAAAAAGTGGCCAAGTACGATATGGACGCGTACGCACGGGCCGAGATTGTATTAAATTTCCTTCCGACTTCGCTTTGCCTGTTTCAATTAAAAAGTTATTTACGGTGGTAGTGAAGGTACCGAGAAGTCAATCAATTTTTTTTTATTTTGTCTTGGTATTTGGCTTTTGACTTAATAAAACTTCCTTTGTTGGAAACCCCTAGTTCTAATTCTAAATCAAAAAAAAATGTAATGGCTTAGGATTTATGTATTGTACATTAGAGATTTTTGTTTTAATATTTGGTATTTTATGTCGTTGGTTAGCAGCTCGTATTGGACATTGGAAATAGATGTTTGACATCATATAAAGACAATCACCAGATTTCAAAAGCTAGTAGCAAAAGTAGCGAAAAAAAATTACGAATTTTATGGCCTTTTCACGTTATTTGTCCATGATATTTCGAGTGCCTCGATAGTTTCGAGTGCTCATTAATGGGAAGGAGAGGATAAATTAAATTCCAAGACAAACCATGGGCCACACCTTAAGATGCTGAGAGCTTCTTCCTTTTTAGCTTCAAGTAGGACCAAAAAGAAAAATAATTCAAATTCGGTGGTAGTTCAGGAGATAACTAACTTAGTCACCCCATCACCGTGACCTAAAGCAATCGAAACGTAGGGAATAGTAAACTTAAAATAAACGCGACAAAATCCATATTTTTTATACATGAAAGAGGTCGTTATTGGAGACAAATTAATTTAAATACAGATTAACTTTATTTGCGTAGCCGCATCTGACGTTACCCGCTGGAACCCTCGCGTTTACTTAAGAAGCCTCGGTCGTACGCATTGAATTAGACATAATAATAATAAAATACGAAGTCATCATGTTTTTATGTCCTCCTTTTCTGTACTTAATATAAATGAACAGTAACTTCGTGGCCCATAAAGTGTTGACGTTATTTCGGAGTATATGATACGTTTTAATACATTTTTACTGTTTCATGGGATAAAATATTTATTTTGATTCGATTTTTATCGCTATATCATTTTTAATGATTAGTCTTTGGCAGCACTATGAAATGGTCTCTATTAAAAAAGTAGCTACTTCCTTTCCGCTTTGACGTACGGCAAAGCTTGTGAAGTTCAAACCGCGCACGATATTGATTTAGGTTCCATTATTTGGGTATTGTGATTTATGTACAGTACTTAGATTTGAGTGTTTGCGGATATTGGATTCGGATATGCGGTGATACTTAATTGTTCGACAGTTTAGACTTTGTATATGAGCGACTAGAATGGTTATTTGATTACGACTTTTTTATAGAATAGTTGACAAACGAGCAAGCAGCTCACTGATAAGTATACCGTGGCCCACGAACATCCGCAACACCTGAGGAGTCGCAGATGCGGTCCCTAAGTCGTATCAGTTCGAAAATACAGCTGGCGACAGCTGATTCCACAGAGTAGTAGTGCGTCGCTGAAAATTTCGCGCAGAGCGGACAATGGGGATTAGCAACCATCGAGATGACAAGGATGATAGTTGAAAGTAAATAGAACATTCTGGCCTTCCTAGCTAAGGCTTGGAACCATGATCGGTTATCCATGTAATCCTGCTGCCTCAAGAGTCTACGGGGACGGTGGTTCACCTTCACAGACCCGCCCGTTGTATAGACTAGACCATTCGTTAAAAATATTTGGAGGTAAAATTATTTTTAACGTAACATTACCAACCAAGTCACGGTTCTACCTCGGTCCTCAGGGGTGATAACATCTTAAATTAATCTATGTTGAGAATTCATGTTATGGACTATATGGATTCAGTTTCACATATCATCAGGTGAACTGTGTGCTCGTTTATCCCCATTAGTTGTATAAATACACAAACAAAATATATCGTGATATTATTTCTCAACTACAAACGTAATGTCGTCCCTGCGTAAACGTAATCATTGCTTAAGAGAATCGGCCGCTCATTCCTTTTGCTTGGTCATTAATAAATGACTTCGGGAATATTTCGTTTTGAGCGTACGAAGTATTATTTACGTCGAGGTTTCATTTAAAGGACTGCTGCCCAAAAATTATAAGCAATTCCATCAAATAGTATACCAGCATTCAGAAGTGTTTTTAAAAGTAGACGAGGATTTTGTATCAAATTTTTTTCCCCACACACTTATTTCAATAATAATCATAATTCTAACTTGAACGGTAGACCTGCAACAACTAATTGTATAAACTTAATTATAATTAGCCGACAAATTTGAATATTTTTTTAAAGAATTGTGATTGTTTTTTTGAACTTCTTAAAATTATACATCATTCCAACCTTGAGTTATGGTATTCAGTTCATACAACAATTACATAGAAAATAGAACTTTCAGTATTTCTTTTCTATAACTTCTCCAATTTTTCTACCCACTAATCAAATCGATCAAGCCCTTTTAAAGTGATGCCCTTACCATCGAATAGCATTTAATTTTAATATACATATATAGATATTCATATATTTTCTTGTATGAAATATGTAAAGAAGTAAAGTAACGGCCCATATGTCGGCCCCACTGCTGGACGTAGTCCTCCGCTCTACAGATAATAGAGCACCAATGCAGATTGGACAATTTTAAATTTCTTGGTTTATTTAAGATGGAATGTGAAAAAAAGGAGTGAGCGTCGCCGAGTCCCAACATAGCTAACACTTACCAAACGCAACATAGTAGCATTATGCCGTTTGTTATAAAATATATTATAAATCCTGTATTATTTCGTATGAATAAAACTAAAATGCCGCCGCCGTTTACTATTGTATTTTCGAACAAAGCTTGCCGTAGAATGTACTAGTTTTATCTATTGAAAGTCGAAACCCTATTCATATTCGCTGATTAAATGTAACAAACGAAGCGATGTATTGTCGAAACTTCAAAGGATTCTTCTTTTTGCATGACACTTATTTAAATCACAACTATTCATCTGGTAAAATTAAAATGGTATGACATTAAAAAAAATCCTATTTAAACACAAGCCATTTAGAAATATTGTTATTCTGTGGTAAGGAAATTTTGTGCGCCATGTTGCGGCGTCCGTCTTCTTGATGCATCGACCATTTTGAAATTAGTATAACATCACGTATTCTGCTCTTCAAATGTTTTAATTTGATACCCATGGAGGCTGTGAAGAAAAGGCTATTAAATAAAAAAAAACTTTATGGAGTCCGTATAGTATACCGTATAGTAATACATAATTGTACTGTCGCTAGACTGTCTTAAAGAAAAAACTAGATTCTGTTGATGTTGATGCTGTTAGCCTATGCGGCTCTTACAGCTTCATTGGACTCAGAGCTCACGGAACTGAGGGTTCCGTGAGCTGGTTAAGTAGTTTTTGGTTCTCTTACTTCCACAGAGCGCTCATAAACTGAGCGTGTCGGTCTGCTCTGATCACGTTCCTATCTGATATCGCCACTCAAGTTGCCAGTTCCCTAGCTATCGAAAGATTCTCCAGAATAGAGAATGGACGGTGATGACTGACCGTCGGAGGTTTTGGTATGCGGACCTAGCCTCTGACGGACGCCACCTGTTGTCTCGTCAATCGGAAGCTGTGGTGAGAACCACCCTGATACGCGGGTGTATTTAGTGTACGCGGTGTCGCGAAGATTACGTCGCGCTCGAGGGCGAGGGCGACGCGACGAGATGTTGGAGGTGTGTGACGGTCCAGGGTCCGTTGAGGACAGACTGGAGCTTGGCTCTCCCATGGCGTTTACCACTAGCGGGTTGGAGGGCGAAAGCGCTTTCGTGAAGAAGCGCTGCGAGAGTGACTGGAAATGTTCCGGAATGGTGACGAGATGAAAGTCACTGTGCAGATCGATACGGTTCTGCTCCGGTAGCAGTTCTGGTGAAACGGTTTTGGACCGTCTGTAATAAATTTCACTTGTCCGCGGCTACGTGAGCGAAGACGACGCTGTCGTAGGCCATAATTGATCTTACGCAGGACTTGTATAGCTGGAGTTTATGTCTTAGGGACATTTTGCTGTTGGCTCAGATGAGCTGGTGAAGCCGGCTCATGACGAACGCGGCCTTGTTCCTCGCATTTTTGATATGCGGGCAGAAACTAAGCTTTCGGTCAAAGGTGAACCCTAGGTATTTGACCGTTTCTACCCATGGAATGGGTCGGTCGAAGATCGTGATTCGTCCTAGCTTTCTACGGGTAGGTACTGGTGCCGTCCAGAATAGATCGGCTGAGCCTCTCCAGAAGAAGACTGCTGCACTTTTGTCCGGGTTAATTTCGATTCTCCGTAACCGAAACCAATCGGCGAAGCGATTGGCTGCGGCTTGGTGTCGAATGGTAATGCGGCCCTTGTTTACGTTTGAATAATACAGGGTATTAGGAGACCGCTTCCGAAAATGAAGACAGACGATAGTACTGATGACACCTTTAATGATGGGACGGAAAAAAATCGATCCTGATTATAGAAATAATATATTTTTCACTTTGCCGTTTGTGTATTGTACATAATATTAATATACAATTCACAAACGGCAATATATAATTTACAATAAAGGTGCTATTGTAAATAATTTGTTAGCACACTGAGTGTCATTGATATTCAAAAGTACAAGATTTAACTTAAAAGGAACCTTCAGTAATGAAAAATAACGTAATTATGTATTGGAATGTTCTCTCGAGAGTTCACTGGGAGATTTTTAATTAGAAGAAATATTAAACGGTAAATCAGAGGACAAATTTAAATTTTCGGAATATAAAATGCAAATTGCAGGTTCGGCTATTTATACAAAGTAACATCCAGTACGTTTTCAGAAGAATTAAATAACATTGCTTGTAATTAACACATTCTTTCAATGGCCTATTTTCGTAAGCAAGTGTTTTGTTTATTTTCACCCAAACTAGCTTAGATTTTATTACATATGGTTTTAGCCAAACACGAAACCGGGGGACGGCCCGGTGACCATAAAGCACAGCTCGAAACGTTTTTATTTTAACTTTTTTCTTGATGTATGTAAAGTAACGATTCAAATATCGGTACTCATCACAAAACTCATAATTTTACTTTACACACTATATTTTATCATACCACAAAGTTGATCAACCGATTCCCTTTGCTTTCTTGATCACCATCACCAGTTTTTATTTAGTTCATCCATTCCAGTCCGCGAAAACATTCTTGTAAATTTATCACCGGAACAGAACGAATACAACGCTTCAGATTCTTTCAAGAGATTTGACTTTCCCCCGCGACGAATTTCCGTGATATCCATCTTAAAACAGACTTCTCTTGTTATAAAACAGTAGTCAAACAACAATTTGTGCTCATAAAGTTAAGCAATTTTTCTCGAACTTTCGAGTTGAAATCAAACGTTACGTTTGTCACACGCAAACTCACTTTTTAACTTTTTTATTTCAAGCCATCAGCATAAATGATACACAGCCATTAAAAACACATCGAAATTGATTATTTTTCAATAATAAATAATTTTTAGCAGAAACTTGATCGGTGATGTAGTGCTTTTATTTTTACAGAAAAGAATTACTTTAGTAAACAAAAGGCAACAATCGCAATTTCGGACAAATAAAATGACGAAAGTCAAGAAAGCTAGTTAATATAAACGGTGGCACATAAGAAGCAGGAAAGTATAGTAGTAGAAACAATTAAAATTATTATTTTAGTCAAGATCTGGATGACACCTTAAAAGTAAATGGAGAAAAAGGTGAAGGCACGCAAAGATCTATCTGTATAGACTCTAGTCCTTTGCTTTATACATTAAGGAATAACCAACAATAATCACGTAGCGTTGTGGTGCTGTTGTTGAATATAAATTCTAGCGGTAAAGTTTAAAAATGGTCAATATTCATAAAATCGTTAGTCAATACTGAGAAAGAAATATATTTCTGATACTAAAAAATCACAAACTTAAAGTTAACTTGAACTCAAATCGAGGAGAAGTCCTTTTGAAACATAATTATTGATTAAATGTGTTTTCGTGACAACATTATAAGTGTGGGGTTCAATGTTTATACTTCTTATTAAAACTGAGTTGTTATTTTTGATTTAAAACTGTAGTAAAGGTTTTCGGACTGACCCTTCACTGGCCATGATTATTTAATAAAAAAGAGATAGGTATATATACAAAAAATATAGTATAAAATTATAGTGATATATTTGTGTGCAGAAAAAGTGTCCAATACAGTTTATTACAGCTTGGATCGTCATTCACCCTCTCAGTTGCCTTCATTCTTCGCCTGCAGGAGTCAGAGTGCAGCGGTGTTGCAGCAGTCTTCGTGCCAGCATCGTCGTTGTCCTTGTCACCGAATAGACTACCAGTAGTCTGTTCCTAAAGAATTGATAGTTCCTGAAGATATTGATGTAGCTCCAGAGCTACATCAATATCTTCCAAAAATTTCCCCATTATCCACTTACCACCAGGTGAGCCACTTGCCTCACTTGTATAAAAAAAAATGCTCGTAAAGTCACCCGCACGTCCCGTTGTTTACGACGCGATAAGTGCGCAATCTTTTCGTTGTAAGAGTGACTTTTACGCGAGTGTAACAATTGATAACAACTTTATTACGTTATGTGGCTCAATCCTATTTAGGTTATAGATTCTGAGTAATACCAGTATTGTACGTTTAGACGGTTACGTGGCGTAGTGGCTGGCGTGTTCTGGGTGTGTCTTCCATTCCCCAGGAACAATATTTCTGTATCACAAATTGTAGGTGTTCGGGTCTGAGTATATCGTACATATGTTCCGTGTCTTTGACACTGCATCTGAAGCTTCTACCTATAGTAATTGAGTGTCTGTATGTTTACGTTTCAGCTATTATCTAGCTAGCTGTAAAAGGGTTAGATTAGCTCAACCGCGTGGACACCACTTCCTCGGGTATACTGCCACTGTGAATGCTGCGAGGTAACGACAGGTAACGAGGTATTCCATATCAGTCTGAATCCTTGTTGATGATGTAGGGAGATGTTGCGAGCCCCCGTCTTTACTTATCATCATCTCAACTGTGCTGCACTGCTACTGAACTGCGCTCGTTGGCCTACGTGTAACATAAAAGAAAAAACTCTGCATTTAAACATTTCCATAAACTATTAGATCTACATACATGCAATGAATCTTTTAAATTGCAAATTCACATATTCAGGTCATAAACGGACATTAATATTCCAAATTAATTTAAATTTTATTTAAATTGCCGCGAATTAATTAGTGCTGCCATAGACAGGAGCAAATTTTTAAAATTAATTTCACCATACCCTGTATCCATAATACATATGTATATGCGATACGTCTTTTATACTTGGAAACGATTTAAGCAAGAACGCAGGACAGGTCGCGAGAGTAAGTGACAGGCTGAATCTCACCAGAAAAAAAATGATAAGAGCGTCTCTGGAGTTTCTTGCACCACTTCTTCTCCATCACCCACGCTTTCCCAAGTAGTGGTACAGATAGCCAAGAATAATAGCGATATGAATTTAGATAATCCTTAGTCAGAAGTAACTAACAGAGCCGATGTTTGGCCCTCTCGGCTACCCGGGGGTTGGACGCTCTCACCAAACAGAGTAACGGCCCAAGCCAAAGATCCCTCTCGGGAGCCCTTGTGCTGGTTACCCACTAATAGAGGTCTCGACTGGTGACCGAGCGCTTATGGTGCATAAGCGCTCGGTCACCTCTCAACCCGGTGAAACTGTCGGAAGCACACGGGCTAAAAGCAGCCATCAGCCCGAATTAGCCCGATCAGCAGCAGGAACAAAAAACACAACAGTGAAAGAGCTTTACATCGATTATTGGCATCAAGCTAGTTATGGAAGCACGGCCCGTACACATTGTGCGTATGTCAGCATAAAACTCACCTGCAATGCTTTCGTAACAGAGCATTGTTATGTTGTGTTGTGTTATGTGTGACAGTAGGACATTTTAACGTTTAGTTGAGGTGATGGTTTTGGACATTTGTTGTTGGCATCCCACTATGGTAATATAAATTAGTTTGTAATTAAGTTTAGTCTTTTACGTTTAAAAAGTCCAAAGGACGCTGCCGAAACTTGATTGGCGCAGCCGGTAGGATCACGTAGAAGCTGTTCCGCGTTATCGAGTCGAATTCACGAATAAAATTCTTCCGATTCTAAGATCACGCGCGATATATAGCATCGTGATCCGACGAACCAAACAAATAAATCAACAGTTGGAGCCTTGAGAGCTGATAAAAATTTGTCCTTCCACTTCCAAAATGCTCCAATCCTCCACTTCTCGCTCATTATCTACCTATCTCTATTTTGCCCTTTATTCCCAAGGTATTTGAGTCATGTGCTCTTAAGCAATTTTCTCGTTATGTACTTGGAGATAATCTGATAAGTCCATTTCAGTCCGGCATTAGGCCTGGTTACAGTACTACCACAGCCCTTCTTAAAGTGACTGGCGATATTAGATCAAGTATGGAGAACTTTGAAATCACCATTATGGTTTTAGTTGATGTCTCTAACGCCTTTAATATCGACAGTCATGACATCCTACTTTCAATCCTCTCCCATTTAATGGTTTCCGACGAAGCGCTGGAACGGTTTTGTTCTTATTCTCTTTTGTTCTTGTAGCCAGCAGTCAGTAAGAGTTGGTGAATCTTCATCGAGCTGGCTTAATGTTGTTGCTGGTGTTCCTCAAGGCGGTATTCTTTCTCCAATGCTATTTTCACTTTTTATAAATTTCATCACTTATGATCTTCAATGTGCGTATCAACTTTACGCCGATAGACCTGCAAATATACGCGCAGGCTACTATTGAATGGCTCTCAAATGTCTATTATAAAATTAATCAAGACTTAGCAGGTATAAAAAACTGGTCTGATAGGTTTGGTTTAACTATTAATCCCCAGAAATGTCAAGCGCTCGTTGTTGGCAGTTCTCGACCTTGGGCAATATATATAAGTAGATTTTTCATCATTCCCAACAATTATGTTCAATAACTCTGCCATTCCTGTTAGTGAAACCGTGAAAAATCTTGGCCTACACATCGACACTACACTTAGCTGGAAGTTTCAAATGGGAAGTGTATGTCAGAAAGTTACAGGCGTTCTGCGTTCCTTTTATCGACTGAAAAACTTCTTACCATGGCAAACTAAAGTAACGCTCACGCAGTCATTGATTTTCCCTATTATCGACTAGGTGACGTATGCTACTTAGACCTGAATGCAGATCACCTCGACAAACTCGACCTTCTTCTAAATAACTGCATTCAATGCGTCTGTAATCTTCGTAAATATGATCACGTGACTTCTTATCGTACGAAACTTCAGTGGTTATCTATTCGTGAACGACGCTCCTTGCGAGTACTAACCACTCTTTATTATTTTCTAGATGCTCCCACTCCCCCAGCCTATATATCTCCTCATTTTCAATATATTTGTGAAGTCAGCAACAAAAACCTTCGCATAATCATCTCCTTCATTGTCCTCTTCACTGTTATGACTTTATGTATTCTTCATTCTTTATTCAATCTGTTCTTTCATGGAGTGTGCTACGTCTCGAAATTAGGATGGCCAATAGTCGTTTTGTATTCAAAAAGAAAGCTCGCGAATACCTGTTTAAAGATCATCAGCAAATTAAGTTCCTCATTAATATATATGTATATATGTATGTATATATATTTGATGTGTATATAAATATGTATTTATGTATCATATTATATTTATATATACTTAGGATAAATGTAGTTCTTATGTATACCTATGCTGTTTTATTTAAAAATGTATCAATGCACCTACTCAATCTTTCTGTACCACCCAAAGGTTTGACTGGGTGATAATACCTTAGGCATTAAGTCCGCCTGTGTACACTGTTTGTGCAAAAAGTTTTAATAAATAAATAATAAATAGTTTGTACTCGATGTATTTTCTATAAAAATGTTATACTACAACAATATTTTATTAAAAATGAATACTCAGTACAGTCGGAAGCAAATAGGCGGGCGGCGTTACAATACTTTGCTGCTCGGAAACTAGTGGAAATGAATAAATATGCAAACTTCCTAAGTAGACAAAATTAGAATATTTAAATAATAAATTATAAACTCAATTATTCCGTGAACTGGCGTCTTCAATAGAGCTATAAAAGGTTTCCACAACACTCGAGGGAGTTCGTTTTTACCTTCAATGTGAGTTTATTATTAGATAGGCCAGGCTTGCCCTCGTCGATATTATAACCATGATTTGATCTAATCTTTTACGAAAATAATAAAATCTTGAGACTCCAGATTAGTTCTTTCAATTTAATATAATGTTTTTATATATTTTTTATAATACCATAATAACAGTTTAATAAGATCTAAGTATCAGTATCAGTGGTGTAGCCATATTGCACCTTGTTTGATGGCAACAGCACAAATGGGTTGCCTCAACCAGAGAAGGATCACCAACGTAATAACAAAATAACGCAGCTGTGTTTCAATTGTGTGAGGAATCTAAGGGTCTCCCCTTATTACTGGTGACGAGGCATTACATCTGAATGCTCAGGAGTAGAGACGGAGCCGGATCTGTAATTCCTCATCGAGGATGAATGTAGGTGTCATGGACCGCAGGAGTCACTTATTATCTGGTAAACTGGGCGCACGTTTATGGTGTTATTTACGCTGTTATGTGAGGGTCTTCTGTCCCTGCCTCAGTCGGAGCGAGTTACATCGAAGAATGTTGGATGATTCATGCCACAGCTAGAAATAAACTGCAGTAACTGTGTGCTCGTTAAGCTCTGCCGCACTACGCCTAACATTATTGTAACACGTACATAAACCTAGAAGCTCATAAAGCTCCTACGAGTACTCACGGTCCCCTATAAGCATTAGTATTTATTAACTCGGTGCTTCAGAGAGCTTTTACACTTGTCGTTCTATATATTTACTATACTTGTTTTTATATTCGAAATATAAAAGTAGAAGAAACAGCCTGTATATATAGATCCCACAGCTGGACATAAGCCTTCTCTCTAGAGAGGGTGTTTGGTAGACCGCCACGCGGCTTTATTGCCGATTGGCGGTGTTATGTCTTCGAAATATTTTGTATTTATTTCTTAGACACTCACGACGATTTTTCTTCACCAAAGAGCACGCGGTGCTGAGCACTTAAAATTGGAATTAAAATGGTTACGGAACAGATTTTGGTCGCGTGCTGTAAATTAAAAGCGAGCGCGTCGACACTGAATTACCACGGCTTTAATCGACATATAATACTTAATTATTTGGGAAAAGAGTGAACCGTTTTCTTGAACCACCCTAAGCTGTGGTGGATTTGAATCTATGATAATACTTTTCGTCTATCGTTTGTTGTAATATTAAGCCATTGGCGTTTATTAAACAAAAGTAACGTTTTCAAATACAATTACAAGATTTTTTACATTGACAGAAAATTCGTGGTTCTATTTTAATATATCGAAAAAAGTAGAAAATAAAACGCAATGTTCGCACGACAAAACGTCACAATATAATAAATGAGCAGCAACAAATGTAACACAATTTTGTTGTTTGAAAAAATGACACGTCAGCCTTCTGTGGGTAACGAAGCGAGTTTCATAATCTAGTTAACATGTCGGTAAATATATTTTTGCGTGCAAAATTAATATCACGTGTCTGTTATGAATGTAAGGTTTCACGACTTGCCTCACAAGAGGGGTAAGCAGAGACGTCAAGTGTACTTCAAGTTTTTTTTTATGAAGTACGAAGTTGGCTTGATGGTAAACGATGACCGCCTCCAGCTATTCTTAACATAAGTTTAAGATGCACATGCCGTGTACATCCTGAGGACTGAGATGTCTCAAAATCTACAAAAATCCTGAGCCTCCTGGGGTTATGTGGGATTTATATTATTATTTTCATATTCAACTATCAAGTATTCAACGTGACTGCTAGAAACAAGCTGTAGCATATATCTACCAAGTAATAAAATATGGAGACACTTGAATTATGGGACACAACTGCGGTAATCGCTAACTTTTTTGAACAAAAACTACCCATCCTTTTAATATTACTATTACAAACATAACATATTTATATTTACATTCCGGTTAACCACTTCAATTAAGGTGGAAATGCTTGTCCTAGGAGATAGTTAAAGTCAATAGTTGAATGGTGGATTCGAAACTACGATTTTAAGTTTCCCAAACCGTATCTTTAACCACGAGGCTATCGACGTTTGATATTGTGACCGATACTTCTAGTCTCGGGTAGTAAAACATTATGATCAGATTGCACTTGGTCTCTCGCGTCGCTTTGGCTATTCGCCATATTGCCATCGTGTATAAAGCAAGCTGCACCAAACTAAGTTTAAAATTGGGCAGCATCCAAACGATTTGGTTGAATAAGCCGGTATTGTACGTGGTACATTCATATTTAGCAGTTACTACTTAAATGTTGTGTAATATTTTATTTCACTATTTTAGCATTTTAAATCATGAATCAGATGTTGGTGTTTTTACTTAACTTAAAAACAAAAAAAAGTCCAGAAGAAATGGCAAGAAACTCGACTGTTTGATGCTTTTTATTTTAAATAATAAGTTACAAAAGTCTAGAAGTTCTTCAGTATTGAACGTAGAGCTCAAATCTTAAATCCAAGCATGTTTGTCACACAAATATCCTGACAAGACAAATAGTAGTAGGATTTTTTGATTACTTGATTTTTAACCCGAATTTAAAACTGTTTAATGACAAATCAATTATTATTTATATTAAATATACGTATAGTACTGTCATATCTGAACATGTTTTAAACGAAAAATAGGAGTCACAAGTTTGCTTTTGCTTATGTAGTTTTATTTTGTAAATTTTTCGTATAAGCAATTTTAATTTTACTCATTAAAATTCATCCAAGCCCCTTGTGGATAGCAATTTCACGGTGGTACTTTAACAATGGAAGAGTCACGTTGAAGCTGGTTTCTATCGGCACTATCGGAAGGAAAACACCTTCATAGAATACCAATGAGAAATAACAGAATAGCATCATTACGCTGTTAAGTTCTCCACGATGGGTATAGGGATCCAAAGTACCAATGACAGGTGATGATGCATTCCACCTCAGTCCTCAGGTGTTACACACAAGTGAAAACTTACCATCGGGTGACATGCTTGTTTATCATCTAATATTGTAAGAAATATACTCGTACAGAGGTAAGAGGATTCCAAGATGTTTTAACTTTTAAAATAGCATACGATGCACACACTTTAAGTATAAATATTGTAGCCGCTATTGGATAACGGTACAAGTTTTGAGACAATGTGAATTCGAAAAGAGAGTCGAATATTGATGAAACTTACACGATAGCTTTCTAAATAAACTAAAGGTTACAATTTTCACACTAACATGAAATGTCAATAATTGGCTCTTAGATTACTCTTCGAAATACAGCATCAGAAATTTTATTTTACACAAATTTCTATAAGAATAATTCTACTGTTATTCGTGTGGAAATGTGGATATTTGAGATAAAAATAAAAAATAATTTCACCAATCCGCAGTAGAGCGGTGAGCTTGTCTATGCGCGAACATTGGAAATGTATCCCAAAAGTGGGATTTATATATACAAGGTTATCATTTACTACTGATGTTCTGTGTAGTCGTTAGGCGAGTGAACCTTTATATTTTTATATTGGGTCAAAATTCAAATTGAATCTTAGTCATATTCAATAAAACAATGTAATACAACTCGGCGGCATATCTTTTTATTTGTTGTCCATTTTCAAAATACCCTCACACCGGGTCGTTATATTTAAATATACGACGTTAGATGCGGAACCCGGTGAGAAATGATTGGTATCACCTAAAATATTTACAATCCCGGTGGTTCTGACTTTCCTTTAACTTAACGGGAAGGAAACCAGTAATATAACATTATTCATTTCTTCCGTTTTATGTCGCTATGAATACGTTGCTAAAATAGTGTCTACCGAGCTAGTCGATTTAGAAACTCGCACATCGAATACAAGAGATCAGAAAACTTTAAGTAGCTATGAGTGATATTTTAACATTTGTTTTATTTATTATTTAAAAATACTGACCCAGTGCGTTCCGGATCAAGGAAAGCTTTTCTATGTCAAATTGTGCATTAGTCGAGTTCAATAAAACATTGTAATAAAACTCAGCGGCATATCTTTTTATATGTTGGCCATTTTTAAGAGTAACCTCACGTAACTTAAATTCCACAGCTAGTGATAGAGTTGGGTTCACACGTTACACCTAGAATTGGTATACGTCACATGACTTCGAAATATTATTTTCTTATCAATTTTAAGACATACAGACTTCCTCACAATTGTTTTCTTCACCACTGACGCAGGAAATTAGAATTTAAAATTGCAATTAACAATTTCATTGGGTGCGGACCGAACTCGGGATGCTCGCGTACCGTGGACTTTTTTTTAATACTTTGAGAGTAACAAACTCACATACAGTTCACCTGATGCAAGTGATTCCTGCGGCCCATGACATCTACAGTCATCCTTGACAAGGAATCATAATGCAGATGCGTTCTCACTCTTGAGGACTGAGATGGAATGCCTTATCACCAGTAATTAAGGTCTCCGGATGCCTAGACTCACCAGGCGAAACACAGCAGCACAATGCTGCTATTTCAAGCTGGTATTCTGTGAAGGCATGGTCCTACCTCGGTCGAGCTAACCCAATACTTCTGCAGCTAGAATCAAACTGCAGTGTAGCTCTACCACCGTTAAAAGAGGGCGCTTAGAAACTGAACGAAGACTCGGTATGTATTCATTATCTTCCATCGCACAATTAAGTTTCTACTAGTTAATAATAATAATAGTAATAGCTTGGTATATATATTTGGAAAGGTACGTCTGTAGATTAAAGAGTCATCAACATAATCGTGTTCGGTAGATTGCGACCACGGCGATGTCTTCTGGTTATTGCCAGATGATAGCAACGGTAAGTGAAACATTTGCTTAAATACAGCGGCGCTCACTTGTAGTTTCCTTCCCTATTCGAGTGTACGGCAAGTGCAATCGTTCACACAACGCAACCTGATCCGAAAACTTACAATTTGTGATGTACGAATATTTTTCCTCACCTTGGAACCCAGCACCCACGACGCAGCAGCCAAGTACTCTAACAACTACATAACCGACCGACATAAATATACTATGTCATTTGGTCTCCAATATTAAAACACGCTCCACGCAAATGGGGTTCGCTGGTTAATTTCATCCGTACTTAACACGTATGGGGAGATATTTCTGGAAGTAAAATTTGATTGAATTTGAATACCTTACACTTATTCTTGATTCTTAACAATGGTATTCAAAATATAGGCACTAGTAGCTTACTAAATTACAGGCGATCTCCCAAGGAATATAAATATTAAACATGAATACTAACAATGTTTTATGCCTAAAATAATTACTGGGAACTGGACGTTCTCGACCGCGGCAGGTTGTTTCGTGTCGTAGAACGGGTAAAGGAGCATTCTATGTGTCTTCTTTATTTATTGAATATGTAGACGTCTCGGGCCTCAGCGGTCACCAAGCATCAGTAGTAGAAAAGACAATTAAGTTTTTAAATAAAACTAAACCATATTATATACTGACCTACACAATCACTCACGAATCAGTTTTTTAAAATAATTTCTAAAAGACTGATTCCTGAGTATTACACAGGGAAAATCATCTGTTAATTTGTTATTTAATTATAAATATCCATTTATTTATAATGTCTGTTCTCATTATATATTATAAGGTCTATATTATTTTATATTTATGTATGTATTTTATATGTGTTATATTAATTAAGTATCGTATAATTTGATAATATTTAGGATCATTTTGTTATAGGAACCTACAGTCAATGTTTCTCCATCCCAAGGGTTGACAGGTAGAGAACGACAAAGGGCATTAAGTCCGCTCACTGTACTCTTTTTTTATAAAAAGAAGGTGTTTGTAATTTATGATTAAATAATTATATATCTAACCCGCGATTTAAATTACTGAATCTAATTTTCCATGTTGATTTGCTTCGTGCTCGGCAAACAAGGAATCTGTGAGGTATTTCAAAACAACGCTGTGGTCCGAATAATAAAATACGGTTAAGTAACATTAAGTTAGTCTAAGTTAGCGGTCTTTTAGCGGCAGATTTGGAAGTATGCCAACCTACAACGCAGTCGTGAGTCTTTGTTCGGCTGAATGCAAATAGCGGATTAAAAGATACTCGTAAATAGATCTTCTCAGTTTTAGTATACAGAGACAAGACAACAGTTTTGGGAGAAATGGTAGCATTACACTTCTGTTATTTTATTCAATCTCAGAAGTCAGCAGTGAAAACACGTGTGCATCTTGAAGTTTTGTGGAGGATGAAACCAGGTGACTTGTATTGGCAGAATATAATAGTTGTATATAGTATATCTATTATGCAGATGAAACTTCAATTTACTCTGAATCCTGATGTTGAAAAAGCATCAGGCATCATCACCATCATCATCACTTTAGCTCATCATCAGCCCACTGCTGAATGTTGGCGTCCCCCACAGACTGCCGTAGGAAACGATCCTCAGCCAACTGCATCCATCGACTACCCACTCATTGCATAGGTCGTTATATCTTTGTGTATAAAAATGTTAAATAAAAATTTATTTATTTAATTATATTTAATATAGAGTGATGCGTGTGCATGAGGGCTTGTGGTTGAAGTAAGATATTATGCTTTAAATAAATTATGTGCGATTAAAGTACAATTAAATCAATAGCAAAATGAATTATCACAAAGTAAATATATAGCTAGATATGTATAACAAATACAAATATATACACATCTAAGTTCATACGTATATATTGCAAAATATACGAAATACTACGTAAGGGACGTCCGATAAATCTCTTTGAAAGTAAATGTAGTTGAGTATACGAGATCATCAATTTCCATGACTCTCACATCACTTATGCCTCTGTATAGACGAGATTCGAATCAAGATGATATATTGAAAAATATATCAGCTTCCTTTGAAGTGTATGCGCTAGGAATTATTAGGTAGTTAATTCATTAAAAACATGCAGCTCACAACGCTTAATGGTTTTATTCTTTATAATAAATTATAATATATTGATAACGAATTATGTTATTTAAAATTATGGTTATTTGGAAATAAAAAAGGTATTTTGATATTTGTAATAGTAACTGACAGTTATTTATATATTATATACTTTTTTATACAATTACGAGTGATAAATGAGCACACAGTTCAGTTGATGGTAATTTATGATGGCGGCCCAATAGATCTATCTATCTATCCATACTCAATAAAGACTCGGAAAGCTCACGTTGTCACCTTTGACCATAGAGATGTAATTGGGTTCCCTGATCTCTTCACTCTACATACGAAACACAGCAGCGTTATTCTGCTATTTCACAATAGAAAGTAGCTGATCGATGGAACGTGAATTTACTATTTTCGAGACACCATAGGAAACAACCAACTTGAATATTATAAGGTTATTTTACATCGCCCACGAACAACAACAGAGCAGTGGCAACGAAGTTTTTGGCCTTTAAGAAAGGTGTACCAGAGGCTCTTTTCTTGAAGACACAATACTAAATCTCCTCGATTCCTAAATACCGCAAGCGACAGCTGATTCCATAAAGTTGTCGTGCCTGGTGAAAAGCTCTTTACAAAGCGCACAATGGTTTGATTGCCAACCAATAAGTCGGTGGGAATTAAATTTCAAATTCCGTCGCAATGTTGGTTAAATTCAACGGTTAGAATTAAGCAAAACAATTACTCAGGATAAATGCGATAAAAAAAAAGATAAACGATAGCTGATTCAAGCTAATCGGAAAGAACTAGTTCACAATTCGGGATGACCATGCCCAAAAAATGAGGACAGTATTCAGGAAAAATATTCCATTTGAGACTGAGTCTGTGCCTTGTTGAGTTGCCAGCGATGGGCTGGCATGACATACTGTCCTGTTCTACTGAGCATACCAACTTTCTTACAGGCCAATATAACCATCTCTTCCAGGTGACCGCGGTAAGCTATTTCGAAAAAAAACCAGTTGATTCCACAAAGGAGACGTGTGTGGTAATAAAGTACGTACAAAGCGTACTGTCCATGGGTTGCGAACCATCAAGACGATGGGAAGGAAATTTTAAATTCTGTCGCTATGTATGATGGTTAACTTCCACGGCTAAAGTAAAGTAAATAACAATGAGTAAATCGCACTTTTTAACATAGGCCTCCTCTCCAGAGGATAAGATATATAACATATATATATATATATATATATATATATATATATATATATATATATATATATATATATATATACATATATATATATATATATATATATATATACATATATATATATATATATATATATATACATATATATAGTCTAAGCGATTCCATTACGGATTGGCGGACTTTACATGTTTTAGAAATATTTTTTAATTAATTTCTTAGACAGTTTTTAGTTTTCCTCGCAATTTTTGATTCATCGCCAAGCGCGCAGTAAAATTTGAGGTTATTGAATGGAAGTAAATCTACATTAAAGAACCAGTCATGGACCTAGGATGGTACTCTTCAAGGGAAAAATAAAAAAGACAGTTTTAATATTTTTCAAAATGTTTGCATTTTATCCAACTCTGCGATTTATTAATGCTAACGTTGAATATTTTGCAATGTGAGCGACTGCTTTAAGTTACGGATCACTTCAATATTTTTGACTCGTAGATTTTGTCCATCTTTCCACTTGACATACAAATGTCCGTATGAATAAAATTTGTTTTAAATATATTTTGTTATTTTTTTAAATAATTAAAAGAGACTTGGTAGATTATGGCACAAAACATATTCTGCGAAGTTAATGTCATCGGGCAATTACAAAGAGATCGCTGTGGTCGAAATCGACCAGGAGTAACATCATCACTTACCCCATTTTGTACCTATAACATAATTTGCAATATAGTAACTAAGAAGTAAATCCCCTAAATATGACTTAGGGACCTTCAAGAAAAGAACCTTCACCTTTCTGAAATGCCGGTAGCGTATTTGCAACTCCTCTAATGCGTACTGCTGATGTCCATTGGTGGTGGTAATCACTTACCATCAGGTGAGCTGCTGACACGTTTGCCAACTATTCAGTAAAAGATAGTAAGTTCCTGATTTTTCCTGTTTCAGTGAAGTCAGTCGAGCTGAAGTTTCAGCTATCATCGTCATCATCATCTGTCACTAGTACCATGTTGAACAGAAGCCAGCCACAGGTTCCCAATGAGTACGCCACCACCACCTGCAATCATTTCCTGCGTCATCTTGCAACGTTCTCCAGCAGATTTGTATCGGTCGTTTTGCGATTACCACACTTCCCCATCGGTTATAAGCCAAGCCATTTCATCTTACAGATCCTTTGGACTAAGTAGGTTACCTAACTTTGAATTTTCACTAAAAGGTTGACAGATGAGCACACACGTGATAACTGCAGCTCTGCCACCTCTGAGTACTAAGATGGAATGCCTCGTCATAAGTTCAAGGGTTCTCCGGTTTCGTTCTCTCAGGAGACGATAGCATTAAACTATTATTTCCGCTGGTCCGGGAAACCTGGTCGCGCCGGCCTGTTAAGACCACGATTGAACAAATCATATGCTACTATGCTGACTACCAGTCACATGATATTATATATTAGGTATTCAGCTCAGACATTCAAGGTATAAAATAATTCATTTTTTTTATATAATTTGTGGTGAATAACGAGCACTCAGTTCACATGATACTTAGCTCATGCCGCTTACGTCCATCCTCATCGAAGATTCACAAGGTCACCGGATTCATAGACTCACCACACAAAACAGTAGCATTATTCTGCTATTTCACTCTAGTATTCTATAAGTGAGTGGTCCTTTTCTGGTCGAGGTGGATCCTCTGGTGGTGGATTTATACTGCAGCTAAAATCTAGCTGAGCCGCGAAATTTCCCGTCAAGGCAGAGTTGTGGTTCTATCACTATCAAATATTGAGTGTATTTGATTTAATGTCTAGTAAGTATTAGAAGATGCCGCCGTGTTCGTAGTCGAGTAGGACACGATCGACGATCCTATTAAAATTCATATCGCACTGAAATCTCTTCAATATTCAAGCTGATAGGCGGATTAGGTCGGCACCCAAACACAAACTCTGATTGGGAAAACTTTTAATAGGATCCCAAGAGAACGGTACAAGGCCAATTGGTTTATGCGAACTCAATCGAACGTGATTGTATAGAATATGTTAATATCATTGTAATGCTTGTCTTAATTAATTATTATCTTATTAATAATTATTTTATTTATTTACTTACATCGTAATAAGGTTAGTTTGGATTTTTTTTAATCTTTCAAACCAAGTGCTTGACACGATCCCACCTGATGTTAAGCGGATGTCCTGGGTGGTAAGGCGCACTAGCTCAGTAAATGCCTATTCACTCTACTCTTGAAAATACCCACATTGTAATCGGGGGAAAGACAGACGCGGGCAAACTATTCCAGTCCTTTGCTGTACGAATAATGAAAGCGCTTCGTTTGAGGGATGTTCACAACGAAAGGATGAAATAAAGCAGTGCATCGTGAGGTTCGAAGGTGGAACGGGGATGGGGGAATTAGATCATGTAATTCCTGAGCAAACTCTCGAAAATTCAATCTGTAAAACATTGAAATGCTAGCCACCTTACGCCTGTGTTCAAGACAGAGCAGATTGGTTTCAGCTACGTCACCAATTAGCCTCTTAGCACGCCTTTCCACCGAGTCCAAAGCTGCGAGATGGTGTTTAGCGGTGCCTGCCCAAATTTGAACAGTATTCTACACACGACCGGACTTGAGCTTTATAGAGCGTTAAAAGCTGCCCTGCAGAGAAATACCGCCGCATATTGTCCAGGATCCCAAGTTCTTTTGCAGCTATCTTCGCTTTGGACTCGATGAATCGTTCATAGTTGAGGTTAAATTTCCAATAACTGAAGGCAATCAGTGAGTTCCACAGATAGATCTTGGAACGTAGGAGAAAAGGTGCACTAGCTCCTTTTGGCTGAAAAAAGACATTTTTTTATAATAGAGATTTTTACTCGACCATAAAATTCCAACTGTTTTTATATTCATTAATATTATTAATACTATTTTAACAGTGGTAGAACTACATGTTACTAGCTGCAGCATGAGGTCGGCTAGGGATCATACAATCTCAGAATACCATTGCGTAATGACTGATCGGCTTTACCAAGGAAAGACCACGTTCTCCTCCACCCTGAAATTGCAATATAACGCTTCTGTGATGTGTCCAACTACAGGATACATCCATCTCAGTCCTCAGTGGTCAATCAGTGATAATGCATTACCGAAAAATACATAATGAAAATTGGTCTTTAGAGGAACAATAATAAAAAATGATAATTTGAAATAAAACATTATAGTAAAATTTTATTTCAATCGCTTAGAACTTTTTATTTTAAGTTTTAACTACAAATGAAATGCTTGCGAATTGTATTTTTAATTATAATTACACCTTTTTTGTACAAATTAAACACAAAACTGTTAATGAGTCAGAAAAGTCTGGGGAATTGACCGTTTTAAACAGATTTAGAAAATATTTCATATTTAGAACCTAATATATTTTTTTTATAATAATGAGGGCGACAAACGCGCGTAGTCCATGTGACGCTAAGCGATGATGACCCATGGAGTCTGCATTCATCCTGAAAAAAAATCCGGATTCTTATACCCTCACTCCACGACCAGTCGAAACTGCAGACTTATATCACGCAGGTATTCTATGAGAGCATGGTCATTCAACGGTCGAGCCGATCTGTCTATATTGTAGCCAGAAACTAGCTGCAACAATGGGTCTATCACATAGAGTGTTTAAACATCATTGAGAATAACATTCCTATCCAAATAATTAAGAAAAGTCCTATTAAATAGAAACAAATATAAAACAAGAGGCCGGTTATGCATACTCTCACTTAGAGTCCAGACACGGAAAATAATTATAAATTAGTTAAGTTATTTTATTTTGTTGAGGGTGACCATCCAGTACACAGTTCTGATGATTCTTAGTGATTTTGTGACGCCCATGACATCTATGTTCATCCTGGATAAGGTATCCTAATGCAGGTGCGTTGCCTTCCTTCGGACTAATATAGAATGCCTCGTCACCAGTAATAAGGCCCTTATTCCGGACAGACTGACTGACAGAAGAAATACAACATTATTTTTTTATAGTATAGGCGGCAAACGAGCATGCGGCCCACCTGATGGTAAGTGCTCACCGCCCCCATGGACATCCGCAACACCAGAGGAGCCGCAAAAACGTTGCCGGCCCTTAAGGTAGGTGGTGGCCCTTTTCTTGAAGGTAATGTTTTTATTCTTTTTTATAATGCTGTTTTAGTCTAGTTGTATGTGAGGGCAACCCATTCGTGCCTCACCTATCAAAAACTGAAGTGTGACTCTATTAGTGTTAATATGTTATATTTTTATTACCTTAAATTTAAAACCAACTGAAATTAACCTTTAATATTGTATATCTAATTAAAAGATTTCTATAAGTTTAATGGATCGTTAAATTTAGGTTTGAGTTAAGGCATTTAAGTAATGATGAGGGACCACTGTTAACGACTGAGTGCTTTTAATAAATTGTTCTTCCAAATCTTCTGAAGCTATTTCACACGTAACTTACTGCCGGTAACGGTGGCTACTTTGAAGATAAATTACTTTTGTTTCAGTTGGAGATTTCAGAGAAAAAGTTTCATAGCAGATTAATATGATTGTAATGAGAATTGATGTTTAAATGAAAACTAATTTTATGCATGAACATTACTTTAGAAAATAACTGTCATCAACGTGTAGTATACGCGTATAAGATATAATTACGTTTTTTATTTTTTATTTTGTATCTACTTATTTCTGCGTTACCTTAGAACTTGCTTAAGACACGCCGCTCCTTGTTTCTAGCCGCAGCATGAATGAGTCAGATCGACCGGGGAAGAACCACGATTTAAAATTATAACACTAGTATGTTTCGTGCGGTGAGTGTGGTGACCACGGTCCTCACGAGATGGAACAGTCGTCGCTTATCATCAGGATAACTGTGTGCTCGTTTGTATTGCGTATTATATAAAGATTTTGAAGGTTATTTAAAGAATGCAGGTGGACCAGGATCGTTCTTTATGGCAACTTATGGGAGAGGATTATATTCAGCAGTGGACTGTTGGCAGGCGTGATCATGACGATGATCAATTTCATTGAACAAGTTATAGAACAGTTGATACTATATATATGTCATTGTTTATACTATATAATTGTTTATGCTATATTATTGTTTATACTATATCATTATTTCTACTATATCAATGTTTATGCTATATCGTTGTTTATGCTATATCATTGCTTATGCTATATCATTGTTTACACTATATCGTTGTTTATAGTATATCATTGTTTATGCTATATCGTTGTTTATACTATATCATTGTTTATGCTATATCATTGTTTATACTATATAATTGTTTATACTATATCATTGTTTATACTATATAATTGTTTATGCTATATCATTGTTTATACTATATCATTGTTTATACTGTATCATTGTTTATACTATATCATTGTTTATACTATATCATTGTTTATACTATATAATTGTTTATGATATATCATTGTTTATACTATATCATTGTTTATTCTATATCATTGTTTATACTATAACATTGTTTATACTATATCACTATTTATACTATATCATTGTTTATACTATATCGTTGTTTATACTATATCATTATTTATACTTTATCAATGTTTATGCTATATCATTGTTTATACTGTATCATTATTTATACCATATCAATGTTTATACTATATCATTATTTATACTATATCATTGTTTATACTATGTCATTGTTTATACTATATCATTATTTATACTATATCATTGTTTATACTATATCATTGTTTATACTGTATCATTGTTTTTTATACTATATCGTTGTTTATACTATATCATTGTTTATGCTATATCATTGTTTATACTATATCATTGTTTATACTATATAATTGTTTATACTATGTTATTATTTATACTATATCAAGGGTCGGTGAAGGGAAACATCTTGAGGAAACCTGTAACTCAAAGAAAGGCTATGGATGAGAAAGTTGCTCAGGATCCAACTATGAAATAAGTATTTTAAATGACATTAGAGTCGTCTAATGGAACCCAATTAAAATTTCATCAACCATTATTGAATAATAGTAAACTATCTAAGGTCTGAAAATGTTATAAGTTTTCAGACGAACTGAGGTCGATATGAATTTCATGTATGATGTATATAACTTGAACAAATGCGCACAAGAAACTCTCAAATTTCACCTCAATATTTAAAGTTGCCAGACGGTTTAGTCAAGAATGTGGAATTTAATTTTAATTTACCATATTTCTAGAGATTAATTTTTATTTACATTTAGAGTAACAAATTCACACACAGTTCACCTGATGGCAAGTGATTCGAGTGGCTCGTGTCATCTACATTCATCCTCGACAAGGAATCATAATGCTGACGCGTTTTCACTATTGTGGACTGAGATACCAAGTCTAGTCACCAGTAATAAAGGTTTCCAGTACCCCAAAAACTTTAATAAATTCCACAGTCACAATGTCCACCAGTGGGTTCGTTTAATCCAGATTTAGTTTTCATCTACACCTAGATCCCTACGGTCGGCCTGTCGGTCCTAATTTCCGAGATATTAATAACTTCGTTCACTACAATCTAAAATGAGGACTAGATATTCATACATCAAATGTAAAAGCTTTTGTCGGTAAGCTCACCCTTATTCAGAAAGCGTACAACATTTATTTTGGGGTGGTTTTATTCGACCAAATATTTTATCTGCCTAATGTACTATATACATTAATATGATTAAATTGATTACTGAACCACAGCGTAGATAGGGTTGGGGTTAGAAAATATATATAAAAATATATAGTCTCACATGGAATATTGTTCTCATCTCAGGGCCGGGACACCCCAGTACCAGCTTCTTATATTTGATCATATTCAACGGTGAGCGGCTCGAACCGTGGATGACCGGTATTTTCCGATCAGCTTGATTCAATTACGTTGCGAAGAGAAGTTGCATATCTTTGCATTTTTAACCGAATTAACCATGGGGAGTTGTTCGGATTAATTCCAGCCGCTGAGTTCCACATCGTACATCACGACAGAATTCAAAATTTCATTCCCATCATCTCGATGGTATGTAATCCATCACAGTGCGCTTCACGCGAAATTTCCTGCCACTCGCAACTGTTTATTGGAATCAGCCGTCACCACCAGTTTCCGGACCGATACGACTTAGTGTCCGCGTATTCGCGACTCCTCTGTTGTTGCGGGTGTTCATGGGCAGCGGTAATCACTTTCCATCAGGTGAGGTACTCGTCCTATTCTATTAATAAAAACTATATATATATATATATATATATATATATATATATATATATATATATACGTGTACACCATGTAAATATTATTCCATTATAATCATAGGGTGCCAGATGAACCGTGTCGTGTGATGTATGTAATTTAACTAACGTGTAAAAGTTATATGAAATGCAACAGAATATAAAATCACATTAAAACCCAATGCGAATTGCGAAGCGAAATTTCCACAGCATTATTATTTCAGAGTTAGCGTAAAGTTTTTGTGCGCAGAATAATGTGCGGTAGATTGTGCTAATTAAAATATAATTTCATACAATGCGCTTAATTTTTACTTATATTGGCTAACTTGTTCACAGCTTAACTGAGTTAATTTCGTATAGCCGTAGACTCGGCAATAAATAAACGTGTGTACTTTGCTTATAGGTTTTTCATAATTTTAAGGGTGACTAACTAGCAAACAGTTCACCTGAAGTTAATGATTGCGGCCCATGACGTGACGTCATTTCGAAGGTTTTATCTCATGGTCATAAGGAGGACTCATACTGGACTGGTATTTGACGTCCTGGTGTCATTGTTAACTCAAACGACTTGTCAGCTTTTCTATATCTATAATGTACACATAACGAGCTCGCAGCATCTTTACGTTTTTAGGGCAAAGAAAAGATAATTATAATCTTCTTAAAATAACATATAGCAAGACTTAAAACGTCCTTTTTCTACAAATGCTAGTTTAGATCGGCTCCACCATTACCACCTAATAAGATAAATCACAAATACTCGCGAAAGAACACCGAGTTCTACTGTGGCCCAAAATACGATCTAATTTTAATGGTGAATGCTAAGTGCTACCATCTATCTGCTTGGTTCCTCTGATCAATAAAATTAAATCCCGATTTTTTTTTATTTCATTATATATACATAAATATATATATATATGTATATATAATGAAAAGCTGACAGTAGTGCGGTATAACTATAACATCAGGATGCCAAACACTTCAAACCACCCGTGATCACGAGTGCTGTAAACAACCACTGCTACCGCTGTATTAGTGAAGGAATTCAATACGTGGGGTCGGCCATGCGCCAACTGCAGACAGTAACTCCGTACCCAGCAGCAACAGTCGTCCTTCGAGTTCTTTCTGATCGCCTTGCTCCGAGCAGCGGTGCCGCGCACTGCCGATTGCGCGCATCCCATTTTAGCAAATGTCTTTTTGTCTGTGCCTCCGTACGCCGCAACCCCCAAACCGGGCTTACTTGCATCCCTGTCTCTGCACCCGCTCCGCACACGTCCTGCCACTCCGGCTTCATCGGACACACCCTACACAATATTACCACCGAAGACAGAAGAAGATCTGACAATTAAACTAACACCTAACGATAACTATTTATATCTAATTAGTTTACAATCAATGTAACCATAAAAATAATGCTTATCGATATACTATTGTTCGAAAATAACTAAACGTAAAATTTTCAGTTAATACGAAAGCATTTTAAATTTCTCTAATACGATACACATTTTACACTTGGCCAAGCGACCGTACGCTAGCAAGGCTTACGTGAACAAACTTTATATAAATGGTTTTAAATATACACCAGTGCTGGCTTGAGCCCGGTTTATATTTGTTGGGTGTTTGTTGGTTCGAATTTTTATTAAAAAGGCTAAAAGGATGAAGGCGAGCGTAGATGCGGGAAGCCATTTTGGAAAATTGTTGAAATTTTCCTTAATTTTTATATAGAAGACTTATTTTGCCTTTCATATTAGTCGCAGCCTGACCATAGTTCGCTGCTCCCTCACATACTGCCTTATACACTGCCACCTGCATCTATCTATCATCTATCGACTTCCAGCAAACTTACATAGGTCGTCAGTTCATCGAGTGAGGAGTCGTCCTACTCAGCGACTGCTAGTCCAAGGTTGCCACCTTTCTTCCTCATCGGTTCTAAGTTTTACTTGCTGTATGACTAGCTCATTACAACTTCATCTCGCCAATCTTTTGATCTATGTCGGTCCCCTTCATTCTACTGTATGTATGACTGCGTTGCGTATTTATAATGCTCGCTGAGTAACTGAGCTTTCTCATACGGCCATCAGTGACGGACTTATACAACAAATTTAGACGAAAGTAATAAATAATAACAAAGACAAAACACATTAAAATATTAAAACTAAACTAAAAGTAAAAGAAAAACTAACCAAAGGTATAGAAATTGTATCGTTCAAAGAAACTTATCAGCTTTATTCCGCAATGGAAGTAAGACTCCACGCAGCACTGATTTCCAGAGCCAACTTCTGTGACACTCCGCTGCTATATCAGTATACATATATATAACTATATACTACTATATTAATATGACGATAAGAGGTATGAACATGATATAAATATGCTCCTAAACATAATAAGTATACCTAGTGACAGCTAAGGCGTTCTGGATATTTTGTAATTGGTATGAATCAAAGCAACTCGCTGCTGACGTTCCTGGTTGCTGGAGATACGGTCAAGGGTAAGAGTCGTGGGTTCTTTATAAGCTCTATGTAACGTATTAAGATTATCAAACTGTACTGCAATATGGAACTCTTGAAAGCTTAAAATATTTGATATACATCTGAACGTTAGTTAACAAAATGAAATCTTAAATTAGACACCCCACTATAAGACCTCAAGATACTGCCAGTTTCTTCTGAGTAGGTCGGACATACTCAATTGTAAACATGTGCGTTTTGCGCGCTTGCTCCTTTAGGTCAGTGTCTAAGCGCTGCGGTACACGAGTCCGATCGGTGGCGATACCAATTAAATTGTTAATTGCAATTTTAACTGCTATATTACCGCGGCTCTTTTTATTGAATACGAGGCAAACGAGCAAGCATCTCACCTGATGGTAAGTTACCAGAAAAATCACAAGTGCCGGCCTTTAAGAAGTAGGGGTTTTTTTGATGGTCATTAAGTCGTAACGGTTTAAACAACCACTGGTGGAATTATTTCAATACCATTAATGAATGTAAGAACATTACTTTATATGTTTTGGTGTAAAATAGCGATTCTTAGCCAATCTCCTACGCTACGTGAAGATAACATGCCAACAGATTTTTCGATTGATATATGAGCATCTATTCATAGTTTTTGATTGTTACATAAATCTATTAATAACCCGAATATATTCGGAATGGACAGTCTGCATATTAGATTCGGTTCTGATACGATCTTGATTAATTATTTATCGATATAATGTTCGACGAAGCGCGTGATGACGTCTTGGCCCATTTCGACCACAGCTATATCTCCTGGTTATTACCAGATTACGTAAGATTGTGCCCCCGTGGTGCAGTGGAATACTCCAGGATTCGGTTTTCAGCCGAGGAACAATATTTATGTATCAAAACCTGTTGGTATTCGGGTCTAGGTGTACTGTGTGTGTGTTCTGTGCCCTGACATTGCATCCGAACCTTTCTCTGATCTTAATACACATTTATTATATCGCAATAGGGAAGGGGATAACGAGTGAGATCATGTGATTTTTTTGCGTAGATGCCCACGGCACTACAAAAAAGACTGCGCAGTTAATTTCAATGTTATGACCAGATGATGAAGCCAGCAGGATGACATCAACAACTCATAATGCAGCTCGTAAAGAGTTGAAACGTGGTTCTACCACCGTGAGACGTATTAAGGTATATATACGTAATAATACCTTGAAGCTATTAGTCGTTCGTCTCAAGGACATCTTAGTAGGTCATACGTTTACGTGAGAGAAAACTATTTTACCGTTGCGATCTACTAAATTGGATACATTCTAATTTAACACTCGAATGCAATGCAATTTTGTAGCTAGAATCAAGTAAATATTTGGGATTCATATATACTACTATTGTATTCGATTATGTATCTATTTATACATATACATATATATATATATATATATATATATAGTGTATTTATACACGTATATAATATCTATATATGTATGTATTATTATTTACTTGTATTAGTTACTTTTAGTTTTTTCTTTTTATTAATTAGTTTATTGCTACACCTATCATACAGATATCTCACCACACCTTGACTTGTCTGGCAGAGAATGCCTTTGGCATTAAGTCCGCTCTTTGTGAACTTTTAACTTTGTTAAGGTTAATGCAATAAACAAATAAAAAAAAATATTACATCTGAATAATTTATGATTTTTTATTATGTAAATGTGCACACAGTGCGTCTGACGTGTTGAAATGTCATCCAGCTCCAGAAGAGGGAGAGTGACAGTGAGAGGGGGACATTGAGGATCAAGAAGAAGAGTTTAATAAGTTATAGGGAGTCAAGAAAGGCGTGTTCAGTGCCGACCAATCGGCAGACCGCAGGCACCCTCGGCCCGTATGACTTGAGGGTCGGTGGGGCCATCGGAGGTGGTGGGTTCGTTCATCTGTCTAATTTATGCGGCTCATGACGCCCACATTGATCCTCGATATGTAGTATTCAGATGGAATGCCTCGTCACCAGTAAGGGTCTCCGGTTCCTTACACTCAGCAAATGAAATATAACACCGGCATGCTGCTTTTACGCTGGTGTTCTGTGAGGGTGTGGTCGATCAACCATCAAGTCGACCCATTCATGCCATACCACATAGCGTGCAGCGTGCCTCTACTACTGGTAATGTTTTAAATTCTCTTCAAATTAATGTCAAGCAATTATATTATGATTCTAACTCTATCATCATTTTGATGATCGCCGATCCATCAGTGTTGTGTTCTCTTTGTACATAGTTCTTTATAACTTTATAACGCGCCTATTATGTAGAATCAGCTGTCACTAGCGGTATATCCAAACCGATATGATTTCAAAAGAGCCTAAACCTTTGTTAAAGGCCGGAAGCGCATCTACGAATTTTCTGGTGTTGCGGATGTCCATGGGCGGCGGTGGTCACTTACCATCAGTGAGCTGCTTGCATGTTTGCCCCTTATTCTGTAATAAAAATATTCTTCAACATTTACAGAAATTCATTTTGTAATTGCAAATGTAAATTAAACATTTTTTGCTACATAAAATCTGTTTTCACCGTTCGTAAGAAGTCCTTTCGTACTTCCGTATCTGAAGGTACGTAATGACTGCGGCCCACAACGTCTATATCTGTCCTCTACAAAGATTCAAAATGCACATTCTTTGTTAACCCTGAAAGCTGAAATGGAATACCTCGGTACCTGTAATTGGGTGTCGCCATAAGAAGGTTTGGTTGTCTATAAAAAAACATAACAAACAAAGAGAAAAACAAGGAGGCATTTCTTACATAAATATTTTGTCAAGTAAAATATAATGTATTCAATTAATAGTAAATGAAAGGGATAATATAACTTTGTAACTTCTGACTAAAACACACTATGCGCACAAAACTTCAGCTCACTCCGAGATAACGGGCAAAAAAAATTCGACAGCTAATTAAAAGTTGTCCAATCCTCAAGAGCCTTCGTGGTTCAATGTCCAAGCGGACGCCTGAATTATATTGACGATACGCGAATTCGAACTAAGTTCAATCCCCGGAGCCGATGAAATTGTACATCGCAATTTGATGTGCCAATGTACCACGTGCTCGGTGCTGAAGGAAAATATTGTGAGCATGTCTAGGAAATAATAAATAAAAAAAAACTCGGTGACATGTGAAGTCCGGCAGGTCCTACACTCATCAGACGCAGCACAGCAGCCTTACACTGCTATTTTACGCTGATATTCTATGAGAGCGTAGTCCTTCCTTGATCGAGGCAACCCATTCATATTCCACACGATACACGTAGCGTGGTCTTGTTCCCCAGACCAAACGCAATTCAGATTTTATAAGTAAAATCTAGTGGTGTCCTAGCTATCTCAAATATTTACTGAATAAAAGCACAAGCTTTATTAAACAATTGACGCGTTATATAAGCAATGAGAAGACCAAACTTAAATAGAAATTCCGAAAAGGACGCCATTTTGGAATTAAGAGTATTTGCTTTTGAATTACACTCCATCAAGATAAGTTTGCCCCTTGGCGAACATTTTAAGAATCAATTTACTTAAATAATTTTGAAATATTAGCAATTCTTCTTAATTACTTAATGATTTTTATATCAAAATTTAATCACAAATATTAATAAATATTAAGAATATTAAAGACAGGAGTGGCAGTTAATAAATAACAATGTTATCAATTTTATCGTAGTAGAGCCACGCTATAGCTAGTTTCCAGTTGCATAAGCAGCATAACGCTGCTGTGTTCCTTTAGATGAGTGTAGGTATTCCATCTTAGTCCTCAAGGGTGACAATGCATCAGCAGTATGAATTTCTATCGAAGATAACTGTAGGTGTAATGGGCAGGAATTACTTACCATCAGGTTAAATATGTATTGGTGACCATAAACCAGTCAATTAATTAAGAATAGGCAGGGGTTACCATGTAAGATTTTTAAAAACAAAAACCTCGGTGACAACCCTCAATGACAGGAACTACGAGATCTCCTATGGAACTGTTATATCAATTATTTGTATAGAATAGGGTGATGCACATTAGTTGAGTGTAAAGGGGCTATGTCAGCATTCGTATTGTAACGTCTCATTAAAATTAAGTTCAACTCCAGACTCGGTCCAAGCTACTCAAGGGTACAATGCCACTCTACACTGGGACGAACCTTGTATATATATCCGGCCACGTGGCGAGCTAGTTATTGTAGCTTACTCTTGCTGTGTGGATTCTGAGTTCGATTCTTAGCCAAGATTCCTTGAGTCTGTGATATTCGTGTAACACTATACGGTTTTCGGTTCGTATCTTATGCATATCTCGTGTACGTGTGTCACTTGAATGTATTAACGGTAACAAAGAGACACGGCAATCGTTAGCTTTATTTAAGTTTATGTTTTGCATGTTAATTATGTCAGCCTCACTTGAAGACTAAGTAAAGGTGGAGTTTTCGGATTTATAACTTAGCGGTTTTAAGAGCTTTGAGACAAATTAACCATAACAATGAACATTACTTAACATTTTACTTTACTTTAATTTACTTTAATTTTATTTGTATTAAAGGCAATAATATATTTTTCTACTATTGAGGGTGACAAACGAGCACCGTGCATCTGATGGTATGTGATCTCTGCGGTCCATGACAAGCACATTCACTATCAATAAGGAATCAGACGTATAAGAGCTTCCATTTTTTATTTTTCTATAGCGAGTAAGCAGCTTACGTAAATGATTACCGCCACCTACGAACATCTACAACACTAGAGGAGTCGCAGATGTGTTGCCGGCCTTTGAGGAAGGTGTAGGCTCTTTTCTTGAAGGTATCGGTTCGGAAACACCGCTGACGACAGCTGATTCCAAAGAGTAGTTGTGAGTGGCTGGTAATTTTTTTAATTACATTAAATTAATTAAACTGCAGTGTTAACATACTTGTTTTTGCCAATGATGTTGGATATCTATTAGGCCTCTTCCTCCGTTTTTTCTTTTAATAGTGAGTCTCTCTATTGCACATTTAGGGTGTAAATTGTTTCGTAAGTGTGGTACGCGTCATTCGTTCGTATTGTTCTGTGTCTGTTTTTGTACATTTTATAACTCCGAATGAGTAGGTTAAGATAGGGATGGCGTAAGTATTTAAAGCTTTAATGAGGTTTTTACTGGAGAGTTGAAATCTACATACGGCATTAAGTCTTCTCTTGTATTCTGCAGTGAGTGTATTTTTTATTCTTACGTGATCAAGCCCTTTGAGTTGTGTATACCCTAAATACTTATATAGGTGGGTGGGTTCTGTTGCTGTTATTGTGTCTGAGTTGTTGATTACATAGCGGCCGGGTCGTATCTTGCCTCGAAGTATGTGAAGTGTTTTACATTTATCTAAACCGAATTGCATGTTAATATCTTTACTGAACTCTGCTGTAGCTTCGACGAGTTTCTTCACATCTTTTTCTGATTTTGCGTATAGTTTAATGTCGTCCATGTATATCAGATGTGAGATATTTGCTGTTTCCGTACTGTGTTTTAGGCAAAATCCCGCCTCACACTGTTGCAGCAGACGAGACAGTGGATTCAGGGCAAGACAAAACCACATGGGACTTAAGGAATCGAAGATCGATCGAGAGAAGAAGAGTTGCTTCCATTGAGCCATTATATTGCCAAGGAAGGCAATTTTTGAGTTTATTCTATATATATGTAATATTTGAAGCAACCAAAAATGTGGAACACTGTCAAATGCTTTTTGTAATCAATATAGGTTGTGGTGGCATATTTATGAATGGTTGAATCTATAATCAGTTGTTCTTTGCATCCCATGTGGCCTCGTCTACATCCTTTCTGCTCCTCCGCCATTATTATGGGGCGTTTAATATGTGAATTGATTTTTGCTGTAATTGTTGTATATAGTGGGCAGGCATGTGATCGGTCTATATTGGGAAGGGTGTGATCAACTTTTAGTTTTATATAGCATGTAAGTTATTCCAGTTGCAATAAATTTTGGTATACTCTGTTTTTATTATTATTATTATTATTAACTGCAGGGGCCAACAGTAAGTATGCTCAAAAAACAAGAATTAATGTAATATACTGGAAACGAGAAGTATCATAAAAAGTAACTAGCACAAGCATTTAATATTGGTGTGGTTAGTGGACGTGGTTAATGTTAGTAACTAATATAGAATTGCTGTCAACCTTCTAGGAAAATCTCGAAAAAGGAAACGACAACATCTCATCATATATCAACAGCGATTCCTAACTTGTGTACTATAATACACAGCCACACACATATATGTATATATATATATATAAATATATATGAATTTACACACAAATAACTTCTAAACTTTGAAATGGATTAATTGCCTAAAAATTATTTCTAAATCTGTATTTAAATTAAATATGATGTAATATTTAAATCAAAGAAGTCTAAAATTCCGGTTCAACCCTACAAAACGCCCTCATTATTATAATTTTTTTTCTTTAATATTAAGTTCATGGATTACCGCTAAAGGCTTCAATTTGTAACGTGAAATTCCTGAAGTTAAGAAATTCCTGGGCCCGCTAGCATTATTCCACAATATGTGGTAATATATCACAATGTCGAATGAAATCAAATTAATACAATGAATCGAATGATGATGGTCGTCGATCACAACGTTACATAGACCGTGACCTATTTTATATATACCACTTTTTTGTGTATGAGTATTGCTGTTGGACCTTTAAAGTTTTATCTAATTAAACTCGCGAGCGTGAGGCCCGCTGAGTACGGAGACAATGCCGATGCTGCACAGCTGGCGCGGAGACTGCTGCTGCACTACCACTGCATTTCGATCCCTGTGGACGAAGAACGACGACAAAAGAGGGGCCGTCGGAATCGTATGTCGAACGAACCCAATCGTACGAAACCTCGACTCGGATCGCTATCTGTATGTCTGCACCGTTACGACTTAGGGACCTTCAAGAACAGAGCCTACACCTTGTTGAAAGCTTCTGTGACTCCTCTGGTGTTGCGTCAGTTCGTGGGGATCAGTTACCATCAGTGAGGCAATATCTAGAAGATCTCGTCGTACTCGAAATCAGCAAGGACATCATCATCGTAAAATGTTCAACCTTTTAGGTTAAACTGTAGAAATATGGTAAGTTAAAATTAAATTCTTCATTTTTGACTAAACCGTCTGATAACTTTAAATATTGAGGTGAAATTTAAAAATTTCATGTGCGCATTGGTACACGTTATATATATCTTAAATGAAGTTCATATCGATCTCAGATCGTCTGAAAACTAATAACATTTTCAGACCTTTGATAGTTAACTTTTATATAATGTTTAATGAAAACTTAATTGGTTGAGTGACGAGATGATCCTAATGTCTTTTAAAACACTTATTTTCAGATTGCAGATTATTGTTAAATACTGACTTGGCCTTTTAGACGAACCATGCGATGATAAATAAAAACGATTGTGCACTGATCCGCTGGTATTTTTGAACTGAAAAACTCGATGAACGTACACGCTTGGACAAACCATAGTGTGTTCTAGACGGACGGTACAACGCCATCTAGTGTGCTTGAAGGAAATACAAAATAATTGATGATGATTCATTACTATTTTATTTTCTATACATTAATGTTAATCGTAAACAATCGTTTTTATGTAAATTTCACAGTTTGACACAGTTAACCTGGTAGTAGTGAAGGCTGTCGCCCATGAACACCTCGCATCCATCCTCAAGATGCACATGCGTTGTCATCCCTGAGGACTGTGAAGGAATATCTTGCTACCCGTACTCTCCTACTCTCACCGTACGATTCACAGCAGCGTTAAACTGTATTTCAAGTTGAGGACGTGACCCTTCCCCAGATGAGTCAACCCATTCAATCTGCTTCTACAAACTAACTACAAGCTACTTGAGTTCGATTCCAGCACTGTCGTTAACTGCGTTACTAAGTGCTACCACGTGTTCCTTGTGCTAGGTCATGATCATCATTTCTGCCACCACTAGCTGAGCTCAGGCCTCCAGGCTGTCACAGTACATGATCTTGGGCCTTCTGTTTTCATCGACTTTCCCACAGAACTTGCTTTTGCATTTATTTCTTCGAACTGTAGGTTTCCTAATTATGTTTTCCTTCACGTGATAAACAAGCACTTGGAATTGCAATGAATAGTTTCATTGGTGCTGGCACCGGGAATTGAACTCGGTACGCTCTCGTATTGTGATTTAAAAGCGAGAGCTTAAACACTGAGCTGGTACGCCTCTATATTGCTTCGACACATTCCAATATATATCAAACGATTTTATTTGTGATATATTGGAGTGAAACAATAAAATTTTAATAGCAAACATACTTTTGGCATCGATAGATATATTAAGATTATATGCAATGAAATATTGATAGGATGGATATGGAGACGAGAGCGACTGTCTGACTCTGCGTCTGAGGCTCCGCGCTCCGAGGAAATTAAAGAATATGCAATGAAATATTGATAGGATGGATATGGAGACGAGAGCGACTGTCTGACTCTGCGTCTGAGGGTCCGCGCTCCGAGGAAATTAAAGAATATGCAATGAAATATTGATAGGATGGATATGGAGACGAGAGCGACTGTCTGACTCTGCGTCTGAGGCTCCACGCTCCGAGGAAATTAAAGAATATGCAATGAAATATTGATAGGATGGATATGGAGACGAGAGCGACTGTCTGACTCTGCGTCTGAGGCTCCACGCTCCGAGGAAATTAAAGAATATGCAATGAAATATTGATAGGATGGATATGGAGACGAGAGCGACTGTCTGACTCTGCGTCTGAGGCTCCGTGCTCCGAGGAAATTCAAGAATATGCAATGAAATATTGATAGGATGGATATGGAGACGAGAGCGACTGTCTGACTCTGCGTCTGAGGCTCCGTGCTCCGAGGAAATTAAAGAATATGCAATGAAATATTGATAGGATGGATATGGAGACGAGAGCGACTGTCTGACTCTGCGTCTGAGGCTCCGTGCTCCGAGGAAATTCAAGAATATGCAATGAAATATTGATAGGATGGATATGGAGGCGAGAGCGACTGTCTGACTCTGCGTCTGAGGCTCCGCGCTCCGAGGAAATTAAAGAATATACAATAAATGGTTAATTTGTAGTGGTTGTTGTTAGTTCCTTTGACTTTTACTTTAAACGATAAAAGATACAATTATAGTAAAGAATAATTACGTTGGGTTGTTTTTTCCATCAGTTATAAAATACATACCGAAATACAGCGGACAAAAAGGACAACATTTTAATTAAAACCACGAAGTTATATTTGATATTTCCAGTGACGAAGCACAACTGCTAACGAATGAACTTTGTCAATTGAGTTTTGAACAGACTGTGTTAACGATATATTGAAAAGTTTTGCATCAGTAATAAGTTTAATATTATACAACCTGTACTTATAGAGCGGACCAGCGCGACCCTGTTTACTGGATAAGGATGACTAATCATCTTCATTATAATTCCTTTTACAAGGATGAACGTGCGTATCATAGGTCGCAGGAATCACTTACCATCAGGGGAACTGTGTGCTCGTTTGTCACCCTCATGCAGTACATCACGTACGTCTCGGACATCACCAACTTACGAAATAGTTATTAAAATTATTTCCAACCGTAAACGCGTCACTTGCGTGATTACTAGATGATTTACTAACATGATAGACAGATAGACACAGCAACCCTCTTTGAAATGATTTTCTTGTAATAAGTTATCAGGATATTATGAGGATAGTGTCGTTGTTTCCTTAACTACAATGAAAATAAAAATAGCAAGTTTCAAATTAAATTTAACTGCGCCAACTAGGTTCGTCTATGTTGCTTTTGTAATCAACGTGTTTCAAATAATTACAATACTATGATAATCCACATCAGAGTTGGGTTTTCTGATTCTTCAATACTTATAGATCGCATAAGAATTGGCCTCAGCAGGAAAATGGAGGACTGGCCACTGAGTAACCAGACTTTCCCGCCGAGCCAGAAACAAAGCTATAAAAAATATTAGTCATAAACATATTTCATAAGTATTACTTCGGGACTTCAATTTATTTGTTAGAGATATTTCATTCCAATATGTCTGAAACGACGTTGTAATATTTTTTTATTAGTAGGCAATATGTTTCTTATTGATACATACGAGTATATAATATATAGATGACAATGACGTCCTGGTCGACTTCGACCACAGCGATGTCTTCTAGTTAAAACCAGATGACTTCAGCGCAGAATATTTTATAGTGCCGTAAGCATTTGCTCAAATACAGCGGCACTCATTCACTTGTCCTCCAACATTTATTAGTGTCCCTGACACTGCAAGTTCTTGCACTGACTAACACTAATAAATGTTGGTCCATGTAAACCCAGCTTCTCAACCAATGTCCTCGTAGACCTTTGAAAGTCGTGATACCGAGCAGCGTTAGCCATGAAAACCGTAACTACCGTAACGTGTTCTGTGGGATTAGTTTGAAAGCTAGTTGTATTAAAAAAAATATGAGACATTCAGCGATACGACGGATTCGGATTATAAATAGAAACGAATTCGGACTAGACATATTAGGTAATTAATGGATCAAGAACTCAGGATGTTCGTATACATTTAAAGTAATGAATCTAAATAGACTTTAACACAGGCATGAACAGGTCAACTCAATAGAACCACGCTCTCACAGGATACCAGCGTAAATTAGCAGTTATTTTCTTATTATATTAAGGGTGAAAAACGATCACACAGTTCACCTGGTGGTAAGTGGTTCCTGCAGTCCATTCATCCTTGATGAGGAATCACATCACATGGATGTCTGAGGACTGAAATGGAATGCCTTGTCGCCAGTAATAAGGATCTCCGGATTCCTACAATAAAGTGTCTAAAAACAGCAGCGTTACGTTGATATAACACGCTGGTATTCTGCGAGGGCATGGTCCTGCCTGGTCGAGTCTACCCCTTCATGCTGTAGCTAGAATCAAACTGTAGTCTCACTCTACCACTGTAAGCATAATGCCGCTATGTTTCGTATGGTTATCAGGCGTTAAAGTCCTCTCAGTCCTCAGGGTGACAATGCATCAGCATTATGGTTACTTATGGAGGATTAATGTGGATGTCTTGAACCACAGGAGTGACATACCATCAGGTCAAATATATGCCTATTTGTTACCATCAATCCGTGAAAATAAAGACTGAAATGAAAATCAAACGAAGGAGCAAAAGAAATGAAGCGTCAGTAGTCCAATGGCTTAGGTCTGGGAAACCTTGTAATATAAATGTAGTTTCGAATTCATTCGGCTATTGTCGAATCTCGTGTACCATCGTGGCACAAGCATTTAAGCTTAATTGGGGTTGTCACCGGGTATGTAGGCTAAAATACTTTTTTTTAAATAAAACAATACATATAGATGTTTCTTAAAGACAAAGAGACTAAGATATTTCAAGATATTTGCACTTTATTTCATTCTGCAGTTTATTTATCCTGAAGTTGATAATGTAAAATTTGAACGGCTGCTTAGTGATGGATCTTTTCAATATTTTAGACAGATGTTTTTCATAGATAAGCAATTCCTTGCAATGTGTCTGTGACCTCAATAATTTTATTCGTATCTCGGTAGTGCAGTTACAATTCCAATATTTTGAGGTACATTGATATTCCACATGATTCCTTTCCAAGGATGAATGTAGATGTCATGAGCCGCAAGAATCATTCGCCATCAGGTGAACTGTGTGCGAGTTTATTACTCTCCATGAATTAAATTTAAAAATAACTATGAAATATCCTCGGTTGTAATCGGAATATTAAAAAAAAATCAGTTATCTACTTCAACACATTCGTTGGTTCGCACAACAAATTAATTGCTGTTATAAAACTTAATTAACAACGAACGTTTTCCTTCGGGTCAACTTATTTTCCCTTAAAGCAATAAAACTTTGGAAATGACTTTCGTAATCGAACAGATTTTTAGGAGACAAATTTAATTCGATTTCAAAGTTAAATTTTTCCTCGATTGCCGAAGATATTTGATGAATTTAGTATTTAAGTAACGCGTCATAAAAAACAGCTGTGATGTGACATATCTTATATTATGTTTTATTGTATAGGTGACAAGTGAGCACACAGTGCACGTGATAATAAGTGATTCCTGCGGCCCATACTACCCGCATTGATCCTCGATAAGCAATCATAATACAGATGCCTTGTCACCCCTGATTAGGAGATATAATAAATAAATAAATAAATCTTTATTTGCAAGGATATGGTTTACAATAAGATGTTCATATACTTCGAGTTTCACATATTCTCCTTAAAAGCGTGCAAATCTTATAACTAGTACCTAATGTTACAATTGTTTAGACATAAGCTCGTCTCACACACACTCGTACTGCAATAGCAACATTTCATTTTTATAAAACATAATTTTTATTTTTCATTTATGTAATCATTTATATTATAATACATTTTTGAAATAAGCCAATTCGTTTATGAAAATTTTCCCCTATAGATCTATAATGTGCTTTGGAAGACTATTAAATATCGACACTGCCATACAATATGCATTACTACTACAGAGCGTTATCCGCTGTCTTGGTATGCAGAGTTTATTTGGACGTCTAGAACTTTTAGTGGCTATTTCGCTATTTTTGTTAAAATACATTTGAGCGTTTTTAAATACAAACATGCACATGTCAAATATATATTAGCACGGAAATGGAAGTATATTTTATAAATAATGGTTTACAGTTATCTAGGCGGTTGGCTCCACCTATAGCTCCGATACTTCGTTACCCGTAATAATAGAAGCGTCTATAGCTCAATGGCTTAGCGTATGGTCTGCGAAACTCGACTGTGTTTAACCATATCCTTTTCGTGCGGTTAGGTTGTATCGGACTCGCACCGACTAAAACCTCACGATGTTTCGCCTTCGCTTCGTATGAACACTCGCGCACACATCCGCAAAGTTCCTCTAAGCTTTATAGTGTGTGACCAAGCCACGGTTACTAAAGCCCCCGCCACGAGGGGCCCATGTCCCAGGACAAGCACTTAAGCCTCGTTGAAGTGGTAAACCGTAATGTTAGCACTGCTAGCATTTTTTTTAAAAAAAAGTGTCTCGTCTACATCCGTCTCTAGCACAGATTTAGACGAGCACATTCGTTGTCGTCGTCTCAAAGGATTGAGATGGAAATCCTCATAACCTGTAATTGGAACCCCGGATCCAAGCAATCACCATACGAGACAGAGGAGCATTATACCGATATCTGACGCAGCTACTCTTCCACAATCATGGTGTAAGTAGAAACTAGCTTCAATGTGGCTAGATCACTGTGATTACTAATATTTTGTAATTTTTAAAAAAGTTACTTACCACATCCAGTTGTACACGGCTCCACTGTAACCTTCATTTCCACTAACAAATGTTTAAAGTTACAAGCAAAATAAAATTTCATCGTCAGGAAATAGGAAACGTTAGCTTCCAGTCGGAGTTAGTCCACACAAACACAATAGAGCTAACAACGACCGTATTTACTTTTTAAAGACGTCTTTTATTATTCGGAATTGAACTGTAAGCTTAGTTAAAGCCTTTTAAGAGATACCATTTATTCCCGATGCACTAAGCTCTTAATATTAAATAGCACATTTTGTAGTTATTTTTTTATTATGAATGTTAAAAAGTGATATTGTATATTATGTACTAACGGTCACGTTGAACTTTAGTAAGTTGAAGTATAACTTAAGTAACTGCAAGTGATCCTGTAAACCACGTTCGTCCTCAATAGCGAATCATAAACTCTTGAAGACTTACTGGTATTGTTTCATTAGTTATTTACTTTTAACTTACGTATAGGGTTATCCCGCTCACAATTATCAACTATATAATTATACTTTATTGATTATCACTTCAATTTTGTCATGTCAAAAGTGTGATTCTTTTTAATATTAGAGTGACAAACGAGCACACAGTTCACCAGATGATGAGTGATGACTGATGACATCTATTCTCAACAAAGTTGCAGGATTGAAATGTGTTGTTTCCCCTGAGGACCGAGGTGAGATGGAATGAGTCGTCACCTGTAATTAGATCATACTCCGGACTAATACATAGTACATGACAAATGGGTCATGCTGCTATTTTGTCTCTGATATTGTGTGGGCTCTACCACATGTTCGTCGGTGAAGGAAATTTGTGTTTATTATTACAAATATTTATACGTAATAAGTAACACCATACCCTAGGTATTATAATGCCCTGAAGGATAACTTGAAGTATAAACGAACTTAAAGGGATGAGGGTGGGATCGTATTCAGTGAGAAACCTTTTTGTTAAATTGCCGCTGGATTTTCTTTATTTTTCTTTAGATAAGGAAGAAACTAACAAGCTTTTCGGGCGTAACATACATTTTTGAATAATTATTTAGGAACCATTTCGTGACTAACTTAATATGGTTAAGCGCTGCCTTAGTGTAGCGACGGTAATGATTCCAGAGGCATCGTTACGTTCCGTTGGAGATCCTAGAGCCTTACACAACGCAGTAAGAGATGCTATTTAGGGGTTTCAGTAAGTAGAAATCTCACATACACCTTCTCCACAAAAAACGGCACCTTTCCTAAATTCCACTCCCTTCTAAAAAAAACTCTTGCAACTTACACTTACCTTTTGTCCGATACTTTTGATCTGTTATTTGAGCTGTTTATTTCAGTAATTGTTAGAAGCCAAGGATACTACTCTATGGAAGTCTGTGGGGAAGGCCTTTGTTCAACGGTGGGCTAGGGTTGGGTTGAGAAGATCATGAGATCATGATTTTACTGTGGTAGAGCTACAGCGCAGTTTGTTACTAGCTGCAGAATGAATGGGTTATCTCGACCGGCGTAGGACCATGTCCTCACAAAACACCAGCATAAAATAGCAGCATAATGCTGCTGCGTGTCCGGAGACCTTTATTTACTGGTGACGAGGCAAACAATCTCAGTTCTCAAGGGTGATGACGCATCTGCATTGTAATTTTTTTGTCAAGGATAAATGTAGATGTCGTAGGCCGCAGGAATTGCTTGCCATCTGGTGAACTGTCTGTGAGTGTGTTACGCTCAATGTAGTAAAAAAACAGAAAAAATAAAAAAGCCAAGACGGACGTGTCTTCATATAGCCGTGTATGACATTTGCCCCTTTACATAAAAAAAAATTAAGACAGTTTTAGTTTGATACAAAATTTTAGACGAAATCTACATGTAATATAAAATAATAGAGCCGTGGTAATTCAGTGTGTATGCATTTAATCTACGGTACGCGAGCAAAGTGACAGTTATTTGCAATTTTAAATGATCATTTATTACACTACGTACGGTTAATGAAAACATGGTGAGGAAACCTCCATGTTCAAGAGATAAATAACAATAAAATTCAAAGACATGTACAATTTGCTCAACAGTAGAGCCAATGGAGAATTGTGCTCCAAATCCCACTCTGCTGAGGAAGCTAATGCCCAGCAGTGGGTTTTATATATTTGGACTGTTACATTATTTATATAATAAATTATAAATGATAATGATTCAATGCCTGTGTTGTTAAGAACCTTGCACCTTCTCCGTTTAGAACCTTCGTCTATTTTAGTCATTACTAATTATATATGCATCCAATCAGGGTGTACTAATTGCAAACTGTAATTATTGTAGTGAACACTAGGCTAATACTGCTTGACTTATATGGCTTAGAAGACAATATAGCTTATACGCCTTAATGCATTTTTTATTAGCCCCTAGAAACAAGTAAGTCCGTAAAAAAAGTAAAAGAACGAGAAATACTTTTACTTCGTTAAAGTCGAAATACGCTTCTAAGAATTTTTTTATAAAAGTATTGGTGTCATAGGAGCACACAGTTCGTCTGATGGTAAGTGACGACCGCGACCTATGACTACGATCATCTTTCTTCAACCGATTAAGATGCACATGCGTCGCCTCCGGTTCCACGCGCAGCACAAAACACATTGTTGTACAACTATTTCATGCTTGTACTCTATGAACGCGAGGTTCTTCTCCAGCTCATTCAAGTTGTAGCTAGTCACTGAGTGCAACTTAGCTCTGCCACGGTGACACGGTGAAACAGAATAAGCCAATTGGACTCGTCCGTAATGAATAATCACGGAAATTCAGACGAAGTATCAGGGACACGGACATGTATATAATACACCTAGACCACAAAATAAAGAATATGTGATGCACAAATATGAATCCTCGGCTGGGAATCAAACCGAAGACCCCCGACGTAGCTGTTCACTCTAATCCCTAAAGCACGCGTTCGTCTTGTATAATATTATAGAGCCAAACGAATAAACAAAAATATGAAATTTTCGTTAAGAAGTCGATCTTTAATAATTTGTCCAAAATTTGTCGGAAACGCTTACTAGTTCTTCCTTATCTAAAAAGAAAATAAAGAAAATCTACCGTCAATTTCCGAAAGAGGTTTCCTTTAAAATCCGGGGCCACCCTTATCCTTTTAGGCTCGTTTGTACTTAAGAAATCCTTTATGGCGTTATAAAATACGATAAGGATGACTTATTTACTTATTAGAAAGAAAGAAAGAAAATACGTTTATAAAACTGAATTGAAAATGAACGTACACAACTAAACAAAATAAAATTAAAAGTATAAAAAAAAACAATATGCGCATTGAAATGTAAAAGGCTAAATATATTTAATATAAAAAAAGTTTAAATCGTTCTCTTTATTATCGGACACCGAGGTTAGCTGCTCACAATGTTACACCGGAAGTTAGATTCCAACATAGTACTGACTTTCAGTGCCAACCTCCTCATTCTAGGATAATATTAAACAGTGTAAGCTGATAGATAACAGACAAATTGAATACTTAATGAAATTAAACAAATTGGAATTGGAAAGAAGTAATAATAATAATAATAATAGTTTTTTATTCTATTGACCAACCAGGCGGGGATGGAAAAAAATATCCCCTATTATTTCATTCGTAATGATTGGAGCCTCCTTTTATGCATACAATGCTTGTGCCAGGAGACTCCGCTCTTCCATAACTAAAGAACTGGAAATTATAAAAATTACCTAATACCTTAAATAAATAATAAAAAAGTTGATAAATGAAAAGAAAAGAGAAATTATATCATTTTTTTTTGTGTAATTATGTGTGTTTGTGAGTGTGTGCGTACATACATTCGTTTTCAATTACGCAAATGTTATATTTTCAATCCACAATCCACTTTTTTACCATCAAAATATTTTTTGTTATATATACGAGTATCTATTTCCTTGTTTATTTTAAGTGGCGCAAGAAACTCCAGCGACGCTCCTTTATAAACTAATTGGTGAAAACTGGCATGAGATATGACGGTATCGCGAATAATTTTGTTGTTCGCGGTGCACTCGCCCCCACTCTAAATAAAGTGTTGGAGTGTAGTGTGTTGATCAGGGCTTGGGCCCTGATGGTCACGTGGTCGGGGTCGTTGAGGGCGTGCCTCATCGTCCTTTGGACGCGGGGTATATTCGAGATGGGATTGTAAGTGACGGCATTCACAATAAGCGGGTTTTGGTGTGTGACGGCAGAGGCGAATTATCAGTACCTATAACAGGCGGGAAGCCTGCTTCAGGTACTGAAGCTATGGTCGGTAGCTCAAGTTCTATGTGTAGATTTTCATTACGGAAGAACAACGTGCACCGGTGGCCTTGCGTATATGACGCGGGAAGGCATACGCAAAGACGGGGATATTTTGCTATTTTTATTTAGTAACGCGTGCAAACCACCTAGGTAAGCTACGCTGCCTGATTTCGTATGCGGATGATATGCGGACCGAAGGTGAGTCTTTTATCTAATGTGTCGCCCAAGTATTTGACTGTCTTTTCCCAGGGGATTGGACGATCAAATAGCTCTATGGTTGGGAGATGCGGTGTTTTGATGCGTCGAGGGAAGTACATGGTTGCACTTTTGGTGGGTTTAACCTCGAACCTCCATTTCCGAAACCATTTCCCAAAGGTGTTAGCAGCAGATTGGAGGCGTTTACAGATAGCGCCTGGTTTGAATCCAGACACGTAGAGGCCGGTATCATCGGTGAAAAGGGCCTAAGAGTTATGTCCGTATGTTCACAAAAAATTGTAAATATAGGAACGGAATTACGAACAACTTACGGAATTAACAACGAATAGTTATCACACAACTCCTGAGGACTGAATTGAAATCTTTCTTTAACTATATTAGCCCCTGGATCCTTATACATTAGCATTAAGATGTTATTTCATATTGTTATTCTATGACGATGTAGGTCCAGTGTCAAGCTGACCCATCCATGCTGCTTCTAGAAACAAGAAGCAGTGTGGCTCTATCGCTGTTAATATTGTTAGGTATGCTGGTTTGTAATTTATACTTTTTCCGTAAAATATATTTAGCAGAGGATTATTTTTTATATATTTTGATGTTTTTAACGGTACCCTCTTCAGGCTTCGGTCACACCCACAGCATTTAGCAAATAGAATGTACCAACATAAATATCATGTTCAGACCGATATAATTCAAAGCTACGAAAAATACTTGATTGCTTGATATATTTTTTATTCAGAATTTTTGTTATATTTATATGATTTTTTTTAATTACTTTTGTAACTCAAACGAGCACACAATGCACCTGATGTTATGTGATTCCTATGGCCCATTACATCTACATTCATCCTGGAAAAACAAGGAAACATAATGCAGATGCATTGTCACTCTTGAGGACTGAGATGGAATGCCTCGTCACCAGTAATAAAGGTCTCCGGATCCCTTCACTCACCAGACGAAACACTGGAGGGGTATGCTGCTATTTCACGCCGGTATTTTGTGAGGGCGTGGTCCTACCCCAGTGGAGCTGACCCTTTCATTCTTCATTTTTATTTAACGACCACAATATTAGATGGTACCTCGGACTGCTAGTCGTAGTGTACGCGATGGAGCGACTTTCTATGCAAGTCGATGGATGCAGCTCGCTCAGGACCTGCTTTGCGGCCATCTATGAGAGAGGCTGTGTTCAGCAGTGGACTGTGGACAGGGTGTGATAATAAGTATGATGAAGTTAATTTAAATAGACCTGGAATCATCACTTAGCACTTAAAGTGTTTTAAAGCATAAATATTTGACTGTCACACAGTTGTTTATTCCGGCCTGCGCACTGATAGCATTGCAGAGCAATAAAACATTACGGAATAGCCTTTCGATCCTCATATAAATTGTAGACAATACTCTCCCACTATTTACTATGTGTGTATATTATATTTTTATTTATTTATTTATTAGGTTTACCAACTGCCAACTACCACTGCAGACGTGCATATTAAATTATACATATTTGATAGAATTCTACTGCAACAATTACTTACAACTCAACACGCACTACAAACTACACCAACTCAATGTACAAAAAGGAAAAAGGATAAAGATAAATATTTCTATTTTTTGAAGTTTAAATTGGTTGCTCTAGGACTGGCGGAGCCGAGTATAGGTACAATTTTTTTATTGTATGTGGTAAGTCAAAATGTATATCACTTTCATCGCTAAGACTGTTTATAATTTTACACATTCTTGCATAAGGTGAATTTGCTCCCAAAACTGTTCTTGTGTGTGGTGAATAAAGAGGTGTAATTGGATGGGATTTATACGGAACTCGATAGTTATACAAAATTAATAACAAAATAAAAAAAACAGGACAATAAAATTTGTAAGTTCAGATTTACATGTATATTTTGCGCCATTGGATAATCTAGGTTCTGATAATGTATTCATACTGAAATAATGAAGATTTTTTGTAGAATTCCTTTTTTTTCCTTTACCTCCCTTTAATACTAAATTTTACAAAAGCTGCGAATGTGCACCCTAATGTGGTCGCAAAATAACAATGCAATACTCTAAAATACTACGGACTAAAGTATTGTACAATATACGAGTAAGTATAGGTTTACAATTTAGAAATTATTTACTGCTCCCACCAATCCAAGCATTTTCGATGCTTTTTTAATTTATGTTGATTGTTCTATATGCTGATTGAAAGTTAATTTACTATCAAATAATACACCGAGGTCTCGAATACAGGATTCTCCTTGATCACATCGGTATTAATGTAGTACTCAGAATTTAAAACATTGACATGGTATTTAGTTCTTGTAGCGATGGTAATGATACTGGATTGAATGTGACGCAGGTGATGAAGCCTTGTCTTTATAATACCTATGTCAGGTGGATAAAGTAGGATGTAGGCGGTTCATAGCATTATGGATACAATATAAAATTGTATCTTAGAGGCAGAAATAGTAGCTACGTATCAGCTCACCTGATGGTAAGTGATGACTCAACATGATATCAACATCCATCCTAAATAACGAATAATGATGCACATACCTCTTCACCCCCGAGGACTTAGATCCAATACCCAGCTAGCTATCATTGGAATCCCCACACCGTTCGAAACTTTATGCTGCTAATGCTGCTAATGCTGCACTATGCTGATGGTTCACGACAGTAGTGTAATGGCGGAAAAGAACCTATAGCCTTAAGTTTCGCAGACCGTGACCTAAACCGTTGACGCTTAAATTTTGTGTCTCGTTTTCTCTTTCTCCTATCACCGTATCTAGGTCAGATGCAGGATTATGTTTCTTGGGTAGTAAAATTGTGATTGAAGCGACATCTTTATTAATATGAGGAATAGCAAATACAAAGTTACTTAATGTTGCCGACGACATAGATCAACTCTTAGCTGTAGACTGTCGCAATAGAGCAGTGCAAGAGTACGGTAATCACTATTCAAAACACCTTAAAAGTATTGACTTTTAATATACGTAGCTATAGACGTAATTGCGATGAGTTTTTAGTTGCTCTAAAGCGATTGGATTCGTATGTTGATGTTATATTATTGACAGAATGTTGGTTATTTGACGGCTTAATTATAGAACCGTTAGATGTATACAACGTGCATCAATCTTCATCGCAAATAAATAAAAACGGTGGCATCATAGCTTATATCAAAAACTCGTGGAAACTGCTCTTCCATTGCGACTCAAACATGTTCACTTTATGAAGCTGACAGTCTTATCATAAATCTAAATGAAGAAATTTTGATTTTTGTAATTTATCGGTCACCGACTTTTCTCAACATAGACACGTTTTTTAATTCTGTTGACGTATGTTAAATAACATTGACCAAAAACGAACGGTCATTGTGGCTGGGGACATAAACATAAATATTAATAACCTCATAGACTCTCAGGTAACCATAATCAGATACTGCGCCTCTGGACACCTTGCGAACTGTCTACTTCGCTCTATGTTAGTCGATAATCCAATACTGAATTGGTGTCTGGGGTTGTTCTGGATAATTACAATTCTAAAAAAATCTCAGCGAGCCTTGATCAAGGCACTATACAGACTCCTTATACAAGGAATTCAAAGCCTTAACAGTGCGCCAGTTATACATCCCTAAAGCTACGCTAAAAGTACATAAAACAATTAAAACCCGGCAAGATTACAAACATTTGACAGGTAAACGAACATTTCGAATACCCATGCAAATGGCCACATCGGAATTATACAAAAGGAGTCCACTGTATGCACAAAACCAAGTGTACAACAATGTTGTAAGAGAAATTGATATAAAAGATAGATCCCCGTACACCTGCAAGAATATGCTACAGACTCGTTTATGCAAACTGAACTACAAGGAAACCGAGGAGCTAACGAAAGGAAACGTTAGATAACGTTTATACCATCATAAGGTGTATTAAATACAAATACATGAACTCACTCATACATACACACTGACACACACACACTGCACACACACATAACTGCTGATTAAATATAACTATTGTATTTATTACCCTTACATTTGTTGTAAATATATATATATATATATATATATATTTATATATATACCTATATTTAGTTACTGTGAATTAGTTCTCTATGAAATAACTCTAATGTAAAAGCCATATCCAACTTGAGTTATTTTAAACTTAAACATCCTTAACTTAACTTTAAGTTAAGTGTAAGTAATGCTAGAAAATGTTATTCGTTCTCATCTACAAAAGTTAGCCTCTTGTAGAGAAAATGCAAATGGAAGTTGCTATAAGCAATAAAGAGTTACTTCTCTAACTTTCTTTTAAGGATAAACATGACAAAATTACCAACTATTGCAATTTTAAAAATTTTGGTAATTTGACACTAACACCATCATAAATAAATTACAATTTATATCTCTAGTGACTAAAAAATATGTGATGAGTAAATAGAGGTAAAGATTAATTAGTGGTGACAGTCTTCAAGGGTGACAACGCATTTGTACTATGATTCCTTGTCTAGGATGAATGTAGACATCATGGGCCGCAGGAATCACTTGCCATCAGGTTAACTGTGTGTGAGTTTGTTACTCTCAATGCAATAAAAAAATGTTTACGAAATGCTTATGTACTTATAATGTAGACTATGAAAGTTGTACACATATAAGCTAATAAAACCTGCCTCTTTTTATGAGATCTTTATACGAGCTCATATACAAAGTAAGTATATGAGCTCGGTGTGCCAGATTGACTCGTATCAATCATACGAGACACTCCGAAATCAGACCTTTCGCTACCGCGTCGAAGAGACGCCCTCTGAGTACCACGATGCTCCATCGTAGGTCCCAATCGTATAGAGTCGTTGGTATAGAGTGTGTTTAACACACTCTATACCAACGACATACCGCGTACTCGCGGTGTATAGCTAGCCCTCTTCGCCGATGACACCTAGCTCTACGCCACTGGGTTCAAAGCAGACGCTATCTGTAAACGCCTCCAATCTGCAGTCAACACCTTAGGGAAATGGTTTCGGAAATGAACGATTGTGATTAACCCCACCAAAAGTGCAGCCATGTACTTCTCTCGACGCAACAAAACGCCTCATCTCCCAAGTATAGAGTTATTTGATCGTCCAATCCCCTGGGAAAAGACAGTCAAATACTTAGGCATCACATTAGATGAAAGACTCACTTTCGGTCCGCATATCAACGGCATACGGAAACGAGCAGCGTTTGCCCTAGGTCATTTGCACCCGTTACTTAATAAAAATAGCAAAATGTCCCTACAAAATAAAATAGCTGCCGACCATAGCTTAGTACCCGAAGCAGACTTCCCGCCGATATTTCTACTCTGCTGTCACACACCCAAATACCTTGACTGCAAGTGCCGCCACTTACAATCCCATCGCGATTAATAAACTGATCCGTCTCCTAAGGAGACCGAACCACGCCCTGACATGGCATGACAGTGAGGGCGTTGCAAACAAGGTTATTTGCGATACCGCTATTTAACAGCCCGGTTCTCACTAGACAATAATGATAGAAGCGTCGCTGGAGTGTCTTGCGCCGTTTCTTCTCCAGCGCCCAAGCATTCGGAAGTGGTGGTACAGATAGATAATAATAATAATAGCAATATTAATTGAGATAGATAATCCTTAGTCAGAAGCAACTTACCGAGCCGAGGTTCAGCACTTTGGGCCACTCTCAACTCAGACGCTCTCGCGAAACAAGCAAAGGCGCTCTCTCGGGAGCCCTTGTGCTGGTTACCCACTAGTAGAGGTTTATATAGAGCGCCATAAATGCTCGGTCACTTCTCAACCCGGTGACACTGTAAATGCCATCGGGCTAGCAGCGGCCCGAAAAAAAAATTATAGAAACAATTTAAATTTTGAAATTCAGACAACAAGAAAATAGAACATACAACGATCGTCGTTTAAGTCCTCTCAGTTATAGTTTTATAATCAATATAAAAGCCTTCTAAATTAGTAAATACATTAAAAAGACATATTAATTTATTACTCATAAATTACATACAAGTTATAGACATATAAATTATTACCAAAACGGTTCCAACGGAAGACCAGCGACCTGAGACCAGTTGTTTATAGCCAATACATGCTGAGTAGTGAACGATTCACTTTTTATTTTAATATTAATTATTTAATTGCACGAACTGATATAATTTCTTGTAACAAACAAAAAAATCGTTCTCTTTTTCTATTATATGCCCACAACTAGGATCCCTACAATGCAAAGGATGTTCTAAATTGATATAAGAATACGAATACAAAGCGATCGAATCACTTTTGTGGCCAGGCTAGCGGAACTAAGCTCGTCTAATTTTATTTTCACTTGTACAGTCATTCGAATATTATTCTTAAAAAAAAATTAAGCAAGGGTTAAATAATGTATTTGTTGGAAATTCTGTCGGTTAACTGCAAACATTTTTTTAAATGTCAATATTTTCAAAATAAGTTCCGGTGCTTATTAACTATAAAATGTTTTCGCTACGTATTTTAATAATTTTGGGCACCACTAATAACCAGATGAGCACATAGCTCACCTGGTTATGAGTGTAGGGTGGGGATCTTCCCTGTTACAGCTGGTTTGACTGCTATCTCTCTCCCTCTCTCTCTCTCTCTGATATAACGTATGTACATGTTTCAAAGTTTTATTACAACATTTTGTTAACACAGTCCAGCGTTCAGGGCACAAAGTTCATTAGTCAGTAGTTCATTGCGCTCTGGTGCAGTGGAAATGGAGTTCGTGTTCTTAATTAATTTGCACCGTTTTGTTACTTATTACTTAATCCAATTCATGATTTAAATATTTTGTCTCAACATTTTTATTATTATAATATTCACCAATTCACCTTTCACTATAAAATTATAATAAAATTTTAGTTAATAGTTTAAGCTATGAAGGCTTCCCCAGGCGGGCACAATTCTATTGCAGTAGTAGGGTGTGAGATATAATACAAAAGGTGCTAACAACACATATCTCAATATCGCAGGCGATAAAAACGCAAAATCGCGCATTAAAAATATAAATTATCGCGTGTTCTTTTTCGCGTCGAAAATCACGGCTGTCTAGGCGAGGTGTATCTACGCTGTACTTGCATGAAATTGTCATTTAAAATTATTCGATTAAAAAACGAATCTTTTGGTTTCCAGGTTGAGAAACGGTATGTAAAATAACGGATGTCCTAAAGTAAAGTAGCAACATAAGTAGACCGACTCGACCGGGGATGAACCACGCCATCATTAAGTATCACCGTAAAATAGCAGCATAACGTTGTGTTTCGTGTGGTGAATGTGATCCGAAGATCCTTATTACAACTACCGAAGCGTTAAATCTTAGTGCTAAGAGATGACAACACATCTACATAGTGATTTCTTTTGAGGATGAATATCGTTGTCGTGGGTGGATGGGATCACATCAGGTACAATTGTGCTCGTTTGTCACCCTCAAAAGTTAAGAGTGAAAACAAAGAGGTTTTATTAAATTCCAAATTTAGTTTATCGTCCCCGACGCATTGTTGTTCTCTTTCCGACCGGTTTAAACTTTGAACTTTAAGAAAAATAAAACGTTAACGTCAGGAAATTGGGACCGTGAGTTTCCACTGCCGCTGTCAGCCGACGCTATCACAATACAGTTTAAAATTTTTGGCACAATGGCTGTATTTACTTTTCAAAAATGTTTTTTTTAATTAATTGAACAGTTCACTTTGTTTGTGTATTTTTGAAATCATTAACCTTTTAAATCCAAAATATAATCAATTCTTAAATAATTATATTTTATTAATTAAAGAGTGTTCTAGAAAATGATAATGAGGATCATAAACTCGCACGCAGTTCACCTGATGGTAAGTGATTCCTGCGGCCCATGACATCTACATTCTTCGATAAGGGACCTAATTCTAGATAAGGGATCATAATCTTTGTTGTCATCCCTAGGACTGAGGACCATTAATTGCAGCATATATATATATATATATATATGGATGGAAAGTCGCAGTTGTAGGGCCACATAACAGCTATTATAGCTATAGCACAAATGGCTCGACCCGACTCGAATCTAAAACCCGAAAGTCAGGGATAACCTTGGATCTTTGTTGAGAATGGAAGCAAATGTCATGGGCAGTCGATTACCATCAGGTGAACTGTGCTCCTTTGCCATCCCTTATATTAAAAAAAAGAAAACAATTACCTAACTGGAGATAAGCGAAGATAATGGTTTGATCAAAAATGGTATTAGTTTAAAAAGGTTAAATCTTCAAACTTTTCAGACCAATTACCAATGTTGTACCGGCCTCTATGTGTCTGGGTTCAAACCAGACGCTATTTGTAGACGCCTCCAATCTGCAGCCAACACCTTAGGGAAATGGTTTCGGAAATGGAGGATCGAGGTTAACCCTACCAAAAGTGCAGCCATGTACTTCTCTCGGCGCAACAAAACGCCGCATCTCCCAACTATAGAGTTATTTGATCGTCCAATCCCCTGGGAACAGACAGTCAAATACTTAGGCGTTACTTTAGATGAAAGACTCACCTTCGGTCCGCATGTCAACCGCGTACGGAATCGAGCAGCGTTCGTCCTAGGTCGGTTGCACCCGTTACTCAATAAAATAGCAAAATGTCCCTGCGTAATAAAATTACACTATACAAAGCGTGCATCCGACCCATAATGACATACGCAAGCCCCGTCTTTGCGCATGCTTCCCCGCGTCACATTCACCGACTTCAGGTAATACAAAATCGTTTCATGCGCAAGGCCACCGGTGCACCGTGGTTCTTGCGTAATGAAAATCTACACATAGATCTTGAGCTGCCGACCATAGCTCAGTACCTGAAGCAGGCTTCCCGCCGATATTTCGACTCTGCCGTCACACACTCTAACCCCTTGATTGTAAGTGCCGCCACTTACAATCCCATCGCGAATCACAGAGTCACCCGCGTCCGAAGGAGACCGAGGCACGCTCTCGATGACCCCGACGACGTGACTACCAGGGCCCAAGCCCTTCATAAAACACAACACACGTACATTGCACCCTCACATCGCCCCGCCGACGGCGAGGGCGTCACAAACAAGGATATTCGCGATACCGCCATGTCACTGGTCGGTTCTCTCCAGTCCATACAGATAGAAGCGTCGCTGGAGTTTCTTGCGCCACTTCTTCTCCAGCGCCCACGCATTCCGAAGTGGTGGTACAGATAGCTAATAATCATAGCGAATTTAAAGAATCCTCTGTCAGAAGCAACTGACCGAGCCGAGGTTCGGCCCTCTCAGGCACCCTCGAGTCAGACGCTCTCGCGAAACAAGGTAAAGGTCAAGCCGGGCTCCCTCTCGGGAGCCCTTGTGCTGGTTACCTATATATAGAGGTCTCGACTGAGTGCCATTAGCGCTCGGTCACCTCTCAACCCGGTGAAACTGTAAAGCCCTCGGGCTAACAGTGGCCTTCAGCCCGAAAAAAAAAAAAAACCAATGTTGTGTCCGTAAACGAGCTAATTAAGAATAAAAAAACAATTGCGAAGCTGTTCGACTGTAGTTTAATGTTGAGGCAAAAAGTTTATATCGACGGAATTTCATTTTAACCTTTTAGTAAAAGTGTTAGTGTAGACATTGTCTCCTTAAAGATCAGTTTTCTGTTGGTATTATAAGTAGAGATATTTTAAGAACCGTTGTAGCTCGGAGTCTAAGCGCTCGCTTTTAGTTCACGGTACGCGAACAAACGAAGTTCGATCCTCGATGCCGGCACTAATGTAATTTTTAATTACAATTACAAGTGTTGATTTACCAAGTACGGTGAAGGAACAATTTGTGAGGAAACCTGCAATTCTAAAAAAAAGAAAAATCGAAGACATGTGAAGTCCGCCTAAACGCAACGCTTCTTAAAGGCCGGCAACGCATTTGCGACTCCTTCGGTGTTGCTGATTGTTTCATTCAAGTTTATCCTCTCCTAAATCGTTAGTGTATTATAGTCTACTAGTATCTGCTCGTGACTTATATATATAACTCCTACATAACGACTTATATATAACAACCTAATAAAGTAACACCTATGTATATATGTATATACACATATCCCATGCTGGTCGCAGGCCTCTTCGCTAAAGAAAGTACCTGTGGGCCGGCTTCTCATGTTTTGATTTTTTTTCGTTGGGTTCGCTCGCTAAACATGAAATTAAAAGTGACCGCTTAGACACTGACTTACCGCAAATATTATTTTTAACAAAAGCGTGTTCATATTCTAAAATTGAAGACATAACTGAAGCGAACTTTGAGTAAATTCCTGAAGTTTAATTTTCCACACCGCAAATCTTAAAGATCATTTATTTTCCAATGCGTACCTTTGAATTAGCTTTATAATTTATTCATTAAAATGCCTTCTCTGGTGATATGTCGATTCAAGGTCAAACAATTTGATACCAACCCATCTTAGTATTCAGTAATATTTACGTATATATGACACACATTCATCATCAACAAAGATATAACATGCACATGCCTTATCACCCCTGAGGAAAGATTCAACCGCATCACCCTCTCACCATAACAAACACAGCAAGGTTTGGGCTCTCAGCATGCTATTCTGTGACGGCGTGGTCCTTGCCCGGTAGAACCGTCTTGGCTCCATTTTTATTTTATCCATATTATGTTAATGATCTTGTGTCTTTTGTTTCATAATCTTGTTATGAAAACTTTACCGACAGCATTAATCACCGGAACAAGGCGAGCGCGTTTCGAAATGTTAAAAAAGAATTAATATTTTCTGCTGAGTTTTTCGAACACAATTTTTAAGAAAATATTTTTGATACCATGCAATACAGTACAAAAAAATTATAAGAGCGAAGTCTACAGAAGTCTATCAAGATTTAAAATAATAAAATTATCTATCGGTAAGTGAACAAACAATTCAAAATGTATCAAATATAAAGATTACTGGATATATTGATATATTTTCACAGTTATAACATCATAACTTTTGACACTCTATGAAAAGAAGCAAAGATCGAGTTCGGCATTGTTTCCAGTGATTCCACAAACGCTCTACTTTTTGTATTTATACTACATAGTGTCTTTATATTGCCGGCACGTACGGCACTTCACGAGTTCCTGAACTAGCGCTAGTTATAAATGGTTCATTAAATTTATTCTCGAAATGGTAAGTGATGAGTCTCGGGCTTATTGAATTGGTCTAAACTCTGGCTGGCTGTATAAGGCGTACCAAAACGAGACATCGGGTTCGCGGGCGATCAGAATGGGGACCTTGATCGTCCGATAAAGTAAACACGGGACAGTCCTGGGTTGCTGAAGCACAGCGAAACTGGAGGTCTCACTTCCCCTGAGGAGCAGATGTGCACCGGAGCGTATCGTAGAAGATCCTGGAGACCCTCAGAATTCAATGGGAATTAGAACCGAGGTGATTTAGTAGATAGAAAAACCACATAAATGGGTCTGTTCTACCGGGGGAGGACACCTGATATAGCCACATACAGCATAAGATCGCTGTGTGTCGTATAGTGAGTACGAGCGATATCTGATATATTGGATTACATCTTAGTCTATAGAGGTGACAACGCATCTGCGTTATGATTCCTCATCGAAAAAGAATATGGGAGGAAAGGAGAACTGTGTGCTTGCTAATCACGATCAATTTAATTAAAAAAATAGTAAAGTGGCTTCGAGAGCGTGGTCCTAACCTTGCTGAGCCGATCCTATAAAGTTGCAGCTAGAATCGAACTGCAGCGTGGCTCTGTTTAAATGGATGTTCGTATCGACTTCTTGTATACCAAGCAGTTCTTTGTCCTGCGGGCGCAATATGCAGGGCACCGCAACACCGCAGTAGTGAAATAGCAAATGTATTAAACTATCCAAATGGACTTCCCTTAGTTTTAGGTTTATATTTTTGGTTACTTAAAACTAAAGTAAAGCCTATATAAATCCCATTGCTGGGCCTCCTCTCAAAAGAGGGTGATAGCAGGATTGGTGGACTTCACATGCCCTATCCTTTTTGTTTTTCGACATGCAGGTTACTAAAAAATGTTTTTTCACCGCCGAGTACGTGGTATGACAGCACTTAAAATTCGCAAATAACAATTTCATTGGTGGCTTCAACAGGCCCGCGTACCGTGAATTAAAATCGTGCACTATTCTAGAACAAGCATTTTAAGCTTAATTGGAGTGGTGAACGTCCATTATATCGCCATAATATCCTTTAAAAAATACACCAAAACCCTTTTGAAAATGAAGTCCAAAGGCTTTCAATCCGTTACCAAAAATTTGTTGTAACACATAAAAGAAAGAAAGGCGGCTTCATAAGTTAAACCGATCATTGCTCGCCGAGAAAAATAGGTCAACCAATTCCTTGAGGGTTCTATAACGATCTTTTTTCTAGAGCTTACGTAAACTCGAATAATAAATGACCAGTATCAGAATCAAATCCATAAAGCATTTCGTTCAAGCCTTAGTAGTTACTCTCTAGAAATATGATTGTATATTTATAGGACCTAGGTGGATCTTAGACCTATAAAAAGAATAAAACTAGTGATTTACTTTACCCTGCTTAGGTATTGTAGATAAATAAGTAGGTTAGGTTCCCGTTCCTTCCCCGCCCAATTGGTTTTCACTTTCACGTGGTGTGGTTTGGTCACCCATGGCCTACCTTGGGTTGGCCCAAGGTGGTCACAGCAGATGGGCTCTTCAAGCGCACCTTCAACGCGTGCTAGTGGGGGCGGAAGTAATAGTTTGAGGAGTCGTTTTCCTTGCCCTCCGCAACCGAGGTGGAGTCGCAAAGGGAGAGGAGTGTCGGTGTTACGATGCCGCTCTCCCTATCATCCGTTGCCGATTCATGGTCGGTAGCGGAGCCGTGGATCTGATCTGCCTTTTTTCGTTTACTTTGCCTGTGTATTTTATTACTGTTTATTCATTATTCGCATAAGTAAACACCATTGTATTGCAATGTAACATTGCCGCAAATCACGATCATAAAGGACCTGCAAACATCGACATTGCGCAAAGTTGCATTGGTTGTCGCTCCGTCTAGTAGGGCTTCTGAAAATATTATCTGCTTACATTGAAGGTGAAGTCAAGCCAACATTTCAGCTCTTCAAATAATTTTCGTGGACCACCGCTTACGGGGTTCCGTGGACCACTTTGTGAATGAGGGTCTGACCCATCTCTTAGCACAAATATTTCAAGTTAAGTTGTCGAGGTTCACCGGAATGTTAGTATTGTTAGCATTGTTAGTATTCTTTAAGATAAAACAATAAAAAGCACATAAATTTAAGAGTAAATTAAAATCATAATCATGGAATCTTATCGTTAATCTGATGATAGCTATGAACTATGTGAGTATATAAACATATTAATCGAGTTTGATTAACTTTGAATTGGATATCGATTTTTTTACCCTCGCAAGATCCAATGTACACGTAGGATAAAGTTTTATTTCAAATTGTGATTTTTAGGCGACATTATTATAATGATAATATCATTGAATTTCATTGATTCTTTACAATTTTTTTAATACTGCTGGCTATGGTTCAGGGTCCTAGAGCTGATGACGGTGATGTCCTGCTGGTAGACTTCAACCACGATACCTTCTGCTTGTTGCCAGATGACGTCCAGAATATTTTACAGTGCCGTAAGCATTTCCGCAACACAGAGGCTCTCACTCGTTCACCCCTTCCCTATTCCGATTTAATGCTAATGCGATAAGATCGGAGGAAGTTTCGGATGCAGTGTCAGGGACAAGTGACTCACATAAAACACATCCAGTCCAGAAAACCAACAATAAGAAAAATATTTTAATTTGTTTATAAACTAAACTACATAAAATGGGAATATATTTTGAAAATGACGTTATCCAAATGTAACCTGTTACGATTACGGCCTTCCTGTAAACGACCTCTAAAAAGTTCCGCGATTAATATTATATATATATATATATATATATATATATATATGTTGAAATATTATTTTCTTGAAAGTAATTTCTAAAATTTTTTCTTAGGTTTTTGCCAAAATTGTACAAAAATTATTCATTAGTTGTCAGCGAATGCGTGCTCAGACAGCAAGCTACGGCTCTGTTAACCAAGTTACGAATAGAATATGATAATAAATATTATTGATTTATTTTAAGGAAGGCCAACAGAGAAATCATACAGATTAGAAACATGAATAAAAAACATAGGACCATTTACAGGTCTTCACAACTAGAGTTAAATTGGTAAACAAACGGAATGAACATATTTAAAAAAACACGCTTGAGGTCAAATAACTCTCATATAAATGAACTAAAGAAATACAATCATTTGAACACTCAATGCTAAAAGAAGCTTATAGACAGGTTAAAGTATATAGACAGGGCTTATTTTAAAAACTCCTGTGACGATACGCGCCGCGCCTGACTCACTTTACCTTCAAATATATCAATAACCATAGATGTGGAAATTGTATTGAAATTATTACACACTCGCCACAGATATGTATTTTGTCTGTAATTACTGGAAACTATAGAGGGACATACAGAGTGGGGGAGAATCTAAGGGGTTTAGGGGTAACATTTAGTGTAATATTAGTTAATATATCTGGACAATTTATCAAACTTGAGACTATTTTTATGAATAAGGTGACATCTGCAATGTCACTTCGCTTCTGTAGTGGCAGTAAGTGATGTTTCTTACATATTTCAATATTTTTTTTAATTTATTATTGTTAGAATGTTTTAGTTATATCAAGTTCTTAAGAAATGCACAACCGAAAAAATCCAGCTAAAATGCACGACCATGCACGAACGAAAGCTAATTTATTTACATGTACTTCATTTGAATTTAGAATGTTTCGTTTCTTTGAACTATCAAATTGGACACATTCAAGCGTTAGGTTGTGGAGAACAACGATGAGATAGTTCGCGTGACTGTGAAACTTATTAACTACGAGGACTCCCGCAGCGACCTTGAGGCGAACGATGTGTACAATCTTATTTATTTAACTTTTATGTACACAAAGCATTTATAAAAGGGAAGTAATATAGGAACGGTATGTACAAAGGCGCAGCTTATTTTACAATTAAAATCTCTTCCAGCATTCCTGGTGTTTACATATTGTCCGACATATTATCGGGAAAAAAAAGTACATTGTAGGACATTGTTTTTTTTTTAATTATTCTGAATGATCCGATTTAAAAATATTCTAGTTCAATATTGTTACGAATTTTAACAAAGATGACAATATAATAATTACGAGAAAAGTTTGACAATATATAACAAAGTTGGAGTGGTTGTTAACAGGAGTGTTAGTTTAATCCGATAGAAGCAACTGACCGAGTCGAGGTTCGGCCCTCTTGAGAAACCTTGTGCTGGTTACTCATTAATTAAGGTTTCGACTGAGTGCCCTAAGCGCTCAGCCAACTATTAACCCGGTGAAGCTGTAAAGCCATCGGGCCGAAAAAAAAGAAATGTTCCTATTACTGGCTCTTAAAAAATATATCTAAAAATAAAATTTAGACATCATTAAGATTTGTATTTGTATACGTACTTGGTAAATAAAATAAATTAATAATAATTTGTGTTGGCTGGTCTATGTTGGCTGCTGGTTCAGGACCACGGTTCCATTCAGTTCACCAACACGGCCGAGGATCTTGACCTGATCACTATTATTTCTTTTTACAGACTAAATGAATTGGACTAAACCAGATTGAAGGATCGGGACCAGAATTGTCTAGGATATTCTGTCTTTCATTATTTCTTAGGTCTATACAACAAAATAAAAAGTAAAGTAACTAAAGTAACACAGTATATACACTCGTGAACAAAACAATGGACACAAGGGTGCATGAGGGTGAATGTCTTTAAAAAAATAACTGAGCCCTGAATTATAATTTTCTTTGTGAATTATTAAAGCTGTATGTTTTGGCTTCTAAATAATGAAAACAAATGTATCTTTTCCAAGAACTCGACCGAAAAACATGTTATTACTAATCACCATTTTTGTACCTGCTTACAATAACACTAATTAGGGATTGTCGTGCTTTATAAAAGGTCATTTACCTGTCCTACCCATATCAGTAAGTCCTCATACGGTACACTTCTGCCTTAGTATTAAATACTTAAGTTGCTAAAAATTTACTCAACTATTGAAGAAGTGTCTCAAGCCGTTGCCCTATCGGAATAAGGCAAGAGTCCGCGAGAAGTGGCTGGTGGAGAAGAAGGTAAAAGTGTACATCAGATATGACCTGTATCCATAGGTCGTCTCTCTGTAGTGGGGATCGTCCTATCATCCTGTCGTCCGAAAAAAAGACCTTGGAAGCATATACATAGTACACAGCAGGGTTATGCTGGTATTCTGTGAGGTCCTTCCCTGGTTCAGCAGACTTACCCATGTTACATATAGAACCTAGCTACGCCGTGGCTTTACCATTATAAGAACTAAATACCATTATACAGTATGTCGGAGAGGAGACTCCGTATTGTTTTATAGTTCTTCAAAGCTATATAAAATTAATGCTCTCAATGCGCTGTCCTCAATAAAAAACAGAGTAACAGTCACATATTTTTGTTTTTAAGCTTTAAAGCGCTTTAAATATCTTAGGGATAAATTAAGTTCTTATTCAAATATGTACTTACAGATCTAAACGATAAAGTTACGGTGCAGCTAGTGTGTTGCAGTGGTACGAATGTGTCGGCTCCAAGAGCGGACCGCGCGTAATATGTACTAGCATAACGCACTTGTGTTTCGTATGGAGAATGTGTATTTTGAATGTTTGTTAAGGTAGTTATTAGGCCGGCATCAACGCTTATCACGTATGGTACGTTGATGATGATGAAAAATGTATTCCTAATCGAAGTTTCAGTTACATTAAATATCATAATCCATTTTATACTTTTATGATCCAAAGTGTGACAAACGCTCAGTTTACATGACCGTAAGTGACGAGATGCACATACGTTTACTTTTGAAGACTAAGACTAACAAGTAACAGTAACACGTAACTGAGCCTTTGGTTACACTCACTGACCGAAACACAGCAGCGTTGTGCTGCTGTGCAGGCTGGTGAGGACGTCCTTCTCGAGATGCTTCGTTCGTGGCGAAGATAGTAGTTAACTGCAGCTTCTGCCACTCTTCACATAACCTTTACGTTTGTGTGTGTTTGTATTTTGTTAAATAATTGCTAATAACTTTACTAACATTCCGACTAAGCTTAAAATTCTTGTTCTTAAAGATAGTTCACGAAAATAGTCGAACGGTGGATCGAAACCACTACCTTAATTTTCCCAGATAGTTCTTTGAACTAAATGGATATGGTCATTTCCATGTTTGTATATATCCCTTTCAGCTGTAATTAGATGTACTAATGCGATTTTAACCTTAAGATTAAATCTACATAATTTAAAGTTCAAAAGTAAACCGTGAGATTAGAACGCACTTGTTTTAAACACACATTATAAAGCGATCGAAATATGGCAAAAGTACAACATTATCATGCAAGTCTCTTTGACAAACAGAGCCAACTGAAGTCATTAACTAGCAAGTGGGTCCCGGAGCTTGGGGCGTACAACGCTCACTGGTGTTTAAACATTAAAGTTTTCAAATAACTCATGATATTGAATGTTAGAGCCGTGGTAGTTCAGTGTCTAACGGTGACAGCAAACCGAATTCGATGCCCGCCAATAAAATTGTTAATTACATTTTTAAGTGCCTAGCAAATCATCTTCGGTTGGAATCGATTTTTTTTCCGGGGGGTGCCTTGGTCTCCTTCGGACGCGGGTGAATTTATGATTCGCGATAGAATTGTAAGTGGCGGCACTTATAATCAGTGGGTTTGGATGTGTGACGGCGGAGTCGAAATATCAGCGGGCCTATATAAAGAAAATATAAGCCTGCTCCAAGTATGGTCGGCAGCTCCAGATCTATGCAGATTTTCGTTACGCAAGAAACACAGCGCACCGATGGCATGAAACGATTTTGTATAACCTGAAGTCGGTGAATATGACGCGGGGAGGCATGCGCAAAGACGGGGCCTGCGTATGTCATTATGGGTCGGATGCACGCTTTGTATAGTGTAATTTTGTTACGCAGGGACATTTTGCTATTTTTATTGAGTAACGGGTACAAACGACCTAGGGCGAACGCTGGTACGGGATCGTCGTACGCGGTTAATATGCGGACCGAAGGTGAGTCTTCATCTAATGTGACGCCTAAGTATTTGACTGTCTTTTCCCAGGGGATTGGACTATCAAATAGCTCTATGGTTGGAAGATGCGGCATTTTGTTGCGCCGAGAGAAGTACATGGCATACCTCGGAACTCGTTCCCTTGAAGCGGTAACGAAAGGTTCGATTTTGGAGAAAGTCTCATATGATTAGTACAAGTTGATCTGGCACACCGAGCCCGTTGTGCCAGACCTTGTCGAACGCTTTCACCGCGTCAAGGAAGAGTGCCTCGGTAGCCTTGAAGGAATTTATTGAGAATATGCTCCGTGATGCGGTGCACTTGATGTGTGCATGCGGAACCCGAACCGGTCATTGATAGGTAACCCTGAGGGCTACCAATCATTGAGCAGTTCGGGCAGACAGTATGAAGTCCTTTAGGCGAGCGAAGATACCTTACCCAAGACATTGAATAGGCTTATGGGTCGATAGGCTGATGAGTCGACATGCTGATGGATCAGTTGGGTGTTTCGAGGGCTTGAGAATCCCTATGCCATCGGCTTCCTTCCTAGGTGTTCGGGAAGGTACCTTTAGACTTGGCCGCGTTGTAGTTTATCACCAGTAGGTTAAAAATGGACATGGGTTAGAGTTTTATCACCTTATTGGTGATGCCGTTGGGGCCGGGAACCTTGCGTGGTCGCAGGTTTTTAATTATGGACTCAACTTCGGTGCATATAACTTGATTAATGGAATCGCCAGGTGATTCCTCATTCCTCTGGTCGATCTCGCTGTCAATCATAGCAAGGTGAATGGCGTCGATCGGTAGGGTGCTGGGTAAGCATTGGAGCTCGAGATTGTGAGCCAAATTTTCGGCTTTCTCTTCATCTAAGAAGGCGGGCGGTTTATTAGGACGCGTTAAGGGAGGCATTGTTTGGCCTGTGCCTCCTTTTAGAGAAGTCGCCAGAAAGCGATGTGGGATGGTTCAATGTTTGAGAGGTGATTATCCCACCGATCGTTCCTGTACTGCGCTACGCGTGATCGTATTTCACGGTGAAGGATATGTAGCACCAGCCGGTCTTGCCGGTCACCACCACTCTTGCTTGTTTTGCCACGTATTCTATAAAAAAACATCAAACTCTGTGCTCGTTGAATTAGTATGCTTGGTGAACAATGTGCTTGTTTCTCAGCCTTGATACGATAAAAAATAATATAAATTTAAAACGCAGTATTAAATACACACATGAGAAAGTCTTGATGTTATTAAAGCTTGGTTATTAATGCGATAATAACGTCCACCACATTCTTGCAAGAGATTCGTGCAAAAGATTTATCTCTTGTGCAGGGTTAACGGGGGTCCGTCTTTAATTAATTGGTTTATTAATCGAGTTACTTAAATATGTGCGTTTTCTACAGATTTAGACGGTGGCAGGTAAATATCCTACTAATATTTTTGTGTAATAAGAAATTTTATTATTTTTTTTATTTTTGGGATAATCAGACCGAACCGATAATACTTAGGGACCTTCAAGTGAAGAGCCTACACCTTCCTTAAGGGCCGGCAACGTATTTGCGGCTCCTCTGGTGTTGCGGATGTCCATGGGGGCGGTGAGCACTTACCATCAGGTGGGCTGCATGCTCGTTTGCCGCCTACACTATAAAAAATAAACTGATAGTTAAATGACAATGATGTCCTCTTGGTGCATCTCGACCACAGCGATGACATCAACGCCGCACAATATTTTAATAGTGCCATATGAAGTATATACGCAAACAGAGGCACTCTCTTGTCCCCTTCGCTGTTCCGATGTAATGCATTTGCAATAAGATCGTAGGGAGGTTCAGCGACAGCGTCAGGAACACGGGGCATACACACAAAGTAGAAAATCAACAATTTGTAAGGCAAAAAATATTGTTCCACGGTTGGGAATCGAACCCAATACTCGTCACGCAGCATCCAGGTGCTTTATTCTACGTGTACGTCAAAGTATGTATATAGGTAGTTAGTATATCTCATATAGTAGTCATTCAAAAATATAAATTAGAATATAAATACTTCCGCAACATTATAAATGTAATTGTAATAAAATGATATATTATTATAATATATATATATATATATATATATATATATATATATATATACATATATATACCTATTTGTATTGTATTTTTTTCCAGAACTTTATTTTTATTTCTTTCATTTAAGATTTATGACTACCTTCTGTTTCTGAGTTACTGTATCGTATATCGTAAGTTCAAGGTCTCATATCTCTGTTGAACACCGGAGGCGTCATTACAAAAATTCATTTGGCAACTAAACCCCTGCATTTATGATGTGTAAAACATCAAAGACACCGCCACAAAATATTTTCGAGTAGATAGACTCAGGCTAACGTTATAATTAAAGCAGTAAAGTTTCGTTTAGGTTGCACTGCGGACTTGTATAAAAATAAATTTAAAAATATAAAAATAGAAATCTGATATATATATATATATATATATATATATATATATATATATATATATAAATCGTCATTTTAAACCCCTGGTCAGTCCACTGGGTATGTATGCTGCAATTAAATAATTTATATTTGCGGGTTTTTTTTTTATTCCAATAATGTTATTATTTGGTTCTTTCATAATAAATTCTATTGCTAGCACAGGGCTATAAGCTTACGCTAAGTCATGTCTAGAACTTTTATATGGCTTTTGTATGCAAACACTTTGTTAATAAAGCTGATGGTATAAAGTTTTCCATTAAAGTGTAATTTCTATTCCTCGGTGTGAACATTAATTATTTTTATTGCGACCTTTACAACGTCTGGATCACCGATTGCGAGCTCGTCGTGGCCATAAATGCACTTTGTCATAGACGATCATTATGATGTTAAGAGTCTATATATGTTTTACACGTTAAATTTTAAATTGTTTTTTTTATCAATTCTCAAAGGTTTTGTTATTAAGGAGTTTTTTCTCAAATGTTTCGTAACGATCTTTCCTTGAGTTTTGTTGCAAGTCTTACCAGTAATAAAGCATGCTGTAGCTAGTTCGCAGCACGGGTCAGCTCGACCAGAGAGTAGGAATCCGAGGACCCGAGTACACAAAACGTTCCATCACAGGTATAAGAGGGACAAAGTGAAGTGCACCTTAAATTTTTATTTGTGACGGATGTAGGTGTCATTGGCGGACATTATCACTTACTATCAAGTTGAACTGTGTGCTCGTTTGTCACCCTTTTTTGAATAAATTTACCAACAATACATGACTCAGTAGCCGCCAGGTACTTAGATCACAAAAGAACCGACTCCAACCTGATTTATTTGTGAGCGAGAACTATCCATTTTTCACGGCTCGTTAACAGAAATGAACTTAGTTTAGTACTTACTAACTTAGCAGTCTGTGTTAAGTTGTTTATTGATGTCAGCGGGACACCGATGGGAAAAATATAAGAAAATAAAGGTAGTAAATCTAATTAATGGCTACGAGTTCTGTAATGGACAATTTAAGATAAAATATATTGTGTTATTTTGTGATATTATCTTGGTAAAGCCGTACCAACTGACGTGAACGTACTGAACAATTTCTTATAGCTACCAATTTCAGCTTGCTTATAGTTGCACCATGGTCGGCTTGATCAGGGAAAGGACTTACAACGGCATAACACTACTGCGTTTCGCACGGTGAGTGTATCAGGAGATCCTATTACATATAACGATGCATTCCATCTCAGACATCAGAGGTCTCACCTCTGCATTCACGCGTGCCTACATTTTTTTTACATTTAGGTTATTGTCTAACTTATAAATCCCTTACGATAAAGATGAGAAGATTATCTAGGAACAATTGATTGCAGGAAATACACGATTCCGTTGTATGTTGTGTGTGAAGGGTTGTATAACAAACTGCCCATTAGCATTTTGAATCTAACTTGTACAAATTTAAATTTACAGTCAAGCACAATTTATTTTATTAATTTTTTTTTGGCATGTCCTCTTTTGTTTTTTTTTTGTCTGCTAATATTTTCCGACACGAGTCGGAGACTTTTATAGTCTTATGATTATTATAACTCATATTTGTATTTTTAATTGATATGTGTAATTAATAATATATATGTAACTAAATAAAATGTAGATAAAATAAATATTGTATTTATTTTTTATAATAATTTCAGTGATTCTTTGAGCGGACTTTAAAAAAAGTTATTTCTCTTTGCTATTCCTTATTATCTGAGGGAAGAGCTTAGTTTCTAATTCTAAGCCTAATTCTAGTTCTAAATCTATTCTGTGTACACTGTACCTTAGGCAGTCTATTAATATGTGCATTACAGTTTCTTCCTTGTCAGGTTCACACATACATGAAGGGTTCTGTTTGCATTTATACTTAAATAGATAGGCTGTGAAGCCTCCATGTCCCGTAAATATCTGAGTCATGGTAGGGTTTAGAGTCATGTCCTTTATTAGCCTATGTGCTTCTCTGACTTTTGTAAAAAAATATTTTGTTATCGCTGCTGTTTCACATTCCTCATACCTTTTCTGCCATTCTATTATAGTGTCGTTTCTTAATTGCTACTTGCCATATGAGATGGGACATTCGCTGTGTTCTGGTGCCATTTTTTTTGTAATAGCAGCCTCTTTTGCTAAACAGTCCGCTCTCTCATTCCCTTGTGTGCCTATATGTGCTCTTATCCAGAACAATTTTAATTCTTTGCCCTTTTCCCTTAGTTTCCCAATATTCCTACGTATCGCGAAGGCGAGAGGGTTAAAAGTTGTTCGGCTTTTGATTAGCTCAAAGGAAGATTGTGAATCAGTGAAGATGTTTATTACTGTATCCTGTGTTTCCAGTAGCATTTCGGTTGCACGTAATATTGCATACATCTCTGCTTAGAAAACTGTGCAGTGATTGTCAAGTTTCATTTTCTTGGTTTTAATTTCCTACCATTCCTTCCACCATGTTTGCGCTGCTCCAAGTTTACCTTTGATTTTGCTTCCATCTGTATATATGTCTAGAGTTTTGTTTGGGCTCCCTTCTATTGTGTTTGTGTCTTCCACCTGACTATATTTTATATCGATACGTTGCTCTATTTGTCTGTCGCCGATTATTTGTTCAACCAAACGTCCTCTTTTTGCTTCGTATAGTCTTTGTGTTTTCCCTAAATCTAACGGTAACAAGGTAACCGATGGTATAAGGGCCGCATTTAAAAATACGGTTCTATATGCCTTACATATTTTCTGCGCAAATCCCCTCTGCACTTTTTGCATTTCTTCGCTGCCAGTTGAAATTTAATAGCCGGCCACCAAGCGTTGTCAAAAGCCCCCTCTATGTCTAGTGATACCACTATTGCGATCTCTTTGTTTTTTATTTTATTTTGTATATGTGTTAGTAAGTCATAGAGGGAGTCTGCTGTACAGCGCTGGGGGACGAAGCCATATTGTTTTGTGTTCATCTTTGGGATAATGTACCATTTTAATCTAGTGGCTAACATTTTTTCCAGTATTTTGCCGAGCACGGGAAGCAAGCCTATGGGTCAATAAGACATAGGATGTGAGAAAACTCTTTTGCCTGGTTTCCTTACAACAACTATTTGGGCTTCCTTCTATGTTACAGGAAAACAGGCCAGCTCGAGACATTTATTTGTTATTCCTAGAAACAGGTTTGGGTCCGTCTCCACAGCCGCTTTTAATCCGCGGTAAATCCTTCGGGATCAGGAGCCTTCTTCGGACTAAAGCTGTCTATCACTTGTTTGAGTTCAGCTACGGTAAAAGGTGGATCGTTCTTCTCAACTTGACCTTCTTCCTCTCCCTTCATTTTTCCCCTTATCCTCGCTTGCTCCTCAACGTCTTCTTCCTCATTGTTTTCCGGAAAAAATACATATGCCAAAATGGCTGCCGATTCATCTGATTCTAACACCCTTCCATTTTCCATTAACGTATTCTCTTGTATCCTTGATGTTTTGGCTATGGCCCTATATATCCCGTCCCAAACACTTTCCTTATCTTGTCTTTTACAGAAACTTTTCCAACTTTAATTCCAGTGCCTGTTAAAACCTATGAATACCAAAAAAAATTGATTAAGATCTTAAATTTTGATTTCGACCGGACTTCAAATGTCTTGAAACATATATTTTTAGTTTTTTATGTTTAGGTTTCTTCAGATTGCTTTCCTTCAACGCCAAGCTCATGGTTATTTGGTTTTTAATACGTATATAAATAAAACTCGATTTGATATCATAAATCCTGTGTGTTTGACACTGCATTTGAACCTGCCACCGATCTTATTTCACATGCATTTTGATTAGGGAATGGTTAAGGACGAGTGTGTGTCTGTGTTTGCGCAAATACGTCTATATTATGATTACTTCATTACAGGTGATGTCAAGTGGTGACAACCTGAGGACATCACTCCACAGAACATCATCATTACCTGTACTGTTTAATCCTTCTTAAATTACAAACTTTAATTTTGTGATAACACAGTGTAAGCTACACTGCAGGTTGTTTATAGCCACATACTGAATGGGTCAGCTTGATCCGGGGAATAGGACCACGCCCTTACACAATATCAGCGTAAAATGGCAGCACAATGCTGTTGTGTTTCGTCTGGTGAGTGAAGGGAGCCGACCTTTATTTCTGGTGACGAGTCATTCCATCTCAGTCCTCAAGTGTGACTACACATTAAGTTTCCTTTCAAGGATGAATGTAGATGTCATGGGCCGCAGTAATTACTTGCCATCAGGGAACCTGTTTTAAAAAACTCGGTAGTTATTCTCAATACAATAAAAATATAAACACATATTTGCGTAGAAAATTATTGCACAAAAGTTCAGATGTTATTTGATTGATATTGGACAATAATTTAAACACATCTATAACTTTTCTCCAGACGGGCGTATGTTTTCTTCAATTCTACACAAAAAACCCTGTTATATATTCTGGCATTGTTGACACATTATGGAATATGTTGCCGTCCAATTCACCAGCTGGAGCCTGCGAGAGACGATTTGTTTACAAACGACGTGTTGTAGATGAAACGTGATTTGTTCTTTAAAGAATCTCTAGTACGATTTATATATATATATATTTGTGAACAGTGGCTTTTTTTCATGAATACGATCAATGTCTTTTCTGCTACGGTCGAGTGCACATAATGGAATCGATTTCCTTCTAAACTGTCGAAATATTTAAATGTTACCAACTTTTTTTTTCTGATTACTATGGTAAGCGAATAACCACAAAGTTCACCAGTTAATGGTAAGTGACAACTGCCACATCTACATCCATCCACAAGAAAGATTTAAGATGTACATCTCGTCTGAGGACTGAGATGGAATATTGCGTACCACGCGGCTCTTCTATGGATTGGCAAACTTAATATATCTTCGATATTTTTTTTCATTGGATGTACGAACTCTTAATTCAGTAACTTAATACGAAAATATCTTTGATATGTTTACAAGCAAGAAATTAATGTTCTAATGTAAAAAACATTTTTCTCTTCTGCGAAAAATAACTTTCATGTGATTGCATGTTTTCACATATCACAAGAGAGGCCATGGTACTTTACAAAAATATGTCTTCCTATTCAATGGGTTTGCTGGATCGTTCGACGATTTGATTGTTCTGTATTGATTTTTAGCTGCCTTAATGCCATTTAGCATTTTGTAGCAGTCAACCTATAAGAATAGAGAAAGGCTTAAGGTACAAATATGGATCTTATAAAATATATTTATCAAACAATTCTAAAATAGTAACATTTGTTGTAAATATATATATATATATATATTAGTCAACATTATTAAATATATATGTATATTATCTGCGATTATTACTTAAATTGTATCGAAGTGAAAGTAACAAGTAAGGGATCGTTAACTTGACTTCACATAAAGCTCGCAAAACTGGGTTCATTGGAATTACAATTGAATTGAGAGCGCAGTTGCAATGAATTAATTATTGTCTATTTGAAATGGAGAAGACATAATATCAGTAATACTAATTTCGACGGACGGAAGAAAGATGGTAGTGGGAGAGGTACGTTTCCTACGTAACTGTTCTAATTATATAAAAATTGAAAGAAAAGAAACCATTATTAAAAGTGCTACAAGTGCTGTACGTGACTACGTACCGCTTTAGAACATCTGTTATTTCAATGTTATGTTTATTAAGTATTAATAAATGTATCATTGTTCATTAAGCATTAATACTTAACTTTTGTTTATTTTTATTCTGTGAAAACATGGTTCTTCTCCCACTTTTAGAGACATTTTATTATAAAAGCTGACATTACAACTTATATTTAAGTTTACTCTAAAGAATACTCGATCATAAAAGATAACGGCGAAGTAAAAAGGTCATCATGAGTCCGTAGTGATTTCATTTATAGAAATAGTTAATTAAATATATAGGGACAAAAAAATGGGTGAATTATAGTTATGCTCGTAGGTCAAGCCATTTGCCTTTCGATATTCTGACATAGTTTTGTAATATTCCATAGGGATTACGAACTAAAACGTGGGAATACTATTTAAAAAATTAAATATAAATAACTTTTTTAAAAAAAATACTATTTAAAAAATATGTATATAAAAGAATCTAGTTATTGAGTATTATTTTATTGCAAGGGTGACCAAAGAGCACGATGTTAAGTGATTCCTGCGACTTATGACCTCAAATCTTTTACAAGGCAGACAATAGAACTACGTATTGAGTTGTCGGGATCATCAATGACCTCCTTTCTCACGTCATTTATTCATTTGTGTGGATGTTAGTAGAATCAGAATATCTTCTTTTTCTATTTTTACCTTAAAAAGGGACAGAAATCTTGCTTGATTATATACAAAATTTTATTAAATAGCATACGCATATTTAATAAAAATCTGCAAATTAAAATCATTTTGCCTACAGATTTAAAATTCTGATTAAAAATCAGCTTATAAAAATAATCCTACTATCCTTTGTCAGAATATTTGTTAGATATAGGTATTTGCTTGGATTTACGCATTGGGCTTTGGATTCAACACTGGACTTCCTGTAACTTTTTGTTTTTTTAACTAGTCGAGTTTCTTCCTGTTTCTCCCTATCTGCTGCCTTCCAAACCAATGGTAGTGTCATGTTAGCGATCTTGACGATTCGAAAGTGTTATGTATAAACCTACTTGTTGTTTCTAGACCGTCTTAGGTCAGGAGGTGGGTGGTCTCCCACATGTCCCTTTTGTAATTAGCAAGCTTTACCATATCACCTTCACCAGATCGTCCGGGCGTCTTTGGACGTGGACGCATCGAATCGGAATTTTATATTTAGATATTAATCTACATCGTGGAAAGTCCACTATTTCTTACAGTTTCTGTTAGTTCCGATGTTGCCGGCCAAATCTGTAAAACCTTCAGTGAAAACCGTTTGATTTTTTTGAGAATAATATACGTAATCTGTTCCGATACACTCTCGACCTTGATCTTGTGGACAAGAGATTTAGGGACGATAAACACCTAACACAGACGACGGACAAATAACCAGATTGCAGAATTACCTTGTCTTAATTTTTTGAAAGATTTTTAACAATGCACTCCAATTAATCTGAAAATACCTAGGAGATGGTTCACTACAATAGTCGAATGGTGGATTTGAACCTACCACCTAAGTTTAGGTTAAGTTAGGTAAGTTTGAGTTCCCCCCCGAAGGGTTTTCGCCTTGTCGTGGTGGGTGCGCTTAGTAAGCGTGGCTTGGATACCCATAGTGAAGCAAAAAGGAACCCAAGCGGCCGGACTAAGGCGCTCTTTGGCCGGCCCAAGAGGCCGCTCCGGGTGGGCTCGTACAGAGCTCGCCTCGGAAGCGTGTCGGAGGACTGTGGGGGGGCGGAAGTCAGCAGCCGAGGCGGAGTCGCGGAGGGAGAGGAATGTCGGTGTTTCATTGCCGCTCTCCCTATCCTCCGCGACTCAACGGGGGACACACCGCATGATGCGGCTGTGACGGGGCCGCGGGGGAAGAGTAATGTCGGTGTTTCGTTGCCGCTCTCCCTGTCCTTCGCGGCTGAACATCGGCCGGCGGCGGTGCCACAGACCAGATCTGCCGCAGGGGGCTGAGATTGTTTACTGCTTTCCTGGACCCATGGCCTCCGGGGGATGGCCATGGGTCCAGTTGGAAGGCACGTCCGTATTCCGGTGCGCCTTGCCTGGAAGGATGTAGAGGGGAATGTCCTCCCCCTGGACAAGGGGCTGCCTAGTAAGCCGGCGCAGGCGGGGTCGCGGATGTGTGCGAAAGCGTTCCCGTGACCTCACCTTAGGCATGATGGACGAATACCATTTTAGTCGATGTAAGTCCGGCATAACCCATCCTTGCCCCCACAGTAGTGGGGTAGGCAAAAAAGAAAGGTAACTTTGAATGAAGTTTCGCCGACCGTACTCTATCCCATGAGGCTATTGAGCGCATTGATAAAACAATTACCCTAAATGAGTATTATCAGTTATTATCATTTTTGTTAACACATATTTGAATATTATATTCTCGCTCGTTGTTTACATTTTAAATTATTCATTATATTATATATGTATGTATGTATTTTTAAAATGTAGACTATTTTAAGAGCGTATGATGTCTATGGCCTATTCCAAAGTTTACTTGCATGAACTAAATATTAAAACATCGTAAGTATATTTTGATGATGCATAAACTATTCTACAGCTAAAACAACATCTAATAACATTTTCGTAGAAAGCCATTGTCCCGCTTCTGGGCGCAAACATATTACTCGCATGTCCCACATTTAATATCCTCCAAATATGTTACTCCCGAATAGCGTTTATCCTCGCCCGTCGTTAAGTGAGCTGTAAACATACTGTACTATTATGAATGTCCTTATTTAATTTATATTGATTGATTTACTTATTGATTATCAAAATAATAACCTAATAAAGCCGGTTCTGAAATAGAATGCTGAACAAAATCTTTCTCTGGTACAACCTCGACACGAGGTTTCAAAGTAAACACACTCGAATTGGACCAGAACTCCTGCAACCTGTCATCCTAAAATCATGAAGCACAGCAACACTATTAAAAAAATCTATAGCAACTGTTTATATATGTATATAAATTCCACTGACAGCAGAAGCCTCTTCCCTGTCGAAGATGTTGAACAGTCTACCGCACGCACTTTTGATTGGCAGACTTCATATGTTTTCGAAATATTTGTTTTTCTTACAAAGGTTTCCTCTTAAAGTTTTATTCACTTCCGAGCATCGTTGCCGGCGTGCGGGCGTCGTAGTCAGTTTGCTCGCGTACCATGAATTAAATATCGCGCTTAGATAATGTGCTATCATGACATAGAAAATACGATTTATAGTAAAGCAAGAACTATACGCAAACTTACCTGTAAACAGTATACAAATGTCAAAGACTTGAGGACCTAAAGGAACTCGGCGGGATAAAATAACTACATATTTTATTAAACTCTGTCTGCCTGCAATATATTTTTCAATAATTTGAAAGTGCCTATAATGATGATTAAATTTACATGTTATCATTTAATTAATAACCTTTTACACACAAACTAATCAATTTTCGGGAGCGTCCAGACTTTTTAAAAATAAAAGACTGAACTCAATTACAAACTAATTTAATTAGCGTGTTGCCATAGTGGGACGCCCACAACGAATGTCCAAAACATCACTACAAACTAAACGTTAAAATGTCTTACTGTAACTTAACCTACGTGGGAACATAACAATGCTCTGTTACGAAAGCACTGCAGGTGTGCTTTTATGCTGACATACGCACAATGTGTACGGGCCGTGCTTCCATTCCCTCCTCAAGTGCGAAATTATCGGTAATATTTGGATTCCGATGATTTTGCATACATAGGAATAAGTGAGATTTATTTTTCCAAATTATTTTACTAATACATATTATGACTAAAATGATATAGAGCAATACAGTTCCTAAACTTACACTGTCGGTGTTCACTACACTTTTACTTTTCACTGGTTCGCTTTTTAATGAATAGGACAGATGTTGTAAATCATCCAAATTTAGATTTCGTAAATGTGCGGTCTTGTTCCAGTTAATACAGGTTTCCTCCAATTTTTGTAGAGCAGCAATCGGAGTAACTCTATATCGTACATTTCTTGAATTAATTTGCATTTTGTGTAATTTAATTTTTCCCAAGTAGACACTGCAGTCTTCATTAATATCTAGGATATATGTTCCCTTAATTGATTGTCTTTTTACATCATCGGTACATATTTCTGTAAGTAATATGTCCTTTCTCGTGTAAATTATCCAGGTAGAGGAATCAATATCTAATAAATCTGTACCTTAAGGCTTTCCAGATCGATTATAATCGGTTTACACAAACTAAGATTTGAGGCAAAATTCATTAGTTGCTCGGTGCACGTACTTTCCGGGTACAAAACGATGTCATCTTGCTTACATAGAAATTGGTTGGCTGCAATCTCCTCACATGGGCTAGCTAATGGCAAGTACATGGGACCTTTCACCATAAGGCATAAGGTAGGGATATTTGGGAATGATTGCAGTAGTTTTATTTTTAATATTGTCAAAAATAGGTAAGATATAAATTTTAAAATAGTCATAATTATTACCATCTGTTAGAGGAATTTCCATAATGGTTCCATATGGTTTTCTTTTACAAATGCTTATAAAGACATGGTTCTTTCTAACATTACTAATGTGTTTTCTGACACTGGATATATTAAGCTTTCAGTTTTAGATATATTATGTAACAATGTTAAAAGCTCAGATGGATCAATGATTGCTTGATGTAAAACAAAAACTTTACTAAATGATAGTGCTGTTTCAATTTCGCTTATAGTTATGTACATGGTTCTAAAATTACTCATAAACATTAAACATGCTTAGGACATATTTAGAGAATATAGAGTTGTTTTCTTTAGTAGCTATATTTTTTACAATTCTTTCGCTGCGTTTTATGCACTCATCTAAAAGCTGAATATTCTCCTGTATGGTACTGGTTTTCTTTGTTATAGAATCGAGCATTTCAGAAATTATACAAATTTTTTTGTCTGTATGTATTTGACCTATTTTCAGTTGTGATAATTGGTTATCATAATTAATAGTGTAAGAATATTAATCGTAGAATCAAGAGGGTTGATAAGATCGCGCTTTAATAGTTTTAATGGTATAAGCGGCCTAAACTTTTCCATTGTTGAATTTATTAAATACTCTACTTGTAATTTCGTATTTTGGAACCATTTACTTACATATGACTTCTGAATGTCTACTAAATGGCTAAACTTGTTATTAATGAATATACTAAGTCATCTATTATCTTAGAATTTTAAAGATCAATTATTTTATGCTTATCTTATTTTTTTTTCTAAATGCTCGCCCCTTCTTAACAGGGTTATTTCTGATTTTTGAAGTTGATGGACCTGGATCGTAATCATTAGGTTTAAGATCGTGATCATCAGGAATGACCTGCGAATGGCGTTTGACATTTTTTTTTTTAAATGCACTCTTGCTCTCTTTCTTATCTTTACGAGTACCACGTTCCTATCTGTTTTTCCTTGTACTACCGCTTTACGATATATAGGTTTATCTTTACTTTTTCTGACGATAAAATCTTTTATGAAAATACTGCCTTTACTTAGTAAGCCTAATTAGTTTTCTTTAATTCCCTTATGGCACGTCTTATCTGCGTGGTGCTTTAATGTTATAGGTTTTGTTCTTTTTTATCTTCTATGTATGTAACTCTATATGTACATTCAAAGAATTCTACAGAGCTTTTCTTATAAAATTCTATTATAACTTTCGTAAATAGCATTCTGTGTATTTTGCTCTCGAAATAAATAAAAAGTTTAATTTTGGGTACTATATATTCTTTTAGGAATTGTTTATTTAATTCTTCATTATCTAAGGGTAGAAACACTTCTAAAACTTTTTGATTATTTCTAGAAAGATCTCGCACTTGTAACTTCTTTTGGAATCAGGAAAATACTAAAATCTGATTTCTCTTGGTGTCAATTGCTTCTCTAAGGATAGGGATTCCTAAAGAATCAGGATCTATGTTGGAAGCTATTGTATTAATTTTACTACTACTGGTCAGCGAAGGGATTGGGAAGTTTTCTTCAACTAAATTTTGTGGGTTTGCCACGCTAGGCACTGAGTTTGAAAACTTTACTTTTTCTGATTTAGGAGTAAATTTTTCAAGTTCTTTAAGTGGTTTTATTATCTTTTGTATGTCATTATCATCTGCAGTAACAAGTACTGATTCATCTTCACTAGACTCTATAGATGCTCGTATATAAAAATTTTCGACTTGTGTAAATAATTCTTAGTCTGTTTGGTCTCGTCAAGTTCAAAGGAATGATTTTCAGGAACGAAATTGTTGGTATAATAACTTTCTTCCCAAGCATCGATATCATAATTGTAGTTTACAGGGTAATCAGGGTAAGGATTGTACGAGGGGTTTAACTTTTGAGACGAAAGCCCTGCTTAGGTGGTCGTTGTGGTGCCGTTCTCATAGTGACGTCCGTACTATTTTGTATTTGTTTGTTTTGTGTTTTCTATTGGTTATGGGAATTAAATTGTCGCGGATGCATTGGTGGCATTGGTTGATACCCAGGGGGTCTATAACCGAAATTTGGTCGGTATCCGAATTGTTGAGGAACATAATTATGATTATTCGTATTATATAAATTATGCGATGGGGCTAGTTAGTCGGTTTATTTGGTGGAATTCCGAAATTAAATTTAGGTGTATTATAGTTACTATGAAATATTGGCTTGCCGAATTTAAAGGATGGCTGTGGGGCCATGCCTAATTTATAAGACGGTTGTGATAACACGGCACTACTTGACTATGCTTTATGGTTGTGGTTCACATTCGACATTTTACTGCGCATCTGGTATTGATCGTAGAAGTTTACCTCTTCTACGATCTTCTTCTACTATAGACAAGGCCTGTTCTAAAGTACTTGGGCTTTTCAGTCCTACGATCCGAACCATATTTTCAGGCAAATTATATAGGAATACCTGTAAGGCTGTGTTATTATAAATAATTGTTTTACTCATTCGTAAATTGCGATCACTTATTTCATTAATTTATGACATCAATACTGATTTAACTGTTTGAATTCGCGCACAAAAATCGGTATGACTCTCATTTAATTTAATTTTTAAAGTTTCTAATTCGATAGCGAGTCATTCTTCACTACGCGGATCACCAAAGTGTAACTCGAGCAATTTCTTGAACTCCGCTCACGTATGAATATCTTCGCGCTCGCTGATAAGAGCAGCTGCATCGCCCGTTAAGCGGCTAGTAACTACATGCATTAAATATTCGTTTTGTTTGTTTGATGCACTAAATTTATCAATGATATATTCGCATTTACGTAAAAATAAATTTAGGTGGCGTTTATTACCATCAAATGTATTGATAATTTTGTATATTTCATTCGGGATAAGTTAAATTTCTGACATTTTGTTGCTCTTTGTAACTCTACACAATACTACACAAATAATAAGAAAAAAATAATATTAACAGTATTAAATTATTTATAATTATAAATATATAATATATTTATTAAGTGAATTTGAACTTAATTTAAATTTAACGTGTCTTAATTAAAATATTTATTACATTAAAATATAATTTAAGAAAGCCATTAACTAGTCAAAATGGAAAACGTCTAATTCCAAGTTAACAAAAGGGATATGAAGGAGGTGAAAAGTCGTACTCCAGTCTGCCATGCCCATCAGCTCCAAGGCTTCAACTCTTGATTTATTTGTTTGGTTCATCAGATCACGATGCTATAAATCGCGCGTGTACTCGTGAGAATCGGAAGAATTTTATTCGCGAATTCGACTTGATAACGCGGAACAGCTTCTACGTGATCCTACCGGCTGCGCCAATCATGTTTCGGGGCGTCCTTTGGACTTTTTAAAAATAAAAGACTAAACTTAATTACAAACTAATTTCAGTTGCCATTGTGGGATGCCAACAACGAATGTCCAAAACATCACTACAAACTAAACGTCTTACTGTAACTTACATAACAATGCTCTGTTACGAAAGCACTGCAGGTGTGCTTTTATGCCGACATACGCACAATGTGTACGGGCCTTGCTTCCATAACTAACTTTGCTTTACATTTTTTCAATTTAGCAACTGAGAAGTTTAAAAGCAAACCTTAAAGGCAATCCAATCTACAATCTATAATCCAAATTCTACGCAATCCAATTACAAATAGAACTAATTATATTTGTTTCCCACATTGTCATTTAAAAAGTTGATTCATATTTCTTTGAACATAAATTACATTTTCAAGTATATACTAGTAAACAACAGTCAATATTTTTGTCTCTGTGAACAAATTTCTATAGTTAACAGCTGTCTTTTGGCGAACGAAGACAGTGTTTATGTCTGCTACTGTTACCCAAAGCAGAATGATATAAGAATACTTCACTTCATCCCGCAGCTATGTGGCAGCTAGCAGTAACTAGTCTTGTGAAATAAGTAATCGACAGATTTCCCTTCGTCAACGCTATAAGTAACATTTTTGTGGATTGAATTTAATGGAGGAACTACGTACTAATCATCATCATCAAAACCTGTCCATAGTCCACTGCTGAACACAGGTCACCAAGCACGATTCTGAGCCTGATGTTATGCATCCATACCGTTTCAGAAAACTTGCGTGAGTCGGCTTTTCATCGAGCGGGAGCAGCCCTACACACGTCAGTGCGAGTTGACCGCTCGAGAACCTCTTCCCTATTGGTTATCGGTTCTACAAGCTATGGCCAGCCCATTGCCACTTCTGCTTGCTAACCTTTTCAGCTAGGGTCACCACATATCAATAAAGATCGAAGTCAAAATTTGACTTATCTAAAGAAACACTGGAATAATATGTAAACACTACCATCTTCAATAATGAGCTTTACTATCAGTAAATCTAAGCAAAAACCAAATAGCATGCAAGTCTCTGCATACTTTGATTAGACAATATTCGATGTCTGGAATCAAAACTCTGAGCTCAGGTGTCTCACGTCTGCTGCGTCTGAAACCAATTTCAGGATAATGTGTTTTTGGTGAGCACTAGAGATTTATCTGTCTGAACACTACATAATATTATGTTGATAGTGTCAAAAACTTTTCAGAAATCTACCTGAGTTTTTTAATTTAACACTTTCGTTCCTATTTTAATAAATATACTATTTTAGACTATTTTAATAAATGTATACCTAGAGAGATCTTCTCAGCCTCCAGAGGTGACAATGTATCTGGTTTGTGATTCAAATTTGTGTAGACAAGTGACTGCAGGAATCTCTTATCATAAGGTTAACTGTGTGCTCGCTGGTCATTCTCAATACAAAGAAAAGCCTATGATACTTCTAATGTATGTTGTTTTCTGTGCTTTGGTAATGTCATTGCAAACCTGAGGAGAGAGGGAACTGTAGTCTTCTGAATGGGATTCGAAGGTCTCCGGGGATCATAGTAATTCGATGTATGTTAATATTTTCGCTCTTTCTTGCTTGTGTCGGAATAGGGACACCAATAACGTATTACTAAGCCTCATCCCGGTGCATATAAATTTCGCATAAGCATAACTGGAACGTCTTATTTTAATCGGAACTTATGTGGATTCTCCATGACTATGTATTTTTATTGCTGGATCCGAGATCTCACCATTTTTTATTTGATTGCAAATTTAGCGGTCCTCAAAACTCCCTGCCTATTTAATTTGCCTTTAAGGAGTCTAAGTGAGCGATTAAGCGCCTCTCAAAGCAATTTGAGTCTCTGCCTATTCGTCTTGTCTTTGTCGGGATCCGGAGGAGTTGCAGGTGACAAGGCATTCGCAGTCCTCAGGTTTACGTATACGAATCTTAAATGTTTGTTGAGGATGAATATAGAAGCCATGCGCCGCGGTTATTATTGCCATCAGGTGAACTGTGTGCAAACGACCACCCACAACGTCACGTATAAAAATCTCATCTTTTATAGCAAAGCTCCTCATCACTATGAAGCAGTTGTAGCTTCTGCACTTGGACCTCCTATAAGTTGAGAGTAATCCGAGATTATTAGAGCCCCGCTGTAGCCGCTAGTGACGTGTATGGGTTGGCTCCACCGGGAAAGGACATGACCTAGAATACCCGTGTGAAATAGAATGATAACGCTGATGTGTTCCGTATGGTGGGTGTCGGGATCCGGAGGGGAGTTGCAGGTGACAAGGCATTCGCAGTCCTCAGGTTTACGTATACGAATCTTAAATGTTTGTTGAGGATGAATATAGAAGCCATGCGCCGCGGTTATTATTGCCATCAGGTGAACTGTGTGCAAACGACCACCCACAACGTCACGTATAAAAATCTCATCTTTTATAGCAAAGCTCCTCATCACTATGAAGCAGTTGTAGCTTCTGCACTTGGACCTCCTATAAGTTGAGAGTAATCCGAGATTATTAGAGCCCCGCTGTAGCCGCTAGTGACGTGTATGGGTTGGCTCCACCGGGAAAGGACATGACCTAGAATACCCGTGTGAAATAGAATGATAACGCTGATGTGTTCCGTATGGTGGGTGTCGGGATCCGGAGGGGAGTTGCAGGTGACAAGGCGTTCGCAGTCCTCAGGTTTACGTATACGAATCTTAAATGTTTGTTGAGGATGAATATAGAAGCCATGCGCCGCGGTTATTATTGCCATCAGGTGAACTGTGTGCAAACGACCACCCACAACGTCACGTATAAAAAATCTCATCTTTTTATAGCAAAGCTCCTCATCACTATGAAGCAGTTGTAGCTTCTGCACTTGGACCTCCTATAAGTTGAGAGTAATCCGAGATTATTAGAGCCCCGCTGTAGCCACTAGCGACGTGTATGGGTTGGCTCCACCGGGAAAGGACATGACCTAGAATACCCGTGTGAAATAGAATGATAACGCTGATGTGTATCGGTGGTTAAAGGTATTTAATTGGGTCACCGGTTAATTAGGAATATAATGTTTGACGTGGCTAAAACAAAACTATCTAAAACAAAACCTATAATTATGTTTAAGTAATAATCGACTATTGTGACCACTTCTTATAACAAGTATACAAATCCGCCACCACCTCTATGGGGAGTGTTCCCTACGAATTCATTAATTCGCACATGTATTCAATTCAATTTATATTTATGCATTACCTTACAAATATATTCCGTTCACAAGCACTAAGCAGACGGTAAATATCGCAGCTGCGGTCATAAACAACGGCACGTTGGTATTGTGTATGCGGTTGCAATGAAAGAAGAGAGCTTCGCACGCGATGCCACCAATGTCATATAACTGATAATACATATTATGCGGCAGCCTAGTGGTTAGAAAACCCGACTTTTGCTGGGTTCGATACTTAGTCGAGGAACAATATTTCTGTACCCAATCTAATTGCACATTGCAAAAGGGAAATAAACGACGAGTGAGTGTCTCTGTGTTTACGTGAATGCTTACTATAGATCATACCGCCGAGGTCGAAATCGGCAGGGAGATTATCATCATCAAATATTGTGCAAAAATACTAAGCATTTATGAAAATTCACCGCAATAAATTTATTATATTTAATGCGTAATTTTTTTTGGGCGTTTCTAAGGGCTGGATGTCAGATCTTGCATTTGGCCATAAGTAAAACATTTGATTTGTCGTTTTCAAAGTCAATTTATGGTTCAAGCCGATTGTCAATTTATAATCCATGCCGATTGTCCTATAATTTATAATCGATGGTGATTGTCAATTTATAATCCATACCGGTTAGAAAATGTGTCAATAATTGTGCGTCTCAATTACTTGGCCATGTTCTGCGCAGTTGAAATAATTTGGTAATAACCTGAAGATGTCGTGCAGTGGTAGAGTCACGCTGCTGGTCCCGCACTGCACCTGCGCCATTATCTTGCCACTTCGATCCCGTGCCGCTCCTACGTCGCTCTCGTGCCGCTACCATGCCGTTCCCGTTGACTTCGCTCACGTAGTACACTGCTTTACAAACCTAAACCATTTGTAATTCGACATTTAATTTCTTGCGGTTTCAGCAGACAAACAATATCAGTCTGCAGTAAAATGGTCTACGCCGCAAATCTGTTTAACCGCCTCTTGTTCTCCCGAGCGTATTATGGGGACAATCGTTGCGAGCGTATTCGTTTTAGATTTCTTATTTTATCTTGTGGGTCTACATTATCATGGATTTAAAAACAATGTTATTAATAGTGTAAGGATAACTTACATTCCTGTTTAGCACTCAAACTAAGCTTCAATGCTTGTGCTGTGAGATGGTTCACGAGAATAGTCAAATAGCGTAAACTTAGAGTCACCCAGCGAGCTATGGAGCGGTCTGTGCTCTGTGTGATAGAATACGCTGCGTAGATATCTGTATTAGAACGATGGAGACCGACATAGCTCAAACATTAGTAAGCTGACGTGACAATGGACTGGCCACATAGCTCGTACAAACAATGGAGAAGAAAAGTTCTTGAGGAGCAACCTCGGACTGGCAGTCGCAGTGTAGTAAGACCCGCCACCAGATGGAGCAAAGACCTACACTCGTTTGCTGGAAGTTGATGGATGCAGGTGGCTCAAGACCATGCTTTGTGGCAATATATGGGGCGACCTGTCTCTAAAGTGGACTATGGACAGGCTGTGATGATGATGATGATTTCAAGATATTTGAAGTTGGACAGTCCAAATTGTGGCCACGAAGTGGATTAGTATGCTTTCCTCTCTTTATAGAGGAGGTCTATTCCTGTGCAATCTATATAATAGAAAGGCTACTACTTACCATTTTAGAATTTTAAATACTGATAACAATCTTCGGATTTTAACTTATTAGTATTCATCAAAGTCTGAAGCTTACTTTGAGTCATTTGGTGAAGTTTAATTTTACGCCCCGCAGGGTTTTAAAGATCGTTAATTATCCAACGCAAACGTCTGGATCTAGGTCATATTTAATTAGCTCATTAAATCTTAACACATATCTCTCGTAATTAGAATATTTAAAGATAAAGTTTTTGGAGGTTCTTAGCTTTTTGACTTTTTCTTTCTGTTTTGTGTATTCTTCTTAGAAATAATAAAAAACATCCTCCTAAACATTAAAGTACTTTCTTAAAGATTAGAAGAATAATTCTTAAGAATTAGAAGAGAAACCTTTTTTTTAATTTAACATCCAGGGTGACAAAATTGATTAATTTTACAATATGTAATTTCCTAGTTTCCTAAAGCTAGTCTTTATAAATTTATTTCCAGATTGGTAATCCATATTGTTTCAATTGGTCATATAATTTGAAATATAGAGAAAGCTATTCAAGACAAGGGCCTTGGGGCTATGGCCAAAGGGTGTTGAGGTTCTAAAGAATATTGTCGTTAGGTGACATGAAATTTCAAACACTTTTATTAAAGGTCGGTTTTATTTTATTATTATATTAAGGGTGACAAAAGAGCATACAGTTCATCCGACGGTAAGTGATGATCTGATAGAAGTATCTCATGATATCTTTAAAAAGATTTAAGATTGACATGCATTGTCAATCCAGAGGAATGAAATGGAATGTCTCGTCACCTGTAAATGGGTCACCTGTTACCTTCACTTACCAGATGAAAAATATCATACTTCTAATTTACACTTATATTTTGTGAAGGAATTAAAAATGAAAATGCTGTTCATCGAACACCACTGATATATATTTATATAGATAAAATAATTTCATTTTGATATAATATGTAGCTTTAAGTTGAAATTAGTTTCACAAATATATATCTAATTAACTATTGTAACAAAATGAACGCCGACATGAAATAAAGAAAATGTATTGAAACTTTCATAATGGATTCAACGCATGTTCTGTAGACACGTTGAGCTTTTGTGGCGACGACTTACGCGATCCACGTGCAGGTTGCACAACTAGCGCTAGTTCTGTAATGAAAGCAAAATGTAACTTTAATCACGGGACAATGTACACTTCATATGATTCTTGGATCGTATTATTAATTACCAGTTATTTCCATAAACCAGCGGGTAAAGTAAAGTATTAAGTTTATGGGATACAAATAATTAATTATCAGGACATTTTATTTGAGTACGGATGTGCATGTCATAGGCCGCAGTCGTCACTTACAGGTGAACTGTGTGCAAACGACCACACACAACGTCACGTATAAAAATGTCATCTTTTTATAGGAAAGCTCCTCATCACTATGAAGCAGTTGTTGCTTCTGCACTTGGACCTCCTATAAGTTGAGAGTAATCCGAGATTATTAGAGCCCCGCTGTAGCCGCTAGTGACGTGTATGGGTTGGCTCCACCGGGAAAGGACATGACCTAGAATACCCGTGTGAAATAGAATGATAACGCTGATGTGTATCGGTGGTTAAAGGTATTTAATTGGGTCACCGGTTAATTAGGAATATAATGTTTGACGTGGCTAAAACAAAACTATCTAAAACAAAACCTATAATTATGTTTAAGAAATAATCGACTATTGTGACCACTTCTTATAACAAGTATACAAATCCGCCACCACCTCTATGGGGAGTGTTCCCTACGAATTCATTAATTCGCACATGTAATCAATTCAATTTATATTTATGCATTACCTTACAAATATATTCCGTTCACAAGCACTAAGCAGACGGTAAATATCGCAGCTGCGGTCATAAACAATGGCACGTTGGTATTGTGTATGCGGTTGCAATGAAAGAAGAGAGCTTCGCACGCGATGCCACCAATGTCATATAACTGATAATACATATTATGCGGCAGCCTAGTGGTTAGAAAACCCGACTTTTGCTGGGTTCGATACTTAGTCGAGGAACAATATTTCTGTACCCAATCTAATTGCACATTGCAAAAGGGAAATAAACGACGAGTGAGTGTCTCTGTGTTTACGTGAATGCTTACTATAGATCATGCCGCCGAGGTCGAAATCGGCGGGGAGATTATCATCATCAAATATTGTGCAAAAATACTAAGCATTTACGAAAATTCACCGCAATCAATTTATTATATTTAATGCGTAATTTTTTTTGGGCGTTTCTAAGGGCTGGATGTCAGATCTTGCATTTGGCCATAAGTAAAACATTTGATTTGTCGTTTTCAAAGTCAATTTATGGTTCAAGCCGATTGTCAATTTTTAATCCATGCCGATTGTCCTATAATTTATAATCGATGGTGATTGTCAATTTATAATCCATACCGGTTAGAAAATGTGTCAATAATTGTGCGTCTCAATTACTTGAATTCTTATGGCCATGTTCTGCGCAGTTGAAATAATTTGGTAATAACCTGAAGATGTCGTGCAGTGGTAGAGTCACGCTGCTGGTCCCGCACTGCACCTGCGCCATTATCTTGCCACTTCGATCCCGTGCCGCTCCTACGTCGCTCTCGTGCCGCTACCATGCCGTTCCCGTTGACTTCGCTCACGTAGTACACTGCTTTACAAACCTAAACCGTTTGTAATTCGACATTTAATTTCTTGCGGTTTCAGCAGACAAACAATATCAGTCTGCAGTAAAATGGTCTACGCCGCAAATCTGTTTAACCGCCTCTTGTTCTCCCGAGCGTATTATGGGGACGATCGTTGCGAGCGTATTCGTTTTAGATTTCTTATTTTATCTTGTTGGTCTACATTATCTGGATTTAAAAAAAATGTTATTAATAGTGTAAGCATAACTTACATTCCTGTTTAACACTCAAACTAAGCTTCAATGCTTGTGCTGTGAGATGGTTCACGAGAATAGTCAAATAGCGTAAACTTAGAGTCACCCAGCGAGCTATGGAGCGGTCTGTGCTGTGTGATAGAATACGCTGCGTAGATATCTGTATTAGAACGATGGAGACCGACATAGCTCAAACATTAGTAAGCTGACGTGACAATGGACTGGCCACATAGCTCGTACAAACAATGGAGAAGAAAAGTTGTTGAGGAGCAACCTCGGACTGGCAGTCGCAGTGTAGTAAGACCCGCCACCAGATGGAGCATAGACCTACACTCGTTTGCTGGAAGTTGATGGATGCAGGTGGCTCAAGACCATGCTTTGTGGCAATATATGGGGCGACCTGTCTCTAAAGTGGACTATGGACAGGCTGTGATGATGATGATGATTTCAAGATATTTGAAGTTGGACAGTCCAAATTGTGGCCACGAAGTGGATTAGTATGCTTTCCTCTCTTTATAGAGGAGGTCTATTCCTGTGCAATCTATATAATAGATAGGCTACTACTTACCATTTTAGAATTTTAAATACTGATAACAATCTTCGGATTTTAACTTATTAGTATTCATCAAAGACTGAAGCTTACTTTGAGTCATTTGCTGAAGTTTAATTTTACGCCCCGCAGGGTTTTAAAGATCGTTAATTATCCAACGCAAACGTCTGGATCTAGGTCATATTTAATTAGCTCATTAAATCTTAACACATATCTCTCGTAATTAGAATATTTAAAGATAAAGTTTTTGGAGGTTCTTAGCTTTTTGACTTTTTCTTTCTGTTTTGTGTATTCTCCTTAGAAATAATAAAAAACATCCTCCTAAACTTTAAAGTACTTTCTTAAAGATTAGAAGAATAATTCTTAAGAATTAGAAGAGAAACCTTTTTTTTAATTTAATATCCAGGGTGACAAAATTGATTAATTTTACAATATGTAATTTCCTAGTTTCCTAAAGCTAGTCTTTATAAATTTATTTCCAGATTGGTAATCCGTATTGTTTCGATTGGTCATATAATTTGAAATATAGAGAAAGCTATTCAAGACAAGGGCCTTGGGGCTATGGCCAAAGGGTGTTGAGGTTCTAAAGAATATTGTCGCTAGGTGACATGAAATTTCAAACACTTTTATTAAAGGTCGGTTTTATTTTATTATTATATTAAGGGTGACAAACGAGCATACAGTTCATCCGACGGTAAGTGATGATCTGATAGAAGTATCTCATGATATCTTTAAAAAGATTTAAGATTGACATGCATTGTCAATCCAGAGGAATGAGATGGAATGTCTCGTCACCTGTAAATGGGTCACCTGTTACCTTCACTTACCAGATGAAAAAATCATACTTCTAATTTACACTTGTATTTTGTGAAGGAATGGAAAATGAAAATGCTGTTCATCGAACACCACTGATATATATTTATATAGATAAAATAATTTCATTTTGATATAATAAGTAGCTTTAAGTTGAAATTAGTTTCACAAATATATATCTAATTAACTATTGTAACAAAATGAACGCCGACATGAAATAAAGAAAATGTATTGAAACTTTCATAATGGATTCAACGCATGTTCTGTAGACACGTTGAGCTTTTGTGGCGACGACTTACGCGATCCACGTGCAGGTTGCACAACTAGCGCTAGTTCTGTAATCAAAGCAAAATGTAACTTTAATCATGGGACAATGTACACTTAACATGATTCTTGGATCGTATTATTAATTACCAGTTATTTCCATAAACCAGCGGGTAAAGTAAAGTATTAAGTTTATGGGATACAAATAATTAATTATCAGGGCATTTTATTTGAGTACGGATGTGCATGTCATAGGCCGCAGTCGTCAGTTACAGGTGAACTGTGTGCTCGTTTGTCACCCTTAAAATTATAAAAAGAACACCATTTCTACTGTATAAATTCTTCTTGTGAAGCTATTAGGAGTTAATCTAAAAACGTATTATAGAGCGTAATCTTCTTTACTCTGTGACGTCATGACTAGACTACGTTTCTAAGACTTTTGCAAGCAATTTCCTGTCAAGCTCGTCTTTGTAGTTGATTACTCTCTATACTTACGTCCACCGTAATGAGAGTATGTGAGAATATTTCTAAGCTCGTTTTTCGTTAAATCATTTCTCCATTCGATTTAGCAAGAACAAAAGTATTTGGTTTTTGAAATATTTATTTCAGTCAAACTATAATGGTTAGGAAGTTATTTCATTGATATCGGTCGAGGAATCTGCCAGGAATCTGGAGCCCACTCTGGTCTTTTGGGATGTTGAGGATGTTGAGGACTGTCGTAAATTGCAGGATGATCTTGACAGATTTTCAAGCTATTGCTCAAAAAACTTACTCAATTTTAATGTCAAAAAATGTCAAATAATTACATTCAGTCGTCAAGTATATCAATTGCAATTTAAGTACGTATTAAATAATTGTGTTGTAAGTCATGTTATGAAAGTAAGGGATCTAGGTTTTTTGTTGGACTTTAAGCTAATATTTTCAGAACACTAAAATTACATCTGTCATAAGACTCTTAGAATGCTTGGTTTTATCAAGAGACTTTCAAAAGTATTCCGGAGTTCAAGTCCCCTATTACCTTTATATTTCGTTTATGTCCGAAGTACACTTGAGTACGCTTCACTCGTTTGGTCCCCATCCTACATTACCCACACTCGTAACATTGAAAACGTCCAAGTAAAATTTCTAAAGTTCTTAAATCATTTTACCCAAAAGAGCCCAGAGCTCAGTCTTATATAGGTGTATGCAAATCTAAAATGATATGTTTAGAAAAATTGGCATATTCCATCTTAAGCGAAATCAGTTTCTAAACAATGTTTCAGAAGCACTCCTGAAGAATTCGCCTTAATAAGGTACATGCGCTAAAACACAGACACGCATACGCACACACGCACGCACCCACGCACGCACATACACACACACTACACCACAGATTAAAATGTATATTACTCCTGTTGCATAAAAAAAATGTACATAGTTGTAACTTCTTTGATGGCTAAATATCATTGTTAATTGTACTTATGTTTAGTGTTTCTTGTATGCTGTGAAGTTTCCTAATAAAGTAAATAAATAAATAAATATTGCCGTAAACATTTACGCAAACACAGCGGAACTCATACACTCATACACGGATACAGGGTCAGGAACCAGGGACATGCACCCAGACCCGAAAGGCACCCCCACACCAAAAGGTACAATACCATGCGGCATTTTATTAGTCATAAAGCTCCATTCTATTATGAAGGTTACATTGAAACAGTTTCTGTTACGTTTTTGATTATTAAAAGACGTGAGCATTCAATATCGGATTCTGCGAATATTAAAACACGCTATACCATATTTCCAAGTATACAATTCACAATAAGCAATAAATGTCTACAAATTCAAAAGATTTTACATATATAAGTATTATTATAATTTTAATAAAATCTTAATTTTCTAATATTCGTAGATACATTTAGTTGTAACATAAATCGACTCGAGTAGGGAAATACCAATGACACCTTCACCAGAGTGAAATAGCAGTATGACACTACTGTGGTTAGTTTGGTGAGTGTTAGCATCCGAATCCAATTATGGGTGACGAGGCATCTCATCCTTAACATCTCAGTCTTCAAGGGTAATATGCCTTATCGAGGTAGCGCCATTCATCTTGGAGCTAGAAACAAGCTGCAGCATAGTTTTACCACTGTATCCCACCGAGGATCGTTGGCCGCCCACAGTGGATTGGAAGGGGCCCTGGAATCTTTTACGAAATTCACTCGGGACCCTACTACAATAAGCTTATTCACGTCCCTAGGGAGGCGTATCCTCTCCCAGTACCCGTGCTGAGCTACGGCAACACGGCACCACTCCGTGTTGCCGTCCTGTCCAGGTTCACTTTAGTGAATGATCAGGGCCCTCACCCAGATAATTTTTATCCTGAAGTACCTTTTACTCGTCTTATATGACAGGCAGGAGATAACGACTCGATTATTGTCTTGAATTATCTCCTGGCACAAGCATTTTAAGTTAAGTTGGAGCAGCTAACTGAATTGTTAGTGATGTAAATGCAATTAATTAATCCTATTCTACAAGCGGCTACTACAGGGCTGCTACGGAACGAACCAATGCAATAAAGTGACCTTAAAACTGGACTAACCTAAAAACTACATAATTATTATTAGATATGCGTTTATAGGGTTTTTGCAACGACACATGTGCTCTGCAAAACTTAAATCAATTTCATAACAATTTTTTATCCTTATAATAGCGTTACTCAAATGTGGAGAGAAATAACAATCTTCAGTGGTAACATTAATAAAAAGTCTCCTTAACGCGCTTTTATTAACTTGACATGTATTTATGTATATATGTAAGGAAAGAAAGTTTCACCCACATCCGGATGTCTGAATAATCTGAAATTTCGCAGACGTGTTGATATGCAGAACCGATAATAATACAATAGATATACTGCCGGCCAAAAGTTTAGACCACCTTAAATAAAGTAGGAAAATAAAGTAAAACTCCAATAAAATATTAAATGTTTAATTAACCTGTTTCATCATCTAATAGAACATTGATTGACAAACAATATACTTTAAAAGCTTAAAGAAATATGACCAGTCCATGCAAAAAAAGGCTAGCTTAACTGATTTTTCATCAAAAATCAACCTTTACATTTTATGACTTTTTTCACAAGCATACGGCATACGGACAATCAATTTGTTAATGGTTTCTTGTAATATATTGTTCCAAATTTCGCATTAAGCATTTCTCGCGAGGATAGGCCACGATTACGTACGTTCCTATCAAGCTCTTCCCACAAAAGTTCAATGGGATTGAGATCCGGGCTCTGAGGAGGCCAAACCATGTTTTTTAACCCATTGTGCCGCTTTCTCTTCTAAATATCCGCTACATAATTTTTAGCTAAGCTTTGGATCATTATCTTGTTTGAAAATTAATCCATCTCCAATTAATCGCAACCTGAAAGGAACGGCATTTTGTTCTAAAATGTTTTTGTACTGTTCCTTTTTCAAAATTCCTTCAATTTTAATCAAACTGCTTTGTTTTCCTGGCTTGTGAAGCAACCCCAGACCATAATTGAGCCACCACCGTGCTTGATTGTTGAGACTACATAATCTGACATTATCTTTTCTTGGGCACTGCGTCGAACGTAAATTCTACGATTTGAACCGAATAGTTCAAACTTGGGTTCATCGGTCCAAAGCACTTTTTTAAAATATTCTTCTGTACAATCCCGATGGGGAAAAGCCCACTGCATCCGTTTTTTCTTGTTTTGCTGCCTTAGCAGAGGTTTTCGAACGGCAACGTGACCATACAACTTCGCATCTCTCAGTCGCCGTTTTACTGTTGTCAATGATAAAGGTTTAATTCGGGTTTTGTTTACTTCAACGCGGATTTGTGGTGCTGTTAAGCGTCTATATCGCTTGATGGTAACAACAATGAAATTATCTTTACTTAACGTGGTAGCTCTCGGCCTTCCCGAGCGTGGACTTGGATCTTGAAAACTGCCTGTCTCCCTGTATCGAGTTATTGTGCCGTGAACACAAGTCTTCGATAACTTCAATTGTGAAGAAATCTCACTTTCAGATTTACCTTTATTATGTAAAACAACGATGGCAGAACGCACTTCACTGCTAATTTCTCGAGCTTTTCCCATTTCATGATTTCTTCACTGTAGAAACCACAAGTTTAGACTAATTGAGATTGTTTGTGAATAAGCCCAAGTTAACTTGGTTAATAATAAGTCAGAAACACGTGTTTTCAGGAGCTAAATAATCCTAATTATTGACCAATACATAACAAAAGCAAAGTAATTAGTAATGAGGACATTATAAAAATATTATTACGACTCTTCCACCTGGTTGTAGCGCAGCGTTTGTCGGTGTTTCAAAACAATAGATGTTTATTGTCCAATAACTTGAAAGTAAACAAAAGAATGACTTCTTTAAATATTCGATACTAACAATAGATCTGCATAAGATGTGCATTTCTTTTATTTATCCTGTGGGATTTTATTATAATTGATGGATACTTTTGTTGTTTATGTGCGGTGTTAAAGTTTTAGCTATATGTGTACAAACGTATGCTGTTTAAGTTTTTTAAAAGTCTCAAAATTTGTTGTTGGTATCTTTTAGGCGATTTATAAGATGTGATGGGACTTTCATTTCAATGTGTTCATTTTACAAACCATATTAGATTCAATGGTACTTCATAACACATTAAGCAGAACGTCTTTAGGTTCACAATTTAAATCCTTTCAACGAGGCTGGTTATCTAAGTAGTTGTCAAATTATTACGAATGGCACTAAGGTATAAATTTAGCCACGAATTTTGTAGTAGCAAGGGATGAAACTTATTTCCCAAGGGGTAGTGGCACAGACGGTTCATCAATGTTTCAATGTTTAATAATAGTGTTTATAAACGAGCACGAGATTTAAGATTGGTAGGAATGTTTACTTTATACTTGAGGTGGAAAATAAATGAAAGAAACGACCACATGAATTAACACATTTCTCATGTATATCAACGCGGGATTAACTGGTATTTACTATAAATAACAACTGTAAGTGTTTGTACAAACAATGTACATTACAGTATTAAAAACGGTGAAGCGTATATGTTGTTGCAGTGCGAATGGGTCGACTCGAGAGGTGAAGGGATGCGCACACACAGAATGATCATCATCAGCACAGCCTGCGTATATTGCACTGCTGACCACAGGCACTCCTCATAGATCACCACAAAGCCCGATCCTGAGCCACCTGCATCCATCGACTTCCGGAAAACTTGCATAGGTCGCCGCTACATCTAGTGAGGGTCGTCCTTCACTGTGTCTGCTATTCCGAGGTTCCCACACAAGAACCTTTCTTCCCCATCGGTTATAGGTTCTACGAGCTATATCAGCGTGAAATAACATCATAACGCTGCTGTAATTCGTATGATGAGCGTAGGTATAGGAGACCCAGTTAATGGTAGGGAAGTTTACCAACTCCTGCGTGGTGACCACGCATGTGTATCTTGAATCTAGTTTAGGATGGATGCATGGCCGCAGTCATCAGTCATCATTAGGTGAAATATATGCTCCTTAACCACCCCTAATATAAAAAATTAAGACGTATACATAATAGAGTTCACTAAAATTGTTTAGTGTGAGTTAAGTAAGTCGTTGCAGGATTACTTTTAAAAGAGCTTTATTTAAAATTTATCCTATCAATACAACTGGTAGCGTATAACTTACTTATCCTTATATCTCAGCCTGGTAATAAGGTAACAAATTATACTAGCTATAGTGTATACACATCTAGAGTGGGCATTACTTGCCCACACTGGTTGCTTTCAATCAGCACTTGAATATCTAGTTGACGTAATTCGTGTCATGTTTTTCCTTTTTTCATTTATACTTTTATATGTTACTACAGTTAAATATATTGTGTCACTAATGATTGTTATGAGCTTAAATATAAGTCGCCAATCCCCGCCACTGAAATATCGTAGGGATATTGTGCGCATGCTGTGTGATTTACAAGATAATATCCTTATCTACACGACATTACTTTTATCTAAAGCATTAAAACGACTTTAGAATTGCTTCATTTATTTATATCTTGTGATATGTTTCAACAAGTCTAAATAAAGGGTAAAAGTTATTTTCATATCAATAATTATAATTATTCTTAAGTATAACTATATTAATATAATTGAGATTAATTTCTAATACGAAATAGCTCACGTTACTTTGAATAAGAGATCAATTTACTCACTAATGTAATATGTTCTATATAGCTTTTGAATTTTAACCTATTCTAAGATAAAATAAAGTTTTATAAAAAATAAATAAAAATAATAACTGACAGTTAAGTCGTCTGCAACGTAACCGATCAACTTGTTACCCGAAATGTTATTCATGTTTAATTGTTTTCTGCTACAAATGTGTTGAGCTCATTCCATGAACACAATTTGATAACAGTTTCACTATACGTACAATGTACAGGCGGCATAGCGAATAATCCGGTATTAATGACGAGACGCCACTCGCTCGGGAGGTGGTCCAAGAGGTGCGATGAGAACACATCAGACTCCGCATCAGATATTCATATCCAATTGTATTTCATAAATGAATACGAAATATGACGTGGTACTAATACAGTTCATCTGATGGCAACTGATGCCGCTGATCCATATTCATCCTCAAAAACTTCAAGATGTACATGCTTTATCATCATTGGTACCCGGATCTATTCACACACCACACGTTTACGAAACAACAGCATTGTGCTTCTATATCACGAGGCTATTCTGTGGGGGAGTGGTCCTTTCAAGCTGTCCATGCTGAGATAAAAAACTAGCTGCAATGTGGCTCTACCAAAGGCATATACACATTTTTGCTCTTTATACGCTGAGAGTATAGAAATGTGCATTTTGCTGTATTTACGCTGGGGCGATAAAGATGTGCATTTTTGCTGTATTTACGCTGGGGCGATAAAGATGTGTACTTTCGATGTATTTACATTGAGACCATACATATGTATGTGCACTTTTTCTGATGACTTAAAGAAAGAATTTATCACTTTTGGTGTATTTACACTAGACTTTGATTTGATTTTTTATTATTTCTCTTTCACAAAGATACTTAAAATTAATGAAGCAATATAAAATATTCCTTCCTGAGAGACTGGTATCTGCACTAGGTTTCCCTGTCTGAGAGATTACTAGGCCCTCCACTTGATACACGGATATTGTGGTGCCTTTAATTTTTCCAGAAAAATAAAGAAATAACGGAAAAATATTAAGAAATAATAAAAAAATAAAAAATAAAACAGGAAAAACAAAAATGTCTGTGAGTGAACGTCTGATAGTGTGAAGACTCAATTTAAATATTGTGTGTGTGGGTGAGTGTACGTGCATGATGTATGATTATAAGTGTTTGTTGTTGTGAAATTTTTGTATCTTTTTTTTTTTTTCGGGCTGAAGGCCACTGTTAGCCCGAGGGCTTTTACAGTTTCACCGGGTTGAGAGGTGACCGAGCGCTAATGGCACTCAGTCGAGGGAGTCGAGGGTGCCCGAGAGGGCCGAACCTCGGCTCGGTCAGTTGCTTCTGACAGAGGATTCTTTAAATTCGCTATGATTATTAGCTATCTGTACCACCACTTCGGAATGCGTGGGCGCTGGAGAAGAAGTGGCGCAAGAAACTCCAGCGACGCTTCTATCTGTATGGACTGGAGAGAACCGACCAGTGACATGGCGGTATCGCGAATATCCTTGTTTGTGACGCCCTCGCCGTCGGCGGGGGCGATGTGAGGATGCAATGTACGTGTGTTGTGTTTTATGAAGGGCTTGGGCCCTGATAGTCACGTCGTCGGGGTCATCGAGAGCGTGCCTCGGTCTCCTTCGGACGCGGGTGAATCTGTGATTCGCGATGGGATTGTAAGTGGCGGCACTTACAATCAAGGGGTTAGAGTGTGTGACGGCAGAGTCGAAATATCGGCGGGAAGCTTGCTTCAGGTACTGAGCTATGGTCGGCAGCTCAAGATCTATGTGTAGATTTTTCATTACGCAAGAACCACGGTGCACCGGTGGCCTTGCGCATGAAACGATTTTGTATTACCTGAAGTCGGTGAATGTGACGCGGGGAAGCATGCGCAAAGACGGGGCTTGCGTATGTCATTATGGGTCGGATGCACGCTTTGTATAGTGTAATTTTATTACGCAGGACATTTTGCTATTTTTATTGAGTAACGGGTGCAAACGACCTAGGACGAACGCTGCTCGATTCCGTACGCGGTTGACATGCGGACCGAAGGTGAGTCTTTCATCTAAAGTAACGCCTAAGTATTTGACTGTCTGTTCCCAGGATTGGACGATCAAATAACTCTATAGTTGGGAGATGCGGCGTTTTGTTGCGCCGAGAGAAGTACATGGCTGCACTTTGGTGGGTTAACCTCGATCCTCCATTTCCGAAACCATTTCCCTAAGGTGTTGGCTGCAGATTGGAGGCGTCTACAAATAGCGTCTGGTTTGAACCCAGACACATAGAGGCCGGTGTCATCGGCGAAAAGGGCTAGCTCTACACCGCGAGTGCGCGGTATGTCGTTGGTGTAGAGTGTGTACAAAATAGGACCTAGGACGGAGCCTTGTGGTACTCCTGCACAAATAGGGTGAACCTCGGAGCGCGTTCCCTCGACGCGGTAACGAAAGGTTCGATTTCGGAGAAAGTCTCGTATGATAAGTACGAGTCGATCTGGCACACCGAGCTCATATAGTTTGTATATGAGCCCGTTGTGCCAGACCTTGTCGAAAGCTTTCGCCACGTCGAGGAAAAGTGCCCCAGTTTGGTAGCCCTGAAGAAATTTACTAAGGATGTGCTCCGTGATGCGGTGCACTTGATGTGTGCATGAGTGTTGGGTGCGAAACCCGAACTGCTCATTGATTGGTAGCCCTCGGGACAGCATGAAGTCCTTGAGGCGGGCGAGGATGAGCCTTTCATATACCTTACCCAAGACTTTGAGTAGGCTTATGGGTCGATAGGCTGATGGATCGGTTGGATGTTTTGAGGGCTTGAGAATCCCTATGACGTCGGCTTCCTTCCAGGTGTAGATTATTACCAGTAGGTGTAAAATGGACATGGGTAGGAGTTTCATCACCTTGTTGGTGATGCCGTCGGGGCCGGGAGCCTTGCGTGGTCGCAGGTTTCTAATTATGGACTCAACTTCGGTGCATGTAACTTGGGTAACGGAATTGCGAGGTGGTTCCTTACTCCTCCGGTCGACCTCGCTCTCAACCATTGCAAGGTGAGCGGCGTCGATCGGTAGTGTGCTCGGTGAGCATTGGAGCTCCAGATTGTCAGCCAGACATTCGGCTTTCTCTTCGTCTAAGAAGGCGGGTGGTTTATTAGGATGCGCTAAGGGAGGCATTGTTTGGGCGTTGCCCCCTTTTAGGGATTTGGGAAGTCGCCAGAAGGCGAGGTGGGAAGGTTCGATATTGGAGAGGTGATTATCCCACCGATCGTTCCTGTACTGGGCTATGCGTGACCGGACTTCACGCTGAAGGGTACGTAGCACCAGCCGGTTACTTTCAGTGGGATATAAGTCGTGGGCACGAGTCGCCGCATTCTTGCGCCTCATTAGGTCCTTTATGTCGCTTGGCAGGGTCCATCGGTGGTCTTCCACCGAGGGAACTCCGCCTCGAACAATCCTCGACGACTGTCTGGATGTGCCTAGTGAGGGCATGAACTGCGAGGTTCGTGTCGTGGACTGAAGATATGTTCCTAGGAATAGCATCTAGGTGTGGTGATGTGGCTTCCTTCAGGTCGTTCCTGAGTCGGTGCCAGTCTACTATGGTTTTGGTGGAGGGTGAGGTTGGGGCGGAGGGCCCTAACCGAAGAAGAACGGGGCGATGATCGGAAGCGAGCTCGTGGATTACGTCTATCCCTTGGAAGGCGAGGTTGATGTTCTTACAGATGGCAATATCAAGCACATCCGGTGCGTGACCCAATATATATGGAAAATGGGTAGGCGTAGTAGGCGCTACGACGTCGAAGTCGAGTGCGTCGTTTAGCGAGTCTAAAGCCAACCCCCGGGGGTTGATTTTAATTGCATTCCACCGAGTGTGCTTGCTATTGAAATCTCCTGCCAAAATGACTGAGTTTCCAAGGGAAAGGAGTGCCACGAAGTCGCTTCGTAATACTTGTACATCACGTCTGCAAGGCAGGTAGACGGACGCGATTGTGATGGGGGCATGGCCGGTCATGGCTAGCTGACAGACTGAGGCTTCTAGGAAAGTGAGGGTTGGCGTGTCGACGGGCACGCAGTGCAAGGACTTTTTGTAGTAAATGAGAGTTCCGCCATTAGCGGCAGAAGTTCTATCATTCCTAATGATGTTATAATTCGCAATGTTGGGATTGCGAGTGTGCGGCTTGAGGAATGTCTCCTGCACTAGGAGCACGTCGACATGGTGATCGCGAACGAAATTGAAGATTTCGTCGCGTTGATTGTTAATACCGTTCGCGTTAAAAAATGCGACGTTAAGGGAACGCGGTTTTACTCTGCCGTTGTAAAGGCCCTCTATGCTTGAAAGTTGACGATGGCTGACACTACATGTTGGTAGCGCATTGTGGCGGCAATCCTGACTTCGGGCTTGCCATTAGAATCCCTTAAGGCTTTTGCTAGGACTGAGACGTCGGCGCCGTTGAAGACGGCGGCGAAGCGACACACTAAGTCGAGGTCGCTTTCGATAACCGGCCGTCCGGCTGATGGAGGAGTCTGCTCAACCGGTTGAGCAACGGTCGCTACGCCGATCGGAGTATGCCATGCGGGGCGTAGAGGTCGGACAGAAGCGAGAATTGGCGCGGGGGGCGGCGGTCGGGGTAGCGACCTTTGGGCGCGATTTTTAGTGCCGGACGTTTCGGCTTGGGGGCTTTTGGGCAGACAAGGTAATTGGCTGTGTGTCCCTCTCTGTTGCATAGGACACATGCGGGGGGACCGAAAGTGGCCAGAAGGGCCTTGTCCTTGGGTCTCGGACATTTGGTGGTGCCATGGTCACCCAGGCACTTGACGCATCTGGGTTTGCCGAAGCAATTGCGTTCTGAGTGGCCATATAATTGGCATTTGTGACACTGGCCTGGTGGGCCGTTTTTATGTGGGCGCTCTATAGTCAGCCCAGAGAGGTGGCAGCAGGTTTTCAGGTTAAATACCTGCTTCCCGGCCTCGGATCTTTCGAGGGCCACAATCACCATGTTGAATGGCTTTTTATTATGGTCACTGTACATCCTATGCACAGACAGGACTGGGAGATTCTGGGCCTGAAGGTCCTCTTTGATCAGATCAGCTGGGATTTCCCGCGGAGGTTTTAATTACTACCCTGAGTTGGCGCTCTTTGCCAAGGTGTAGGTGTGAAAGAAAACACCTTTGTCTTGCAAGAAGCGAGTTACCGCTCTATGGTCGTCCGTGGTTTCTAGCTGCAGTTTAATACCTACAGCGGTGGGGATCGCTTGATATTTGTAGCGATTGGATAGGGCCGATGCAACAATCGGCCACTTGTCTTGTGCCTGAATGAAGACAGGCGTCGGGCGTTTCGATGGCTGTGAGACAGCCGAAGGTTTTTTTGAGCCAGCTAGGGCGCGCTCAGGAGCGGCGGGGGCTTGCTGTGGGGCAGTTGTGAGGGGGCCCTGGGGCAGGGCCGACGTAGATGGCTGGGGAGAGGGGGCCTTCATTTCCCGGTTTTTCGCCTTAGGAGGCGGCGTCGGGGCGGGTGAAGCCCGCTTTTTTCTTTTTTTTTTCAACCCGCGTGAAATCGCTGGTGTCTTCGGCTTGGGGATACTCAGTGGACGCTGCGTTATCCAGCTCCATTTCGGAGACTGCGGATGAAGTGCAGGATATGGAGGAGGCCCTTGAGGAGGGTCTATCCGGGAGCGGTCTTTCTTTGATTATGTCCTGGAAGACATCGGGGTATTTATTTTTTAGTATGCTGATGAAGTGCAGCAACGACTCTGAGGAAGAGTCCTCCATTGTGCACTCTGTTCACTTTTATTTTTTCCTACTTTATTCGTGGGAAGTGTGGCCACCGGTGGGATGCCGGGGTGAATAGCCTACTTCCCTCCCTGCTGGGTATAGGCAGGGAGGATGTGTGCCTAGTTGTGTAGCCCTAGTGCGTCCAAGTGCCAGTCTTATTGTGCACTTGGGTGTGTGCTTAGAGCTAACTAAAACTACGCGTGGGACTATTATAAGTCCAGCGGGTTGGTCAACCTTGGCTAGGGCACTACCCAAGGCCAAGTTTTGCGTCGACTCCTTCCGGTTTCGCGTTTCCCAGAAGGGGAACCACGGGCGTACGGGGCTAGCCCTACACTAGCTAAGTTAACACCACAAGGTATACACTAGTGTTACCACCCAGGTGGCTTTGCAATAATCTTTCTCGGAAACTAATTTCCGATTACAATAGCACCCGCAATAAAAATTGTTCGGTGTATTGTTCTCGGAACAATGGGTGCGCAGGTGGCTCGCTCGGGGGCAGGTAGCTCGGGACGATCGTGGCGGGGAGCCGGGCGACCGTTCTCGGCGACTGCTGAGCGTCGAATAATTTTTGTATCAAAAAGGATGTTGGCTACGTGGTTTTTGTCAGTAGTTTAATAGTTATTATGTAGCATATACGTATATTAAAGATGTGTACTTCTATTCTATTCTGTTTTATTTACTTTACATTGCTTTTGTTGTATACTGAGTCCACAAGGACGTATTGTCGCAAAAGTGTTGTCCAATAAATCTTAATGTAAAGTATTTTGTAACAACAAGGGTTAAACTACCAAAGTCACGGAAATAACTGTACAAAACTTAGTCAGTAGAGCGCCTCATTTAGACTAAATTCTTTAATTTGTTTTGATTTCAAAGGTTCTAGTTTACTAAGGTTTAAGTTTACTATCATAATTATTCCCTTATATTGGTCACTGTGACCACGGTAATGGTCGTGTTGCGTGCAAGGTTATCTTCGTTTAACATTGTTGCATAAACAGCACCACATATTGCCGTAACGTAACCGCGAATAGATTTTAACTGTTCTTTACATCAGATAAAATAAATTAATTGGTGATGATTTCATCGATATACATAAGTATAAAGTGTAAGTCGGTATATAAATAGTTATGCACCAATTGATATTTTAAAGTAAATATTTAGTTTCCAATAAGCGCTTTTGACTAAAGTTACATTCAATAAAATCATTCCAGCTTCGTAGTTATTATCGTAGATCACGATCTGTTATTTATGTTTTAATGGAATAAAAATAAGAAATAAATACTCCATTTAGATTTTCACATTCTATCCAACTTTTGCATTCAAACACATGAATATAACCAATAAATCTTAAGTCGGATTACATTATCTGTTCGTAACAAAATGCAGAACCGTTGTGGGACCTTAGCAAACTCAACGACCGTAATGAGACACTGTCGCAGTAGGTGGCAAACGAGCGAACACATCACCTGATGGTAAATGTTCACCATCCCCTCGAAGATACATTGCATTTGAGGAATGAAGAAAGAGAATCATTCACAATGTAATGTACTCTTTAAGTTTATTTCAAGTTTTAGGTTGAGCTACGAAAGACACATGAAATACATTTAATAATTACTTGCATACCCTTTCCCATCAAAACCAACCCCATGTAAAATAATCACAACATATCGCTTAACATATAAAAAACGTATGCGTCAGAGTAACAAAAACATAATGGCAGTTAAAATGTATGGGTCGGAGTTATCACGAGGGTCATTTAGAGCGCCGTTTTATTGAAAGACCCGTTTTTAAAAAAGAAGAAATATTATTTATATTTAAATATATATATATATATTTCAATATAATATATATATATATATATATATATATATATATATATATATATATATATCTATATATATAATATATATATATATATAAAGTTGTTATATTTAAAAATATATTAATTTATATATTAATTAAAAATTATTAATTCTCGCACATATACAATGCTCTAACACCCTCTTAAGTGGAGGGCGATATCCAGCAGAGGGATGTACTATATATAGGGTGTTTCTTTGCTCTAAATAAGTAACATTTAAGAATGACAGCCAATTAGGATCCTTTATCGAATGACAGGACTGACGGCTAATGGATGTTATAAGGAATAAAATGTTTACAGAGCAAATATGATTTTAATACGTACTCGACAGTGTAGAAAAATATCGTGAGGAATGTATCTATGTAAAAATAACAAATACAATTTTTACATTCGAAGACATGTGAAGTCCGTCAATATGCAGTGGGGTCGTGAGGACTTACACTCTCTCTTGTGAGGACGTCTATGCCCAACTGTGGAATTAACATATATAGGTTGCAACTTTGCTTTTTAAATAAGATTGGGAAACGTTAAATTCTGACACCATACATTGTCTGTCAGTGCCATCACGGTGTTGCAGAGTAACGTGCATTAAATATCACCATCGCATTACCAATGCTGGGTTTTGTGTGAGATGCCTCTGCATTCTAGAACAGACGGTGATTCCATCATTTAAAATATGACAGATATCTATTATCTTGTATCGAGAGTGACACACAAGCACACAGTTTACCTGTTGGTAAGTGATTCATCCGCGATAACGAATCATAATGCAGATGTGTTGTCACCCTTGATCACTGGAATCGTCACCAATAATAGGGTTTTCGGACCAGTCGAAAAACACCAGTGATATGTCACCATCTTACACTGGTATTCCCTGAGGGCGTGCTCCTTGTCTAGTCTAGAATAATCCGCCACTTCGCTCTACCATCGTTAACAGGCATTAAGTTGGCGGCAAAGGCCCATGATATTTTCCAAAAAATTCCGTTGGCCAATTTTTCGCATATTTACGGAAGAAGTGACGAAATGTGTGAATATGACACGAACAAAAAAAAATTTTTGTTCTAGCTTCAAAATCTGTAAAAAACTTTTTTTATTTTATGCCTACCAACATTTTCGCTGATTCTCCCAGGGTAGAGAATGCTACTGAGCAAGTTATGTGATAAAAATAATATATTAATTCGTAAAAAATCTTTATAGAACTCACCTTTTTTTTAAAAAACCCTTTATATTTTAAAATAAATAAAAAATAAGAGCAATTTTTTTCTGTTTTCTGTTGCGGAAAATCGTCAAACACATCTGACGGATATTTCATAAAGCTCAATTCGCCAGAGATTGGATTTGATTGAGAAAAGTCTTCGGATTTCACTACTGGCACGTGTGACCTAAATATTAAATACTTTTTTATTCAAAACAATTTCTTATATAAGAGTAAGCTATCTGACATCTTTCTTTTATCGTAATGAAATATTTTTTGTAAATATTATTGCTTATCAAAAAAACAAAATCGGCAAATGATTCCTGTCGTCCATGAGACCTACATCCATCCTAGATAAGGTATAATTAATTAATTATAAGGTGTAATTTTGTTAATTTTCACCTGTGATGACTTAGTTCGAATCCCTCGTCACCAGTAATAAGTGTCTCCGGATCCCTACACTCACCAGAACACAGCAGCGTTATGCTTCTATTTTAAGCAGGTGCGGGCGTGGTCCTTCCGTGAGAGACCTATTCATGCTGAAACTAGAAAAAAACTGCAGCGTGGTTACATCTCTATCTCTGTAAAAACTAACAGTTTTAAATAAATACGCTCCGGGTCAGCTTTCATCTCAGTCTTCAGGGGAGACAAAAGATGTGTATATTGAATCGTTATCGAGGATGGACGTATGAGACCGACAGTTATTAATAGGTATTTACCTATGAAATTGCGGTTTTTTCAAACTGTTTAATTTCTATTATTCAAAGTTATCACCCATATAATCGATGCATCTTTGCCAACGCAGTGGTAGTTTATTAATACCCTTATTGTAAAAATCAGCTGGACGGGAGGCAACAAACTCTTCAAAGGCATTTTGTACTGCCCCTACTGTACTAATTTTCCCGCTAAAAAGTTGTCCAAATTTTGGAAAAAGTAATAGTCGGTGGGTGCAAGGTCTGGTGAGTACGGTGGATAAGGTAGAGCTTCCAACTCCAACTCTTGCAGCTTGGAGACTGTCTGTTGTGCAGTATATGGCACGTTGTCCTGTAGGAGCAGCGGGGACGACCGATTGACCAAAGCTGGTTGCAGATGTGCGAGCTTCTCCATCATTGTCTTCAGTTCTACACAGAACACATCGGCAGTAATGCTCATGCCGTTTGGTAAAAAACTGTGATGAATCACACTGGTACTAGGCCATCAAACAGTGACCATCAACTTTCTAGAGGTCATTTTTCGTTTAGGGCATTGCTTTGGTGCTGACCCAGGATCTAACCAACTTGCTGAGCGCTTTCGATTGTCGAACAGAATTCACTTTTCGTCGAATGTAAGAATTCCGATCAAAATTCTTTCATTTCTGTGCCTGTTGAGCAGCGCGAGGCAGGTATCAACGCGTACGTTGCGCTGGCGATCGTTAAGTTCGTGGGGCACCCATCTACCAAGCTTTTTCACCTTGCCAATTTGTCGCAAATGAAGCAATATTGTTTTGATGTTAACGTCAAAAGCTGCTGCTAGCTCGGCTGTAGATTGATTATCATTAGTTTCCACAATCGCCTATAGTTCATCATTGTTGACCAAAGTGTCCGGATGACCACGAGAATCATTTCTCAAATCAAAACCAATAACGGGGTGTGTTGTTCGTTTGTAAAGTTCTCTCTAAACGTTGTTGATGTAACGTGCGGTTTGTGCCGTGTTGATGCCACGACGGAACTCATATTCAATAATTACATTTAAAGTATCCATTGTAATGAAAAATGTTCAAACGTTATGAAAATACAAAGCTAATCAAGAAACAAAAGACTCACTTTGTAAAACTAATGTCATGTTTTTAAAACAAAATTAATTTGAATTTAGAATTCACAGCCAATCAAAACTTTTTTTTGGTTTGAAATGGCCAATACTGAAGAACGGCAATTTCATATGTAAAGACCTAATACTTACCATCAGGTTAACAGTATACTGTATATACAGAAGAAAGAATGTCTATAGTATGAGTGTGACTGGGTCACTGTAGTCACTGGTAGCCAGAGGATCCATGTCAGCCCTCAGGGGTGCTCAAGCATGCGCATCTTGCTGACGTGGTTGTTTATGAGCTGCAGTTTTCACTTAGCAATATTTTATTAATGACATTATAAATTCACATTCAATAAAATTAATCATCATCTTTACCGCAGCCATAGTTTATTGCTGGACAGTGGACGGTGGCCGACTTCCCAAGCGGTGGTAGACACCGATCTTAAAAAGTGTTTCATATAAAACTATCTTAATAACTTTCGATGTGATTTGTTTGAATTCTAAATTCATATTGCGAAGAAGCATAATAGTAACGGTTATGTTTTGGGATCCGAAGAAAAAATCTTATTTATGTATAACGGTTGAAATAAATCTGCACGTTGTGTAGATATTGTTTATTGTGTTATATTAGCAATAACAAGCGGCAGAACACGATAATTACTTGTCGGACCCAGATGTTTCTCTTGATCTCTAGGCTATTAATATCGCATAAGGTTGAGTCACATTGACAGCGAGATGCGTAATATATATTTTCACATAAATTCTATAATACAATATAACATATTATATATACTACATATACTGTTCATATATATAGAGGTGTGTTGTGAACCATAAGTCCGTCATTTTGTACAATATGTGCTTTGCAATTGTAAGAGCTGATTTACCACGTGCGTGGCATTGAATGAAAATATCGCGGGGAACCCTGCATATCTAAGAAATTTAAAAATAAAATAATATTTCGGATATTTCATTGGCGTGCCTTGTGGAGGATTCATCCACCATCAACCTTGGCGTGTGGCTGACGTCTTGTGCTCATGTCTTGGATTTATACACAGAGGCTGTTACTTTACTTTAAACCCTGATTATTATTAAATTAATTTATTATATATATATATATATATATATATATATATATATATATATATATATATATATATATATATATATATATATATATATATATAAAAATAATTATATTAGTAAAAGATTCGTTTGACCACTCGACCTGGGCTAATGCTTGTGCTAGGAGATGATTCACCACAAAAGCCGAATGGTGGATTCGTACCTTCGACTTTAAGTTTCACAGATCGAACCCTAAGCCTTTAGACTAGTCATGCTTAATGGTTTTTTTCAGGTTGAGAAGGTCTTCAACTTTATATTATTACAACCATTTGCCTGCAGATAATTTTATCAATCGACTCAATTATAATTCGCGCGAAACAATATACATCATAAGGACGTCCTCTTGAGATCCAATTAAAAGTTTTCACAATTAGGTCGAGATCTGATCGAAAACGAATTTAATCCTATTGATTAATTCTTCGACCCGTATTTCGTTGAATTTCCGACCGAGTTAGTTACCGGAGTCGAGTTAAATCTCGATTACGAAATACACGATAAATAAGTTTAATTTTCTTTATTTCTTTCATTGCTCTATTATTAATTCCTTTTTAAAAGGAATATTTTATTTTAATTGTTTGAGGGTTACAATCGGCACATAATTCACTTCATGGTAATTGTATCCTGAGGCCCATGACACCTACATTCATCCTTGACAAGGATTCATAATGTGGACTGCACATCTTGAGGACTGGAATGCATCGTTTCCAGTAATAGAGGTCTCCGGATCCCTGCACTGACCAGACTAAACAAAGCAGCGTTATGCTTTTTCTTAAAGGACGGCAGCGCATCTGCTCCATAAGGAATCATGATACAGCTACGTTGCCACTCCTGAGGACTTACCTCATCAACGTCACTGAAGGTCTCATGGTGCTTACACTCACCAAATGATACATATCAGCGTTATGCTACTATTTATTTTACTATTTTATGTTACTGTTCTAGTAGTATAGTTACGAGTAATATTCTGTACGGGAGTGTTTCTTTCTCGGTCGAGCCGACATGAGTTATAAAAATGAGATTGCTTTCTTTATTCTTCGATTTCTTTCGATTCTTTTACAAACCGGATCAGATTATTAAAACTTTAATTTAAAAATCATAACACATTAGCCGTAGAGACCGGACCACGCGAACCAGATCCAATTGCAGGCAATGAGAATTCCATTTCGGTTGTCAATGATGACAACGTATCGTAATGTAACGCATCTTTAGTCTTTGTTGACTATAATTATATCAGTTACAACTATATGCTCGTTTATCACTCCGATAGCCACCCGGAAGTGTAAGCCAAGCGGAAATTTTTTACAAAACGATTTCGAGAGATTCTGGAAAAATCACTGGACATGCGACATACGGAGAAGTAGCGCGCTCGAATATGACCGACTGAAGAATTCAAACAACAAGAAGTTGCATTTTAGTTTGGAGTACTCTTTTACTAATAATGCCAAATATCAAATATATTTCTATGTTGAAATGCATTAAGGTATCAGCAGAAGCCCATAATACATTTCAACAATTAATCTCAGTCGGTTATTGAGATGATCGACTAAGAAGCCTCTAATGTAATCTGATGGTTCCAAAAACAAAGCTGTGTGGAACCACATACCTATGCATGTATATAAACAAAAGTAACGACCATCCATCTCAAGCCGGGGCAACAGTCGTTCTCTGTCACACACGGATACAATATTACTTATTAATAAACCGGTCCATTTTAGTAATTTTACAGCAGAATAATTATATTAAATGTTCATGACTTAGATAGCTGATGACACCCGACTTATCTACGCACGATAAAGAAAAGACAACTAGTGAAAACGAGTTGAAGATTCATGAAAGTAGTTCAAGTTTAGCAGGTCATCAAGGCCACATCTGAAGTTGGAGTCATAGCAGATTTAAAAAAAGAATTCAGTTTTTTTTAATCCTGACTGAAGGAAATATTTAGAAGGGGATAGACTAATTTACATTCTAATATTCAGCTCAGTGCCTAAACGCTCGCTTTTAATTCATGGTAAACGAGCTAATCAAGTTCGATCCCCGATGTAGGCAACAATGTAATGCGTTTTCTATTACGCAGAGAAACACTCGGCTCTAATTCTCTTGCAGTGGGTCTCCATGTGATTCTGAGTTTCCCCACATGGCCAGCAGAAAGAATCTCGTGTCTATACCATAAGGTTACGTTACAAGCAAAAAGCAATGTATACAGACTTTTGTTTTTAAGTGTTGAATAATATTATAATATTTATTAAAATTAAATTCCGACGTCGTAGTATATTTTTTTTTATACTAACAAGATTATTTAATAATTGATCTGCAGTTAAGATGTTTTAGTTCGAATGTTCATAAATAATTAAATTTGAACAAACAGAATTTGCCGATTGATGTCAGATAGCCACCAGGGCGATATCCCCTACAGAAGTTATTTTGCAATTAAAAACAAATTAATCCGGAGATCCTGTCGCTTCGAGGGACCGAATGAATTAATGCCCTTATGTTTGCTCTTGTAATTTAAACGGCTAAGAAAGGACGAAATAACTCGATTATAAACATTGGATTCTCGTCAAGATTCTCTGAGAAAATAATGGTAAACAAATTGATTTGTTATTCATAATTAAATAGAAGCCATGGTTAAATTCCGTCAATTAGTTCAAAATAGTGGCTGCAGATTTTACAACATCAGACATAAATTGATTGAGTCATGCAGTCAAGCTGCAATCAGGAGCTTTGCTCTAATCTAATCTTTGAAAGATAATCGTTTATACTACGTATTTCTAATATTATTGTAAAAACTTTCCTCTATTTTTCTTGTTCATTGTATTCAGTTTTAAGGTGGGTTTCTTTATGTTAAGTTATAGGCTTATACAAATAGAGCATATATATAGACAGGGTAGAATATCAGCGCGGGTTGAAAACACCCGACTCTAAGCACCTTTTTTCGCGAGCGGGAGGCCCGCTGAGTAGGAAGACAACGATGCTGCGAAGCTGGCGCGGAGACTGCTGCTGGACCACCGCTGCACTCCGACCCCTGTGGACTAAGAACGGTGACGACAACAGATCCCTCTGTTGTCGTCGCGATGTGGCGATAATACGATCCGAGGGCCCCTCATAAGGAGGTACAAAACCTCGAATCGGATCGCTATCTAAAGGAACACTAAGCATCACTGAGCTGAGACCCTTTTGTCTCATATGAGACAAAATGTTAATATTTGTTAAGCTTACATTCTTTCATGTATTTTTATATTTAAGTTTATACAAAGAAACATCTAATTATCATTATTATCTTGCAGCTATTTAGTACCTGCAAGATGAAAGGATCGGTTCGACCATGGGAGTGTAGGGTAAAAGATAGAGGCGATGTTTTTAGCTGTATTTTAATTAGATCACAGCGAACAAAAGAACGTAAAATGTAACAGGACATTCTATCTCAGTGTTATAGTTACAGAAGTGTACGTTACACAGGCGTGAAACTATAACTAAAAGTAAGTTAACAGTTATAGTTTCGCGTCTGTAAAAGCGACAGTTTGTACCCCTAAGTTGAAATCTAACTGCTTACTTACCATTTTACTTTAACTCTTGAATAGTTTGAGTGCCCTAAGCACTGAAACTTGTGTAACGCACCCTTAAAACTGTTTAAACAGGAACAGCCCAACAAATAAGGGTCGAGTTGTAATTGTGTAGTCGCAAACATTTAATTTTTCATATGAAATTATCATTGTGTAGATAAGACATATACGCAACGGTAAAAGTTTTTTCGAAACATAGATCAACAAACACACCGTTCATCTGAGCTGATTCCACAAAATCTTAGTATCTAAACTATTACTGTTTTCTTGAGGAAATTATTAATTTATATTAACCCTTTGTACTCTAATATGGCAATGTTTCGATATGACCTACAAACAATTAACTTTTATGGTGACGAATTTTTATAAACAGCTACTAGTAGAACAATTTTACATGAGGGTCTAGTGCAAGTGGTCAACGGTATTGTGTATACATCAGTATGCGCGAGTCATGTCTGTACATGTTCTTTTTATAATACGACTAAATGTAGGCATTTATTGACAGTGTAACTGTAGTAACTGATTTTCTAATTGGATGAAAATTTATATCTGTCACCTATTTATTTGATTATTATAATCAACGGGTGGAATTAATCCAAACCATACCTCAGTACACCGCCGTGATATATACGATAGAAGATACAGTCTGATACTTTTAAACAAATTTATTTCATTAAAAAATATAAAATGTTCTGTTATATATTTTTGTAGAAAAATGAATACGTAGAAGAACTAATTTCTCTATTCTTTATAAAGAACGACTAGCGGAACACTTGGTGCTACGAGGTGGAAAAAGCTAACGGGTCTGCACTGCACGCTGTTGGAACTTTAAGCTTATTTCGCTTTTACGGCTTGCAGTAAATGAGCTGGCAAGCTAGTGCTGCATATTGCGCTGAGTTGTACTAAACTTAGAGTATAAAATTTCGAGCAAGTTATTGAAATTACGAAAACACGCTTTGAAATGAACTCTCTCAGAGTTTCAATGATTTTGTAAGCGAATTGTATCGAAATATTTTTTTTTAAAATATTTATGTGACAAACTAGCACAATTCATAGGGTGATGAACTGAATATCACTTACCCGTACTTATCTTATTCTTTACTCATTATAAACAAAAAAAATTAATACCATGAAAAAATTGTCTCAATTTGATTGGATACAAAAAAAACCGTTTAATATCTGTTGTTTAATTTTTATAGTTCTACCTTGCATAGACCACAGGTATATTTTCTGTGTGATACATTAGATTGTTATTTCACTACCATTACACGTTGAAGTGGCAATGGTTTGGATAGGTCTCGTGGAAACCTCGGATTAGCAGTGGCAGGATTAGACGAAGCCCCAGTAGGTGGAGAGACATATGCAAGTTAGCGGGAAGTCGATGGATTCAGGTGAACATCAGGTGGTTTGTGGCAACCTAAGGGGAGGCCTATGTTCAGGAGTGGATAGGCTGTGATGATGATGATTCTTTGGGGGCGCTGTCATTCACCAAGCTGACGAGCCGAAATGCCTGTACCAAAATGATTTTATCTTACTTTTAATGATTCATAATTCACACGTGCCTTCATTGGTAAAAGAAGCTTTATGTTCCAATAAATTTAAAGAGAAAAATAAAGCTTTCTTAAGTTGTAAAAGCAATGTATTTTTATTAGAGTTCAATAAAATATTTTTAAAAGCTTGCAAACACTTTTATATCTTGATGTAGTCGTGTGTGGATTTCTTATCTGAAGAACAAACAAAATGACGTGTTATATTTCCACAAATCGAACGTGGTAGGTCCGAATTCTGCACTCGACTATTGCCGTGAGTTATCTTCTAGCACAAGAATTTTAGCTTAGTTGGAGCGGTTGCTTGTAATGTTAAAGGCATTTCTTTAATCGTGTAAAAAATCTGGTGAAAAGATAAATGATTCAAAATATTTTTTTTATTGTAAATATTGACTTCGAAAAGTTAAGATTTTATATTAGTAATAAATCAATAGTTTACTTTGGAAGATCCATTATAGTTTACTTTGGAGGGTCTATTATAGTTTATTTTGGAAGATCCACTATAGTTTACTTTGGAGGGTCCATTATAGTTTGCAAAACTCATCATCATTTGCATCATCATTTCAGCTCATCACTTGTCCGCTGTATCCTTTAGCCTCCCCTACAAACTGCCACAGATCCTACGATCCTGACTCACCTACATCCATCGAATTGCCGCAGGCTTGCATAGGTTGCTATTCGAAAACCTTTCTCCCCATCGGTTGTAGATTTACGAGCTACATGTCCGGCCATGATCCTTCGAGCTATATCGGTTAACTTAGTTCTTTTGAGGGTATCCACATTTTCAAAATTACATCGTATATAATGTGACGTATGCCATCCCAGTTCTCAGGGATGACAACGCATGTGTGTTCTGAAACTTTGTTCAAGATGTAGATGTCGTTTGCTTGATTCTGTACAGCTTTACGTTGATAACGTATAACTAAAACATTATATAAATAATTAATTTAAAGAACAACCCGATATAGCACAACCAAAGCAAGAAAAAATTGGCAGTTGGCAGGTGTTATATGTCGTAGAAACGATGGCTACTGGGGTCAGACCGATGATGATGAGATATATTCTTAGGGCAGCAGGCAGAGACTGGATTAGAAGAACTGAAAACCGAGCTGAATGGCGTGCCATGGCAGAGACCTGTGGCTGACGATAATTATTGGTGATGACTTCAATAAAAATAACATAAAACGACAATATATAACGTTTGTGTATATTTTATGTTATGTTATGTTATGTGCACCACGCACAATAAATCATTTTAAAGATATTTTTTTTTTCCCGAATACCTTATAAAACAGTTTTTTACTAGACAATAATAGTTATTTGAATATTAAGGTCAAATTATGCTAGTCTAGACTTCAGAATAATTTATCTGTGAACTTGTTCTAACGGAGTTAAGCTAGCGTCAGCCTAAATAGAAATTGAATTCCGACTTTTACAAATACATTTTAATTGGGATTAAAATGATTATGTTCAGATGGGATTGTAATTGATTATTTATGATATATAGTAATTTATATATAAATATATATATATATATATATATATATATATATATATATATATATATATATATATATTTATATATATATATATATATATATATAATAGGTCTATACCTATGAAATTGCCGTTTTGTATGAAATAAGTTAAGTTTTTTTTTCAGGATCTAACCAACTTGATCAGCACTTTCTATTGTCGACCAGAATCCACTTTTAGTTGCACGTAACAATTCGGTTCAAAATTCTTTAATTTTTGTGCCTGTTGAGCAGCGCGAGGCAGGTGTCAACGCGTACGTTGCGCCGGCCATCGTTAAATTCGTGGGGCACACATATGGATTGAGTATCATATATATATTATATGGGAAAATATCAAAAATATATTCACGAAGTGTTCTTTTGTAAGTGACTTCTTCATTTGCAATAAAAGTTTCAAACGAATGGACTAAAATAAAATGAATACTACAAACCTAAAAGAACGACGCAACCAATGTTGTATTAACGAAAGCGCGTCCGGGCGGCGGGCGTCGCAGGCGGCGATATCAGGGATTGTGCGAACTTAATTATGTATTAATTATGCGAGTAAACTTAATTAAGACCTAAAATATACGTTCTTGTGTGCTGCAGCTTTTATTAAACTTATCATAAACAAATTTAGAAACAAACAACAGTGCTTGTAATAGACAAGCACTGTTGGTATATCAACCTACATCTGCATCTGGTCAATAAGGGAACTATCCTCCGGAAACTTTTCAACTGTTGACGTTATTTATTTTATTATTATTTATTTTACGTTTTTTAAATACAAAGTACTAAAGTTTCTTACTGGTTATTCTCGGTAGAATCAATCTTCCCCGATGGTCACAATTACACGATTCATAGGCTATATTCATAGCTTTTTAAGTGTACTTAAATAAAGTGTAATTTGATTTTATCTCATAGATCTACTAATGTTAGATACTAGAGCGACACAGTTGTCCGCGGTATGAGAAATATAAAACATTATATATTTTAATCATTCGTTCAAAATGAATTAGGGTTCCAATGTTAATTTTCAATATTGTTAAAGTTGAGTCGGCTTTTAAGTATTTAGTCGAAATAATTAATATTCGGAAAATTAGCATTACGTCGAAATTTGTTGATTCGTTATGTAAATGTGTTTAATATAAGGACATTTTAGAAGACTTATGTAGGATTATAAATTTATAAGGCTATCTGATGGAATTTCTGGTGGATGTTGTAAAATAATTTAAATAATAAGGTTTCTCGTAAGCAAGTTTAAATTTCTTAAAAATAAAATGTATATATCTACCTAATCATAATCATAATCCTAATATTCAGATAAGCTTAAAGCTCACCGAGAACTTTTAATCTTTAAAAGTATTCCACATTTTAGTAGTAGCTGATCAACATGGGGATCCGCCTCCAGCAGACCAAGAGCCCACTCGAGATGCTGCAGATCACCTCAGAGTACATGGGCACCATTCGCTCTCTGACTGTCTCGTATTTCAACGCGGACGGTCTCAGGTCTCAAAAAGACGAAGTAGCGATCCATCTAAAAGAACACAACATCGGCGTTATGCTAGTGCAAGAAGAAGAAGAAGTGAAACCTGGCCACTGCGATCCCAAGATCGCAAACTACAACATCATCCGTGGAGACAGGCTGACCGCCCCCAAAGGCGGCACCCTGATCTACTACAAGAGGTGCTTGCACTGCGTACCGCTCGAGGTTCCGCGACTAACGAACATCGAAGCTACCGCGTGTAGGGCGGCTATGACCGGTCATAGCCCGATAGTTATCGCCTCGGTTTATCTATTACCGAAGAAAACCGTTCTAGAATCGGACATCAGGACCTTAATGAACATAGGTCCCTCGGTCGTTATAGCAGGCGACCTAAATAGTAAACATGCCTCCTGGCACTCAGCAAGGGAGAACAGAAACGGCAAGGCGCTTCACGACCTTATGGGCTCATATAGCTTCGACGTTATAGTCCCTCGACTACCCGACACACGATACACTCTTAACACTGCACGTCAAACACCCGACGTACTAGACATAGCTTAATTAAAAACATCACCCTAGCGGTCGACTCCATCGAGCCGCTACACGAACTGTCATCGGACCACAGTCTGGTGCTCCTCAAGCTGGGCCAGTCCGCAGGCGAGGTCTCACCCGGAGCGGCCTCCTTGGACCGGCCACAGAGTGCCTTAAGCCGGCCGTTTGGGTTCTTCTTTGCTTCACCATGGGTGACCAAGTCACGGTTACTAAGCCCCCCCGCCACGACAAGGCGAGAACTCTTCGGGGAGGATGGCACCAGTACCTAGCCGTAGAAAGCTAGGACGAATCACGATCTTCGATCGACCCTTTCCATAGGGTAGAAATGGTCAAATACCTAGGGGCACCTTTGACCGAAAGCTTAGTTTCCGCCCGCATATCAAAAATGCGAGGAACAAGGCTGCATTCATCATGAGCCGGCTTCACCATCTCATCTGCGCCAACAGCAAAATGTCCCTACGACATAAACTTCAACTATACAAGTCCAGCGTAAGACCAATTATGGCCTACGCCAGCGTCGTCTTCGCCCACGTAGTTGCGGACAAGTCAAATTTATTACAGGCGGTCCAAAACCGTTTCACCAGAATTGCTACCGGAGCAGAACCGTATCAGCGTAATATCGATCTGCACAGTGACTTCTATCTCGTCACCATTTCGGAATATTTCCAATCTCTCTAGCAGTGATTCTTCGCGAAAGCGCTTTCGTACTCCAACCCGCTAGTGGTCACGGAACTAGTGGAAACGCCGCAACCTACGAGCCGATACCGAATCCGGAAACTAGGAACCTTCGACCCCTTCACATCCTCGTCGACCCCCACATCATGGGGAAGCCGAGCTCCAGTCCTTCCTCAACGGATCCCGGACCGTCACACACCACCACCGACATCTCATCGCGTCGCCCTCGCCTTCGAGCGCGACACCGCGAGCATTAGATACACCTGCGTGTCAGGGCGGTTCTCACCGCCCACAGCTTTCGATTGAATAGACAATAGGTGGCATCCGTCAGAGGCTAGGTCCGCATACCAAAACCTCAGACGGTCAGTAGTCATCACCATCCATTCTCCACTCTGGAGAATCTTCCGATAGCTAGGGAACTAGCAACTTGGGTGGCACTATTAAATTGGAACGTAATCAGAGCAGACCGACACGCTACAATCGGTCGTCTGCGCTGCTCCTACACGACAACGCGCGATGCCATACTGTACAAAAGACAGTCTCCAAGCTGCAAGAGGTGGGGTTGGAAGCTCTCCCTCATTCACCGTACTCACCAGACCTTACAACCACCGACTATCGCTTTTCCAAAATTTGGATAACTTTTAAGGGGGAAAATAATCACTTCCCGAGAGGCGGTACAAAATGCGTTTGAAGAGTTTGTTGCTTCCCGTCCAGCTGATTTTTACAAGAAGGGCATCAATAAACTACCACTGCGTTGGCAGAGATGCATCGATTACATGGGTGATTACTTTGAATATCAGATATAAAAAAAAAATTAAAAGACCTATTATATATATATGTATATATATATATATATATTTGTGTTTATCTGGAAAAGAAGAGGAACCGATTACAGGTCCACCCTGAGGGAATATATATTTATGTGGTAGAGAAATTATTAAAAACGGAGAGTTAATGTTCATTTGTCCTTTTTGTCATCTCCCTGCGACATATATACCATATAGGATATATTATATATGACATACCTATATGGAGCATTCTCATTGTAATAAATTCGATTATAAATATTATGTAAGTCAATTTGATTTAATAAAAGATAAATTGTATCGATGATTAAGCAAATTTTACTCAATTTGGCTTCACATAGCGCTCGCAATACACTTCACTGAAATTCATTGTAGCCGTAATTGAATTAGGTTATGGAGAGTGACGTTCAAGTGAATTTATTTTTATATAAGCGAATATGACGAAGGGAAAATAGTATTATAGGAAAATACTGCAACTGGCTTTCACATATGATAGTATGGCGATAATGTCCTCCTGGTCCACTTCAACTGCGGCCATGTCTTCTGTTTACTGCCAGATGACATGAACTGCGCACTATCAATTTTAGTACCGTAAGCATTTACACACAAAGCTACTTACTTGTCGTGCCTTTCCCGGTACAGATGAGATGCATTTGCAATAAGATCGGAGTAACGTACAAATGTAGTGTTAGGGAATCATACGCAACACACTCATACCCAAAAACCAAGAAATTTTGTCTGATTATTGAGTCTGGTTAAAAATCGAATCCAGAATCCGCGATGTCATGTGATAAGTCAGGCTTTCTAATCACTACGCAACGTGGTAGTTAGTTACGACAGGTATTTTCAGTGAAATTATTTTTTTAACCTCAATATACTCATCGTATCTTTCAAGTCATAAAAATTTAAAATAATATTCTATTACTAAGTTTAAACGCTTTTTTCAATGGATAGAAGTCACTGCTGGGCCACAATCGCATCTGGTGTTGTTTGGTGATAAACACGGTGGTGGTAGCGTGATGCTGTTTTAGTTTTATCATCATCATCATCATCACAGCCTGTCCATGGCCCACTGCGGAACACAGGCCACAAAACACGTTTATCTTGTCTATAATCTCATCTGATGACAATATGCGATGTAGACGTTGATGATAGAGCGCACTCAACGAATGCTTATTCACTTTGAAATAAATTGTACAAACGAAATCTTTAAGTGAATTTAGTAATATTTTTAATTTGAATAAAATGTTTACATTAATAGATTATAATGCCCACCGTTGGGATTTATAAATATAGTTTGCTACTCAGCCTCTTCCTCTGGAGAGGGTGATAGAGCATTTTCTACCACGCGTACCCACTGCGGATCAACTTCACATATCTTCGTAATTTATTTTTTTGTGTGTCGAATTATTGTAAAAGAAAAGCTTGGCACTATTCGAATTAAACCTCTTGCTTAAGTTTCACCGATGCTGGATTTCTCAGGGTTGTAGCCCTAAGTCACAATACCTGAGGGGAATTCCTTTTCCCTGTTTGGCTCACTGCGGGTCTCATTTTCTTTTTTGTTTATTTATGACACAAGAAATAAATTATTATTATTTTTATTATTACAGTGAGTGATTCATCATTATTATTAAAGCTAACAATACATGATATAGTCCAAGCGAATAATTATGACCGGAAACCACTCATCCCGCCCTCGGACAGTACGACTGCGGTGAGCGCACATATGTCGCAACTCTGTGACCTACATCAGACATTCGTAGCCAAGCGAATATATTTCATGGACGAGTACGAAGTGAGATGCTACAAATATAATCCAAATTTGAATAGACCCTCAGGGAAAGCTGTTAACGAACTATAAAGATTTGCAAGTTATACATAAAACAGTATTGAGAAACTAAAACAAAGTAGAAACAAGTATAAAATACCAAAAAGTAAAAGTTTTTTTATTTTATTGTGATTTACTAACGAGCACACAGTTCCGCTGGTGGTAAGCGATTCCTGCGCAATCCTGCGATCCACCCACATTCAAACTCGATAAGGAATCATAATGATGACTAAGACGGAATGAATCGTCGCTAGTAATAAGGGTCTCCGGACCCTCACCAGACCATACAGGACGAAAATGATGATAATGATAACAGGACAGAACGGTTTTTATGTAAAGAAATAACAATAAAACGAAAATCAAGGTTTACCCTTGTATAAATAAAATATGTAAATATAATTGTATAAATACATGTGTATATAGATAATATATTCGTATGTACGTTACTAACGAGAAAAAAGAGTTTTGAGGAGCTTGCTTTTTATATCGCTTAAAATAGTAGGTTTACATTGAATGATAGCTCATATTCTGCGTGCTTGCTATCAATTCACGGTACGCGAGCAAACCGAGTGCGATTGTTTTGCAGGTGCCGGCAACGATGAATATAGTTAATTGTAATTTTAAGTTATGATATATCACGTGCTTGGTGATGAAGGGAAACAGCGTGAAGAAACCTGCAAGCTGCAGTCGGATGCGTCATAGTCGCGTGGTGGTCCATGCTCCATCCTCTCTAGAAGTGGAGGTTTATGCCCAGCAATGGGATATTAGGCGGTTACTTTATAATGAAAGACGTTATGAGTATTTGTATTTAGTCAATAAAATATGGAGGACTTACTCGCTGTAACTAATTGGCATACATTAACCACGGCTCGGTCTTAACTTTGGACATTTGATGTGAAACTTGGAAACTCTGATATAAGTGAAACTAATTTACCTAATTGAATTAAGTCTTGTTACTTTCGCCAGTTGCTATTTTCGGATGGGTGAAGATATTATATATATATATATATATATGTGTGGGATTGGGTCCTAAATGAAGAACACCAGTGAAATCAGACAAATGATAAATTATATTAAAAACTTAAAATAAAATAATACAATGCCGACACGTCTTTTTTCTTGACAGATCCCCTATCCATTCTTTTATAAAGCCACATATGTCACATATTCGTCATCTCTTTCGCACTTGTTCATACAATCTATCTAGTCATTACGCTCATTCATTCGATCATCGCATTGACCGTCTTACGTTACATTTCACTCATCCTACTATCGGCCGTCCTGAAGTCTAGTCTGCCCTCAGACTTAATCTAGACTAGTTACATCTTAATAATAACATCATAGATTTATGTTAAACTACATACACTTCAAACTTTTAGCTAGGTGACTGTATCTTCTTAAACATGTTAGGTAAGTAAAATAAAATCAACACTTAAATAACTTAACATTTAGAAATAAAAAAAAAAACTAAACAGAACATTGCATTAAGTGTTGCTAGAAAATGAACAGCATAGGCATACGGCTGTAAATAAGTGATAACAATGCATGTGCACACCCGTTGGAGCAACAATTATAAATTGGAGTCAGAGCTCATTGTCCCCCACTTGGCCACCGCTTCATATAGTCGCAAGAGGTTGTTGCGTTTTGCGGCCCCTCGATAGAGTCATCTAAACGTCTTACTCGGTATCGGTCACTTCCAATACTTCCGGTGACTTTATATGGACCTAGGTACTTAAGTTTGAGCTTCATGCCAACACCAAACTGGGTTCTCTTGATGGCGACTCTATCACCTTCTTTATAGGAAGTTCTCTTCTTGTATTCGCAATATATGTTCTTTGGCTCTTTTTCTATTCTCTTCTCTGGTTAGTATAAAACTGTCTCTATTTTCCTGCTCTATCAATTCATAAACTTCATAATCTTCTTTCAGTTTCATCTTTATTCCAATCAACAGCTCAAATGGAGAAGTGCTGATACTTCGTTGAAAGGTACTGTTTATAGCACTCTGAACTCTACTTATGTGTCGATACCAATGTGTCGGTTCCTCAAGACACAATTTTGTTAAAATACTCGTCAAGACTCTATGTACTCTCTGCACTTGTCCATTTCCGCGTGGAATTCCTGTAGTTATCATTATGTGCTCTATATTTTCGTCTGTACAGAACTCTACAAACTGGCTGCTTGTAAAAGCTGTCCCTCTATCTGTGATAATCCTAGTTGGATTTCCAAAACATTGTTGGTATATGAGAAGTTTATCCAGTCCCTTTGCTGCAGTACTCTTGACTGGAAATAACCAAACAAATTTGGTAAAAGCATCTACCAATGTCAAAATGTGATTGTACATCTTCTTAGTTTCAGTCATGGGACTGATATGGTCAATGTGAATAGTGTGCAGCGGTGTCTCTTCCTTATCTATAGGATACAAGAAACCTTCTTGTCTGCCACTTTTTCTCTCGGCTAGTAGGCATGGTATACAAGTCAAAATATACTCTTCTACTTTTCTTTCCAAGTTCTTGGTGTAATAGTCTTTGCAGATCCGCTCTATCATCTTTTTTTTTGAAAAATGACCATTATTATGGGCCCTTTTTATTATTTCATGCCCTATAATGCTAGGTATAACTAGATGTTTTAGTTCACCTTTATATAATAATCCATTTTCCAGATAGTAATCTTTGTATTGTGTGGACTCTCTCAATAGCTCTATTATAGCCTTGAGGCCTTCATCTTGCGCTTAAGCGGCTTTAATTCTTTCTCGTATTGGTGTACTGACATTTGTCGCTGCCACATACGGATTTCGGCTTAATGAATCTACATGCTTCATTTGATTTCCGGATCTGTGCTCAATCTCGAAATCATACTCTTGTAACAGCAGTATCCATCTGGCAACTCTTGTAGACATGGCCAACTCTTTCTTTTTTAATGTCGTCTGGAACGCCTTAAAGTCTGTAACAATCTTGAAGTGTGTACCATATAGGTAACAACGGAATTTCCTTACACCTTCGACAATTGCTAATCCTTCTAGCTAATAACTACTATATTTTGCCTCAGCTGGAGCAGTTTTACGACTCATGTAGTAAACAGGATGTAGCTGTTGGTCATCATTGCTTCTTTGCATCAGTATTGCTGAGTAGGCTATATATCGGATGCATCTGTATGCATTTCGGTGCTCAACTTTGGATCATATATCTTTAATACTGGTTGACACGCTAATCTGTATTTCAATCTGTTGAAAGCGTCTTTGCATTTGTCATCAAAATCATACATACTCTCTTTCTTTAGCAGATCAGTTAAGGGTTTTGCTATAAGTGCAAAATCTTGAATGTACTTTCTGAAGTAGGAAGTTAGACCTATGAAGCTATGTTTTAAATCAGCTGGTTCTGGAAATTTCACCACTTTGAATTTCTTTTCAGGTGAGGGTCGGACTTCACCATTTTCAATCACATGGCCTAGATATTCCACTCTCTTTTGGATCAGTCCATATTGTGATGCTACATTCAAAACTTCAGATAGTCTGTCAACAGCTTCGTCCTCATTAGCTGCGGGTATAATCAAATCATCGATAAATATTATAACGATTCCCTTGGGTATAAGGTCTCTGTAAATAGCATTAATAAACCTGGTGAACACTTTCGGACATATAGAGAGACCGAAAGGTGCTTTTAGAAACTCATACGGCGATGTCGGTGTCACAAATGCAGTATACTTCACAGAATCTTCATCTACAGGTAAATGGAAATATCCATTTTTCAGGTCTAGCGTACTAAAAACTTTAGCACCTGTTAATCTATCTATGTGATCTTCGATCAGTGGCAACGGATACTCGTCTTTGACAATTTTCTGATTCAATCTTCGGTAATCTACACACACTCTTATACCACCATCCTTATTTCGTGCTAAAACTAATGGACTGGCATAGTCAGAGAAACTTACGCTTATGATGCCACTTTCGAGCCATTCAAATATTTGTTGGTTAACCTCTTCTTGTTCCCTTGGAGCTAGCTTCCTTGGTCGCTGTGCCACTGGGATTTCGTCCTTAAGCGTTATTTTCAGCTTCACTGGGGCCTCTTTAGTCTTCATCGGAACATATGATTCCACGATGTTTTTCTAATTGTTCTCGGACATCGGGACTCACCTCGTAATCCAAAACAGAAGAATCACACACACATATGTCATATACCCAACCACTGGCTGGTTTCAACTTTACCTTATTATTCTCCATTAACACAATACAATGTTGCAAAAACTCTTGACCAAGAATCATTCAATAGGGCATATCGTCTTTAGAAATTACATAAAGCATGACGTCTTTATACCACTGTTCATCGATAACAATGTCTAAAGATACACGACCATAACACTTTACTTTACTAGCGCCTAAACCAGATAGATAGGTAAAGTTCACTTTTATTTAATTCCGGCGCACTTAAACTCGCGTAGTAGTCAATCGTTATTAAATTTACGTCGCTTCCGGAGTCAATTAGCGCTAAAACGTCTTTATTTAATACTGTAACAGCCTTCATCGGCTTCGTAGATGTTTTGTTTACACCTGTTAGGTTATCGCCCGATCTGATAGTTGTCCATGTCGAACGTTCTTCATTGTGACTTTCACCAACAAAATTCCGCTTCGCGTTGACACTAGTGTTTCTCGTGTAATTTGGCATCTTCGCAGTGCTGCCAACTTTGCCGTTTCTGCTTACCGTGGTACTGACGTCATTTCTCCCGCATTTTGTCTGTGATGACAACTTGCACTGAGGAGCAATATGGCCGAAGTCATTGCACTTAAAACATTTTAATCCTCTTGATTTATGCGGACATACTGCTGATGCATGGTTCATTTCTCCACAGCTGTAACAACGCGAAATTCCTCTTCTGTTCGTCTTGTCTACGTGCTTCGACTTGCTGTGTTCTCGGGTTGAACTTGAGATTTTTTCTTTCAGCTGTTCATAGATTTTAACTTTTCTTTCAGGTCACCATAATTTGAAACGCTATACAATATGTTTTATTAATTTCATTATCCTTGATACCTTCTACAATGTATTTTATAGCAACATAATCAGAGATCTTCCCTCTTTTACCTAATTCTTTCATGACAAACATGTACTCGAGGCATGATTCATCATTTTTCTTATGTCTTGCACTCATCATCTCGTGAATCATTTTCACATCCACGGTGTCTGGAAATTCTCTGTAGATCTGTGTCTTCAACTCTTCCCACGTCTTAAAAGCACGTTCCGCAGCGCAGCCATAACTCAGCTGTGCCGGTCAACGACCTTCTCACCACCAATAACTGCTGAACTGCGGTCCACCCAAATATCTCGGCATTATCCTTGACGTCTTGAATCCGTCGGGTAGCAGGATACGTCTTGTCCTGTCCGCTGAATCGTGGAATAAGGCCTTTGGTAAGATGTAACATTCCACTGTTCAAATCTCATGATGACATTGATGTTTCGACTTCGTCGTAGTTGAATTGTCTGCTGTTACGTCTTGAGTTCTTATTCGGCATGTCGTCTTTAAAAGTCGTCGTCGTAATCGTCTTACACAAGCTTTCTCTAGCACAAATCTTCAAGTTTTCAACGTTAACGTCTCGAACGTTGATATACCGTAAGGTTAGGTACCGTCGTCTTCTTGACTTCGTCAATTTCTCGGCCCAAAAATTGTGGGATTGGGTCCAACATGAACAACATCAGCGAAATCACTTTTCGCATTTCGCACTTGTTCATTCAATCTATATTGTCGTTACGCTCATTCATTCGATCATCGCATTGACCGTCTTACGTTACATTTCACCCATCCGTGGTGTGGTATTTGGCTTAGTAATTATAGTGGTTACCTGGGTTCCATTACCAGCCGAGGAACAAAGAGATGAAAACCAACAGTTCTGCTGGATATTTTTAAAGAACAGTGGACTAAGAGTAAATACCTCTGTGTCTTATATTTCCTTTTATACGGGATACCGTATAAAAGGAAATATAAGTATATATAACTGATAGTTAATTTTTCGTAAAGGATCAAATTATAGTATATTTATTTCGCCATCCGAAAATCTTTCTTTCCCAACAGTTACCATATACCGGCTGGCCCATTGCCACTTCAGTTTACTGATCCTTTGAGCTTTTTCAGTTCACCTTCACTCCAATGCGGATATATATAATGCGAACTCAATCAATTTAGGAAGTGTTAAGACGTAAAATAGCCGGTCAATCAAATCAAAAATCAAAAAAATCAAAAACTGATTAAAAATTTAATCAGTTATCAGAGTATCCAATAGCATCGGCTATTAAATGTTTCTCTAAGTCTTTGTGTAATTTGCTAAGACCTATAATAAGAATCTCCGTCTTTTGAAATGACAGCTCCTCGGACAGGTGTCTCGCGTTCGCTACATAAAAACCAATTTCAGACGAAAGTACTTTATTTACGTTATCGCTGGAGGCTTATCAGTTGTAGCTCTGTATATTTTTATAAAATTGATGATAACATTTTTATTTTTCATATTTATTTTATTATATTTTTTAAATATAAAATACTAATACGTAATCAAAAGAAAAGAAAAATGAAAGACGAAATAAAAGATACAAGTGAGACCGGCTGTGTGCCAAATAGGGAAAGGGATATCCACTTAAATACTTTTGTGACTCAGAGTCACAACCCTGATTTTCCGTGAAACCAATTTATAAGCTATAAATAAAACAAAGTAATAAAAATTGGTTAATAAAAATTTGATACATAAAGAAAAAACGATAAGATAAAGATATTTATCGTTATTTATTTTTCCAAACGAATACAAGCTAGTGCTTATCTATAATCTTATCTGAAGTTAAGTGGTAGACTCTTGAAGACTGCCATAGACAACTTTTATCAAAATTTCGCTCTTCGCACTAAAGACGATGAATCATAGACCTTCGTCAGAATGCGAGGAATATACGTAACGGATGGAAAGGATGGAAACCCACCGTGCGTTTTGATGATGAAGAGGGGACAGGAGAATCATTTTATGTAACTTCTTTGTACACTTCAAAATGTATCATTTAAAACTCCGAGAAGCTGGCAAGCTAGTGCCTGTGCTCAAGGCTATTAATATCTTTCTTTGGTGAACACAATATCTAGAATTAGTGGCTGAATTGTTCGTTCCAAACGTGACCGTTAGTAACAATGACAAGTAAGTTTAGCAAATTTTGAGAGGGTTTGAAGTTCGTATAAATTTTAAACTTTAGGTTAACAGCTTCCTCTTTGTTATTACTTTATGTTACCAAAATAATGTCATGATATTCTAATGTTCACTTGGATCATCAAACGTCGTATTATGAGTAAGACAATTTTAACACATTGTACTTAGAAAACATTTAATATGACAAGTACTACTTTTCTACTGAACAATTCTATAAAAAATTTCGGGGACGTGTTAATGACTTGATCAAAACGGATAAAAATCACTTATTTTTATAGGTTTTAACAGGGACTTGTGAGGGAAGTTGATAATTGATTAAGACTGTCAGGTTACAAAAAGGACCGAAAAGACCCGGAAACAAAGTTTTTAAATTGTTAAAAGTTTTAATTGTTTTTAAATTTAGAATTACATTAATGTGTATCTGTACTGCATTTTAGTTATATTTATAAAACACATAATGACAATATAATTATCAATCATTATTAATGACAGCACAGTTTAAAAATAAGATATCGAGAGGCTGAATTTTGAATTTTAAAAATCATACAATATACTATTTAGATATTTAGGTAAATTAAATCAAACTTCCTCACACTATTTTTTTCACGTGACAACGTCTTATAAATCGGTTAGCCTGGGAGGCATTCACGAAAAAGTTGTCCCGTCCAACCACCGGGTTAACCAGCTCACGGACCCCTCAGTTCCGTGAGCCCTGTGTCCGATGAAGCTGTAAGAGCCGCATAGGCTAACAGCATAAACATCAACAGAATCTAGGTGCTCGCGCCCGGTTGTCTCGCTCACTAATATTTAATTAAAAAAATTAAAAAATTATATTGTTTTTGGAAACGTTGTCACGAATTTAACGTCCGAGCGCTATGCGCCCAGACACCTGGGATTTTTTTAAAATATTAGGGGTGCCAATCTCGCACACAGTTCACTTGATGGTAAGTGATCCCTGCGCCCACGACACTCATATTATTAGGATAAGAAATAATATAGCGCATTATGCTGCTATTATAAGGATAAGGAATAATATAGACGCGTTGTCACCCTGACGCATTATGCTGCTATTATAAGGATAAGGAATAATATAGATGCGTTGTCACCCTGACACATTATGCTGCTATTATAAGGATAAGGAATAATATAGATGCATTGTCACCCTGACGCATTATGCTGCTATTATAAGGATATGGAATAATATAGATGCGTTGTCACCCTGACGCATTATGCTGCTATTATAAGGATATGGAATAATATAGACGCGTTGTCACCCTGACGCATTGTGCTGCTATTATAAGGATAAGGAATAATATAGATGCGTTATCACCCTGGCACATTATGCTGCTATTATAAGGATAAGGAATAATATAGATGCATTGTCACCCTGACGCATTATGCTGCTATTATAAGGATATGGAATAATATAGACGCGTTGTCACCCTGACGCATTATGCTGCTATTATAAGGATATGGAATAATATAGACGCGTTGTCACCTGACGCATTATGCTGCTATTATAAGGATATGGAATAATATAGATGCGTTGTCACCCTGACGCATTATGCTGCTATTATAAGGACAAGGAATATAGATGCGTTATCACCCTGACGCATTATGCTGCTATTATAAGGATAAGGAATAATATAGATGCGTTGTCACCCTGACACATTATGCTGCTATTATAAGGATATGGAATAATATAGACGCGTTGTCACCCTGACGCATTATGCTGCTATTATAAGGATATGGAATAATATAGACGCGTTGTCACCCTGACGCATTATGCTGCTATTATAAGGATAAGGAATAATATAGATGCGTTGTCACCCTGACGCATTATGCTGCTATTATAAGGATATGGAATAATATAGATGCGTTGTCACAGATCCGGGCATTTTCTTTACAATATATTCGGAATGGTTATTTTGCCAGAAAATATTTTTTTATGACGACTGTGTGGTGGTGGTCAATATCTAAACGCTTGTGTTTCATTCCCGATACGCCGGTAAACCAAGTTCGATCCCCAATGCCGGTTTTGAGTGCTGATCTAGGTGAACGTGCTTGGCGGTGAAAGGAACGAGCACGAGGAAGAATAGATAAAAACACAGTGGAGCCGCGTGTCGTAATGTGCTCGAATATATCTATGTACGCTTCTTCATTGTTATACTTTACCTATAAAAACCTATTCGTATCTCAGTATCCCATCTTAGCCGTTTTATTATCTTCTTAAGCAAGTGGCAACACTGTGATCTCCTAACTTTTAATGATCCAAGTTCACACGTGATTGAACTGTGTAAGAAATTTATGTCGCAATACATTAAAAGAGAAATATAAGGCTTTCTTTTGAAGTAACCGTAATGTGTTTTTATTAGAGTGTGCATCAATAAAATATGTTTTAAAGTTAAATAATGAAGTTTATTTTTTATGTATTAAATTATATTAAAGTGTGGATCTTAAAAATAAGCGAGTTTGTTGTATTAACATCCATTAAGTCATGTTATTCAATGGATTTATCATTTTAGGCTTCAAGGTATGCTAGGCTACATCTTACAAAGGAATACTAGGCTAGTTATGAAGGAGTGATGCTGGATCTCACTTGTGTGTTCCACTTTATTTCATATAGTGTTTTGTGTTGATATTATTTGTTATACACATAACATGGCAGATAATGTCTGTCTGCGCATCTATGAAGGAACAACTGTACCTAGTGTTAGGTGATTACACTAATTTATGTAGATTCATTTTTTTCAACTTTAATTTTGTTTTGTTTTTGAATTTACATTATATATTATCTAACACGAAATCGCCCAATAAAACTGTGCTATTATAAGGTGTCATGCAGTGCACCATGCAGTCAGTTACTCCATTGAGAAATATATATTGAAGGCAAGCTAAGATGTTCGAGAGGAGGTCCGCGTTAGAAAAGTTTGCCAGTTTGTTGTATGTTTTGTGTGTCTGTTCTGTTTATGATTAATGGTACGTGACATCATTTGTTTCAATATTTTTTATAACATCACAACGTAATGCATAAAAAACAATGCCTAGTTATTATTGCCTAAATGAAATCTAATATCAGCTTCAATGCTTCGCCATTTATCATTTTATAATTTATTTATTTTATATTAAGTTTATCTAATTATTCCGAATTTTTTTACCGAACCTACCACGGGGAGCGTTCTGAGTAGTCATTCGGATTGATTCCAGCCGCTAAGTTTCAATGTCGTACATCACAAAGGTATTAAATTTCCTCCTCCTTATCTCGATGGTTAGTAATTCACCACTGTGCTAACCTGTTTTCACCAGCGGACCAAAATGGCATAGGGACCTTCCAGAAAAGAGTCTACATCTTTTTAAAAGGCTGGGAACGCATCTGCGACTCCTCTGGTGTTGAGGATGTGAACGGGTGGCAGCGATTATTTACACCAAGTAAGCTGCTTGCTAGTTTGCCACCTTTTCTATAAAAAACCCTACAACATAGGGTATTATTTTACTTTTACTTTATGCTATGATCGCTATAGTTTCTAAAAATAGACATTAGGATACTAAGGTCAAGTTATCGCAGTCTAGACTTTCGATTAATCTGATTGTGAACCGTTTTCTTAGATAAAAGTGTAATAAGAAGTTTAGGCTGAGTGTTATAATGCGAGCCTTAATAGAAATTGAATTCACTTCTATGAAACTTCCATTTCAATATTGGAGAATTTCACTGATTATATTTGTTTCAAAATTATGTATAAATAGATTTAAAGTACAGTAGTATATAATTATGGTGACCATATTAGTCTCGGAATGATTTTTTTCAAATTATTAAAAGATGAGCCAGCGTTGCCCGTAATAGTAATTTTAAATAGTGGTAAAGCCATGATATACTGTTTTTCTAGTTGGTGTATCAACCGACGAAGAACCGAGCCCTCCAGCGTGAAATAGCATCATAACACTGCTCTATTAGAGCTGACTCAGGATCGTGCTTTATGTCAATTTATGGGGGAGCCTACGACACCAGTGGGCTGTGGACTGGCTGTGATGATGATGATGATATATGGGTCGACTTACATGGCACGACTGCAAACCGAGGTTGCCTCTCTAGAACCTTTCACTATTCGTACATCGAATTTAACAGAACTGGTGATTACAGGTGATATAGAAAATCCCAATCAATACTAGAAGTAACATTTTATGTTGCAAAAGAACATTAAACTATTAATTGGAACATTAGTAAGCCAACATTTGGGAAAACTATTCTCAGTTCTCAAAGAAACCTTCTTTATAGGAGAACGTATGTAGTACGGAAATTGCAACCGAAAATTACACTCTGCGGCATCCCACTAAATTATATATTAAATTATACGAAACGTTGTTGGAGTGTAGGAGTGTTTAATTACTGTGTAAAATCGATGTACAAGCAATTGTTTTTTTAAATAATATTAGGGGTGACAAACAAGCACACATAAGTTCATATGATGGTAAGTGACTGGCTCATGACCTGCATCCGGATGGATTCAGATACGTAGGGTCGTAGGTGCACCTTGAATCTTTGTTGACGCCGGAAGTAGTTGTCAAGGGCTGTTACTATCGGCCGAACTGTGTGCTCTTTTTTTACCACTATTTTTATTATTTATTATTATTATTAAAAAAATAATTGCTCGTATATCGATTTTACACAGTAATTAAACACTCTTAAACTCAAATAACTACTTCGTTTCGTATAATTTAATATATTGTTGGTTAATATAAAAAATAAAACAAAAAGATATTGCCTTGGGCTAAATCAATGGGAAAGATTCAAAATGCATTTGCAACACATTAACACATCACCCTTGAGGGCGGAGATGGAAACCTCCTTACTTCCGGATCCCACACAGCACAAAACACTGCAGCCTTATGCCGCTATTCCAAGCTGGTGTTCTTTGAGAGCATGGTCCTCCACCGATCGAACCAACCCGTTAATGTTACAACTAGAAGTAAATTCAACGTGGCTCTACCATTTTTAAAATGTTGGTAGTGTTACTTATATAATGTTAAATTTAATTGAAGCAGCGAGACGGTCTGCAGCGCCGACGCATCCTAATGCGATATCATAATCAACGTCACCACAGTCTATCCACGACTCGCTGCTGAACGAAGCTCTTCCCCCTATGTTCCCACAAACCATGATCCTGAGTCATTTGTCATATTAAACACAATGTAAGAAAAGTAAAGTAACAGTCTATATATATATAGATCTCTAGAGAGCGTGTTCAAATACAGTCCATCACGTGGCTCCACTGCGACACTTCACATATATTCAAAATATTTTTTTAAGTTTATATGTTGGATATTAGGGTTTAAATTAAAAATTAAAGATTTGGGTGTGGTTCAAGACTCCAAAGTTTTGTATGACAGGCACATCGACTATATTATTAAAAAAGCAAATAAAGCTCTCGGGTTCATAATAAGGTCTTACAGGAATTTTGAAAAAAATAAATCCATTAAAGTACTTTATTGCTCGTATGTGCGGAGTCTTCTCGAGTACTCATCGCAACTTTGGAATCCTTGCTATGATATTTATATAATTAGAATAGAGGCCATTCAAAAAGGTTTTAAAATTTTAGATTTTAAATGTGGAACGAAAAGCAATAATTATGAATCAAAATGTAAAATACACCACTTGTTACCACTGGCAGAAAGACGAAACATAGCTGATATAGTATTCTTACTAAGACTTGCGCAAAACAGAGTAGACAGTCCTTTACTCTTAGATAAATTACAATTTTTGTACCACAAAAGCTATTTCACGACGGAAACATCCTGTTTTCTACATACCCTTTCACGCGACAAAATATAGAAAAATTCATTTTTCTGTCGTGCTTCAAATTTAATTAACAAATACATAGAACAACATGACTTTGATATCTTTAACTCAAAAATCACCACTATAAAAAAAACATTGACTAGAAATTGGTTTGATACTGTAGCTTAACATACTCTTTTTACTATTTATTTTTGTTTCTGTTTATTTGTTTTCTGTTCAAGCAAATGTTGTTGTTTTCTTTATTATTTTAAATTAAGTCTGTATATATATATTATAAAAGCATCGCGGTGAAGTGTCTGTACTTATGGGGTCTATTTTTTAGATATTTATATGTGAAAACATGTTACTAGCTTATTTATAGTATGTATATAAAACTAAGTTATTTTGTATTTTGCTGTATGTTTTCCAAATAAAATAAAATAAAATAAAAATAAAATAACTATTTTATTCTTTACCCCCGAGTATGTAATAAATCAATATCCTGAATAACTAATTGGGGGGAGGGTGGGTATCGGGGAACGAACTCGCTTACGGTACCTTAGTATACTGTGTGTTTGCCGTTCAACTGTTCATTCAAAGAGTTGACAGTTCACCGGATGGTCAGTGTTAAGGCTCATGACATTCACAGCCATCCTCAACAAAGATTAAAAATCCACACGCGTCTGAGCCCTGACCACTGAGATGCAAACTACTAAGTAACTGGGTCTGCGGATTACTAACTCTACAAACGAAACAGCAGTGCTGTGATGATTTGTCATGAAGGTGTCCTGTGGGGGCGTGATCCCTCCTAAGTCAAGCCGGCCCAAGGTGTAACGTGGTTCTATAATTGTTCAAGTACATTTTTTTTAAATGCTTGACCTCGATGCCACGTGATGTTAAGTGGAAATGCAGTCCTGGATGGTATTTAGCGGCGCCTGCCCAAATGTAATAACAGTATTCTACACACGACCGGACTTGAGCTTTATAGAGCGTCAAAGGCACGCAGAGAAATACCGCTACACTTTGGCCAGCATCCCAAGGTTTTTTGCTGCTATCTTCGCCTTGGACTCCATTAAACCTACAATAGTTAAGGTTCGATGAAATTTCGATTCCCAATAAGGCGATTAAGGAGGAGTTCAACAGATAGATCTTGGAAAGTAGGAGCCAAGGTGCACTGGCTCCTTTTGGCTGAGAAAAGACACACCTGTGTTTTGGTGGCATTGAATCTCACAAGATTGGAATCATCCTAACTGGAAACCCCTGTAATGTGAGACTCATTCGCTCTACAATGGCTCTTCTTTGGGACTGTACTTGATCCTTGCTGACATGAGCACCTAACTGGTAACTCTCTATAACTGTGCTGTCGTCTACGTACCAAAATATACCGGGTTTCAGCGGGTCATTAATATGCAGTGTGGCCATCCACATCCAGCACCATAGTGGCTTGCATTACCAGCTGAGAGAGGTTATGCGTTAGGGACAAGTTTCACGCCTCACTCACAGCATGGTCGGTCTTCTGGTATGGGAATAACCAATCCTGATGGCAGGCATTGAAGTCCCCTAGGACTAGCTGGGCAGAAGGATACCGAAGCTGGGCATTAGCGGCATCACTTAGATGTTAAAACAACCAAGTAGTCTGGGTCACCGGTTTGCGAACGGTAGACACAAGAGTAAAGGATCTTATCAGTGTCCGTGTCAACCATTACCCATAATGTTAAAAAGGTGGGGCCTTCAAGATGATGAAGACGGAGGCAGCATATGTCATTACAGACGTACACATAGACTCCGGCTCGAGGGCGGGAGGTATGGTTCAATGAGTATCCAGGATAGTTGAGGTACGCCGCTACAAGAGGACAAAGAATCTGCGTCTCCGTCAGGAAAAGTAAGTGCGGCTTTTCAGTCTCGAGGTGGAGGTGGACTTCATGGAGATTACAGTGCAAACCTCAGGTAAGGTGCACATTGAGTGAGAGTAAGCGCAACCGCTGTTGAACCTTACTTTTATTGTTGGAACGTTTTATGTTGTGATAGAGTCAATAGAATGAAGGATGGCATTAGACTGAGGCATTGCGAGGCATTTCAGTTACCACAAACTTGTATTATGCCATGATAAATAAATAAAGATTATTATTATTATTATTATTGCGATGTGAACCCAGCGACGGGATTGTGGAATCTGTACAAGTAGGGGCTTGATCTGGAGATTGCGGGGACGTCCGAACCCCTCTCAGGGATTGCCATCGGGCTCCGGCACGAAGAAGCCACCCTGGGATTTTTCGCAGCTGGCGGGGCAGCCTTTCGCGAGTGGCTTTCTCGCTACTTGGACCTCTAACTATCTGCGGTCGGCCAGCGGAGAATGCTTCGGATCCCGCTACCCTACACGACCAAGCTACCAGTACGTCTCCATCAAACACGTCATACTCGGTTATTAATCACAACGCTACTGTTCAGACCCATCCTCCATAGGCTTCATCGGGCATGATACCGCAACGCGACATTAGTCACATGGCGGTATGATTTTGTCCGATGGGTGGTAACCGAAAGCCTGCAGCCGAAGCCTACCACCGGAATTTGTCGCTTGATTAGCACTACCCAGGGTGCACGTGTAGGGTATCAAAATTCAAGTATTTCCTACTGACGGAAGCCACTTCAACCCCCATAAACCATTCAACTTCATAATCACATATAGTTCGTTTAGTAAAGCTCTACATTTTGAAATTATTTAATTCAAAACACTTTAAAAATCTTGTACTTATTATTTGAAAACTTGTTGCGATACCGTAAACAACTTAGCTCTTTGACGTTGTTTCATTTTATGTGTAATTTAATTTTAACAAAAACATCTTAAAGTGAGTCTAACTCAAGCCAAGCAACAATTACTTATTCAAATTAAGTATTTTAAAACTTGCTCTTTAAACTTTAATACTCTACCACCACTTCGGAAAGTTTTGAGAGTTATGTACTTATTATCACATTAAAAAAAATGGGAATAGGGCTCTTCTCTACAAAGCGCGAAAGAGTATGTTAGAGTGTTACAGCAGTGGCTCCACTGCGTGACTTCACGTCTTCGAGACATATTTATTTCGTAGACATGAAAGTTTCCTTATAGTAGTTTTCTTTATCACCGAGCAAGTCACCAATCAGTACTTAAAATTACGATCAACTATTTCTTTGTTGCCGGCACCGGGTCCAATATAGTTTACTCGCGTACCGTGAAGTAAAAACGAGCAACACCCTCACACCGAATTCATAAATAAATAAATGTAATAGTATTATTGAATAGGTGGCAATCGAGTAAGCAGCTCGCTGATGGTAAGTGATCACCATCACCCAGAACATCCGCAACACAAGAGGAGTCGCAGATGGACTGCCGGCCTTTAAGAAAGGTGTAGGATCATTTTACATCATACTCCTCCAAAAACTATTTGAGCTTGGGATGAGAGGCAATCTTTTTGGTGGATAGAAGATAGAATCTGATGAAACGATCTCAGGCAGTAGTTGTACGTGGATTTCGCTCTGATTTTGTTGAAATAAGATCCAGAGTGCCTCAAGGTTCCATTCTTAGGCCTCTTCTATATGTATGTATGATGTGGGTAAGTGTTTAGAGACTGCTAAATTTCTGATGTATGCTGATGATACTAACATATTTATCATAATTAAAGATATAGAAGATTGGCTTAAATTTCAGGAAGATCTCGATTGCCTTATCAATTATTACATAGAAAATCGTATAAATATGAACGCTAATAAATCACAGTATATTTCTTTTACCAGAAAGGGGTCAGCGATATGTTTTAACTATAAAATAAATAAAGTATTTATAACAAAAAAAGAAATTATCACCGATTTGGACAGCAAATTGAGCTTCTCAGAACACTTACAAAAAGTTATAAATTCAGCATATAAACATTTAGTATTTATATTACGTGTTAGTTTGCCTTGTTCTGATTTTAAGTGTAACTACTTTATTTAACGTATGTCAGAAGCATTTTAGAATATTGTAGTGTTATATAGAACACACCTTACGTATCTCACATTAATGATTTAGAAAAAATGCAACAAAAATTTGTTAAACATTTCACTTAAATCACAGGCACACCCAAAACTACGAAGATTCATGTGCATATTACAATTGAATAAGCCTTAAAGATCGACGGACATCATTAGACATGACCTTTTGCATGGCATATGTAACGGTAGCATCGATTGTGGACCTTTAGCTGAGATGTCAACAAGATATGGTCAGTACTCTATAGCAAACCGTTAACATAAAACCTACAATAATATATTTCATGCATTGGACATTTTTCATGCTAATAAAAGAACATTTAACTATTTTGAATGTTATTTTATATATATTCAAATGTTAGTGGAGGCAGAGGAAACAAAAATGTATGATTTTTGTTTACTCACACACACACAATCAACATACATACATATGCATTTTCGCTCGGTATTTATGTTATTTTTTGCTAAACTATTGGATATTGAATTACTCTAATTTTTTTAATTTTTTTTACAACGCTTATTGTTATTTTATGTGTTTGTAAGTATTACTTGGTCTTATTTTAATTTGGTTTTATTTGCTCTTAAACTGTTCTTTGTTATAGTTATATTTCTAATTATCTGAATAATGTAAATCCGTTCTTGGCCTCAAGTTAAGCTCATATAAAGTATGTATATTATATTAAGGGCTCTAGATTTTGTCCCTAAGTCATATCGGTTCGGAAATACCGATGGCGACAGCTGATTCCACGGAGTAGCTGTGCGTGGCAGAAAATTTCGCGTAACGCGAACAGTGATTGATTGCCAACCATCGATGACGAGGATGAAATTTTATCCTCGCATCCTATCCTTACACTTACCATACGTAACACAACGTTATGCTTGTATTCCACGATGATATCCTTCCTCCTTCTATACGACGATATAGCGTAGCCGGGACTAGCTGCAGACTGGAGGAAACTTCAAAAGTTGATATCTCTTATATTTACGTGTGCATAAAATAAACTAAACCTTCGTTTCATCTATCTTTTAAACTTCTCTTATAACATATGAGAACATTAACATACTTTACAAATTACGTTGATATTAAACATTTAGAATAATCAAATGGCTATATTCCAGCGGGTGTTCTCACTCAGAGTTTGAACTAATTGCACTTTCCCCTCGTTTTTTTAACGTATTGAGGGTGACATAAGATCAGACAGTTGGCAAGTGTGTTGACAAGTCATATAAGTAAGGTAAATGTGATTGCGAACGACTTAAGGAGTGGCAACTGTGGCAATCGAACGCTCGGTAAAAACCACCTTATATTAGTGTTATGACTAAGTCCTGATTGATTTTGACCAAGGCGGTATCAGATGACATCAATTGCGCAGAATTTATTACAGTGATGTATTTGCGCAAACAGAGACAGACACTCCTCATCACTTTTCCTATTTAAATGTACATTTCCGGACTGATACGACTTGATACTTTCAATAAAAGAGCGACCCTGCGACCCCTATGGTGTTGCGGATGTCCATGGGCGGCGGTGATCACTAACCATCAAATGAGCTGATTGCTAGTTTAATACCTATTCGATAAAAAAGTAGTGCAATAAGATCGAAGGAAGGTGCAGATGCAGTGCCAAGACGCGAGACTTACATACAACACACTCAGATCCCAAAACCAGTAATATGCTTACACAAATATTATTTCTAAAAAGGTCGAAGACCCGCAACTCAGTAGGCGCTGTATTCACTACGCAACATGGTCGTCGTATATTTATAACACGGCTGAAACTGATTTTAAAATTTCTTAATCTAATGAAATTACTATTCACTAATAAAAACAGATTACTTTGCCTTTTTCATGAATAACATTATTCAGATCATTGAAATTCTGAAGAGTGAATCTAATAATAACTTCACAAGTTCACCTTGGTGTGTTCTGAGCATTGTAAGTCGGGACTAGAGGTATATCTTAATGAAATTACAACAACAAAATAAGTTCACTTAAATATTCGATGTATCTTTTAGTCCATTATTTAATTACAACATATATTTCAATCACTTATCTTACATAACCTTAATAGACGCTTCTATACTATATTAATTAGGAGCAAGCCGCCAAGTCATAAATGAGTCAAAAGTGAGTCATCACCAGAGACCTGAAGATTACACTTACAACTTCTAATAATAGATCCCACAACTGCGGTCACCTGACAGAAAGGGCATTAGTAATACGCCAGCACCCAGCTGGAACACAAGCAACCCTACGGAATCTACAAGCTTTGCATAACACGTCAATATATTTATTACTTTAATATTTTTTATTGAATTGTAGGCAAATGAGAAAACCGTACATATGATGGACCCACATTCACCTTCTATAAGAAATCATAACGCATTGTAGTGTCAAATATTAAAAAAAAAAATACTATAAGCTAATAGTGTTGAAAATGGGCTTTTTCTGGCTGAAAATTTACAAACTGTATCTTACACTATTAAGTTTAAAGTACAGTTTGCAAATTTTCAGCCAGAACGCCACAATGAGTCGTATGTTCGAATCCACAACACGACTGTTTTCGTGAACCATCTCCTAGAACAAGCATCTTAGCTTCGTTGGTGTGGTTAACGGGAATGTTGGTAATTATTGTACCATTACTAACTTTTTTTTAACAAATATTTTTGTACATAAAATAAAATAAACAATACATATGTACATATTGTACATATGTATTGTTTATTTTATTTTATATATTATTTATTTTTGTATATTATTTGTTTCACTTACTGTATTGTTAATATTCATGTTACAGCGCGATGATATTTTCCTGAAAGTCAGCACGACCTTTCGGACGCCCCCGACCCCGACCCCCACCGCTGCGTCGGTTATATATCACTGCGTCATGACATTTTACCTACTGTCTTACGTTTACTCGTAAGTTATGTGTAAGTTAAATATTATTTTAAGCTATTGCTTTATATCACACTTGAATTTAATATAGACAATATCTTTTTATCTAGTCTAGTCTAGATCCAGGAAACGTAAACCATGCATTTTATATCTATTTTAGTTTACTGTTGTTTACACAGTTCACACAGTTGATGGTTGCGTGATGAGTCAGAGTAGTCGCTGGTCCTAGGTTTGACGCTCAGACGAAGAACTATATTCGTGCATAAAAAAATTATAATTTATGAGCCTGGATAAGGTGGACGTATGTTTGAATATCTTGCAAATAGGTTTAATGCGTACCCAAGCCTTATAATTATTTTTTGTAAATTTTCACACAACGTTTCCTACGATACCCGGCAACATGTGGCCGTTATCCAATGAGACATTCTATCTCAGTCCTCAGGGATGATAACGCGAGTGCGTCTTCAACCTTTACCGAGGACGAGTGTTGACAACATGGGTTCCTGTCATCACTTACTATTATGTATAAATTATTTGTTTGAGAAATAGTAAAACCGATATCGACAAAATTACATCCGATAAAAATAAAACTGGACTTTGAATTAAGTTGAATCTAGACCGACAATTTATGTTAATAGTATTGATATAAAAATTAATGTCTGTTGTTTAGTAGCATTTCATTTTTAATGTTTAGTAGCATTAAATTGTCATCATTTTTATAATATAGGATTGGCAAATAAGCAAAGTTCACTTGATGGTTGGTAATCACAACAGCGCATGATATCTACATCAATTCTCAATATAGATACTAGATTCACGTGAGTTGTTTGGGCCTCCAGATCCCTACACTCAACTAACGAAACACAGTAGCTCAAAGTTTTTATTTCATGACGCTATTCTGTGAGGATCCCTCTCCAATTACCGAAATGATATAACTTATAAAAAAGAGCCTACTCCTTTCTTAAGGGTTGGCAACGCACCTGCAAACGCTGTGATTTTACGGAAGTTCATGCTGCGGTGATCACTTACCATCCAGTGAGTTGCATACTCGTTGGCTACCTTTTTTTATAAAAAGACAAAGAAAATAAAACAACTTCACCTGGACATGATTCTTTCCTGAGTCAAGTTGATCCATTCATACCCTATCTAGAAATAAGCTGCACGGCTCCACCACAAACTTGTAATAGCTCTACGTAATGCAAAGGGACAATAAAAGCTTTTAAATAAAGCTTTTGGCTATCACGTGATGTTTTAACTATTTAATGTTTCACATATCGAACACTTAATGCTTATTTATGGCGCAGCTGTACATCTATAAAAGAAAATTTACGATTTAGTGTTTTACTGAAATTTTTAAAGTATGAAGCAATTCTAGAGAATTATTGAAACAATTCACAAAATAAAAGAAACATTGAGTGTAATGGTCCGCGACGGAGTTATGTGTCGTCTGTAACGTAAATAAATAAGGCCAAGCGATAAATTGTCTTCCATACGATTAATTACAATAATTAAACAACAACCAATTTTTTTTTTTACAAAATATTTTTTTAAATATAAGGTGTGGCAAACGAACAATCAGTTCACCTTATGGTACGTGATGTCTGCGGCTCCATTTATATATATAGGAATAGTAATCGACTAAGTTCCATGTCCCTAGTTCCATGCATGAATAATATCGGAGGAAGGTTCATATGCGGTGTCAAGGATACGTAGTATATACACACAACATATCAAACCCGAAAATCAACAATTTGTAATACAGATAATGTTGCTCGGCTGAAAATGGAACCCAGAACCCGCGGTACAACAGCATTATACACAAATAACTAAGCCACTGTCATTCGATATGTAGTGTACTCGTAGGCTTTACGTCAAAATTTATGCCAAGCGATGAAGATCGTTTAGCTTCCAATAAAAAATATTTATAGAATTTTCGCGATAAACCATTCCATAAAAGCTATGGTATATAAAATGTACTCGCACGAACTGTTATATAATATATTTTTTAACGATAAACTCAACATAAATATCATATGTTGGCAGCGCTTTAAGCGACTGCTGGTCCTTTCTACATTATTTTATTAGCAAGTATTTAGGAGTTGTGTATCACCTTAATAAAATTCGTTCTTGTTCTTTAGGTTCGCAACTAAGTTATTTCCGGTTTATACAATTTCTTTACAGTTTTTTAATTACCTCGTTGATAAAAATCATCCGGTTTCGACTCGAAATATTCATCCAAACAAGATCTAATTTTTACCTCACTACTTAACGGAACTCCGCGTATAGCGTTTGAAAGAGATCGAGAGGAAAGTCTCATAAATTAACTCAATCAGTAAAAATAGATTCTGGTAGAACAAGCATCCATTTTTACATGTTAAACGTTGTTCCAAACACAATAATTATCGGAATATAAAAAAAATACAAACTTAGTTGCCTACTACTACTAGAAACTAATACAAGACTGCTACTAAGACTATACAGGATTATTTTTAATGTTTTGTTTAATTGTCTAAGGAGATTAGATTAGCATTTGTACTAAAAAGTCAAAATGACATTTTCCGTCACTATAAACTTTTACTTTAAACTACAGTTGAATGACTTTGTAATAGTTTTTAATCCCCATTAGGTCGTTTATGGACACAGCGCTGTTAATTGGTCTAACAAGTCTGGGGATTTGAGCATTTTAAACCAATATTATTTTTGTTACCCTATTTCTGCATTATTTTCACATAATTCGATTTAAAAATTCTTTTTTAAATTTATATTTATATTAGATGTGGCAAACGAACGCAGTTCACCCGATGGTACAGGATTCCTGCGCTCATAACACCCACACTCATCCTGGATAAAAAATCACGATGCAGATACTTTTTCACCCGTGAGGTCTATATAGGTACGATATGTTTCGGCACCAGTAATAAGATTCATGATTACATTCACGCAGCTACTGTATAAGGCGACTAAACGGAGGTTACGAGTTGCCAGGCGTCCAGAGTGGTGGCTCTCATCGTTCAGGATAGTGAACCTTGGCAGAAATACAACACGAAGTGGTCCCAGTTTGTCGTAGCACAGTTAGGGTACTAGGAGAGGCGAGGCCTCCATTGGGATGTGCTTAGGCGCAGCATAGAGAAGCACCGGTGCATTCAGTGGGTTATCCCGAAGCCCCTCCCAATGTACAGAGATTGACCACTGAGGAAGTTATAGTGGATACAAATATCACATAACCCCGTCCTCCCCCCAGGATGCAGGTTATCCTTTGGAGATTTCCTTCTGACACCAAAATAAATGTGTCCCGCAACCCTAATAAGGACGACCCACTACTAGATGGAGTGCCGACCTATGTAAGTCTAATGGACGTCGATGGATGCGGTTGGCTTGGGTTCTGCCTCCGTGGCAGTCTGTGGGCAAGGTCAATGTTCCGCACTGGAGTGATGATGACGATGAATCGATCACGTGTCCTTACGGTGGCCCGAGTAGAAACTTAATTGTTTGTATTCGAGCTATCGTCTACAGATATAATTCAGTCCTTTGTTCCTCAATAATAACTCAACTTCCTTCACAGATATCCATTGACATAGAACGTAAACTGTAGTGTTTGATTATGACGTCACAAACTCGGTAGGATATTAACCTAATAGTTTAGGGTACGGCCTGCGAAACTTAACGAATTAGGGTCCAACTTGCCATTCAACTATATAACAAAAATATTACGTACAAACATTTTAGATTAGTTGGAGTGGGTCACGGGAATGTAACTATTTGTAATACCATTACAAGAATATTTTAAAACAAACGTGTATTACAAAGTAGCAATTTTCCAGTCTTGGAGTCCCGTGGCCTTGCACCTTGATGCTGCATCTGGTCTCAATGACTGGACAAAGGGGCGACAAATAAGTGTCACTGTGTTTGCGCAAATTCTTACAGAACTATTTATGTATAGTGCTAATATATATATATATATATATATATATATATATATATATATATATATATATATATACATATACATCGTGCGCAGTTGCTGTCGTCCAGTAATAACCAGAAGACGGTGGTACCGCGGTTGAAACAGAGTAGAAGAATATCATTACATTACGTTTAAGAAACTTAACATAGATTTCAAAAAAATATACATATTTATATAATTATTATTAGCTATTAAATTTAATCGTAAAAAAAAGATCACTTCGTATAAGATGTAATATTGAATTATCAAAGCTTCAAAAAAAAAGGAAATGCTTTAATTTCTTACCGATAGCGAGTTACAAAGATTTACGTCTAAAGTTACAAAGCCTATTATAGTTTAAATCTACTAAATATTATTAGGTTGAAAACTATTTGTATTAATAGTGACAATAGAGAAGCACGCAGCTCAACAGATCGTAACTGATAATTGCTTATATATTCATTGTCCACAAAGATTCTAGATGCGAATATCAATGAGATGAGTGATGAGATGAATGATGCGATGGAATGTCTCACAATACGAAAACACACAGCAGCCTTATCTCGCTATTAACGCTGGTGTTTGTTTATTCCTAAAAAAACAGTAAATAATTTTCTCAAAAACTATGCAAAAATAAAACTTCAAACTATTCACCCTTTTTGCTTATTACTCTTCAACGTCAATCCTAACCCTTTATACAAAAAAAGCTTCGTGATGTTCCTACCTAAATAAAAACACATGCGTCACAGTTAAAAAATATAACATAACGGCACATAAAAGATGTGGGTCAAAGTTATCACCGCAGCAATTTTGATGCCATTTTATTAAAAGCTTTATCAAATATAGGCCATTGACCTGTTTTAGAAAAGGAAGAAGTAAAATTCGCAAAGGATATTAACTTATTGAAGCTGGAATTACTTTTATTTTTTGTTATGAATAAAATTTTTATAAATAAAAATTCTAATTAAACCTATCCTCATGGATTCCAGAAATAGCATTGAAGTTCTGCCTCGAATTTTACGCGTTTTTGTTTTATATTACCCTTAATATATTTATTAAAAAACGTACTTGTATAATATTATTAGGTCTTTACATATGAATTGGTGTTTTGTCGAACTGGTCACATTGGTTTCAAATAATCTGGCGTTTGGTTAAGAATTCCAAATTTAGACTTAGTGTTACTTAGTTAGAAATTTAGTGTATTTGTGTTTCGAATTTAATGATTCAATTTTTTTCGCGTCATTTGTTTTTTCTTTGACATTCTTCTGTTAACAAAATAGAAAACTTGAAATATCGCGTTATTTCCGAATATGAGTTCCACCGTGGCACCATCACTGCAAAAACAGCTCGAAAGATTAATGATGTTCATGGGGAAACTACTGTAAAAGAAAGCACGGTACATTTTTGGTTCTAACGTTTTCATTCTGGAGATTTTGACGTACAAATTAAACCCCGCGTGCGGCTGGAGACCCAAGTTGACAATGAAGAATTAAAGGTGAACGTGGAAGTGAATTCATCACAAACCACGTCAAAGTTAGCGGCAGGCTTCAGTGTGAGGGACAAAACAATTTCAATTTACTTTAAACAAATTGGAAAAGCGAAACAGCTCGAGAAATATATACGTATGGATAGAGTGAAGCACACCAACAAACACGCATTGAGTGCTGAGTACGTATAACAGTCGAGGGGAGGACAAAGTGTTTTTAATATTAGGGGTGACATACGAGCATAATCTTCACCTGATGGTAAGTTCTGATGCCTATGACATTTTTATTTATCCTCAGTAAAGAACAATGCGTTGGTGTCACTAAAGACAGATGGAATGCCTAGTCAGCTCTTCACTCGACTCGTGCCGCATAGAAAGCATCATGACTCTATCATTGTTAAACGCACATTCTATTATTGGATTTCCATTGCTGGCTAATATAGACAATCCGTATTTTTAATATATATTTCATCATCTGCATCACCTTTATCATCACCAACACCTTATCTTAACATCATACATCACATAAAAGAGAGTTTTGTCTTTACTCGTCTATACACACGAAAAATTCCTTCCAAAAAAGAACTAATTGTCGCCTAAAAGAATTTTACTTTAAAAAGAAGTTTGTGGATTCAATTATTTTCTTTCAATAAAAAATTTCTAAATAGTATATCTATATAAATATCTAGAATATTTATCTAGATAATAATATCTAGGTAAATATTCTGTGCTCTTAAAAATCCATTTGTCCGTTTTTCTTGTGAAATACAGAGATAGAAGGAAAATAGTGGAGTTTCGTGGAGGTTAACTTGTCATATTGCGAAATAAAGGAAATCGTGTGTCTAACAAGCGGCAAGTATGACCTCAATATCAAACCATATTTATTTTATTCAAAACATTTTTTAAATAAATTTTTCCCGACATAGTCTAGTAAGTGTTGGGATCCGTAGGCGCTTAGTACTTGTCACGAGAAAAACAATATTTCGAAGATATGTCAAGTGTGAAAAAGTTTTACTTCTTAGACATGCAGGTTTCCTCTTGGTGTATTACTTCTTAGACATGCAGGTTTCCTCTTGGTGTATTACTTCTTAGATATGCAGGTTTCCTCATGGTGTATTACTTCTTAGGCATGCAGGTTTCCTCTTGGTGTATTACTTCTTAGACATGCAGGTTTCCTCATGGTGTATTACTTCTTAGGCATGCAGGTTTCCTCTCAGTGTATTACTTCTTAGACATGCAGGTTTCATCTTGGTGTATTACTTCTTAGACATGCAGGTTTCCTCATCGTGTATTACTTCTTAGACATGCAGGTTTCCTCTTGGTGTATTACTTCTTAGACATGCAGGTTTCCTCTTGATGTATTACTTCTTAGATATGCAGGTTTCCTCATGGTGTATTACTTCTTAGGCATGCAGGTTTCCTCTTGGTGTATTACTTCTTAGACATGCAGGTTTCATCTTGGTGTATTACTTCTTAGACATGCAGGTTTCCTCATCGTGTATTACTTCTTAGACATGCAGGTTTCCTCTTGGTGTATTACTTCTTAGACATGCAGGTTTCCTCTTGATGTATTACTTCTTAGATATGCAGGTTTCCTCATGGTGTATTACTTCTTAGGCATGCAGGTTTCCTCTTGGTGTATTACTTCTTAGACATGCAGGTTTCCTCTTGGTGTATTACTTCTTAGACATGCAGGTTTCCTCGTGGTGTATTACTTCACCAGATCGCTTGATAAATTAGCACTTAAAATTGCAATTAACGCTATTAGTGTCGGCATCGGGAATCGAACTCGGTTTGCTCGCGTACCGTGAAGTAAAAGCGAGCTCTTAGACACTTAGCTAGCTAAATAGATCTATAATAAATTGTCTACATAAATAAATATTTAGCATATCCTAATCCAGTCATTCAGTTACCATAAATATCATTATACCGTTGCTGTATTTCGTCTGGCGAGTGGAATTTGGGGACCCTTATTACGACTTTGGGATCTGGAGAAATTCAATATTGGTAACGAGTATTACATCACCTCAGGGATATAACGCATATTATTGTCACACATTGAGGATGAATGTGGATATCGTGGGCCCCAGGAGCCACGGACCTGGTGCACGCTTGTCACTACACCGGCGGCACATGGACAACTTTTATTACACATTTTTATTCATCGTAACTTCTTTAGATAAACGTACAATATATTGCGACTATATTAATAGAATATTAGATAAGAATGTAATCTATAGAACGTAAGTTTACTTTTACTTTATCGGCAACAGAACATGCGTTTGATGTTCAAGTTTGTGGCTTTCGGAAACTTTTCCCTTCACTGTGTATGGGGCGATAAATCGCAAACTTTGTAAAGCTGATATGAACTACTTAAAACGTATTAGGTATTATTTAACTTTGCTATATCTACTTCATAACTAAGTATGCCTTACATTTAATAGTTGTAGTGCTACGTTGCAGCTAATTTCTAGGAGCATCATGGTAGTTCCGAATGGTAAACTCCGCCTGCACAGAATACCGGTATGAAATTGCAGCATAGCGCTGCTTCGTTTCGTATAGTGATTCCATCTTAGTACTTAAGGGCGATGTCGTATGTGCGCTCTCTCCGTGGTAGAGCCTCATTACAGTTTGTATCTAGGTGTAGTATGCTATTGAATGAGTCCGCTCGATGGAGAAAGGACTATGTCAAAGAATTTGACGTAAACTCTTAGCATAGCGGTTCTGTGTTTCGTCTGCTGTGTGCTCGTTTGTCACCCCTAATATAAAAAAAACTACACTGCTTATATGTTAGCTAATATACTGTGAAGGTCCTTTCCCCTTCAAAAGTGAATCTATCAGTTTTAAACCATATTTTTTTAAATACTTGCATTAAATTTAAAGGGTGATTAACCCACAAACCGGACATCGGTTGTGGGTTAATCGCGTTCATACATAATACAGAATACAGCTTATCAGTTGCACTGAATGCTCAATGCGCGCTATAATTTGCCTGTTATTGTAATCCAATAACAACTGTTCGTGATAACTCAATGCTAGCATGATATGTCCCTCAATTATTAAACAAATAAATGCCAGTCTATGAGGAATGTCCTTCTTTTTTAATTGAGGTTGAAGGGCACACTACATAGACACTCACATTCATCCTCGATAAATGTTTATATTGCGTTGTCACCCATGAGGACCAACATGTTATACCTCGTCACCGGTAATGAAGATCTCCGGATCCCTAAACTCACCACAGCAGCGTTATATTGATATTTTACTGTGGTTATGCTCTTATTTTATTCTATGAGGGATTAATTCTTCCCCGATCGGGCCGACCCATTTATGTTGAAGCTAAAACCAAACTAGAGGGCGGGTAGATATTGGTAATAAGAAGTAAGTTCGGAGATTATTTTTTTTTTAATTCGGCTTGACAAACGGATTTCACTTCATGGTTACTGACCTGATGTAACTGTGTGCTCGTGTGCACCCTCAATACAATAAAAAATATCTTATCGAATAGACATTATATCCCATATACAATACACTAATGAACTACCTCTGTGATGTTGCGATCCTATAATTAAAAATAATTGAAATAATGCACTTCACTCGCAAAAAGTATTCGTTCTACATACTTGTTTATATAAATAAAACATTATAATAAACGAGACAACAAATCCTTCTCGTGTCCTTCCTTTTGTTTTTGAAACCGAACTCTTGTTAAAGGAAACAAATTAAGTTTATTACATGAGTAAGTTTTTTGTAAATATTTATTAAATTAAAAATATATGTCTAATATAATACAACACCGAAGATGTAAAAATTAACAAGTGATTGCTACTGTGGACTGATACTGCGGCCCGTGATACCTCCATTCATCCTGGATAAGAGATCTTAACACAGCCACCTCCGAGGCCAAAGACGAAATGCTTCGTCACCAGCAATAAGAGTCCAGGATCCTTGCACTCACCTGAAGAAACATAGCAGTGACAGCGTGGTTCTTCCGAGCCAAGTCGACCCATTAATGCTGTATCTAGAAAAAAACTGCAGCGAGGCTCTACCATTGAGATTGTGTGTGTCTTATTAAACCAGTATGCTATAAAGAAAAGCATTAAAATTAAACATCACCGATCGCCAAGCTTTATTACCGGCTTCATTTACGTGTCCTTTAGAGTAACAACAGTTTGGAATTAGCACATTCCGATTATCCGATCAACACGTGTGACCAATTGACAGCAAGCCACAGTCGAGATAAAAGTACTAAATCAGAAGACTCGGCTGGGAATCGAACCAAGAACCTGTGACGTGAAGACCTGAGTACTCTTACCAAAACGCCGACGACTCGAATCGAATCCTGATCAAATGGAGCAAATTTTATTCCATATAGTTTTTAAATCATTGCCACTCACTACATACTTAGTACATTTTGCTATAGTATATACAATGGCAAATAGCAATTTGGCTGCGAACGAAAACTCTCAAAGTGTGTACATTCGTTACAGCTTTGGAACAATAACCACTTTACTAGTTTAATGCATTAATAATTAAACTGGGAGCATTATATTCAAAAAAAGATTAGAAATTGAATAAATTTTATTTGATTGGATATCATGAACATGTATTTATGTTATTCCGTGTTTCCAGCAACGCATTTCCATCTGCTCTGGTGTTGCGGATGCCCATGTGCGGCGGTGACTACTTACCATCGGGTGTGATGCTTGCTCGTTTGCCACCTGTTCTATAAAAAAAGAAACAAATCAATTGCATCTAAATGTTAACAAATTTTGAATGTTGAATGTTTTTTCCAGAGATTGCAGGGTTACAGATGTGCTTTCACTTGAAAGCCCTGCAGCCCATGGAAAACTGCACATACTCTCAGTAGGGAATCAGAAAGGAGAAATTTTCCGCAGTCGACACGACTGTCTCATGTTACAGCTACAAGTTTGCTGCAGACTGACTATACCACTGTTAAAGTTTTACTGTTGATCGTTTGATTGAATATCTTAAACGTGGTAAAAATTTAAAATAATAAATTAGAATGATAACTTGCACAAACTTATCTACTACTGAGCTGCCTAGGCCATATATGTTTGATACCCCCATATATGTTAGATACCCCCATCTAATATATATGTTACTTACCCCCATCTAATATATATGTTAGTTACCTCTATCTTACATATATGTTAGTTACCTCCATCTGACACATATGTTAGATACCCCCATCTAACATATATGGTCTTGGCAGCTCAGTAGCACATGATGAAACCAAGTTGGATCCCCGGTGCTGGCACCAAGGAAATTGAAATGAATTTTAAGTGCTGATTTATCAGGTACTCGGCGGTGAAGGAAAACATCGTGAGGAAATGCATGTCTCAGAAATCCTATAAAAAGTATTTCAAAGACTTGTCCGCAAATTCGCAGTGGAGCTGAGAGTTGGCCTATGGTCTGAGATATATATATATATATATATATATATATATATATATATATATATAACTATATAGAGATATCTCTCTTAGAGAGGTCTATGACCAGCAATGGAATTTATATATGACTATTGCTTTTTATTTAAATTTACATAAAATATTAGCAGGTATACAAATAAAAGGGCACATGGCGCAGAACAAACGGCTGTTTGTCCTTAGTTTAGTCGTAAACCGTACATGTCTTTGTTTGGACTATCTGAACAGCAACATTAACGAGCCCGTCGCCCTCTGACGCACGTGCCGCGACATAACGGCCCGTGTCTGCGACTGACAAACACTACATCAAGCAAATACATTTTGTCACATGATAAACTTGCCCATCATGCTAAATATTTGCAAGTTATTTAACATATTTTTTAATTTAAGCGTTGAATAACGAGCAGAGAGTTCACCAAGTGATAACCATGACGTCTACGGTCATATTCAACAAAGATACATGATGCACATGCGTGCTAAAGACCGAGATTTTAAGATCTGGTTATTAGTATTATGTTGACGAACCATCAATTAATTTACCAGGTTAATTTCATATTAATGGGCAACTTAGGATTTTAAATGATATTTGTGATAACGACCTTCTTCAAAGACCGGCAACACAATTAGACCGTACTCCCACAGACTGCTACAAAGCACGATCCTGAACCATATGCATCCATCGACTCCCAGTAGACTTGTATCGTGCTTTCTTTCCATGTTCAATACAAGATTGTCACTTGAGTAACTATCTTCCCCGTCTGTTATCGGTTCTACGGTTCTTTATGGCCGGTCCATTGCCAAAGTAATAAAAATATATTTATAATTTCTAAATTTCCAACGTCATCCAACTTCAATTATAATATTTAGCAACAGTGACGTGGCGATGTGTGTAAGTACTGCTTCACATCGATATCTTAAAAGACATTCTTGCTGTCAATTGGGTTTCTATCGGAATTCAATAATATTTAAGGGATCGGCTAAATTAATAACCTCTAGGGAGTAGCGGTGAAAATTCCTGTCAAAATCCCTCTGAAAAAAACTCTTGGAAAATTGGTTTTATTTAATTTTAGTCCAATAAAATGCTGTTACTTTCTCTAAAACTTTAAATATACGAAAACGGTATTAAAATATTTATAAAAAAAATATACACAGTTTAAGATTTGACACATGCCGGGCGAAAAGATAGGAAGGCAACGTAACGAAAAAAAAGTATTTCAAAACTAATAAGTAACGAAAAAAAGGTTATTTAAGCGTATAAGGGTGATAGATGCGCTCCCAGTTTACCCCGTAGACCCAGTGGACGACCATATCATAGATATGGCAGCATTATGCTTTAAGCATCAAAAGTCTAATGGTTTAAGGTACGATGTGTGCAACTTAAGATCGTAGGTTTGCACAAGCACAAGCATTTAAGCTTAGTTGTAGTGCTTAACGTTAAATGTTAATAATCTTAATAGTACTTTAGAACTTTTTCATCATTACTGATTTGCAAAATATACAATCGATATGTTAAAAAAAATATACAATGAATATATAATAATAGTAGGTAATATTTTAAACAGTGATTGAGCCAAGCTGTAGCTTGAAACTGTAGATGCAGGATGAGTGGGTCGGCCTGTCTGCTATCAGTAACGTTGCTATATTGTATGGCGAGTGAACAATTACAGAGAACGAACATTCCTCTCCAGTCTGCGGGCTTGACGAAGTCATGGTATAAAAGTAAGCACTTTTGATTAGTCTCCATCCACTTTTTCGTTCTTCATTTTCTAATATTATAAGAAAAATTGTTTTTATTTTTTAAATAATTTCATAAGCAACAAGTCAATAAATTGATTTTAAGAATGAATTACATTTGTAACTTTACAGTGTTTAATTTACAATAATTAGATATTTCATTATTACATTTGAAATTCGAAACAATATATGTTTTTTAATTGCTGGATTGGAGCTGCAATATTAATGATAACATACAATTAGTCATTATTCAAATAACATATTAGACAAAGAAACTAAATTTGAACTCGAAGCGAATCACAAGCAAGTGCCAACGAAAGCCAACACTAACTCTAATAAGTAGACGACGGGACAAACCCTAGTATATATAAATTACCTTCATTTACTAGTTTTTTAAAGCTAGTCATTATATTTTTTTTCCAGTCTAGCAATCAGTACTGTATCGAGCGATCGCTCAAGTGAAGGAAGCCATCAGTCGCAGGTCTTGGGGGTTTTTTTATTATAATATTATGGGTGTAAATTATGTTAGTTAATAGGTTGGCTTGGAACGAGCAGCGAAAGAACACTCCCTCACAGAATCAGTGTGAAATAGCAGAAAACCGCTGCTGTATAGTGTAGGAATCCGAGGAAACCCAATAACAATCTTTATCGTATCAGCATTGGTTTGACTATGAAATACACCGAGTGGCTTAATGAGGCGCTTCGTAAGTGTGTGAGGGAATTCCAGGACACGCTATCACAAATATTGACAATATATATAAATAAAATTCTTAGCAGTAATCTTGAGGAAAGTAAGAAGAGAAGAATGAAGGAGGCAAAAATTAGCTAAACCTTGCAGTGATCTCGTGGGGACTAAGGGATACAGAGGTTTCAGCCAATGTTCAGGGAGCAATATTTCCCCGTTTCTACTCAAATATGATGTCTTCCTGCAATTAATTTATTTTTATATGTCCAAATAGAACGAAGGCAAAATAATAATAACAGGAAGATACAGCGACTGGCTTCCACAGTGTCATAGTTATGATAATGATCCTGCTGGTTGCTGTCGACCACGGCAATATCTTCTTAACATTACCAGATGACGTCACACAGTATATGACTTTAGTGGTATAAGCATTTGCGCTAACACGAGGCGCTCACTCGGACAAGATCGGAGGAAGGTGCAGAACTAGTGGCAAAGACACATTCAAAGACCCGATTACCAATAATTTGTGTTGTACAAATATTATACCTAGTCTGGAAATCGACAGCCCTTTAGTCCCGGGCTGTTAGAATAAGGCTGAGGTGCTTGTAAGGTGCCTATCGTATAAGGCGACTAAAAGCGGATAACGGGTTCGCGGGTGATCGGGGAAGGACGGCAACAAGAAATGGTCCCAGGTAGCACGTCGAGGGTCCTAGTGAGGATGACGCCTCCTTGGGACGTACTTAGGCTCCGGCAGAGAGGTACCGGTGCTCTCCATAGGATATCCTAGAGCACCTCCCGAAGTACTGAAGTTGGCCACCGAGGGTTTTATTGGGTATTGGAACTATTCCCTCCACCTGTTTTTACGAAATCAGTTATAAAATAATCCACGCTGTTGTTCGGTCATGTTCACAATTATGTAAAAAATCTTCTGTTTATTTTTCTTACGAAAAACTCATGAACTTTCGCACTCACTTAAAGAAACATCATTAAATATTGAAATACATTATTTATCAAAGCTCTACCTTGTTAAAGCTTGATGTTGTATTTGATAAAATTTACATGGAAATAAATAATTGAGAAAAAATCATTATTTACGAGAATTCTTCTTGCTCGTTCTTTGTTTGTTTTTTATTTGATGAATTAAATATTTAGGAAGGTCAGACTGACATGGATTTTATTCACTAGTACATATATAATCAGTAATTTTACTCTTTCAAGTGACAGTTCACCAGGTACCTATGTCATGACTTGTATTTTGAGATATAAAACTAACCTAGTTCATTTTTAATCTTAAGGTGCTATACAGGCTCTGATGTCTGATCTACTAATCTCTCAAATCTCTCTTTGTCTACGAAATAAATTTCAAAAATCTAAATAACAATTAAAAATGAAATTATTGTAATGTATTCAGTTATTAAAGTCTGAAAAATGTTACTAAAATGTTACGTTATTGAAAGATTTCATTATATTCCCATATGTATATTCATATCAAACTAATAAAAGAGCGTCAATAAGATTTAATCATGTTGGTCTTCCCGTCCTTGTCTGCTTAGCCACTAACCAGATTGAACTAAAGCTACAACAACAAAGTCAAATCAAGTAAGTAATTGAAAATCGCTATGGTGTAAATACCTCATTCCTATCTATAACCAATATTGAAATAGCAAAAGATAAAAAAAATGTTGGACCCATTTCCTTATATAAGATTTCATAGATATAGTTTATGATTATTATGTAAAAAATGTAACAGTAGTAAATATATTACATATATCCCACGGCTGCGCAATATCCTCGCCTATCGTATGCGAGCACATTTCTTCAGGCAGCTCCGGGTCCGCCAACTTCTTCGTGTTAAAATTTTTTGTAATTGTACAGTGGTAGAACATCGTTGAAGTTTGTTTGAATGAATGAGTTAGCTCAACCGGGGTAGGGCCACGCCCTCGCAGCGTACTAGCATGAAATAACATCTAAATGCTGCTGTGTATCTTCTGGTGAGTATAGGGATCCGGAGACCTTTATTACTGGTGACACATTACATTTCAGTCCTCAAGGGTGACAACGCATCAGTATTAAGATTTCTTTTCAAGGATGAATGTCATTGGTCGCAGGAATCACTTACCATCAGATGAACTGTGTGTTCGTGTGTAATATGCTCAATGTAATTAAAAAAAATATCTGCAAGACATACAGGTCGCATCAGGTTCCTTTCCTTTACAGCACTTAGAGTTGTAAGTAAGCATTTCATTTGTGCCGGCCACCTGGTATCAAACTCTGTTTACTCCCGTACCATGAAATTATAAGCGAATATACATTTATTTATTAATACCCCGTGCTACCTCGGCACATAATTATTACAATGTTGATTTTGATTTTTTATATTATTTATAAATTGTATGACGTTAGTCCGCTGTTAAGGAAGTATTCGAGTTTGGAGCTGCCAAGCGCAGTTCACCTGTTCACTGACACTCATGTGGTTCATAACGTTGCGAGGTAATCGCTGAAAATTAAGATGAAATATTGCTCGTGGATTTTTTACCCTCATCAACTGGCTTGCGATTAATATTACAGTGCCGTACGTATTCACATTACCACGGGTCATTCTCTCGTCGTCTATATTTCGATATTACTCCTTAGCAACAACATCGGAGGTAAAAGCTTATTGTCTAATTATGTTATGATATATTACGTGTTACTTTAACTGATGATTCATTCTAAAATTACCACAATCGAGCAATACTAGTAGCTTAGACTTGCTCTGTGCAGTTTGCACAATTTCAAAATTAATCAGTAAGACAAATACCATCATAATTTTCATCATCCTCCATTATGTATGACACAAATATTTATCACTGTTCGGGGAAACAAGAATCTATATCCAATAGAATGTGTCCGTTCCATTGTTTATTTTGAACATATTGGCAAACACAAGCGCGGCCGTTGTGACGTCACCTGTCCGCGGACATGATGAACGATCACAAATAACCGCAACACACGTTTGCGTGGAAATCGACTGTTTGTTATGAGAGAAAAGTTATAACTTGCAAAAATGGTGCGCGCTATGCACATATAATTCGTTATAATTAGACCACGTTAGAATTAGACCATTTTTATCACGGTTACGGAAAAAAAAACTGACAAGTTCCCAACTAGTCTAATTCCTTAATTCCCAAAGTGGTACAGGTGGACTTCTAGAGGTCCACGGGAGACTTGGGGGTCTTCGTTGGCGTGACTTAAAAATGGGGGATCTAAATTCGTAAGCGGGGGTCCACGAATTTATTTGCTTTCAATAGTGAAGAACTAAAATGTTGGCTTGACTTCATCTATCAATGTAGGCAGATAATATTTTAAGAAGCTCAACGACTGTTACCTGTAAAAACTTGCATCGATCAATCAATTAATTAATTAACCAATAAATTATAATTAATCTCTTTCAAATGCTATGCGCGGAGTATCATTCATTACTGATGCAGAAATGAGAACTTGGTAGAATGAAGTTTTCGATTCAAAACCGGGTGATTTCTATTAACCAGGTAAGATTTTCAATCTTGTTGAACGGTGGAAGAAAGTATATATAAGTATAAACAACAAAGGATATTACATCTTACAAAAATTGTTAATTTACGTTATAAACTTTAAAAAATTAGAATAAGGAAAGAACTTAGTTGCCAACCTCATTGCATACTATTGCCGTATATCGGCTGATAAGTAAAGATACCGGAGACCATGTTACCGGTAATGAAAATTATACATACATCTAGAGAAATGTCAGGGTGAATACGCATTTGTCACGAGGTGCAGCATCGCAATAGTATGATGATGTCCTATTGGTCGTTGTCGACCACCACGATATTTTGATTATTTTAAAATATGAGCATCCTCGAGGGCTGAGATGGAACACCTCGTGACCAATAATAAAGGACTCCGGATCTCTGCACAGACCAGACAAAACACAGCAGCATTATGCTGCCATTTTACGCCTTTATTCCGTCAGGACGTGATCCTTCCCCAGTCGAGCTGACCCATTCATTCTGCATCTAGACACAAACTGCAGCATAGGTCTACCACTATTGGTATCTTATGGTTATTGGCAGATGATATCAACTGCGCAGAATATTTTATATTTATATGAGCATTTGCGCAAACACACTGCACTCGCTCGTCGTCAACTTCCCTGTTCCGATGTAATGCGTGTGCGATACGACCGGAGGAAGGTTTACATGCAATTTCAGGAACACGGGACATGGAAAAAAGTTGTTCTAACGACTGCGTAGTGCCACAATGGTAAGGTATGTACTATAAGTCAATAAATAACGTGAACTGCGGCCTTCTTTGTATCCCAAATATCCTTAAAAATCAAGGACATGGGACATAAAGGGTTGCAGAGGTTGTAACTACCGCATCTTTGACCTAACCGCTACCCTACCTATCTGAATATTACCTGTATAATTCAATTTGAAAGTATGCAGATTTTCTCGCGATGTTTTCTTTACTGCCTTGTAGTAAATCATCTGTAAAATTTATAAATGAATATATCATAAAATACTAAAAAAAATTGTATAATTTTTTTGTTCGGGCTGATGGCCGCCGGTTAGCCTGAGTTGGCTTTTACAGTTTCACCGGGTTGAGAGGTGACCGAGCGGTTATGATGCTTACCTCTATTAGTGGGTAACCCTCCAATGGCTTCCGAGAGGGAGCCTCGGCTTGAACCGTTACCCTGTTCCGCTAGAGCGTCTGACTCGAGGGTGCGGAACCTTGACTCGGTCAGTTGCTTCTGACTAAGAATTATCTACATCAATATCACTTTTACTGTACCACCACTTCGTAATCCGTGTGCCCCGGTAGAAGAAGTGGCGCAAGGAGCTCCAGCGACGCTTCTATCTGTACTGACTGGACATTTGTATAATATTATAAAAAAATGCTTTCTAAAATACTAAGCACCAGGCGGGCCATATAGTTCGTAGAACCCATGGGGAAGAAAGGTTCTTGAATGGCAAGCTGTGGGATGACCCCCCACTAGATGGAACGCCGTAAGTCGTTGGACGCAGGTGGCTCAGGGTCGTGCTTCATGGCAAGCTATGGGGGAGGTGTATGTTTAACGGTGGACAGGTTGTGATGTTGATGCAAAACTAACTATTGATGTGCCAAAATATTATGATATATTAAACTGTAAAAAGGTACTTTCTTAAATATTTAGAACTAAGCCGATAACGGAGATAAATCCAGATTTATAAAAACTCTTTTAAAAGTATATTGTCTATTGCACTTTTTATTAATTTTTCAATCAAAAGTAATGGCAGCAAAATTTATTTTACTTCGATGCCAAATATGTTTGCACAACGTACTGTATATGCGTACACAACAAAGAATATTATAAAGGAATTTCAATCCACATACTTATTTTGTGTTTGTATTTGACTTTTTGTTGACCTGTATTTATGACAGATATAACCGTTGAATTAAAAAGATGTTTCTAGAAAAATGTCTTTCTTAGACAATATTAGTCTAATGCCCCTATTTTTTTCTGGTTCTTTAGGTGGTCTTTCTTTTATTGTGCTCTTATACCGTTTTTGATATTATTACATACTTCGTTACGATTAAATATTTGTATGTTTACATAATTAACACTATTTATCAATATATTCTTAAACTGTAATGTTTTTATGCTAGGTACCTCTTTATGTTTCTAAACTAGCCATTTAATAATTATCTTATATTATACTTTTAATTTTGTAATATAGAAAAACAGAATTTGTCTTAAATTAATTTTATAGTTTATTAATCTAAATTTAAATACTATGAAATTTAGAAATACGATATACCTATGTACATAAAATATAATCGGAAAGTTCCAATTTTGATAATTTATTATATTGTTGTACAATAAATTATCAAAATTAAAAGGACGCAAGGTAATTGAAACATTGAAACTCATTGTAATAAATAAAAAAATGCGTATTATATTATTATGGTAATTAATGTAACAAGAAATAAATGATTCATAAGCAAAAACAATAATAAAATAAAAGGCGATTTAATAGAGATTGTATAAGAATTATTAATAAGTGAGGGGCGGAGCCGAAATCACGTACTAGAAGTACTTTAATAATAAAATGCCCGCTTTTGAGGTCTTATCAGAGCTCGTCGGCGTAGTTTGTTGGAGGTCTACGCCTCTACGCGTTGTGCTACGAGGAGCCGTCTACGAGTTATCAGGAGAAACAAGTCAGTCCGCGCACCGCGCTCTGTCGAGGTAGATGTGTCTCTCGTTTGGGAAATTGGGGAAACTTTACTCGTTTACATTGATTCTAGTTTGAGTTCGAAATTTTTGTTTACTCTTTCGTGATTCTTACGTCCTATTTCAATATAATTTTTACATTTTAAATTATTCTTTGTGATTATGGACTCTGTTATTTTCGCTCCAGCAGAATATTGGAATTCACTGAAGTAAGTTCTTTTTGTATTAAATCTTATATGGTCATTTAATCGAATTGTTTAACGTCTATTGCGTTTCAAATTATGTTTTGTATTTTATTATGAAATATAAGTTTAGTGGATTTTGCTATAATTTTTTAGAATAATTTTAATCCTTTTTTTTCATGAATGTATTAAACATTATTATACATCAAGTATATTTAGAAATATTATAAAAAACAATGACGGTGGTAATGGATAGATTTAAACTGAAAACAAGGCAAGACATTATCACGAAATAATTACAATAGTTCATGAAAAATCTAACCAACGGTAACAATTTTTCCCGGTCATAATATTAAGCGTTTATATTATTTTTTCTATTGACTAGGTGAGGGGAACAATGAATCCTAATAATAGTCATTAAGCGTTTTCTTCTCTTATAATGATGTTTGTAAAAAAAGCTGTGTTTTCAGTTTCAGTAAAGAAGACGGGTGAGTTAATTTATCTACAGTGTATAGGACTGTAGCTATATATTTAAGTCATATATATATTATATGAATAGATATTGAGGTACGGTCTCCTCAAAAAAAATTGTATAAAAGTGGTAATTTTTTATTTGTATAATGTTTAGCTGTAGTAAATTTAACAAGCTCTAAGATGTAATGCCTTTTAAAAAAATGCAAATTATTAAATATATCTCGTGCCACATAGCTTTAAAACAAATAATACCAACAATTACACATTATTTACAAATTACATAGTTTAAACTACTGTCATTAAAATGACTATATATTTAAGTTGTCCATACATAAAGTCCTAAATATATTGGTTAACGAGAATATAAATTATTTTGTTTGGTTTGCACTGAGCGAAATTTAAGCGTCTAGTGATAAGACGTTATCAGTGCCGGGTTTCGTACGCAGGACGTGAAAATGTACACAAGTGTGAACTCGAGTTCGGTTCATATCAGTTATTAGTTATTATAGTTAGTTTAGTTAGCTTGTTACGCATGTTCTGGACCGGGTATGGGTTACTGTGTTATATTAATTCATGATAACTAAGGGATGAGATTAACAGTGGCTTGTTGTAGTGATAAGCTGTTGCGTCGCAAGTACTGGGTTCGATTCCCATCCGAGGAACAATATTTGTGTATCATAAATTTTGGTTTTCGGGTCTCGGTGTGTTTTATATAAGTACCTTGTCACGTGCCCCGTATGTACGTGTGAATAGGCGAGTACACAAGAGTGCTATAAAATATTCTGAGTATTCGATGTCGTCTGGCAAGGACGAGAAGATATCGCCGTGATCGACGTCGACGTTGTCATTTAATTTTTTTAAAAAATGTTCATTGACTTTTGTTGTTAATCGAATGATTTTCTATATTTACGCGAAGACTGCACATTGGACATTTACAGATTTTGTTGAGTGTTTTTTTGATATTTTTAAGACTCTTGGTCTCGGGGAGGATTGAGGATTCAATCTATCAATTTACTTGAACTATGAATCAAAATACTTGATTTTGATAAATCAGGAAGTAGTCGAGTATTGTGCTCGGTGGTGACCGGTAGGAGTCGGAAGCCCATATCAGTCTCCGGCTGGACATGTCAAGGTGATGATGAGGAATCAAAATTTATTTAATATTTTATTCAAATCAAAATGGTCATAACGCTGCTGTGTTAAGAATGGTGAGTGTGGAGACCCGAAGAGTCAATTACAGGTAAAGGGAGGTTGACAATGTATTAGCGTCTTGTATCTTTGCTGATAATGGATATTCTCTTACGGGTCACAGTTATCACGTACCACGAAGAGTGGCGTTTGTGTGTACTCGTTGTTAGTCCACATTATTATAAAACAACACCACACCACTGGTAACACAAATAAGATCTTCCGACTAGAAACACTACTTTATTTTTTATTTTTTTTTAGTGTTGTCCGTAGTACATGGACATTTCCAATTTTGGTAGTCTTTCGAAAAAGCTAACATGTAACAACACATTATATCTGTGGTCATTGACAAAAAAACCGATCATCACTCATTTTGAAGCAACACAAAACATTTTTACGTAGTCACGTCCACCAGGTTATTGGGCGTCCTCGAATAATTTTTCATTATACGCAGTCATTTATAAACATACATACATCTTTTATCATGTACGTTCACAACTCATATAAATTATTTATATTTAAATCAGCCAAGTATTGTAAATATAAAAATAGTTCATATTTTTGAAAACTTGAAATGAGAAATTAGATTTTGTGTCCCTACTTTTTGTAATATTAGACGTAACAAACGAGCACACTTCCCCTGACATGATAGGTGATGATCTCAGGCCATGACATATACATCCATCCCCAATAAAGGTTCAGAAAGCGCATGCGTTTTTACTCCTAAGGATTGGTGATTAAAGGGTGAGAAAAAAACTACACAGTTATCGTTTGCCATCACGTCAACTGTGAACTCGTTTGCCATAACGTCTTCTGTGAGCTCGTTTACAATCACGTCAACTGTGAGCTCGTTCGCCACTCCTGATGTTATAATAAAAGATAAGCATACTATTAAAATAAACGTGAAACATGGTAGGAGAGAACATTCTGTCAAAACGGAAACATTTTGCGGTAAACGGTGTAAAGTAGGTTAAGAGAGCGAATTTCCTTAATGCGAAATCGGGCAGTTTACCACTCGGCGCCACCTTGGCCGCCTCTAATTGGGCGTGCTCAGACAGATTACAGCCTCCCGCGGGCTCTTCTGAAGTACGACATTTCTGACCGAAATATATTTCTACATCATTGAAAATGTTGTACAAGGGAGTTATTTTTGGTAGGCTCTGGGTTATCACAGTACCAATGCCAGCCGGGTGATTCGAATACTTTCTTTTGGAAGACTTTGGGAGAAGATAGGGTTCTGCGGTATTTCTATCCTATAAAATGCCCTTGTTGGCTGCCCTCAGTGCATTCTCTATCACCCTCGCTATGCTGACCTCCCCGTAGTGCCGTCGTCTCCGGATTAACTTTTGTGGACGATCAGTACCTCTACCCTGGTCGCGAAATCCCGTCATTATCATCAGGCGGACAACAGGACTCAATGGTAAAAGTACTTAACTACTACGTTACGGCTTTATTGCAATTTTTTTCATCACAATCACAAATCTATGGTTATCGGGTCTGGGTGTGTGATATCGTGTCTTTCACACTGCATTTGAACCTTCCTCCGATCCTAGCGCAAATACGGTCTACCAAATTGTAGGCATTTGGTTTACCCAGAGGATATCGCTGTGGTTGAGATAGGCTAGGCACACATCATCATCACCAATGTAAAATATCACAATGATTATATCTTTGTCGTTAGGGTTAAAACTCACCTGCACTCTTTAATATAAACGAAAGTATTATGGGAGTGGTAATTACTTACCACCACAGGTACTCACTTGAGACCTTAATTAAAAAAAATCTAGAGCTAACGTCACGTCATCGTAACGTGTTGTTTTTACTAACCATTTTAATACTACGCTAATGTTAATATTTTAGCATTTGTTCTTTGCTATTCCAACGTGGCTGAGTGAGATTTGGGTATTAAATACAGTCTAAGCGATGCGTAAAAATACATGTTTAAATATGCACTAGATACTCGTATATGCTTAAAATGAGCATCCTATAAATACCCACAGCCTATATAATCCCACTATAGGGCATATAGGGCTAGAGAGGGAGTTGGAGCACATTCCAGCGCCCGCCTTCACTGCGGATTGGCAGACTTCACATGTTTTTAAAAAAGTTTTGTATTTTAAACTTTTTTTCCACCGCCAAGCATGTGTTAAATCAGCACATATGTTGCGATTAACTATTACATTGCTGCCGGCACCGGGGTATGTCGTCGGTTTGCTCGTGTATCGGGAATTAAAAGCGAGCTAATTTATATTGAAACTAAGGATGACAAAAAAACATACAGTTTAATTGATAAGCCCCCCACGTATCTTAAACCATCAAGGATTCAAGATGTAGGTACACGCGATGTCACCGTTCAGGATTGAGATCGAATCTGCATTACCAATAACCGGGTCTCCGGAACCCTACATTCAAAAGGCAGCTGCCTTAACCTGTTATTTCACGCTCAAGCCGACCCATTCATCCAGCAGCTGGATATAAGTTGAAGTATACTATAAACACAATAAAAACTTTTTCTTCACTCACTTTCACTTCTTCCCGGATTTAGAAGAAAAGTTCAAGTGCTGAGTTGCTCGCACGCCGGAACTCAGTAATCTGCGTGTTATCAACATTTAACAGTTATTAGTTTCGTCCGAGATTCGAATTGAGGTCCCAGACGTTAACGCTGACTCATAGCTCTGTGATTGAACAGAAGTTATATAATGTATGTTTTGCATTCATCGTCTATAAGAAATCACAATGTAAATGCCCTGTCGTCCTTTAGGACTAAAATCGAATGTTTAATAAGCCTCGTCACCAATAATGTCGCTGGATTGCTATAATCACCAGACGAAACACAGCATCGATATGCTGCTATTTAACGCAGGTAATCTTTGTTGGTTTGGTCCTCATGTTGTAGCTAGAAATTAACTGCAATGTGGCTCATCCACCATAGTAAATTTCCTTGAAGAGTTGAGGCAAAAACAGATCGTAGATCCGCAAGGTTGTCTGTGTTTTGTTGACACGAGCGTGTTTCGCTTTAGTGGGAAATCTGTTAATCAAAGGCCGTCGAAAATTCTCCTTGTGCCAGAAACCTACAATTTCTGCATTGATAACGAAGGTTGAGTTCCTCCGCAAATGTTTTGAAGTACATTGTAAAGGTGCAATGCAAGTCTTTCTGTCAGATGTATCATATCGTATGATGCTCTATTGGGAAGGCGCACATGAATGTCATAAAAGCAGTAAAGTTTGGTTCGTGATCTGAAGTCAGATAAATTTATCATCCACTTATGAAATTTATTGGTAGCTACCGCTATTGTATTGTATACTATTGTGTATGTATATATATGTATGTATTGTATGTATTATATGGGAGGTATGTGTATGTTGTGTATATATGTATATATATTGTGTATTTATACATGTATTATTTATTTAATATCTATATGTGTATGTATTATTATTTGCTTATATTAGTTATTTTTAGTAATGTTTTTTTTCTTCTTTTATTAATTAGTTTATTGCTACACCTATCATACAGATATCTCACCGCACCTTGGCTTGCCTGGCAGAAAATGCCTCTGGCATTAAGTCCGCCCTTTTTGAACTTTTAACTTTGTTAAGGTTAATTCAATAAAGAGTAAATAAATAAATAAATACATATAACGTTACTAAGCCGCTCGAAAAACCTTTGTATTCCGTACCAAACCATGCACGTCATCATCATCTCAACTAATGATCACCGCTGAACCTTAACTGCCACAGACACACGACCCTGAACCATCTTCCTGCAGACTATTCTGCAAGGAAGCTTAAATACTTGTAATAGCTGATGGTTGACATTAATTGAATGATGGATTCGAATCTACGACGTCAAGTTTCGCAGACCGTTCTCGTACCGAATTGTCAAAACCATTAAACTTTTGACAATTCAAGTTTCGCTATTAGAATATGAGAAATTTGAAACAGTTGAAAGTCATAAATCATATAAAGGGCTTTGAAATGCTAAAACAATGACAGCCGCGGGCAATCCATTATAATATCCTCAGTGTGGCTGTCGAGGTCCCGTGAGCATTAGCGAGCAGTGGCGACATACGCGGCGGGGAGAGCCCGATAATGTGTGTTTAATTACCGCTGCCATAGTTGAAGTATTTGCTTTATGAAAGTAAAGGACAAAACTGACAATCGAGCGCGTAGTTCAAAAGTGGTAGAGGCGGAGTTTTATAGAATAGGTGGCAAACGAATAAGCAGCTCACCTGATGGCAAGTGATCACCGGTCCTTAAGTCATATCGGCTAGGAAATATCGCTGACGAAAGCTGATTACGCAGAGCAGCTGTGCTTGCCAGAAAATTTCCCGAAAAGCGCACCGTGGTGGATAGCCAATCATCGATATGTAGCTGCAATATGTGTTGGCTCGACAGGGCTAATACCATGTCCTCGTAATACCGACGTGAAATAGCAGCATAACGCTGTGCAGCTTGGAGTATCGAGGCATTCCATTTCGATCCTCAGGGATGGCAACGCATGTGAAACTTCAGTCTTTGTTGTGAATGGATGTCCACAGAGGGCGTGTTAAAAACACGAGCGAATGCGGGCGACGACCTATCGCGTGACTTTTGTCTGTTCGTCTCGTTAAGCGATCGCGTTCGATTTGCTTTTCTCTTGAATAGATGCGCTATGGAAATAGCCCGTTATTCTATTAGGGTTTCACATTACGAATTGCTTGTTTTGATAATTGTGAAGTCACGAAATTACAATATATTCATCAACGATTACAGATTAAGCAAATAAGCATTATCCTAATTTAGCGTGTCGACGAAGGCATAATAGCCAAAGCTTATGCAAGCTTGATCACCTGCAAAGAATGGCAGAAAACTGTGCTATGAAGAAGGAGGAAGGAAGTGAAGGCTGAGTGGCCGATTCCTGGCGTCCTAAGTCCAAGCGAGGTCCAGGTGGATGACAGGCAGAACTTCCATGAGCTCATACAGTTTGTTGACTATTATTCAGTTTGTTATTTCCTTATTATTCTATCTGAATTAATGACATATCCAAAAACTAGACTTTTTGTATCAAATTTATTTAACGACCGCTGCGCTTGGCAACAAAAATCCACCAGTACTGTGTCAAGTGTTTTATTCTCGGGGCCAGTTGACATGAGTATTGAGTCCGGTGTCCCTGAGAACTTCCAACGAAATACATGATTTTATATAGAATGTTACAAATATGAACTTAATCCAAGCACGACACACCAAGTAGTATTTTTTATATAATTTTAAATATCAAACCATGCTCATCATCATCATCATCTCAGCTTATTACTAATTCAGTCCTGAGTACAGGCCTTCCCTGCAGATCACCACAAAATACGATCTTGAGTCACCTGCATCTGACACTTCCTACAGACTAACCTATAGGGAAGAAAGGTTCTCGAGTGGCATCCTCGTATTGATGACCATAATGTAGGAAGAACCCCCGCTAGATCTTACTTACCTACAGAACTTTATAATCGTTCGATTCGCCTAATATTGTAAAATAAAAATAAATCTACATAAACGTTTATCGCCTACCGCCCCATCGAGTTCTTAAATAAATCTAAATTAGAATAAACGTTTAAAAGAAATGAAAGACGTTGATGGCACTCAGATGGCCTCAGGGCCAGATTGAGTGCTCGTGTTTCTGAACACAGTTCTGATACTGATTGACGTCAAAATCAATATGAAATTTTACTCATTCAATTCAGCCGGGTTGCAGACGCTTTCTATCGTCAAGATACGTAACAGGGATGAACAGCTCTTATTTTTTTTTCCTTTAATTCGTGGAAATGGTCTAAGAATATAATTTTGCATATTGAATACTTACCGTTTTTAATATTTTTGAACTACATTTCATTTTGCTTTCATCTGCAGCATGAATGGGTCGGCTCGACTGGGGGAGGTCCGTGCCCGAGCGGAATAGCAATATGAAGTAGTAGTATAAGGCTGGTTTGTTGTCAATGGTGAATGTAGGGATCCGGAGACTGTATTACTGGTAACGAGGCTCATCTCAGTCCTCATGCGTGGAATGCATGCGCATCTTTGTTTATAAAAGTAAATGTAAGCCACTCACCATCAGATGAAACGTGTACTTATTTATTACCCCTAATATTATGAAAAAAAATATTGTGTAACATTGTATATATATTTAAAAGTATCAGCAGGGGGTGTTGCGAGGGTGACCAAGCTAATCCTGACGCAAATAGCTCATGCCTCGATTCTAAGAATACTTCGCTATCAAGGCAAATAATATCAATCTACCAAGTTTATGTAAGTTGTTGTACTTTGTACTATATAATTTAGCCAAGTTTCTTATTAAACATAATATTGAATAAAACTAAATGTAAGTATAGTATAGTCTTTATTTTTGTTTTTTGTCCGGACTATAAAAATATTTGTGAAGGAAGGTCGTGCTAGCTAGATAGCTAGGTTGTAGTTTACTGTACGGCACTTTTTTGAAAAATATATATTGATTTTCCCCCTCAGCCTTTGCCGTTAACAGTATCGCATATGAGATAATACTATGGAAATATCTGTTATACAGAAACCTATCAAGATCGTTCCCCTAGAGTTTTGAACTTGGTGTAGTACCTAAAACCATTATTGATTCTGCAGTATTTAAAATTATATTATTTAATCATTTGTATTTTGATATTCGGTCAGGCACATTCCAGACTTATCATTTCCTTTTTATGCACTTAACAGTATGGGTGATCAGTGTAGTAAAGCAGAAATAAGAAATGACTAGATATGGATCCTTGCGGCATGCCCCCTTCTATAAAAATACAGAAGCCCTTACAACATTTACGGCAATCCCTTGGATCCTACAATCAAAGAATGGGGCAATTAAATTAAATGCCTTACCATTGATTCCACAATACTGTTTATATAACTAAGGAGGTCGTAAAATCCACCAACTACATTTTGCCGATTCTTCTATACGTTAAAAATATGATGAAGAAGCGCAATTGTTATTGATCTGCATACATACAGCGGTATCATTTTGTTATGATTTTTTAATTATATAAACCCTGTGTCTATACATTTATTAAAAACAAGCGCTAAATATGGAGCTATGCAGGCTATAACTAGCGTAAGTAATTTGATTGAATTATCCCATATATGACCAGTTTTCTTAAGGTTCATCGTTTGAAAGTTTTTAGTAAAATCCTCTGGCGTTTCATAATTAAACACAATCTCGTTTTTACATCTCATTAAAACACCCTTTAAGAAAGTAAATGCATCTGAAGGAGATGAATTGAGTGGAGATGTAAGATGAACCAGTCGTTGAGAGCACTGCTTTAGTTACGGCAAAATTAGATTCATGCACTGTTTCCACTGATTTTCGATGAAATTTCGCCACTGCTTGTTCCAAAGATTTTTTAAGAGGCTCAATGTCGCCGTGTCGTTTAGAGCAGGCCATGTCCTCTAAAACTGACCATAATTTGAAATCTAAAGGGTTGAGGTCTGGGCTAGATGAGGGGCAGTCTTCAGCTCTTATAAAGTCCGGAACGTTGGTTACAAGCCAGGCTTGGGTAGTTCGTGCTTTGTGACCAGGTGCAGAGTCCTGCTGGCAAGGATATTTCTGTTTCATTCACCTGCGTATCTCGATAGAAGACGTTTTGATCGATCCACTCTCTTTAATTGTAAAGATTGATTTAGGGCATGTCCTGTATATTGAAGATAAGCACCGAGCTTCAGGTCTTGTTTTATAATACGAGACAGAGTCCTAGCGGGAATCTTCATTTCTCGCGATAAGATTTTTTGCTTCCTAATGGGGTTTCGACGAGTTCTGGCTTTAACAGCATTAACAGCCTTTGTAGCTCTAACAGCACGCGGCCGCCCCGATCTTTTCTGGTCTTCAACAGAGGAAGTGTTCTGTTAATAGTACGATATACGAACATACGGCTGATACCAAGCCTTTGAAGTGTCTGGAATACGACCGACGGCTCCATACCCACTTTGTGCAAGGCGATCACGGCAATCCTATTTTCTTTAACACCCCATTCCATATTGTAATTTGATAATGAATACGAAAAATTATGTGAAATGGCGCAAAATCGAAAAAAAGTTTTTATGTAACAGTACTTATGGCCTTACTATATATATATTAGACAAAAATATATATAAATATATTATATATATATTTTAGTCTTTATTTCTATTTTTATTTTTCTTTTTTTCGTTGATCCGAGCAGCAGCTGTTTTTGATTATGTGTTTCATTGCTGGTTATTTTTTTACTAAAGTAATGTATTTTTAATGAAACTATAATTTCATTTTTTCCGTCGCATCATCAAAGATGTCATTAGTATTATCATCTGTCTTTGTTTTCGGAAACAGTCTCCTAATACGTATATATATAGATAAAAAACTGGTTCTATTGCTCAGACTAGCAATGTTTTGGTTTAGGCATTGTAAACGATTGAACATAGATCGTTCGCGAGTTTAATAAATTTGATTTCCGTATTTGTGAAATCAAATATTTATTCATTCGTACTCTGACACAATTCCGAGGAACACTATTTGTTTACTCATCAGTATTGAATACTGAATACGCGAACTTGTATTATTCAGCAGACAAGCCACAATCAGTTTGTTATTCATATAATCGGTGCAGGTAGATGTTTTCTGTTACCGATTACCTTCCAGAGCATTTGAATCTCAGCTTTTCATGTTATGATAAACTGAATATTTATTTGAGTATGTTACGAGGATATTTCTCTGCGTAATGTCTTCATTGGGAAGCCGTAGTAGTTACGTACTCCACTGTAGACTGTGTGCGACTAACAACTCTTTTTTTTCATTGTATTAAGAGTAACAAACGAGCAAACAGTTCACCTGATATTAATTGATTCCTTTGGCCCATGACCTCTTAATTGATCCTTCACAAGGAATCATAATGCAGATGCGTTGTCTCCCTTGAGGACTGAGATGAAATGCCTCGTCTCCAGTAATAAAGGTCTCCGGATCCCTGCACTCCCCAGACGAAACACAGCAGCATTAAACTGCTATTTTACGCTGGTATTCTGTGAGCGCGTGTAGGACCCGGTCGAGGTAACCGATCAACGGTACGTCAGCCAGATTTTCCCAAAGAGAATCTACGCAGTATATTGTTTTTCCGCATCTTATTAAGTTAATTAAATTTGTACTCTTTAACAAAATGTAATTTTTATACTTTTGTAGTACTAACGCGCCTTCAAATATTTCTCATCTCTTTTATATTTAAACTATCAGTCTAAAACTGGGTTGATAGTGATTTTAGTTAGTAAAGTGTTATATATTTTGATCAAACTTCTGGACAGAGTCGAAACGCTCGTTTTTATTTCACGGTACATGAGCAAACCGAGTTCGATCCCGGTGCCGGCATCAAGGAAATCTTGTTATGTCTCCTAAGTATAATGGACCTCATGCTGAACTATGCTCCATCTCCCTGTCCAGGGATAAGGCATATGCCGAGTAGTCGTATTTATACACAGGTTGCTACTTTATGATAAATTGTAAAACGGTATTTGTTCTTTGGTTAATAAATTTTCTTAGTGACACTTGAACTCACAACTCAACTATTCGTAAAATAAGTTGGGTCTGGCATAAATTTTATGATATGCTTATCGCCGCCCAGAATAATCCAACGTAAGTATGAATAAAGCGTTGGAGATCCACGAGGCTTTGTGAATCTTCAACGAAATGAAAAATGTTAGTGGCGCCCAAATGACTGGACCGAATTGAGCGACGGTTCTGAATAGGCTTCGGAGGTCGACATGCAGAACCTTAAGACTATATCAAAGTTCGAAGTACCGAGATATGTATAAAAATTTAAACATATATATATTTCATTATGTATATTTTTTAATAAAGCATTGCAATTCTATAATTAAGTTTACAAACTTTCTTACTATACTATACGACCTTAAGCTTCGCAGACCGTACACTAAACTATTAGGCATAAATATGCACGAAACAGTATCGATCGAAATTAAAACACGACCAAAAGTCAGATCTTTATCCTTTCTATACATACCTGTCATCGTGATATTTGTTTGAGGGGTATGTATGAGAAACTAATAGTAACTAGAATTTATTAAATTTATAAAGTCTAAGAATAATTTTTATTAATTAAAAAATAAAGTTTTTCGTCAGAGGTTAAAAATTAAGCTTTGAAAACTTTCGGATACATCAAATATATTAGATGTTATGTAATTTAAATCCTTTATGTGGATACTTGAACCCTTCACACATACCCGCCAACATATTTCCGGTAAACTGAGATCGGCGGCCACACAAATATAAAACGATGGAGGGTGAGGCCAAAATAGTGGGACAGGGAACTTTAGATATCTTGACACTCGCACAGGGTGACAACTAAGTCCCACCCATTATTTTTCAATTTTTTTAAAAAAATATTGTTAAATAAATATTACATGTTTTCTACTCAAAAAGATCTTCAATGCCTCGTTGGAAGAAATCACCCGGTTTCGACTCAAAAAATTCATCCAACAAGGATCACCTTTCTGCATCAGTATTAAACGAAATTCCGCGCGTAACATTTGAAAGAGATGAAAAGAGATGAAAAGCCACTTAAAAGAAACTTAAACAAAACAAGACGTAATATAGAATCCGGTAAAATAGAACAATAATAAGTAAGCAATATGTCAAAGACATTTAATGAAATGCAGAATATTAAATTAAAAAAACTTAATTGCCAACCTTATAGAAACGATATCGTCATTTTAATCGTCCGAGGGAAATCAGCCAGAATTATGTTTAGTTGACAGTGTCCTACTATTATTCTAGACGATTTCCCTGTTATTGTCATCCTCCTTCTTATTATCGTCAGAAAACAATATCTGCGCGGCATATAATCTTAGCGCCACAAGTGTGAATTGCATAGACGCTGAGTCACATGACTATGTTGAGGACTGAAGGATATGTTTGTAGTAAAATATGGATGCAGCATCTACTATTTAATCTCCATGAAGATTTAATATTTTTTTAATTTATTATTTTTATTACTTTGTATAAGCATCATTTACTTGTATAAACAATCAATCCATTAAGTAATTTAAAAAGTTTGTCGCACACTCCTAACGCTACCGAATGATCAGATAAGGATCATGTCCTCACATAATATCATCACAACTTAGCTGGATAAAGCTGCTGTGTTTCTATTGGTGAGTGTTCCAATGACCCTTACTGGAAACGAGGTATTCCATCTGAGTCGTCAGGAGTGACAGAGTTCTCCATTATGACTATTGATCGAGAATGACTGTGGGTGTCATAGACTGAAGGAAGCTTATCATCAGATGAACTGTATCCTCGTCTATCACCGTCAATGTAATGAAAAAAAACACCGTAACTCACATGAATATATCTGACTTTGTAAACATCTCCGAATGTTTAGATTACGTACTTGTAATCAAATGTACATTCTAAGCTTTATAGTATTAATTAACCGTGTACATTGGGCTGATGAAGTAATTAGAGAGCGTACTCATTGACCGTAAAGCGACCTGGCCTCGTTCGTTTTATGACGGGACGATGGAGCGACACACTTATCTGATCCTTTTCTGAATTACAACTTTTATACCTGCTCGCTAATTGCCACAGTCTCTGTTTTCTTTTTCCACTTTAATTTTTTTAAATAATAGCGGTGACAAATGAGCACACAGTTCACGTGATGGTAAGTGATGAAACAACAAAAAACAAAACACAAACGCACTCCGTTATCACCTATGAGGACTGAGATGGAATGTCTCACTACCTATATTTGGGTATCAGGATTCCTACGCTCACCATACAAAACACAGCAGCACTATGCTGGTGTAAAGTATGCTAAAGCCTTTTTGATAAACCGTCTGAGAAGATTAGATCTAGCACGCTTTCAGCATAGCTGTGACAGTTTGTTTGCCTGAGAATTTTCGTTTCAAAATAATCTTAGCTCTGATTGCGGCGTGTTTTAGTATCTTGGTGATAACTGACTATACCATGATAGTGCCACATTACCGCTTGTTTCTGCAGCGTTCAGAGTAACCAAGCTTCCTCTGATTTTTGATCTACCATATAATATCCGACATAATACGTCTTGACATTTATGTTCGATTTGGTTGCTGTAAGAACTTGAAAGGACCAGTTCCAGACCAGTCCAAGACCAGTTGTTGAAGTACAGTTCGCTACGCAGTTGCACTGCGGATTAGCTGACGTGAGGTCAGCTAATCCGCAGTGCTTATGTCTTCTAAATATATTTTTTTATTATTAAATATGTAGATCAGTACTTAATTTATTACGTACTTACATTATTCAATTTTGTTGTTAACAAATATATAAGGATAACAACATTTCTAGTATTCATTATAAAAACATGCCACCAAAAAAATTGGTACGTCGAAATTCATATTGGTTTGTTCTTATGAATTTAAGGTAATATATTTTTTTGATAATCAAAAACAATATCGTCCATTAATATTTTATATTATCATCACAGTCTATAAATAGTCCACGGCTGAAGATGCCACAGAGCAAAGCCTCTCTGAACAAAAATAATGTACTTTTAAACTTAAAGAAGGTGCTTCGGTATGAATTACACAAAAACCATATCTCGTGTAGATACGCAGTCAACATTATTCCGCGGCTGAACAACAATCAATTTACTATTCATGAATTCACTACCGTTAGATATTTTTCTTATTGTCGATGCGATCGTTCGCTCCTACGTCGAGATTGTCTTGTTTTATTTTTAAACGCTCCGTAAAAATCGGAACGTGATTTGTTCATCGTTTTATAAACTAATATGAAACTTTGAATAACAGGATAACAAACGAGCACACAGCTCGTTTGGTCATCTTTCAAAATGTACTATTATTGTGCAAAAACTATGAAAGAGGATTCCATAAACTACCGCAATATCAGTTGCCTCGTCAACCGAGGGCACTAGTTTTTGGTGGTAGGCCATATTCTTAAGTTATACCTGGCAAGTCATAGTAACTTGTTTTTACTTGTAAACTATGAAAATATATAGATCTTAAGGTACAAAAGTCATAATTTTTTCTGCAACGCGCAACTCCTGAGTGGAATCAGCTGTCGCCAGCGGTATTTCCAAACCGATACGACGTAGGGACCTTCAAGAAAAAGACTAAAATTTCTTAAAGGACGGTAGCGCATCTTCAACTCCTCTGATGCTGCGGATGTCCACGGGTGTTGGTAATCACTGAGGTGAGCTACTAGCACGTTTGCTAATTATGCTTGAAAAAAATAAATATTCCTTAACATTTACATAAATTCATTTTGTAATTGCAAATGTAAATTAAACATTTAATGCTACATAAACACCGTTTTCATTATTCGTAAGAAGTGCACATGCGTTGTCAACCCTGAGGACTGAGATGGAATACCTGTAATTGTGGGCATAACATTCACCATAAGAAACCCAGGACACATTAAAGACTGGTAGTCTATGAAGGCGTACCCCCCCCCCCCATTCATGCTGCACCTAGAACCAAACTAACGCATGTCTTTACAATTTTTGATCAGTAGGAGAAACTAAATATTGGGATAAATTGGTTTATTAAAATATGCGTTCCTTCACTACGCCTCTCTACAGTTAAGATATGTTGTTGCGTTATATTTGCACGGTGATATGCTCTGTAAATAGATATTAACTCTTGAGCGTTAATTTGGTCTGTATTCAACGACGCTTGTCAGTGGCCTGGTATTATTAACTAACCAAATTCAATTCCATTACAGGTCATTTTAGTACGAGTGTCTTAGTCAATTATTAATGGAATATAACGAAGTGCTGTTACCACTGGTAGCCATCTCTTTTAGACCTTTGGATGGACAGAACCTCAATTAAACAAAAATCGGCAAGAACCTACTAATTTGTTTTGCTTCCATCTTTTTCAAATATGTAAATTATAATTGTCAATAGTTTGATAGATTAGAAAATGAGTTCAGTAGTGATGACGATGAATGAGCGTACACGTGCATGCCTTTGGAATATTGAATTAAGATTACTCTGGTTGAACAAACAAAAAAGGTAAATAGTTCATTTTCCAATGAAATAACTGAGTATTACTAGTAATATGAAAATCCATGCCATTGGACTGTAAGGAACAGAAAAAGAAGTATTTTAACTCACATAAAATTACTGAATTTGATTTAGAATGGTCGTTAGATAAGAAAAGTTAAGTCACTCTCTTATAATATTAGGGATGATAAACGAGTTCACAGTTGACGTCATGGTGTGCGATGACTGCGGTCCAAAAATACATCTTCAATGTACCATCTTCAATAAAGATTCAAGATGCAAATACGTTGTCATCTCCGAAAACTGAGATGGAATGTCTCATTATATTAGACAAGCTGCAACCTCTATTTAATTAAAAAGTATTTAAGATGTAAAAGACAACTACATATTTGTTACTTAAAGAATGTGAAATTGTGAATGAATTTAGAACTGGTGATGCAGTAGCCGGGGACTCTAACAACTGTACCACGTGGTGATCATAGGAAGTGGAAGCTCGTCTAACTTCGTTCGTATAAAACTTTTATTTGTCGAACAACAAGCTTTAATGAAACGAAAAAGTTTAGCTTCGGTTAATCTACACTGTGGACTAGTTGGTGATTCATTGCACTGGATTCTGGATCATCCAGAGCCACTTTCTTTCTGTGATTAGCTATGATAAAGATGTATCTTGATATGTTTAGACCATAATAGTGTATGTGTGTATAGTAGGTCATAGCTACGAGTAAATACTGTTCCCGTCTGATATAAGCAGAGAAAATTAAAAAAGTGAATTTAAATTAAATAAAATGTATAATATATTTATTATTTATGTTTACATTATATATTAAGTGTATTTTTATTTATGTATTTATGTGCATGTGGTTTGTAAATAAATATAGCCCTATATTTTTTATATATTAATTCTATTTTTTTTTGTTGTGAGTACACTGTTTTTTTTTCCGATAGTTTGGACAAGACTGCTGGAAGAGATTTTTATTGTAAAATGAGCTGCACATTTGTACATACTTTTCTTATATAAATGATTTGTGTACATAAAAGTTAAATAGATAAATAAATAAAAAAGTTTCTATAAATGTATGAATACCAGATATTTGGGTAAATATTTGGCTTTACTAATTTACCGACTCATTTCTTCTCACCTGTGTATCCGCGTATAATAGCTTCAAGTTCGTTTATAGTTATTTATTTATACCAACACACCAACGGTATACATATTACACATTTAGAGGTTGAATCTTTATATAATAATATTCTTCTATGTACCAGAGACAGGTGTAGCGTGCTGCTTATGTTAGTACATGTCAAAGAAAGGAAACAAGAAAATAAATGGAGTTTGACAAACAAGCTTATAAAATAAAAATAAACAAATTAAAAAAATATAGAAACAGATACGTAATATTAACAAGAAAAATAAAATTTATTTAATTTAAAAAGTTAATTTTAGTTAATTAAAAAAAGTGTTATTCTATATATGTATATATCAAGGGGAACGTGGCGAGTGGTATCTGAAGTCCGCCAACCCGCAGGAGACGCGGCGGACAGCCAAATCATCCTCAAAGTATTTCTTCACCACTGATCACATCGTAAATCACAACTCAAAACTATCAACGATTTCATAGATGGCGAAGGAAGCTTCTTAAACTAAAACTTTAAGAACAATGTTTAAGAAGCTTCATTAGCCTAATGTTTTAGGGTACGGTCTGTGAAACTTAAGGTCATAGGGTCGAATCCGTCGTTTTACTACTGCCGTGAACCGTCTCCTAGCATCAAGGCTTAGTTGCAGCGGTCGACGGTCACGTTAGTGCGGACACGAGCCCTGCTACCATTCCTTGTTTTAAAACAAAAGGATATGTAAATGTTTAATACAACTGTAGGTCATGAAGATCAAAATAATATTTCTCAAGTAGTAGAGTCACATTGCAGCTTGTGTCTGGCTGCACAACGAATGGCTCAGCGAAGAACCACTCCCTCATAGAATGCCCGCGTGAAGTACAGCATAAGGATGCTGTGTTTTGTATTTCATCTCAGACGTTAATACAGCTAAAGTTATTATTATAATTATTATTTTACTATATTGAACTTGAATTACAACGTTTTAGAACATTTTTAAAACAAAATAATTTATTGTTTCTTTTAATTACCATAATGACTTCTATTATCCTATAGTGAGTTAAATAGTCATAAATTTACTTAATTCAGCTGTCCCATACTTAGCCGGAGTACATGACTCACGAAAGCTCATGCACGTATATAATTCACGTATAAAGCTTAAAATATTAGCACCTGCTGTATTTTTCTAAGCTCAGCGAAAGATAAATGCAAGTAGACAGTTCGATAACCACGGTAGACTTGGAGTCATCGACCTTTGCTGCGCCCAGGTGAGTTAAATGTCTCTTCTTCTAAACAACGAAACATACGAAAAGATAAAACGAAAGATATTCCCCTTCATAGAGCTTTATTTTCACTTACAAAGCGGAGCAAATGAGAATATATTTTGCCCTTTTCTTGTTATACACGAAAGGTATTTTTTTTTACAAGATTTTGAAGTTAAGTGTTTAGAAATCCTGAGAGCTACATGCAATGCAATTACTGTCATAGTTAAAAAATAAGTTGGAATTAATTAATTTTTAATATATAAGTAACAAATTTAGTGTGCTCTTTTACCACCCCTAATATAATAACAAACCGTTGCTTTTTTTTTTAAACCAAGCGATGAGAATTTAAACACGACATTTTAAATTCTTTTTGTTTTACAAAACGGTATCATACGGCAATACCGTTTTCTTTTTTGTGACATCACCTATTCAATGTTATCCGAACAAATCTATCGATGTGTATCTGTGACAAACGAGCACAAAGTTTACTTGATGCTAAGAGATTATCCATTCTCAACACAGATCCAATGCACGTACATATATACATACATTATCACGCCCGAAAACTGAAATCGAATAGGTACAGGTCGAATACCTTGTTACCTGTAATCACGTCCCCAAATCCCTGTATTCACTATAGGAAACACAACAATGTTATGCTGCTTTCTCTTTTCTTATATAATATCAGGCTGATAATGAACGGAGTTCTGCGGCCCATGACATTTATACGTACCCTCAACAAAGATTTTAAATACACGTGAGTATCGCCTCCGAGGACTGAGGTGGAATGCCCCTTCTGATACCAGCAATTAGATCCCCGAATCCCTGTACTCACTAAATGTAACACAAAACAACACACTAGACACTAGCTGCAAAGTGGCCTCACGACCTAAGAACTGTATCAATAAAAGGGATGAACTAGTTGCTCGTTTGCCATCTTTTGTATCAAAAGAAAAAAAGTTCACCTGATGGTGAGTCATGACTGCAACTCTGAAACACCTACAACCAAAGATTCAAGATAGAAAGCACATCCATCGATATCTCTGACGATTGAGATGGAACGTCCCTAGCAGTAAATGGATCTCGATGGCGGGACCCTTCCCCAGTCGAGTCGATCCATGCTACAGTATATTCCTATCTGCAGCATTAAATGGTTAATGGTCAGCTCTAGGGGGAAGGGACTCCACCCTCTCGGAATATCAGCACACAATAATAGCACCAAACTCAACGAGGTGACGAGGAATTCTGTCCATGTCCCCAAGGGTGACAACGCATCTGCTTTATGATTCTTTATCCAGGATGAATGTGAGTGTTTAAATCACTTTCCAACAACTGAACTGTGTGCTAGTATGTCACCCTCGATACATTGTAAAAAAATTTAAGCATAGTCAAAGATCATTTAGCAGATAACAAATAGATAAGAGGGCTCTGTGACTATATCAAAACATACAAAAAAAATGTTGAATGGTGAACATAAATTTACACGTGTACGGAGTTGTTCGACATGTGTGTACGCAGAGTAGCAGCGGGCGGCGGTTGCGTTCAGATAAGATATATGTTTTTAATTAGACTCGTGCGCGTCGAGTGGGCGGCTTAGCGGTATCGGCCGATACGCCGTGTCCGCGATAAGCCGCGATTTGTGGACAGCGTCGCCGACGTCGCCGTTGTGTGTCCGCACTTTATTTCAATATTTTCCGATTATGACACGATCCTGATGTTATCGTTTATTGTATGAATGGTGGAATCTCTGATCTGATACTATTGTTCCATTTAGTTAAGTTATAATAATAATTCTATAAAATAATAACAACATGTGTTCAGGTGAAAGTGTACAACGAAGGCAACGAAGTTTCCGACGATTTAGTGAATTTAATTAACATTAGGAGCATTCCCGTTAGTCGCGCCAATTCACTTTATATATTATGTAAATGCAAAAAGTTTAAATGAAAAAATATTAGTTTTTATACAATTGTTACACATGTTCAGAGTGATGCCTACTGGAGCCAGAATTATTAAGAACACAATAAAAATGATTACCTATCAGGTTAACTTACATATTCCAAACTAAGGTAAAAAAAAAGGAATGAGCCATCTTTCTTTCTTCTCTACCTCTCATTTCTCATTGTCTTTTCATCTCTTCTTTTGGGTGTCGTATGAGGTGCAATTGAAAATTCAGATGGTGGATTATCTATTGCATTTTTAACAATTGCATTTGCCAGACGTAAACATTCCAACTGATGATAGACAGCAATTTCGGAGGTCCAAGGTGTCTGGTGTCTCCGCTTGCCAACCCGCTCGCCGAGCGTGCCAACAGCGACAATATTCCCACCCTGTCTAGAGCGAACTTATCGTTAAAACAAATATCGCAATACGGAGCAGGGAAAATTTAATTTAAAAGAAGCCGTACCGTTTGTTCAGTAACCGGAAACAGTAATACTCCGGCTGCAAGTTCGGTATCGTTTTCCGCTTTATTTCGAGCTCGGCCTTCTATATACGTTCTGAGGAAATGGAGTTGCACCATTTCTGTGCCAACCAGTAATTGTGTAATAAGATAAGTGTCCTATAATAAATATGAAGCCGTTTTCAAATTCTAAAAGGAAATAATTTTTGTTCGTATCCAAGAGAGACTGTGTAGCTTTACTAATTATTTTGTATTTAATCTCACTTGTTTTTCTAATGTCTACATGATCATCGTAACGAGCACAGCGGGTGTGGGTGCGCAGTGATTTGGTAAAAATAATGGAATACATGTAGGTTTTTGGTCGTAGTATGATAAGTGTCATCATACTACGACATATCATCAAGTCATCTTTCAGCACAAGGTGAGCTGATCAGCCTGAGAGCTACTAATGAACCAATGTTTTTTATATCAGTATTTCAAAAACTGCCATATCGTTATTTTTTTTAAATATTATAAGCACTGCTATTAACATTCCTAATATTGCGGGTAACCAGGACAACGGAGCTGGAAATGCTTGTGCTAGAATATCATTCACGACAATAGTGTAATGGTGGATCCGAACCTACGACCTTAAGTTTCGCAGACCGTACCATAAACCATTAGACACAAATTTTAATATAATCAAATTTTAATTAGACAAATCAAAGTTTAATGTTATAAAATAAAATAGTAAAATGTTATAATAGATAATTAAACGGACAAACATATTCTGCCGCGTAAATCGTGCAAATATATTAATGAATTTAAATTTAAAACCAATTTTATATTGTATTAAGATAATCTAACCTGACCACAGTATTAGTCGTCCATTAGTCAAATTATTATTTCGTTCAGACTGTCTAGCTATATAGCTCATCTTCTAGGAAATGTTTAACATTATAATAACAATAACAATGTAAAAGGTAATTAAGTCGACGACCAATAAGCGACCGTGATGCGTGAATCACGATATTATAGTTTCTAAACTGCGTAATATATACAGAGAGCTCCAATACTTACATCTCACACCCTCGTCACCAACAAGCGGAAACGCCCCGCTCAGCCGGCCGTTACCAGCATCAACACGGCCACCTTTACCAGGCCAGGTTCGGCCTCCTCGACCGCCACGCCGGCTAAAAAGGCAGCCCCTCAGGCTCGCCACAACCAAGCGTCCCCCGCGGAGCGCGAATCCAAGCCCCCCCGCCTTCTATAATTTTGCAGGAGAAGTCATAATGGACTGACGTGTCCAGGTGGTTCACCACCCAAAAAATTTCATTCCCGAAGACACAAAACACCCCGCAGGGGATCAGAATAAACCTCTCAACCGTTGGTAACTTCCGCGCTGCTACAAAGCTGCTCCGCGAAAAAAACATAGCTTTTCATACCTACGCCCTCCCCGAAGAACGTAAACTCCGCGTCGTCATTCGCAGATTACCATTTGAGACCGAGCTAGAGGAGATAATAGAATCCCTTAAAGAGCAGAACTAACCAATTTTAGAAGTGCGCAGGATGACAGATCCGCGCACAAAGCAACCAATGCCCCTTATTCTGGCCACCATGGACCTGACTCCAGAAGGCAAGGCCATATTTAATCTCAAATCCCTCTGCGGCCTCTCCGGCATATCCGTGGAGGCCCCCTCAGGCGCAGACTGTTAGGACAGTGCCACCGCTGCCTACGGCCACTCGGCCCGAAATTGTTACGCCAAGCCCAGATGCGTCAAATGCATCGGTGACCACGGCACTCCCGACTGCTCCCGCCCTACCGGAGCGACCAAGCCCCCAGCGTGTTGCCTATGCGAGGCAGAGGGCCACCCAGCTAGCGACCGTGGGTGTCCCAAAGCGCCACAGAGGCAACGCGGCGGGCAAGGCCACAACGGAAAAAGGCCAAACCGAAAAAAGTTGCACCTTTTTGAGACGGACGTCTCATAAAGATGAAGTAGCGATCCATTTAAAAAAAATAAAACCTAGCTACAGCGATCCAAACATCGCAAACTATAGCATCATCCGTGGAGACAGGCTGACCGGCTCCAGAGGCAGCACCCTGATCTACTACAAAAGGTGCTTGCACTGCGTACCGCTCGAGGTTCCGCGATTAACGAACATCGAAGCCACCGCGTGTAGGGCGGCTATGACCGGTCATAGCCCGATAGTTATCGTCTCGGTTTATCTATCACCGGCGAAAACATTTCTAGAATCGGACATCAGGTGCTTAATCAACCTAGGTCCCTCGGTCGTCATAGCAGGCGACCTAAATATCAAACATGCCTCCTGGCACTCGATAAGGGAGAATAAAAACGGCAAGGCGCTTCACGTCCTCATGGGCTCTCATAACTTCCACGTTATAGCCCCAGACTCCCCGACAGGATATCCTTTTACTGCATGGCAACATCCCGACGTATTAGACATAGCGCTTGTTAAAAACATCACCCTAGCGGTCGACTCTATTGAACCGCTACACGAATTGTCATTGGACCATATAGGCCGGTGCTCCTCAAACTGGGCCAGTCGGCAGGCGAGGTCCCTCAGACCAAAACTATCGTTAACTGGCGTGTTCTCGAAGGTAAACTAAGAGCCACGACCACCCAGCAGTTAGACGTTTCTCCTAACGAGATCAACTCACCCGACAAGACGTTTCGGGCGATCGACTCCTTAACTTCACACCTTACCTCGGCCATCGAAGACTCGAAAAGGATGGTCTCCGCGTCAAAAGATCAATTCGGGGCCCTTCCCTCGAGTCTCCGTCGACTGATAAGAACATAAAATCGCGCGGCAAAGCTTCACGATAGATACCTGTCAGACGTTAATCGCGCTAGACTGCACCACCTCCAAAGGGAGTTTAAAGAGCTCATTAAATCGTACAATGGCGACAAAAGGGGCAACCTGTTAGCGGACCTCGATCCTTCGAATACCGCTTACTGGCGGTTGGCGCGGGGTCTCAAAGCAGACAACATCTCTCAAATACCCCCTCTAATATTACCGGATAATGCTACTCTCGCCTTTGATGACACGGAGAAAGCCGAATATCTCGCGACAGTCTAGAGAGCCAATGATCCCCGTCGAACGCCCCCGCGGACCAAGACCACCTCCGAAAGGTGAAGGCCGACGTGACGCTTAGGGCGTCGTTACCACCAGCGGGCAACCCGTTAGAACCACCGACGAGGTCACAAACATCATAAAAAACCTCAAAAAGAGGTCAGCCCCCGGTCCCGACGGGATTAACAATATAATACTCAAAGCGCTTCCCGCTAATATTATCTTCCTCCTAGTGGCAATATTCAACACGCTCCCCTCCGGCTGCTCCTTCCCGGATGCCTGGAAGGAAGTGGACGTCATCGGGATTCCCAAACCACACAAACCGCGGAACCTTCCCAGCAGCTATCGCCCAATCAGCCTCCTGAACTCCGTGGGCAAGGTATACGAAAGGATTATTCTTAGGGGACTAAAAGATCACGTCCTAGCTAATAGATTACTTCCCGACGAACAGTTCGGGTTTAGGAACACGCACTCCTGCGTTCAACAAGCCTTCCACTTAACGGAACACATTCTTGTAGGGCTAACCCTGAAAAGCCCCATAGGTACTGGTGCACTATTTTTACATACACAAGGACCGTATCACCATTCGCCTCCAAGCCGCAGCCAACCACCTCGCCGAGTGGTTTCGGTTATGGAGAATCGAAATTAACCCGGATAAAAGTGCAGCAGTCTTCTTCTGGAGAGGCTCGGCCGACACATTCTGCATGGTACCTGTACCTAGTCGTAGAAAGCTAGGACGTATCACGATTTTCGACCGACCCATTCCGTGGGTAGAAATGGTCAAATACCTAGGGGTCACCATTGACCGTAAACTTAGCTTCCGCCCGCATATCAAAAATGCGAGAAATAAGGCCGCGTTCGTTATGAGCCGGCTTCACCAGCTCATCTGCACTAAAAGCAAAATGTCCCTAAGACATAAACTCCTCTTATATAAGTCCTGCGTAAGACCAATCACGGCCTACGCCAGCGTCGTCTTCGCCCACGTAGCCGAAAATAAGTTAAATATCTTACGGTGCAGCACCATATCAAAGTAACATTGATCTGCACAGTGACTTACATCTCGGCACCATTCCGGATTATTTCAATTCTATCTCACAGCGCTTCTTCGAGAAAGAGCTTTTGCACTCCAACCCGCTAGTGGTAAACGCCGCAATCTACAATCCGGTACCGAACCCGGTCACTAGGAACCGTCGACCCCGTCACGTCCTCCACCCCCACTTCATGGGGGAGCCGAACGCCAGTCCTTCCTCAACGGACCCCTCACACAACTCAAACCTCTCGCGAGGGCGACGCAATCTTCGCGACACCGCGTACACTCGCTACACCCGCGTGTCAGGGTGGTTCTCACCGCCCACAGCTTCCGATTGATATGAAAACTGGTGGCGACCGTCAGAGGCTAGGTTCGGACGGTCATTAGTCATCACCGTCCATTCTCCACTCGGGAGAATCTCTCGATAGCTAGGAGACTGGCAACTTGGGTGGCATCATCAGAAAGGTACGAGACCAGAGAGTAGAGCGACACGCTCAGTTTATGAGCGCTTTGAGTAAGTAAGAGAACCATAATAGGGAATACGTTAAATAACCAGGTCACGGATCCCTCAGTTCCGTGAGCCCTGTGTCCGATGAAGCTGTAAGAGCCGAATAGGCTAACAGCATCAACATCAACAGAATCTAGAAAATTACATCTCACAGAATTGGCCGCTTCTTAGGCTGACCACCTAGCCTGGCAGAAACTCAAATTTTCATCACACGCTTAATTTGATGTAAACAAGCAACTTGCTAACCTCATCTTCTCGAAACCTTCTCTTTCCTCCTGAACAGCATCATTAGTCCACAGTTCTCGCAAGCTCACGTGCGAAAAACTCGCCTTCATCTTGATTCACCGAAAATTTATAAGTATATATAAATATTTCTCACTTGCCTCCATCCCAACATACCGTGGACATCGAAATGAATATAATTCATATTTATTATAGGGAAAGACTACGCCTTCACAGAATGCCAGCGTTAAATAGCAGCATAACACGACTGGGTTTATGTATAGGTCACGCAAACCTGTGCTATTGGTGACGAGACATTACATCTTAGTCTTACTTACTTACAGGTCTGCACGCATCTGCATTATGATTCCTTACGGATGATGACTGGACCGTAAGAATCACCTACCATCAGGTGACCGGTGTACTCTTTGGTCATCGTGATACAATAAAAAAACTCGTACAAAACTAATTTCAGTTTGCTTTATTTATGCAAACATAACGTGAATACAAATATTAATATTCCTTATAAGACTTTATCGGAGATGAAAGAAGTCAAGATGATTTCCGGATAGCAAAGTATTTCTGTAGACATTTAATTAAGCCTTACTTTCCTTATTTTGGTTGACACGCCGATGGCTACGTGCGTCGCGGCCGAGGAAAATACAAATTCTGTTCGTCGAGGCGCATTTGTTAGCTAATTTGTTTCTGTAAATGTTGTCGGATATTTTTTGAATACAAGAGGGTGACGTTTACCTGATGGTAGACTGTGACCGGACAGCGACATCCCGCTTTAAGAAAGTTATACGATGCACATGCGCTGTCACCAACGGGGACTAAGATGGAATAATGCCACATTACCGTTTTCGGATTGATACGCTCATCATAGGAAACGTAGAAGCGAGACGTATATCTTGATTTGGTTTACAGAGAAACCTATATAAAGTATAAATTAAATTATATATAAATGTTTGTATGTATTGGGCTGGAAATCTTCGAAAGGTACTGTGTTTAGGGACAAGATATAGCGAAAGGACCACAATGCGATCTGAATATATATTTGTTTTATTTAGGAGAATATAACTACCATTTCAAGACTATTAAAGCAATAGTGTAGCAATTTAGAACACAATTTAAAAAAAAGTACTTTATTATAATATAAATAAAAATAAATAAATAATCATAATAATAAATATGATAGTAATAACAATAACATAGTACAAACAAATACGTAATGCGGGACATAAAGTATAAAGTCATCTAACTTAATTTCACAAAAGTTGGGAAAATATGAAGGATGGCGGTGTCAACAACGCAGCTGAATGTCGGAGAACTGTAATATAAAATGATCTATGAGGTGTAATTTCAAAACAGAAGCTCTTTTAAAAATTAAAGCATAAGGCATCGCAACTGTATTACTATTGTTTAAAATGAAACTAGAAAAGCTAGAGCAAGTACAAATAAATGTCGATGATAATATTCTTATTTTATTGTATGGACGGTAACGAGCACATAGTTCAGTAGTAGTAAGCAATTGACTTGTATATCTAACCTCAACAAAGATATAGTTACTAATACGCACACCTCTGAGGACTACGATGGAACTGCTTCGCCAGTATTAAGGACCTCCGAATCCCTCTATTCTCGCCAGACTGGGAAACACCTAATGAGTATAAGGATCCTTTATACTGGAGACCCATTCATACTGGAACTAGAACCAAAGTGCAACGTGGCTCTATCATTTTTATTCTGCTCATCTAAAATACAAATTAAAAAATAGGTAAAATAATGATTTTATTACAATATCAAGAATAAGATAACGACTGTATTTTTATGGTTTGATGGAATATCTCGGCACCCGTACCCAATCACCGGATACCTTCACTCACTATATGAAACACAGTAGCGTGAGAAAGCATTCTGGTATTCTGTGAGGGCTGGTCCGTCCTCAACTCATCAGTCATGGTTCAGCTAGAAACAAGCTACAACGTGGCGCTACCTCTGTCGTATATGAGTTTCATTCTATATATTTAATGTTAATGCTATCTCCGGTATTTGGGTCACGTTATTAGAATGACGTTAAATCTGTGGATATTTAAAAAAAAACATAAAAGAAACATATATGATATATATATATATATATATATATATATATATTAATAATATATAATTATTGCACAAGAATGCTTACTACAGTTTATTGTTGGGAGCTTTAAAGTTTGTAATGATACGTAATTACGGAAATATGCGTTTAAAGAGTTCTTGGAGAGCTTCCAAGTTTCCGCCCAGCGGCTTATTTGCTACATCTTAGTAATTTTATTGCTGAGGGGATTTTAGTTGAATTAGTGGCACACATCGTGGACCCGCGGAAGCGAGTGAACAAGATAAATCGAGTCAGCAAAAAGATGTTACATTTAAATATTTGAATTGAGATTTTCCATTTAATGTATTTACTATATGATATTTTTATCTATTATGTAATTTAAGATATTTATTCTTTATAATGTATTATTTATTTCTGTGTATAAGGGAAGGGCACTCAGCGAGCTATACGAGGTATTTCTCTGCCAGATCGTGGATATCCGACCACATATCGGACGACCCCTCACTGGATGTCGTGACGACCTGTGCAAGTGTGCGGCGACGGTGCAGGGCTCGTGTTCAGTAGTGAGCTGTGATGAGCTGAAATGATGATATTATGTCTATTAAGAACGCCAAGTTGTTAGAGGTCAATCTGGCGTAACCTTCCAGGTGACCGCGGAGCTGAACGTCGCTCGATATGTCAACGCCTAGTATTCCGATATTAAGAACGATTTTGTCGGCCAAAATCTAAGACTTTGTTTAACAAATTTCGACCTCAGACACCGGCATTTGTTAACATGTTTCCGCGAAATATTGGCTCGGCCATAATACAAGGCATCTGTGCTGTGCATAGCAATTAATGCTATAATTTGTGACATGTCGTTGATATACAGAAGATAGGTAGAAAAGTGCACACAGCCTTGGGGAACACTAGCATTCACTGGTTTGGAGTTGGAGCATACATAGGTGACTGGATGTTACGCTTCGTGAGAAAACTGGTTACCCCATTTTGCAACATTTTTTGGAAAGCCCATAGGAAGGAAACTTTGAAAGAAGCGGTTTGTGCTATGCCCGATCGAAGCCCTTCGCTACATCCCAAGACATCTCCCTTGATCTCGACTGCCTGCGCCCATCTACTGGTCATGTAGAATTGTCTATTGAATGGGTGCGGTGAAAGAGAAGTTACAGCCTGTTTCTTCACGAATGGATCAGTTAGACCACGCCCTCACAGAATACCACCACATGCAGTGGCAGCATAACGGTTTTTTTGTTTTTGTATGGTGATAAGGGGACACAATTACAGGTAATGAGGCATTCCATCTCAGTCTCCAGGGGTGACAAGACAAGTGACAAGTGTGTCTTTGTTGAGGATGGGTGTAAGTGGCATGGACTGTATCACATCAGTGAACTGTGGGCTCGTTAGTCAACCCTTACATTATACAAAAAGTACAATAATCATAAAATATGTATTAAGGTTACTATGTCCTTATAATTTTTTCCATTTACTTGAATAGTGCACATGCACTTATTTATTTTTTACTTATTAATCTCGATTTTAGAGTGCTTTACAGCACTCATGGGTCACGGAGAGGACTGAGGGGATTGTCGTCTTGGTAGCACAATTATCCCGAACTACCATCAGATTTTTATTATTTATTTTTAACAGTTTTAGAGAAACACTGCAGTTTGTAGCTGCTGCAGGAGTGGGTCGGCTCGACCGGGGAAGGGCATGGTCCTCCGCGTAGGTTGTAAACCATTGCCATTATCCTCACTTACCTACAGGCGAACTGTGTGCCTGTTTGTCACCCTGAATATAATAAAATGTATTTGACAACATATACACAGAAGCCGGGAAAAATAAGTTAAAAATAAACAGGAAGAAATAGTATATTTAGTTATATTAAATTTACTATGTTACTATGTACACACATTGTTTATGTGTGTACATATTATGTATACACGTTTATGTGTGTACATTTTTCACCAAACAAGTTACTAAAATAATTAATCACAGTAACGATCGCACTTAGAGGGAAGTGGCGATGTATTTATGTTTCAAATTTAATTGGAGCGCCCTTATTTCAGTCCTGGGTTAGACGTATGTGTACACAGTAGTTAGAATTAATTGCAGCATTGTGTACACAGTTTTAGGTTACATTAGAACATCGGTGGCATGAGCACACAGTTCACCTGATGGTAGGTGACTCCTCATGGTAAGTGACTCCTCATGACGCCAATAACATCCTCGATTAGGAATCATAAAGCAGGAGCGTTATCACTCCTCAGGACTAAGATATAATGTCTCGTCATTAGATTTATAACAGAATCCGGATATTTAAACTCAGACGAAACACGGCTTAGGCGAGCTGCTATTGAATGCTGATATTCTCTGCAAGCGTTGTCCAGCCTTTAGCAAGCCAATCCATTCATGCCCATCAAGTTAGATAAGCGATGTTTTAGGATTACTATAAGTAACCTTTGCGTTGGCCACTTCAACTAAACATAGAATAAGGTTCACGGCTATAATAGAATGGCGGATTAGAGCCTACGACCTAAAGTGTCACATACCTAAAACCAATAGGCTATCAACGATTCACGACGCTTTTTGTGACACAGAGTTTGATCCCCGGTGCAGCCACCAACATGTAATAAGAATTACCACTTGGTGCGCGGTGCGCGGTGCGCGGTTCGCGGTGCGCGGTGCGCGGTGCGCGGTGAAAGGAGAGCACCGTAAGAAATTATGCATGTCTTGGAGATAAATAAAAAAACATATTTCAAGAAATGTGCAATGCAATCCGTATTAGAGATTTGACATTAGGCTATAGTTATTTCTAATATATTCTAATTCAAATTGCAATTTGTACCGAAAATAGATATAATAGCATAATACTATCATTACATGGTGGTATGAAGTGTCGGTGAAATAAATATACCCTTCATACCGACGCCAGACCCCATCAGTAGCAAAGCTGTTAGCATTCGATAGCTGAGAGCTTCTAATTTAATCCTGATGACAATGTTAGTTCTTTTCTTTGCTAACAAATTAATTATTCTCGTCTTTATAAGACTATATAATTCTGTCCGCAGACAATGGATAGTGGAACTAACACTAGAAGCCTCATCCAAAGAGTAAACACGACAATCGTTTGTACAAATTGTTTCTTGAGTGCAGGTTGTCATTTCCAGTATTGTTGTGAGAACTGTATTGTATGTTCTTTGTTTAAAACAGTGAAATATTTTAAATTGATTACTTTAGTGCTATTAAGGGACTAAGGTTAACGACAAAGTTTAAAGGATCCGTAACGTGATAAATGGGCCGATTAATAGTACGTAGAAGCGATAACCGATGACGAAAGAAAAGTTCTCGAGTGGCAACCATGTATGAGCCATAGCAAGGTAGGATGTATTGCCACTAGGAGTACGACCCTTGCAAGTCTCCGTGAAGTCGATAAAGGTCTATCAGGAACTTCCTTCAATCTAAATAAAATTATTCTTGTAGATAATTTTTATTTTTTTCTTGTAAAAGCAACATCCAGCTTTATTAAAAAAAATCTTATGTGTGGTATAGTATATATGTTACGAGAAATATAAAGTTATTAAAATAATTGCTAACGTGGACCACTTGGTACTAGTAATGAAGTAACTCTGTGCCACTCGTAGCGACACATCGAGCTCTACTTCGTTCAAATTTTGGCGAATAATTTCCCTAAACGCGAAAAAAGACTACTTATTTTCTTGATATGGCCTTCGCTAGAATAACAAACGCCTCGTGCTATTGGGCAGATCTGTTTGACATTTAATCTAGGCCTCCTTTGAATTGTTTGCAACAAATTATATTTGGCTCACAACGATGGTTGTTATAAAAATATACTTTTACTCGTATAATAATGTTAGTGTTTGACTCGTGAACTGCAATAGTTCGTCTCACAAGCAACGAGTGATAAATCCACGCGTTTCTAGCTGCACCCAGCCTGAAAAGGGGGCATAACGCTACTGTGTTTCGTATGGTGAGCGTAGACCTCCGAGCCCTCAGGGGTGACAACACATGTATATTTAAAATTTTTCTTGCAGATTCCTAGTGGTTATAGTGGGCTGGTGGAAAAATAAAACGCATCTCATTTAGTACTTGCTTTATATATTGGCTATATTGTAAAATTTAGTAGTATGTCAAGGGTTTTAGAGTTTCGTATAATGTTGGCGAAAGGCTGACGACAATCTATTACTACTAGACAATTTTGTTTACCACCTGTACCTCTAATTAATTTAACCCCGGTATAGAGTGGTAATTTTGGTACTGTACATACCTCGAAAGATAATGTATACCTACGAGTATACTATTTTGTACTTGCCACGAAGAATCTGCTATTATATATATATATATATATATATATATATATATATATATATATATATATATATATATATAAATATATATATGTATATATATATATATATATATATATATATATATATATATATATAAATATGCAAACTATAGAAAGAGGCTACTAAAGCAGATGAAATAAGTATTTAAAATTAAAATTAAAAATTGCAAAATTAACACTTACTACACAAATGACTGAAAATTACGGTGACGTTCAATTTCGTCGATATCCTCCAATTGTTATTAGACGGCATATTGACTAAGCAAATATATTATTGTTGCTACATGATCCTCATTCCCAAGAATTCGCGTAACCACAGGCTCACTCACTTGTCTCTTTCCCTAGTCCGTTTTAATAACCGTGCTATGAGATAGAAGGAAATGTCGGATATAGTGTTAAGGACATAAGAAGTTTGTACAACAGACCTAGACCCAAAAACCAGCAAATTGCTGAAATATATATGTACATATATACCCGTTGTGGGACGATGGCAATTACAGAAGACAGGCAGATGCGTCCTAGTCCTTGAGGCCTCAGATGGAATGCCTCGTCACCAGTAATGAGGGTCTACGGATCCCTAAAATCACCGTAATGCTATCATTAGATAGAAACAAACTGCAGTATAGTTCTACCACGTGTACCACATACAAAACTATTGGATGAGAATAATTATACCTTACAATAATTCAATCACACAACGTGGCTGTCGAAAATTTAATGTACTTGGTATTTAATAAGTGTCTTGACAAATAAAAAAGCAAAGCTCGAGAGTAATGTACCGTCGAGGAAATTTATGTCATGAAAACAAAAATGATCAGGCCACATAATGTCACAAAAGTTTTGGGGACTTGATGAATCACGTTGTCAATGTGGAAGACAAATTGTGACAAAATTAAGACTTAAAGTCTTTCAAAGTTGTAATCTTTTTGGAGGTAATTAATTGGGACAATTATTTTTATAAAAAAATATTTTATAATTTCTTCATAAATGTTTAAAATAAGAATGCATGGCATACTTGAGACGTACGGGTATCTATTTAATTGCAACTGATTTCTGCGAATCTTAGATATGGACAGTAGGGTATACGCGTTCACGCTCGCCGCTTGCTTGACGTGGGAAGCCGAGCGGCAAGTCTTGGTTGGTCACATCGGACGGAACCTGTCCATGCCAGCAGTCGTGTCGGCGATACTGCGCGGGGAATCAGCGTGGAGGGCTGTAGCCTACTTCTTCGAGACCGTAATGGTCCAAAAGGAGGCTGCCTAGCGGGATAGAGAGAGGACCGCTCCAGCTCGGAGACGGGGCCGACGCGGCGCTCGCGCGCCTCGTCACGGCCCTCCAATCGGTGTTCCCCTACCGTAAACGGGGCCATACGGGTAGCTGACGATCGGAGTGGGGGCTCCGACCGTCCAGTATTAGCGACCCCGGGAGGACGACGGCACGACATGGTACCGTGTCGTCGTGATAGTTCCGCGGGGGTTCTGGGGGTGCTCTTCACGCACGCCCCCGGGACGGGCTATCCCAGCGAAGCGCAGGGGAGTTGCGGTTGCGTTCCTTACGTAGATGCCGCGACCTCTCGCGAGCGTTGGTGGTAACCACCGTGGGGTTTTAGTCGGTGCGAGTAACCCGTCCTCACCCCCGCGAGGGCGGCTATGCGTAGGAATTTCACCACTCAAGGGTAAACAAAAAAAGGGTATACGCGTTACGCCTTTTTTAGACATTTACATATTCGTAAATGCGTATATATCGCACGAATAGATCACCAAAAGAAACCACGTTTTCACAGAATATCATCGTAAAGAAGTAGCATAGTGTCGCTGTGTTTCATCAATAAGTACAACGAGCCTAAAACCTTATTACTGGTTACGAGTCATTCTATTTTAGTCATTCGACGCTCAGCAGTCGCCGAGAACGGTCGCCCGGCTCCCCGCCACGATCGTCCCGAGCTACCTGCCCCCGAGCGAGCCACCTGCGCACCCATTGTTCCGAGAACAATACACCGAGCAATTTTTATTGCGGGTGCTATTGTAATCGGAAATTAGTTTCCGAGAAAGATTATTGCAAAGCCACCTGGGTGGTTACACTAGTGGATACCTTGCGGTGTTAACTTAGCTAGTGTAGGGCTAGCCCCGTACGCCCGTGGTTCCCCTTCTGGGAAACGCGAAACCGGAAGGAGTCGACGCAAAACTTGGCCTTGGGTAGTGCCCTAGCCAAGGTTGACCAACCCGCTGGACTTATAATAGTCCCACGCGTAGTTTTAGTTAGCTCTAAGCACACACCCAAGTGCACAATAAGACTGGCACTTGGACGCACTAGGGCTACACAACTAGGCACACATCCTCCCTGCCTATACCCGGCAGGGAGGAGTAAACTATTCACCCCGGCATCCCACCGGTGGCCACACTTCCCACAAATAAAGTAGGAAAAAATTAAAGTGAACGGAGTGCACAATGGAGGACTCTTCCTCAGAGTCGTTGCTGCACTTCATCAGCATACTAAAAAATAAATACCCCGATGTCTTCCAGGACATAATCAAAGAAAGACCGCTCCCGGATAGACCCTCCTCAAGGGCCTCCTCCATATCCTGCACTTCATCCGCAGTCTCCGAAATGGAGCTGGATAACGCAGCGTCCACTGAGTATCCCCAAGCCGAAAACACCAGCGATTTCACGCTGGTTGAAAAAAAAAGAAAAAAGCGGGCTTCACCCGCCCCGACGCCGCCTCCTAAGGCGAAAAAACGGGAAATGAAGGCCCCCTCTCCCCAGCCATCTACGTCGGCCCTGCCCCAGGGCCCCTCACAGCTGCCCCACAGCAAGCCCCGCCGCTCCTGAGCGCGCCGCCTAGCTGGCTCAAAACCTTCGGCTGTCTCACAGCCATCGAAACGCCCGCCGCCTGTCTTCATTCAGGCACAAGACAAGTGGCCGATTGTCGCATCGGCCCTATCAATCGCTACAAATATCAAGCGATCCCCACCGCTGTAGGTATTAAACTGCAGCTAGAAACCACGGACGACCATAGAGCGGTAACTCGCTTCTTGCAAGACAAAGGTGTTTTCTTTCACACCTACACCTTGGCAGAAGAGCGCCAACTCAGGGTAGTAATTAAAACCTCCGCGGGAAATCCCAGCCGATCTGATCAAAGAGGACCTTCAGGCCCAGAATCTCCCAGTCCTGTCTGTGCATAGGATGTACAGTGGCCATAATAAAAGCCATTCAACATGGTGATTGTGGCCCTCGAAGATCCGAGGCCGGGAAGCAGGTATTTAACCTGAAAACCTGCTGCCACCTCTCTGGGCTGACTATAGAGCGCCCACATAAAACGGCCCACCAGGCCAGTGTCACAAATGCCAATTATATGGCCACTCAGCACGCAATTGCTTCGGCAAACCCAGATGCGTCAAGTGCCTGGGTGACCATGGCACCACCGAATGTCCGAGACCCAAGGACAAGGCCCTTCTGGCCACTTTCGGTCCCCGCATGTGTCCTATGCAACACAGAGGGACACACAGCCAATTACCTTGGCTGCCCAAAACCCCAAGCCGAAACGTCCGGCACTAAAAATCGCGCCCAAGGTCACTACCCCGACCGCCGTCCCGCGCCAATTCTCGCTCCTGTCCGACCTCTACGCCCCACATGGCATACGCCGATCGGCGTAGCGACCGTTGCTCAACCGGTTGAGCAGCCTCCTCCATCAGCCGGACGGCCGGTTATCGAAAGCGACCTCGACTTAGTGTGTCGCTTCGCCGCCGTCTTCAACGGCGCCGACGTCTCAGCCCTAGCAAAAGCCTTAAAGGGATTCTAATGGCAAGCCCGAAGTCAGGATTGCCGCCACAATGCGCTACCAACATGTAGTGTCAGCCATCGTCAACTTTCAAGCATAGAGGGCCTTTACAACGGCAGAGTAAAACCGCGTTCCCTTAACGTCGCATTTTTTAACGCGAACGGTATTAACAATCAACGCGACGAAATCTTCAATTTCGTTCGCGATCACCAAGTCGACGTGCTCCTAGTGCAGGAGACATTCCTCAAACCGCACACTCGCAATCCCAACATTGCGAATTATAACATCATTAGGAATGATAGAACTTCTGCCGCTAATGGCGGAACTCATTTACTACAAAGTCCTTGCACTGCGTGCCCGTCGACACGCCAACCCTGACTTTCCTAGAAGCCTCAGTCTGTCAGCTAGCCATGACCGGCCATGCCCCATTACAATCGCGTCCGTCTACCTGCCTTGCAGACGTGATGCACAAGTATTACGAAGCGACTTCGTGGCACTCCTTTCCTTGGAAATTCAGTCATTTTGGCAGGAGATTTCAATAGCAAGCACACTCGGTGGAATGCAATTAAAATCAACCCCGGGGTTGGCTTTAGACTCGCTAAGCGACGCACTCGACTTCGACGTCGTAGCGCCTACTACGCCTACCCATTTTCCATATATATTGGGTCACGCACCGGATGTGCTTGATATTGCCATCTGTAAGAACATCAACCTCGCCTTCCAAGGGATAGACGTAATCCACGAGCTCGCTTCCGATCATCGCCCTTCTTCTTCGGTTAGGGCCCTCCGCCCCAACCTCACCCTCCACCAAAACCATAGTAGACTGGCACCGACTCAGGAACGACCTGAAGGAAGCCACATCACCACACCTAGATGCTATTCCTAGGAACATATCTTCAGTCCACGACACGAACCTCGCAGTTCATGCCCTCACTAGGCACATCCAGACAGTCGTCGAGGATTGTTCGAGGCGGAGTTCCCTCGGTGGAAGACCACCGATGGACCCTGCCAAGCGACATAAAGGACCTAATGAGGCGCAAGAATGCGGCGACTCGTGCCCACGACTTATATCCCACTGAAAGTAACCGGCTGGTGCTACGTACCCTTCAGCGTGAAGTCCGGTCACGCATAGCCCAGTACAGGAACGATCGGTGGGATAATCACCTCTCAATATCGAACCTTCCCACCTCGCCTTCTGGCGACTTCCCAAATCCTAAAGGGGCAACGCCCAAACAATGCCTCCCTTAGCGCGTCCTAATAAACCACCCGCCTTCTTAGACGAAGCCGAATGTCTGGCTGACAATCTGGAGCTCAATGCTCACCGAGCACACTACCGATCGACGCCGCTCACCTTGCAATGGTTGAGAGCGAGGTCGATCGGAGGAGTAAGGAACCACCTCGCGATTCCGTTACCCAAGTCACATGCACCGAAGTTGAATCCATAATTAAAACCTGCGACCACGCAAGGCTCCCGGCCCCGACGGCATCACCAACAAGGTGATGAAACTCCTACCATGTCCATCTTACACCTACTGGTAATAATCTACAACGCGGCCATATCCAAAGGCACCTTCCCGAACACCTGGAAGGAAGCCGACGTCATAGGGATTCTCAAGCCCTCAAAACATCCAACCGATCCATCAGCCTATCGACCCATAAGCCTACTCAAAGTCTTGGGTAAGGTATATGAAAAGCTCATCCTCGCCCGCCTCAAGGACTTCATGCTGTCCCGAGGGCTACCAATCAATGAGCAGTTCGGGTTTCGCACCCAACACTCATGCACACATCAAGTGCACCGCATCACGGAGCACATCCTCAGTAAATTTCTTCAGGGCTACCAAACTGGGGCACTTTTCCTCGACGTGGCGAAAGCTTTCGACAAGGTCTGGCACAACGGGCTCATATACAAACTATATGAGCTCGGTGTGCCAGATCGACTCGTACTTATCATACGAGACTTTCTCCGAAATCGAACCTTTCGTTACCGCGTCGAGGAACGCTCCGAGTTCACCCTATTTGTGCCGGAGTACCACAAGGCTCCGTCCTAGGTCCTATTTTGTACACACTCTACACCAACGACATACCGCGCACTCGCGGTGTAGAGCTAGCCCTTTTCGCCGATGACACCGGCCTCTATGTGTCTGGGTTCAAACCAGACGCTATTTGTAGACGCCTCCAATCTGCAGCCAACACCTTAGGAAATGGTTTCGGAAATGGAGGATCGAGGTTAACCCTACCAAAGTGCAGCCATGTACTTCTCTCGGCGCAACAAAACGCCGCATCTCCCAACTATAGAGTTATTTGATCGTCCAATCCCTGGGAACAGACAGTCAAATACTTAGGCGTTACTTTAGATGAAAGACTCACCTTCGGTCCGCATGTCAACCGCGTACGGAATCGAGCAGCGTTCGTCCTAGGTCGTTTGCACCCGTTACTCAATAAAAATAGCAAAATGTCCTGCGTAATAAAATTACACTATACAAAGCATGCATCCGACCCATAATGACATACGCAAGCCCCGTCTTTGCGCATGCTTCCCCGCGTCACATTCACCGACTTCAGGTAATACAAAATCGTTTCATGCGCAAGGCCACCGGTGCACCGTGGTTCTTGCGTAATGAAAATCTACACATAGATCTTGAGCTGCCGACCATAGCTCAGTACCTGAAGCAGGCTTCCCGCCGATATTTCGACTCTGCCGTCACACACTCTAACCCCTTGATTGTAAGTGCCGCCACTTACAATCCCATCGCGAATCACAGAGTCACCCGCGTCCGAAGGAGACCGAGGCACGCTCTCGATGACCCGACGACGTGACTACCAGGGCCCAAGCCCTTCATAAAACACAACACACGTACATTGCACCCTCACATCGCCCCGCCGACGGCGAGGGCGTCACAAACAAGGATATTCGCGATACCGCCATGTCACTGGTCGGTTCTCTCCAGTCCATACAGATAGAAGCGTCGCTGGAGTTTCTTGCGCCACTTCTTCTCCAGCGCCCACGCATTCCGAAGTGGTGGTACAGATAGCTAATAATCATAGCGAATTTAAAGAATCCTCTGTCAGAAGCAACTGACCGAGCCGAGGTTCGGCCCTCTCGGGCACCCTCGAGTCAGACGCTCTCGCGAAACAAGGTAACGGTCCAAGCCGAGGCTCCCTCTCGGGAGCCCTTGTGCTGGTTACCTATATATAGAGGTCTCGACTGAGCGCCATTAGCGCTCGGTCACCTCTCAACCCGGTGAAACTGTAAAAGCCCTCGGGCTAACAGTGGCCTTCAGCCCGGAAGAAAAAAAAAAAAATCTATTTTAGTACTCAGGAATGACGTATCTATAATCTGTTGAATGTTGATATCATGAACCGGAATTTACCATCAGGTAAACTTATTGGTCAGACGTATTTAATAAAATAAAGTCAGCTGGCGTTTCAATCTAATTCACTGGACTCAACATATTGTATTAATTTTCTCCTCTTGTGATTTGAAAACTACCGCACGATTCATTTCAATTCGTTATGTAAGAGGTGGGAGTATTGCAACGTCTTTAGGAGAGACTTGTATTACAAGACAGCGAACTGCCAATTCTAATGTGGGTGGGATACGATGATATTGCTAAAATTATTGCCGGCACTAAACATTTTATTTACCTACAATTGCCTCGTAAATCAGGCTACATGGCTTGGCAGCTTTGAAAATAGCGACGTAATTTTATATAAAATATATTTTGAAGTGTTGTTACTTCCTTAAAACGATCATAAATTAGTTGTAGGTGAAGTGTTATAACTCTTTAATAGATAATTTACTGACGCAGTAGACGTAGAATAATTATATTTTACCTGCGCGTAGCTAATGCTCATTGTGTTTTATTGACTGTGTTTATTTTATTTTTATTTTTATTTAGCTTCGATTAATTTACTATGTTATATCGTGCGGTGTTAGATTTTTTTTATATTATCACTAACGAGCTCATCGTTCTGATGTAAAGTGATTCCTGCGCCCCGTGATCCCCACATTCATCCTCGACGTGAGTCATAACGCAGATGCTGTGTCGTCTCTGAGGATTGAGATAGAATGTCTCGTTTCCTATCCCTTACATCAATTTGTATCAAAGAGATTATTGATGATCTGAACTTGGAGTGCTTGTTCTTATCCATATGCTTCGCAGCACTATAAGAAAGGTAACGCTCAGAGAGTGTGAGCCTCTGTTTGCGCAAATGTTTACGTTTTCTTTTTATAGGTTTATAGGTTCACTTTTATAGGTTGACCTACAGTTGTGACATCTTATTACTCACAGGATATCAGCGTGGAGCAGCAGCACAACGCTGCTTTTTTGTATGTTGGGCCCCGGAGACCAAATTACAGATAATGCGTTATATCTTAGTCTTCAGAGATGACAACGCATGTGCAACTTGAATACAATTTTGAGGTTCAACATAGATGTCAGGACAATTGTGTGTTCGTCGCCTCTAATATTAAAAAAAATCAAGTGCTGTGTCCACAGCAGAGGAGCAGCCAGACATGCTCACACCCGTACGTACCGTAAGTTGCATAAATGTGTCTACCACGCTGTTTATTTGTCAGAGCTAAATGACCGATCCACCAGCTGGGGGGCAATCTACCAAACGATCAAAAACGAATGTTACGACTCACTGGGTTAATATATTATCCGTGGAGACATTAATACGAAGTTAATTGTTCAAATTCGGTCAGAATTCCGGTCAAGTTTGCTCGTTCCACAAAAACATTATACTCGGAAGGTTTATTTAAGAAATTTTTCGCATAATACGAAACGATGCGGACGCGTCGTAAATTTCGTTTAAGAGATAGTAATTGTTGTGAAGTGAAGAAAGTGAAGTCAGAAATGAGGTTATTTTCGGTTGTATACTTTATTACGGCCTTAATTTTTAACTGTTTCTTTTGAATCTTTTAGTGGTGAAGATATTTAATTTAGGGGCAATATTAACCTTAATTATTGTAAATAAACATAATATACTTCTTAGAAATACGCGTCTTTAAACAATTAAAAATACCTACATCTGCTAAATTTAACCATCGTACATCGTACATCGGGAGCGAATATAAAAAATCCTCATCATGACGACCACCACTGCTCGATTACTTCGTAGTTCTTTACCACGCACGCCTACTGCGTCTTTCAAAACAGAGCCCAGACCTTTCCCACTTTTTTTCGACAAGGCATATCCACCACTTACCTTTAGATGAGACGTAAGCCCGCTTGCCCCATCTTTTATAAAATTATATAGAAAAGTAACATTTTCAAACATTCCTACATCACAAACAAAATCAATTACACGTGTTTTTATTCTTACCAGCGAGAATATATTTCATGATCGCGCCCGTGTGATATTTGTTTACATAATTATAATGCAAATGCATTGCCGCGGTGGAACTCTCCGATGTTGTTTTATTTTAATTCGAGAATTTCTAAGACAATAGGTATTGTTTCATTTTACAAACAAACATAATCTTAGCACATTAGTAATAAAACGCACAACAGTCAAACGTTCACGCCTAAATAAAGCAGGTGTACACTGGTGTAGAAACGCCGCTCGTAACAAAAGTTTACACAAAACTTTATGATGTGATGATGATGAATCGATGTCGACCACGGCGACATCTTCTGCTTAATTACCTATTTAGATGGCGCATAATACAGTAAGCAATAGTAAGTAAGTAATAGTACAGTAAGCATTTGCGCAAACACAGGGGCTGATCGTCCCCTTCCTTATTCCGATGTAACGCATGTGCTGTCAGATCGGAGGAAGCTTCAGTTGTAGCGTTAGGAACACGGAACAAATATACAACACACCCAAACCCGAAAACCAACATTTTGTTGTACGATATATTGGTCCCGGCGCCGGGGATCGAACTAGGTTTTGCTCGTATCTACTTATGTATATACTCGTACATTAAACAAGAGCAACCACGTCTCTTAAACAATTGGCTTTTTACATCTTTAATCGTAAATAAGCCTGTATACCCAGCTACTTAGTAATAAAACTTTAAACTAATTATAATAAAATTTCTTTTCAGATTTGAGAACCTTCGCCATTACATCAAGTTTTTGTTGGAGCATTAAAGAATAATAATAGGTAAGTATTATATTTAATTTTACATTAAAGAACATTTAATATCATCATCTGTTTTACGGATTTTATGGCGTTCATTTATTTTTTATTTTTATCATTTCGAGTGTTTTCCAGCACTCAAGGTCTCGGGAGGGTGGAGGTGTTTGACGTCCTGACGTCATCATCATGCTCATTATTAAAACCTATTCATAGTTTGCTGAATATAGTCCTCCCCATAGACTGCCACTAAGCACGAGCCTTGGCCACCTGCATCCATCGACTTACATCAAACTTGCACAGGTCGTCGCTCCATCTAGTGAGCAGTCATACTACCCTGCGACTACCAGTCCGAGGTTGCCACTCAAAACCCTTTCTTCCTCATCGGTTAGTGGTTCTACGAGCTATATGGTCAATCCATTCCCACTCTGATCTATTGAGCTATGTCGGTCAACCTCGTTCATAGGTAACCTATACCATTGTCAGCATTCAATTATTTATGTTTGGTCGTAGTGAGGATAAAAAACTTTAAGAACGCGTTAAAATCCATAAAAATCAGTAGTTCATGATGACATTGAAATTTTCGTAGCCCATATATTTGAAGACAACAAAGGAAACGGATTTGACACACATGTGCGTGGAAGGTAAACTGCGAACGGAGGTAGGCCAGTTGCGAGCGCGTTGTCTGATGGATACGAGATGTTACAAAGGATTCAATGTCGCGGTGTAACAGATCGACATCACCGACAATGCCAAGCGTCTGATGAATAATACATTTTGACCTTTTGTCGCGTAGAAGTGCTGTTATAAATGTTTGAAGTGTTTTACATTTTTTTTAGGCAGCAACTTCTCAGAGTATTTTTGTTCGGAAAAAAACTTGCGAACATTTTTAATAGATGTAGTAGAGCAAGTTTGTAGTTTGTTTCTAGATGCGTTATAAATGGGCCAGCTCGATATAGATATAATGTTTTAAATCGATATTTCTTGCTACACCACTCGCAAGGTTAACAGATGTCGGCGTTCTTCGGAATGACTAATAATAATAATACTTTATTGATAATCATATAACAAATACATGAAGTCCTAACTTGGAATAAAACCTTTAACGATGATGAAAATGAATGACTCAATTACAATTACCGAGTCATACTCAGATGACGATCACGCACTTCTCGCTAATTTACTAAAAGTAAAATCTACTCTTGTGTCTTTGTTGCACGAAGTGTTGCTAGAGCGCAGCATCATATGCTGGTGCCGTTTCGGAGAGTGGTTCAATCGGATAATTTTTCACAGTCACTTAATCTGTTAGGAGTGACGTTTATAAATATATTTATATTTTAATTTTCATACACTTTTTGAATTTAACACTTTTATAAAGGTACGTTTCTGTGCCCGTTGGCTGCCCAACGGACATACCCAAAGAGCACTTTGGATTCTCTACGGGGACATCAGGACTCTAGCACTGCCCCCTATACACACGGCCTGCCAACATATATTATGAAAAAAATAAGCAATAATTGAAATATTCGTTGATAGAATTTAGATACCATTAACATCTTGATTTATTATTGAAAATGGGTGGTATACCACACATACATATAGTATGTTTCTTTAAACATTTGATGATTAGTGAAATTTGTGATGTAAATGTATGCCATATTGAGCTTATTATTGACCAGGCAGAGTAAAAATATTTACCTCAAGATTGAAGAATGTAAAATTAGTGAGTTAAGACTGACAATGATAAGGATCTTGATTTTAAGGCCGTGTATACACTAACGCTATTTGTTATTTTTTCTAATTCCTGAATGTATATTTATTCATTTATTACATGCTGGGGTGGGGGAAAAAAATATAGTGTGCCAGCTATTTTTCTTTGTGGGCTTGCAATATTATTAAAAAAAAAACTGGGGTAGACCCAGTATTTATTTTGATAATATTAGAGCTATATATATTACCCCGTGCACGAAGTTCACCTAGGGGTGAGTGGCAATGGCAGCTCATAACATATATTTCTATTCTCAACGAGGACTCTAACATGCGGCGTTGTCTCCCTGCGGATTGAGGTGGTATGCCTCACTGTACCACCTGTAATTGGATATCAGGATCCCTGCGACTGTACGAAACAACGTTATGTAGTTATTTCAAACTGGTATTCAGGGTGGGCGTAGTCCACTTCCGATCAAAAAAAAATAGAGCATCTCCTGACAGACTTACAAACTGATATCAACAGTGTAGCAAAAACATTCACTTTTTCATATCATCTTGTTTATTCTGAATTTCTTTAATTTTTGAATAAGCATAAATTGAACGTGTCCACAAGCCCTTACACTGAAATGTAGAATTATTGTATGAACAGGATACAATAAGTCTATGGCGTAGCCGACGCGCCGTGGGGGTTGTTGGACGGTAGCACGGTACAATGACCCATCCGACACTCGATAGAAGTTCGCCTGCACGCTTAGCGATACATTACAAAATACAAAACACCACTTAACCTCACCACATTAAACGTGAGGCGAATAAGGAAAGACACCCTAAAGTTTTCTACAGTCGTAAGATGATTTTCTGGTATAATTTAAATTAAGATTTTTTAAAGTTGGAAAGTTTTTTTTAAATTGTAGATAAAAACAAGGTCACAGTGTATCTGATGGTAAGTGATTCCTGCGCCGTATGCACCCCTATATTCATTCTCAAGAGAACTGAGGTGGAACGTCACCAGTCATAAGGCTTTCCAGATTCTTACTCTCACCAGCTGAAACACAGCAAGGGTATTTAAGGTCGTAACGAATATATAACAAATATAAATTGAATGATATATGAATAAAAGTTATCGTATTAACCCGCTGTACAATCCTCCTCCATCGCATCATCTCTAGTCTAGAAAATATTTTGATAAATCGTAACACGTATCAAGAGACCTTCACGTGTCTTCGAAATATTTAAGTAGATAGTCGGATTACTTTTTTTTCAATAAGGATTTCCAAGTAAATAGGAACTTCAAATTACAGCCATAATAATAACTGTAATTTTAAATGACTTTAATTACATAAGGGGTCAACGAGCACGCAGTTCACCTGATATTACTCAATAACTATGGAGTCTGACATCTACAGGCAACCTCAACCATGTTACGGAATCTCTGCACCCGTACGAAACAGACATTTTATGTTGCTATATCACACTGGTACACTCTGACAACGTATTCTTCTTCCTTCAAGCTGACTCATTCATGTTGCTGCTGGAAACTACAGCTGTATTGTGAATACCACTGTTAAAATATAAATTATTATTAATTAATATTAAACATTCTAAGAATGAATGAAACTACGTCGTGAGTTACATTTGGCTTCACTTCTCTTTGATTTAGTAAATTGCCAGCAACCGTCTTACCTATACAACAAACTTAGGTGGCCTTAGGGTTCTTAGTACTCGTGATATTAGAAACTTTAGACATTCTTTATTTTAGTTCTCCCGGCCATTAAAACGGTCCCTTTTAGAGGTACTATTAGGTATAATGCTACAAAGTGTTGTAGTGTTGTTTACTCTTTCCAATTAGAAATCTTAAAGCGCGGCATAATTTTAAATCAAAATTAAAGATGTATCTAATGAAATTACAAAGGGATAATCATTATACGTACCTTATTCGGAATATGTACTCGACAGCTACCACAGCAAACTCAAATTAATTAATTATCTGGGCAGCTGATATATTTTTTTTTTGTTTCTGTTTTTTTTTGTACTGTAAAATACACAATAACTTTATCTTGTGAACTTGCATATTGTATATTTTTTTCTTTGTTTTTTTTTCGTTATTTATTGTTTTTTATTATTTGTTTTTCCTGTACCTCATTTTGCTATTTATGTGTGCCAAAAAGGAATAAATGAATATTATAATATTTTTAAATCGTTATGGATAACATCTATAGATGAAGAAATGCACAAACAAAAACTTAACGTAATGTTCTTACCGTTCAGTTATTACGTATCATCAATAAAATATGATAGAAGTATGGTTTAGCTGCTGTGTCTGGAACACCGGAACGTTTACAGTGCGGCATGATCCGTTAACAATTATTTATGGACTTGGAACATCCAAAGAGCAAGACCTACTGTTACATGTACTTATTTCCTTACTTGATATCATCATTGTCCTTTTAACGTGGTTTTTTAGTTGGACGTTGCAGCTTATTATTAGCTGTGGCATTAATAGGTAGGCACCAACAGGGAAGGACCACGTCCCCACAGAATACCAGCGTAAAATAATGTTGCTGTGTTACGTTTGGCGAGTGTAGTGATCCGGAGACCTTTATAAGTGACTCTAAGAAGTGGTACAGCAGCAGCTCACCAGATAAAACAAAGCATACATACGTTGGAGTATAATATGGGATATTGGTTATTCAGGAGACAGTCGTGATAAAACAAAGTTGAGATCGGTGAACCTTTTTGTTCGCGCTTTTCCTCTCCAAGTATTTAATTGAAATATATATGTATATATGTATGTATGTATATATATATATATATATATATATATATATATATATATATATAGACGTCGTAGCGAGTCGATCGGCTTTCGTTCCTCGTGTTTGTAATCAATCAGCGTCAACGAGCAGCTGCTAACTAATATATAGTTTATATTGAGTTAAAACAGAAAAACCGACTGACACAGTCGTTTGTCTGTCGGTGGTGTGCAGTAACTCAGTTGGTTAGCTATTCCCACTCTGAAGTAGAGGAACCGGAAAACTACGTTGACCTTAAGAGAGGCCCTGTACCCAGTAAGGAGCTCTCCTGGTAAGTGGTCACCGGCGCCACAGATATTTTAAGAAAAGTGTGGCTCTTTTCTTGAAGGTCCCAGAGGTATCGGTTAAGCGCACAGTGAAGGATTGCCAACCATCGAGATAGTTAAAGCTCTTACATTGCAACTTATTGCATTCTTGTTGCTACGATATGGCCACCATGCCAGTTTACTCAGATAACATCATCAGTTTCTTAACATAATTTTATCTTTATATATATATATACTTGATTCATCTATTTATATTGTAAAGCCATGATGTAGCTATAAACTAGTCGTAGCATAGATTCCCAGTGTAAGGCATTGTGTTTTATCTGGTACGTAAAAGAAACCGGTGACTTTATTGGTGGTCCTGAGGGATTTTGTGTTAATGAGTGACAATACACAGTACAACGTGGGCCACAGGAAAAGTGTTTGCTTGTTTGTCACCCCAATAATTAATTAATTTTAATTATTTAATTTTAATTTAATATATCTTGAATTTTTGCTGAGCATGGATTAAGGTGTTTTAGATCGCTAACGTCACATACCATCAGATTAAATATGTGCTCATTTGGCACCCTTCTTTCTAAAATAAAATTTGTGTGTCCGCTATTGCAAGGAATTTCAGTAGCGGAAAACAAAGTTAATTCTGAGTATTCGTGTGGAATTGGTTACCTAGTTAGAACTTCGTGAATGTATTATGAGAGGGGAGTATTGTGTTTGAACTCGGTTTATAAGCTCCAGGAACACCGTGACGCGGTGGAACGGGACTGGCGTCGCTCGTAAACCTCCTATAATAAAATAAGCCAGGCGAAGTAACTTTTTAATGAAGTTCATATTTTTCATAACAATGTCTGATCCGCCTTTGTACGCACATTCAACACATTGCCGTTGTTTATTACAAAACGTTGTCATAATCCATTTTTACAGATTTAATACAACTCATTGATTATAAATCATTTATAAATTTTCCTCTAAAGGCCGGCAGCACATCGGCGCGCCCATGTGCCGCTGGCGCGGGTGATCACTTTCCATCGCGATCTGCTTGCTCGTCTGCCACCTATTTATATAAAAAAAAGAATAATGTATTTTCACTATTCTTAGGGTTCCGTACCTCATAATGAACAAAAGCTTTATATAGGATCACTTTGTTGTCCGTCTGTATGTATGCCCTTATTTAATTGTATTCAGGGTAACAAACGAGCACAGACTTCACCTGATAGTAAGTTATCCCTGCGGCCCATATTGATGCTCGATAATGAATCATAATGCAGGCGCGTTGTCACCCCTGACGACTAAAACCTCGTCACCAGACGAAACACAGCAGCGTTACGCATGAGGAATTACGTTTAATTTAATAACGAATACTAATGTTTATAACTATATACTGCTTAAGACAATAGGTCACAAGGGAAGATCCTGTAGCGCAAGTGAAGGAATAAACCCGAAAATCATTCAATTAAAATCCCTGTATTTGCGGTTTATTTCGTGCAGTCTACGACGCAACATCCGCAAATTATAAGTTTGTCGCTGAAACACGACGTTTGGGGATTCTAATCTTCCGATGCCGTTGGGATTCTGAGAAAACGGAATTATAAAATATTTAACTTACTTACTAAGCACTGATATAAGATAATTATCATATGCTGTAGCATGTGTGGATCGGCTTGATATGGGAAAGACTCGCAGAATATTAGGATACATTTTTGTGGTGACCTATTTTACTAGAGACGATGTATTCCGTCTTAGTCGTCAGGTCTGAAACACAATGGCATGGCGATTCCTTATCGACGATGATATATGGTGTCATGGCCCGTAGGAATCGCTTACCATTAGATGAACTGTGTGCTCCGCGTGTATGTGTGTGTGTGCAGAACCCTCTCGGCACAAGTCCTACGCGCACTTGATAATTTCTTTACAAATACGGGAAAGAATATTATCAACATGATTTATTTTTATTATGAAATATTCAACTACACAAGAAACTGAAAACACCTTGTATGAATAAATACATATATTATAAAATTATTCGAAGACATGTGAATTCCGCCAATACGCAGTGTGATTTTTCAGTCTGTATAGAGTATGTATAGAGAAGCATTTACCACTAAACGCATTTTAAGCTTAGTTGGAATAATACAAGTACTATGTAAGAAAATTTTCTTAAATAAATCTGTGATAAAAAAAAACTATTGTCTGTACACGACTCTAAACAGGTAAATCAATCATGTAAAAAGAGGAAATTTTTTGTTTTACGAAAACATATCTTTTACTTTCTAGCGAGAGTTTAGTTATTTGCAGATATTTGTATAAATCATTCTTAATTCGTGAAGTACCAGTTGCCAGCCAACGGCAACAGGGATAACTCTAGAATAAATCAACTGAACTCGAGAGCCGTTGACGTGCGCGGTCTTCGGAATTCCAGCGGCTTGCACGTCACTGATCGATGTGCAGAAATGGACATTGGACAGATTATTTACTGACCGAGATGTTTATGAATCTGCAGGAACTACGTGTTGCACGTAAATATTTGCTTACTAACGCGGGCAAGCTCTTTTCTATGGCTCCGTTCGCGCAGAAATCATAAATACCTTAAATCTTCTATCTTTATTTTATATAATAAGATTGACACGCGAGCATACAGTTCACCTGACAATGGGTGAGACTACAGTCCATGAAATGCGTTGACACCCCTGAGGACTCTGGTATCGAGTGCCTGGAATGACATTTCACGCTGGTTCTCGGTGAGGCTCTGGTCTTTACCCGAACGAGTCGACCCCATATAATACTGATATAAATTGCATCGGGATTGACTGCTCAAATTTCTGAATATCGCCAGGGATTTCATTGCATAATCACTTATGATGATTATTTTTTTGTGATTATTGGAGATAGAAGGATTTTTATTTATTAAAATGAAAAATTATTAAATTCCTTATCACATAACGCCTGTTTAAACTTGCTAACTTGTAACAAGGTGCGGTAAAACATTTAGAATCGTGTCTTATCTTTACAATAACTTCTTCTCCGTTTATTTAGGGTCGGCACTCTTTCCAACAACATCAAAGTTAATATAAGTTTGTATTCGGAACATTTTATATGCATGGACGCACCGTAACTTTTACGAAATTAACATTAAGGCTGATTCACCGAAGCCATATCGTACGTTATGATAGCGAAAACTTCACTAATTAATACTTTATGTAGTTCATTAAATGTTGTCCTTGAAATTATTGTTATACGGTCTTTTATTTTTAGAACTCTGGGAAGAAGTTTCATCCGTTTGGTTGTTTAGGTAGTTTCTATGAGTTCAAGCCACGTAGCACGTAGGTTTCTAGTTGTCTTGACTGGTGAAGGATACCGTAGAATACCAGCGACATAGCAGCATAACGCTGCTGTGTTTCGTTTGGTGAGTGCTAAAATTGAGTGATCCGATTACAGTGTATCTTAAATCTTTATCGAGAATGGACATGGGTGTCACAGGCCGCAGTCTTCACTTACCATCACGTGAACTGGTTCACGATTTTCTCAGTTCATCATATGGAGCAGGCTTTTCTATGGTATTCTGTTTAGATAAGATGTTTCGCAGGTCAACACATGGTTAGGTACATACAAAAAGGGCTGCATTTTTTTAGACACGTGGTAAGGCTATCCACTTTACCACGTGTCTACAAAAAGTACATAAAATGAGGGAATTCTAAAAGCACATATCTCATATCATGAGGGTACATTTGTCATAAAATATATTTAGTTTAAAAAACTAATGATAAAATAGAAAAAATGACACATTGTTAATTTTCTTTTAATAATTATACCTTTTAATTATACCATTATTGTAGTTGCACTAGTGACATTCCATAGGACTCTGTTTTAATGAACTCTCAACGTTATGAAATTCAATAAGAAATACTTCTACTTTATAACAATATACATAAAGCATGTGAGCTTAGTGTTTAAAACGGTAGCACTAAAGTGAAACTATTTCATTGTTGTAAACAAAGAACATACTAGTTCACATAAAATTACTGAAAGTGACAACTTCCAAGGGTTATCCTACGAGTTAATAATTTGAATTGTAAGTTGATTAAATCTCATATTTTTGATCGATTTTAGAGCATTCTGCGTCCAAGGAATGTAATTGTGTTTGTGAGGTCAAAAAAACTTTATAATTTACTACCTAGTGGCAACCCTAACGTGAATGCGGAATAATACTATGGTGTATAAATATCATAATTCATTATTCATGATACGACGTCGGGTGATTTTGTGTAATTGTTACGGCTCCCGACTTCATATCTGCACTTTCTTCTCAACCTTTACTTTGTCTTTGTGTAGTGTAGTTGTAGTGCCTAGGTCTTAGTTTCGATTCCCAGGCTTGAAACAATTTGTGTAAGATTAATTGTTGGTTTCAGGGTCTGGGTATGTTGTATGCATGTCCCGTGTCCCTGACACTACCTGATACTATCTGATCTTCTTCCCATCTTATTGTACTTGCACATTGGACTAGGAAAGGGAACGACGATGCATTCGATTTCGATCGCAACCACATCTAATTATTACTGCATGACATCAACTGCACATCGTATATAATATTGTAGTCCCGTGTGAATTCGTGCAAGCACAGAGACATACGTTTGCCTAGATAAGAGGGTCCCAGACTTTTTTTCTCATAGACCACTTTCAAAATTTACCTGGTTCCGGTGGACCCCCTGCAGCTACATTTCTACCACAGTCCCAAAACTCGACAAAAATGTGGAATATGCAAGTTTTTACAATTGGGCTTCTTAAAATATTATCTGCCTACATTGACAGGTAAAGTCAAGCCAATATTTTAGTTCTCCACTATCGAAAGCCAATAAATTTTCGTAAACCTCCGTTTACGAATTGTGAACCCCCGTTTATTTGTCACGCCAATGTCCACCTGGACCACTTTGGGAACGTGGTTGGCTAAGAACTCTAACCACTACGACCTGTGGCTGTCTGTATCATCATGTGTTCTCTACATATCATAAGAACGAGAAGATAAATCTTCTGCCGTGTTATCGCGACGAAGAGGCGAGCGAAAAGTTCGTCGGAACCAATGAAACTGTTTATTGCAATTTTAAGTGTTAAATTACCACGTGCTTGGCGGTGAAGGAAAACATGGTGAGGACACTTGCATGTCTATAAAATAAGTAATAAAAATATATTTTAAGAATTAATTCGCCCATCTTCAATGTATTCGCCTGGTGGACTTTCCAACAACCTCTCTAGAGAAGAGTCCCGTGCCCACACGTGGAATTTATATAACAGACTACTCTTACTGCAAAAAACAGACACAAATATTTCGTTTTCTAAAATCGATTAAAATTCGTTGTCACAATTTTGAAAGCAAAGACTATAAAACATGAACATTACTAGAAGTGGTACCTTCTATGTGGGTACTGCGAAAAGAAACTTATGGAAAGGTGAACACCCTGTATACGTTTTACTGCCCTACATGCAATGGCTGCGATACATTACATGCTTATACATAATACGTTTTATATCTCAACAGATGTTCGTCACAATTACATAATTGAGTACATTAATGTTTCTCTGAGATGTAGGTAGAAGAGCTAGCAAATTATTGCCTAAACCTAACCTAAACCTTTGTTAAATGACGGCTAGGCGGCGGAGATCAGTCAGCTGTTACAATTCAGTAAAAAAAAAAAAGAATAACAAAGACTGACAGAAGACACGGTGGAACTCATATTTGTAAGTGACGTCATATTTAAAGCTTTCCATTTTGTAAATAGAAGGATGTCAAAGAAAAAACAAATGGTGTGAATACAAATGAATCACTAAATTAGAAACACCAATACACAAGCGTAAATTTTAAATATATTTGAATTTAGAATTCCTTAACCAAACGCCTGATTATTTGTCGAACTGGCCACTTGGATGTAAATGAGATCCAAAATTCAAATAATGCCACAGTACTTTTCTTATGGTTGGTAATATTTCTCTGATATTTTTTAAACAAATTAATTAAAGTATTAAATATATTATTATATGTTTTACCAGTGGTGGAGTTACCACACTGCAGTTCCTGGTTACGGCATGACTGCAGTAGGACCACGCCCAGATTACCAACGTGAAATAGCAGCATCATGCTGACATTTGTTGTATGGATTGTGTAGGAGACCTTATGAATTGCTTCTAGCTGCAGAATGAATGAGTCAGCTCGAACAGGGTAGGACCACGCCCTCACAGAGTACCAACGTGAAATAGCATAACGTTGCTGTGTTTAATTAGGTGAATGTAGGGATCCGGAGACGTTTATTACTGGTGACGAGGCATTCCATCTCAGTCCTCAAGGGTAACAAGGATGCATTATGATTTCTTGTCAAGGAATGTAGATGTCATGGGTCGCAGGAATAAATTACCATCAGGTGAACTGCGTGGTCTCTTACTCTTAATGTAATAAAAAAGCTATAATTATATTTACCTGAAAGTGTTAATGATGCTAAAAATAACTTTTAATATATTATCTGTTCAGTAAAAACGTTAATAATAAAATACGAAATATGTAGTATCTGTATTAAATTCTATGAGACACGCGAGTCGGGTTCAATGAACTTGGCACCCTCGGTCCGCTGTGTGAGACATAGAGCGACAAAAACAACATATTAATGATAGAAATGGCATTTTCCTTATTCTGTTTGCGAGGGGAGTTTCGTTTTACGAAAGGGAAAAATATTTGTTGTATTTGTAATTTACTTATTTTCCCGAACAATTATTAAATATAATGTGCGAGTTTGAAATAAAAAAGAGTAATAAATTGCCATTAGTTATATTTTTACACATATTAATAAAAATAGTTATAATATATGTTTGATGTTGCCCTCCTAGTTGACTTCGACTGTGGGCGATCTCAGGGTCGGTGTTATTAGTATTTTAGTGCCTTGAGCATCCGCGTACACACAGAGGCAATAACATCGGACGACGGTTTCAATGCAGTGTCAGCGACACGGTACATATATATAACACAAATATTGTTACTCAGTCGGTCTGCCGGATATCAACCTCAATATCCTCGACCCAATAGCAACGTACTTTGACCACTGAGACACTAGGCCGGAAAACTGTAAGGCAATGGAATAAGTTTATTTCATATTTTTGATGATTTGCACCTTCTTTGGGCGCGATGAAGGTAAAGTTTCAAATTCGAATTGTTTAAGTAAAGTTTCTGAAGCAAAAAGGGCGGATAATAGGCGCGGAGAGAGTAAAACTGTGGCATATTTCTGGACAAATTTTTGTTCTACTCTTTTCTCTTTTGAAGGCGTGAAGTTACCGACATGTGTTTTTAACATTTAATTTATAAAAATTGTAGTTAATAGACAAAATAGTTAAGAAGAGACATTTTGAGAGAGGATTAAAAATACATATATTCTCAGAGCGCTCTAGGCGTTTTCGTACTCTGTGGTTAATTCGGACGGAGAGCCCATACATATCGCATAGTGAGGCGGACTCTCCATTTATTAATGTCACACACGATTTTCCGAGACGGTGATCCGTATATAAGAAATCCTTTCGGAGAATGAAGAGACGGCTACAGACTAATAGTACGGGGTCCGGCGGCCGCGTGGTGTAGTGATTAGAGTGGCTGGCACCATCGCAGTTCCTGGGTTCGATTCCCAGCCGAGGAAGAATATTTGTGTATCATAAATTGTCGGTTTTCGGATGTGTGTATGTTGTAAGTAACCGTATACCTGACACTGCATCTGAACCTTCCTCCGATCTCATTGCGCATGTAATTGCGGAGTTGATGTCATCTTGCAATAATTAGCAGATAAGGACATTATCATTAGTTTAGAGTGGCCTGTGAAATTTTATAGACCAAATATTCAAGCACTGATAGTAGTATTACATCACCGCAGCAGATGTCAGTATGCAACAATGGGTTGGCTCGGACGGAAAGGGACCGCGCCCTCTCACAATGTCTGTAGTATGAAAAAGCGGCATATCGCTGCTCTGTTTTGTGTGGTAAGTGCTTGGATCCAGGTTTTCGGACATGAATCTATCGTCGCATTATATCACATGCCTCAGGGGTGACGCTAATGCATCTCGAGTCTTCGTTACGGTGAACTGTGTGTTAGTAATACCGTTAATGTCTTTAACCAAAGCGTTAACGAAAAGTTATTTTCAATATAAAAGCGTTAATAGCCTAATTAATAGTTTGAACCCTCCTTACGACTTCAGTCGTGAACCGTCTCCCGTAAGCATTTCAAGATTAGTTTGAGTTAACTGGGATATTAATAATGTTACTAACGCTCATACCATTCTTTAAGAAAAAGCATCTTCCGGTTATCGTCGCCGCTACTGTACAAGCTATATGCGATCAAGTCATAAAACAAAATCTGTCAGCGGACACGCAAAAAAAGATTTATCGAAAGTCGTAAATCACACGCGGCGTAGTTTCGTCGCGTACCTTTTTAAATAACAGCGTTTTAACGTCACGTTCATGCACATTGACCCAGAAATTATCGATGACTTACGTTCAATAGTATAGCTTAATATATCTATATATCTATGTGTATATATATGTATTTTTATGTACATCTAGGTATATATTCAAGTACATCTATATAAATACGTACATATATATATCTTAATGATGATACGTAAAAAAACGAACTCATTGTGCCCTTCCTCTTTGAATGTAAGGTATTTCTAAAACAATCAGGGAATTTAGGTCTTATTGCATTCAGACAATACTTTTATACTATGTCGGTAGATTAGCAGCTAGTTAGTCGGATGACAGTGGCCGGACGGTACCGTCACGCAATGCCAGCGTTAAATAACATCACACGTCTTTCGTATGGTAAGTTTACAGTTATGAAACCCAATTACAGGCAACGAGGTGTCAGGACTGAGAAAGCATTCCCAAAAAAATATTGACAACTAATGACATTATTTTTTTCTTGTTTTCAGAATGTTTTACTTCAAAATGAAAATGTAAGCAGGAAACTATCTGACATACTGTGTAATAAGTGTAATGTTTTGAGTACATACGAGGTAGTATTTAATCACCTACCGTGGCTCTAGTACGAATGTCTGAGTAGAACACTCATTTGTTTTATCAAGGTGTAGTTTTGTAGGACTAGGTCTCTTGTAGAATCTAAGTTGCTTGGATCATCTGCATCATTCGCATCATGGTGGAAGGTCATTGACGAACCTAGATCCTTCTCCTAAGCCTTGATTCATCAATTCAATAAATATTCACATGAACCACAATTATCAGCAACCATAATGCCTGCTGTGTGCTATGTGCACATTTGGAGACCTAGTTGCTGGTTATAAGTCATTCTATGTCAGTGCTGCACATGGGGATGTTAGTGGAGGATGGATGTACATGAAAAGTGCTGCAGTCATCAACTACCATGAGGTGAACTATGGTGAGGGCCATGGTCGGTGTTCCTGTGTTTGATCCAATTAAAAATATGGGTATCCCAAGAAAAACTAAAGTAACAGTATAACTCAAATAATCAGTATGCTGATAATCTGTAACGGGCGAACGCGTTGCTCGTAGAACCGATAGCCGATAGAGAAATCTTCTCGAGTGATAACCTTATATTGACAGTCGCAATATACGACGACCCCCACTTGATGCAGTGATTATTATTACATAATCATTATCTCAGGCCATCCGTTACTAATTGACCAACACTGTTGCGTATAGAACCTACCCACCAACTGAAGCTCGACCCCGAGCCACCCGTATCCATCGACTTCACATACATAGACTTGTATAGGTCGTCACTCATTTTCAATTTTAATCGACTTTAATATATGTACATCTTAATATATTTAATGAACTTTTAATTATAATATCTTATAATACAGATCTTTTTAATATCGCGAATCGTAATTTTCGCGCTTTGGACGGAGTTTCTTTTTAATACGGATGCAGAAATGAAATCTTGATTGCATGAATTTTTCTAACGAAGTATTGATAGTTATGTTCAACATGATTATCGATAACGATGGGACAAAGTTGTAAATAACAAGGAATTTTCAATTAAATTCCTTGTTATTTACAACATTATCAATTAAAAAAATGATAATTATCATTAAAAATTATACTTTTCAACAATTTAAAACAAACGGAAATAACTTAATTGCCAACCTATTAGTTGTAATACTAGACAAGGGTATCTAAATATTTCTTTTTTCGCCTTACAAATATAAATAATGGCCTCGATAAATACAATTTACTTCTCTTTGAATAGTCTGTCCCAAAAAGCTCTAAACAGCTTTCTTGTTATAATATTTATAATGGGATACAAAGCTTTTACGTTTCTTTGTACGTACTAAACGCACTCGTTACGAACTAACAGCTATATACTTTTGTCATTAATCAAAATAAAATTATTTGTAGACATTTTAGTGTAAATAGTAAAGTAACAGTATATATATATATATATATATATATATAAATAAGACATAAGCCTTCTCTATATAGAGGGAGTTGGAGCATAGTCCACCCAGCGACTTAATATTTTATTTAGATCATTGTGTAAGCGCTCGGTTTAAGTTGACAGTACCCGAGCAAAACCCAGTTCGAACCCCGGAGCCGGTACCAATGACACCGTTAATTACAATTTCAGATTCGCCGACTCACCACGTGCTTGACGATGAAGGAAAGTATTGTAAGGAAAATTGCATGTCTAAGAAATATAAAAAGTAAGAATAAAAATAGAAGCTAAGAAAAAAATAGAGCTACTCTCGACCTAACTAGACTGTGACTTATGTATTATGTAGAGCCGAGCTGCGAGCTGCAACATGAATGGGTCGGCCCTACCGAGAAAAGATAACGATACAGCACACACACAGTAAAATAGCAATATAACGCTACTGTGTTTCGTGTGGTTAGTGTTGTGAACAGGGGACTCAATTACATTAGGTAACAAGGCATTCCATCTCAATCCTCAGGGTGAAAACACAAGTGCATCCTTTATCATGTCACGGCGCTTAGTCATCACTTACAATCAGGTGTCAACTGTCAGTCCTAAATCACACTAGTAGCTGTGTTTCGACTCTACTCGTTCCATTCCAAGAACTTGGCATTTCAAGTGATAACGCATCTGCACGATGATTCCTTATCGATGGCGAATGTGGAATGTAATCACTTATCTTCGAATGAAATGTGTGCTCGTTTGTCACCGTCTATACATTAAAAGAACATTCTGCTATATTTAACATTGAAGTCAGCGCCGTAGTAAACGTTTGTGTCAGCCGTGTGGAAATGACCCGCGGTGTTAAAACAAACAAGTCACGGCTGGGCGCGCGTGAAATCTATTCCCATCATAACACCGGGTGGCCCAGCCACACTCTGATGAAAGCGGTCAAACATTGTTCTATTTTCCACGGCTACCAATCATTGTAATCTAAACATTCGATGTTCGAAATCATGCACTAGCAACACTGGAGAAGCGAAAATATATAAAGACAGAGTAAATGTTGCTAACGTAAAAATGTTTTATTATATATATATATATCTATATATATATATATATATATTATAATTAACTTTATTTAATTATTTATTGAGAATTACAATTACAATTATTTCAACGTAATTAACATATTAACAACGTATAAATAAGCTGAAGTACTTTGCGATTAATGTTTTATGTTTAATGGTTTGTGTATTTATATATTTATTTAATGTGGGCAAACTAACACAATATCGCATGGGTACAAAAATTTTGCGCTTTTATTGCGTTTATCTCAACGTTTCAAGAGGCAATAGCCATAGGCTTAGGGTACGTTCTTTGAAACTCAAAGTCCAGATACCAATGCGTCATTCGTCTATTGTCTAGAACTATCTCCTAGCACAAGCATTTAAGCTCAGTTGGAGTGGTTATCGGTAGTGTTTGTAATTTTAATTTTTTTTTTATAAAAAGAACCGTACTTCTCAGCACTCAGGATCACGGGGTGGACTGGGGTGTTTGACGTTCCGGTGTCATAGTTAACACGAACTGTCAGCTTTAAATTATTTGCCACTGGTCGGTATATTGATGTCTAACAGTAGTAAATCCGTAAAAAACTATTTGATTCAATGTTTTTTATGAGCTGAAATATAAAAAATCATTACAAAAACAATTTTAATGTAAAATGTAAAAAAATAAATAATCTAATGGTTTATTTTTTAATAAATTAACGGTATACGAAAATACCATATGTTGTACCAAAGATGAAATAAAGGTAAAAAAGGTAAATATTTACCAAGTAAATTATTATATCAGGTCTTTAATGAAATTGCCGTTCTTCAGTATTGGCCATTTCAACCAAAAAAAAATTTTATTTGGTTGTGAATTTAAATTAATTTTGTTTTTAACATGACATTCTTTTTACAAAGTCAGTCTTTTGTTTATTGATTAGCTTTGTATTTTCATTACGTTTGAACATTTTCCGTCATTATGGATACTTTAAAAATTCGTGTAATTATGGGATATTCCGTCGTGGCATCAACGCGGCACAAACGGAATATAAAATCCACAACGTTTACGGAGAGAACTTTACAAACGAACGCACAGCGCGTTATTGGTTTGCCCGGTTCCGTTCATCCGGACATTTTGATCAACAATGATGAATTAAAGGCGATTGTGGAAGCTGATGATACTCAATCTACAGCCGAGCTAGCAGCAGCTTTTGATGTTAACATCAAAACAATATTAGTCCACTTGCGACAAATGGGCAAGGTAAATAAGCTTGATAGATGGGTGCCCCACGAACTTAACTATCGCCAGCGCAACGAAAGCGTTGAGACCTGCCTCGCGCTGCTCAACAGGCACAGAAATGAAAGAATTTTGAACCGAATTGTTACATGCGTCGAAAAGTGGATTCTGTTCGACAATCGAAAGCGCTCAGCAAGTTGGTTAGAACCTGGTTCAGCACCAAAGAAATACCCTAAACGAAAAATGACCTCTGGAAAGTTATGGTCACTGTTAGGTGGTCTAGTGCCGGTGTGATTCATCACAGTTTTTTACCAAACGGCGTGAGCATTACTGCAGATGTGTACTGTGAAGAACTGAAGACAATGATGGAGAAGCTCGCATATCTGCAACCAGCGTTGGTCAATCGGTCGTTCCCGCTGCTCCTACACGATAACGCGCGACACAATACTACATAACAGACAGTCTCCAAGCTGCAAGAGTTGGGATTGGAAGCTCCCCTCATCCACCGTACTCACCAGACCTTGCACCCACCGAGTATTACTTTTTGCAAAATTTGGAAAAAAATCTTTAATAAGCTTGATTTCATCAAATCTATACATATTAGATAACGCCTTGATGTCTAAATCACAAGAATAACCTGATAACGAATATAAAAAATAGAACAATGTTCCTATAAATTAGACATTTTATGTTTTTAAATTTAGTTTGTAACAAAGAGGTCGTGAATAGCATGGAGTTCGTAAATCTGTCTGCGAATAGTGCTGTGTGCCAAAATAAATCCATATTTGAATTACGTGTATTAAAATATAACCAGAATCGCTCTGTAATCTAACGGAACCATTCGATTTAATTTATTTTCATAATTAGCAGTCTTGAAGGAATATATAGTGAGGAAACTGTCTGTCTAAAAAATAATTTCGATAACATATGAAGTTCACCAAGCGCGGATCCGCGTGGCGAACTATTCTCTAACACGCTCAGGAGGCCAATGCCCAGCAGTGGGTTTTATATATAGAGCAGTCCACTACTTTACTAGCAGTCGTTAACCCGGCGTAAAGGCTATTAATGAAATGGCAAAGCTACGAAAAAACACAACTATCATGAATCAGTTCTTCAATTTCAAAGTGATTACTACAAATAGTATGGATATATAAATCATTTTAAATAAATACCCTTTCCCCTTGAAACTTTTAAAATCTCCAGTTGTTTTATTAAACGAACCAACTTCTGTTATCCTGGTTTTAAAAAAAATATACGTTATTTTATTACAATTTTTATGTAGAACTCACGACGCGCTTAAAATTAACATTGACTATATCTTAATTATTTTCGCAAAAAACTTAAGGTTCATATAGATAGATGCGGCATGGATGGGTCGGCTCCACACCCACCAATATACCTGCGTAAAAAAACATTAAGGTGCTGCTGTTTCTACAGATGAGTGTAGTGATCTGGAAACCCTTATTCCTGTTCATATGATACCGTGGGTCTCTGTCACACCACCCACAGTCACATCGCGGGACATAATTGACTCCCACTTACCACTGCTCTTCACCACTAGTTTAAATTCAAAATAAAAAGAAACAACAAGTGCACATTTTATTAAACCACATAACTGTCCAAACCCATCTTTTATATAATATTAGGGTGGTAGTTAAGTTCCCATGATAAGTGATAACAGCATCTGAACCGTGTCACCCTCAATACAGCACAAGAAAACCCATCAAGTGGATCGGTTTGACTGATGGAAGACCACATATTCAAAGAAAATCCGCTACGTTGCGTGTGGTCCATTAGTGGGGTCGTGACCCATTTTCTATAGTGATGGTGGCGTGGGCCGCAGGGATCGCTTACAATAATTTGTCACCCTTTATTAAAAAAAATAAACATTGTTTTCCACAATTTTATTCGTACATATGTAGCTATACATTTGTATTATATGTCAATATATAGTAATTAAAAGAATTCTTTGTATTGTTTAAGACGCTCCACCAAGGACTTCCGTCAAGAACGTGTAACCTGCTGTTGAACACTAAACAGAATGTAAGTGTTATGTATAAGAATTTCACATATAAGTTACAAATTTTTGATCATTCATGATTATATTATATAACAATATGACTTTACACTTCACACCAACATGACTGAAATCGCGTTCGAGTATGTTGGGATCATCATCATCATCAACACAGCCTATCCACCAGATAGATCACCACAAAACACGATCCTGTGCCACCGCATCCAGGTCGCCAGACAAAAATATTATTCAACTATTTGTATATTGTTACAGGTAATATAGACTTCAAAGACACCAAAGATACAAGATCACCATCAACATGGAGATAGAAGAAGTAGAAATGTTCGGCCACAGCAATTACTCCTACGACGAGAACACGACGTTCAATGGCACTTATGAAAACTGTCCCAATATTAATTTGCCCATCGTTTACGTGGTGACCCAAATACTGTATGCCCTTGTGTGTGTCGTAGGGTTGCTCGGAAATACGTTGGTGATATACGTAGTACTCCGTTACTCCAAGATGCAAACCGTTACCAACATGTACATCGTAAATCTCGCCATCGCCGACGAATGCTTCTTGATAGGAATCCCATTTCTTATAATAACAATGTCGCTTCGCTCCTGGCCATTTGGCCGATTTATGTGCAAAGCGTATATGATATCGACGGGCATAAATCAGTTCACGAGCAGTATATTCTTGTGTATCATGAGCGCTGATAGATACATAGCAGTGTGCCACCCGATCGCCGCGCCGCGACTGCGCACGCCGTTCGTGTCAAGAGTAGTGTCTGCTGCAGCTTGGACTGCCTCAGCCTTGGTCATGACACCGATCTTCATGTACACGACGCTGATACAAACTGACAACGGCCTCTCGTGTAATATTGTATGGCCCGAGCAAGAGTTCACTAAAGGACAAGCTTCCTTCACCTTTTACTCCTTTGCTTTGGGTTTCGCCGCACCACTTACTCTGATCTTCGTCTTTTACTGTTTGGTCATACGTAAGCTGAAAACTGTTGGTCCTAAAAATAAGTCCAAGGAGAAAAAACGCTCGCACAGAAAAGTTACTAAGCTCGTTTTGACTGTTATAGCCGTATATGTGCTATGCTGGCTGCCGTATTGGGCTTTTCAAGTTGCTCTTATCTACTCGCCGCCCACCGAGTGTGCCAGTCGGATTACTATTACGGTATTCTTAGTCGCCGCTTGCTTCAGTTATAGCAACTCGGCTATGAATCCAATTCTATATGCCTTTCTATCTGATAACTTCAAGAAGAGCTTTTTGAAAGCTTGCACATGTGCGGCAGGAAAAGATGTTAACGCCACATTGCACGTGGAGAACAGCGTTATACCAAGAAAGAAAGGAGGCGCAATAGCTCGAGCACAGGCTAGGGCTGCAGCTGAAACTAGAGGATTGACAGCACCTGGAGGAGGTGCTGGTGGTTCCAGATCTGAGGCATCTACAGCAGTAACTTCCCGTTCTGTAGCGGTCAGCGAAGCGATGCCAATGGAGGCTAGACCTGCAGCATTGACTCCACTGATAGCGCCCAACGGCGTATCCCATTCTCGTCTCTGAGTGCGGGCCTCTCGCCGTCGCCGCGAGCCTTCAAGTGCCCTACTTGAGGAAGATACTTTAATCGTATCCATCGATTAGAAATATAAAGACTGTACAAACGATTCGTTTCTAACGTCTGCTGGACACGAGCCCTGTCCCGCAGAGCGTTGGAATCTTACCGAGTCAAACCTAACTCCCTTAGGCGTAATATGTGTTTGTTTTAAAATATGGAATTAATGTGGACCTGTGCTCGAAATTTCAATTTTCCATGAACTTGGGGACGAACTCAGAACTAACAGAGTTTCGACCTAGGGTTGTAACGATGAATTTATTAATGTAGTTAGATTTTTATTACAAATAGTTGATAAGTTTACTGTTTGTATACCATTGATGAGGAAAATGTTGTATAAATGTACATATCGTGTAAAAAAATCACAAAAATGTCATAATGTTGGAATAAAGTTATAACGATGATCTACCAATTATTTGTATTTTATTTACTTTTTCACACTTTTATTGCTGTGGGACACATGCAAACTAAATGTAAGTGAGCACGGACGCAATGCGGAGGCGCATTAACATTTATTTATTTATTTATTTATTTATTTATTTACTTTATTAGGAAACTTCACAGCATACAAGAAACATTAAACATAAATACAATTAACAAGGATATTTAGCCATCAAAGAAGTTACAACTATATACATTTTTTTTTAAAAGTATGTGCAACAGGAGTAACATGCAGAGTGTGTGTGTGTGTGGGTGTGTATGTGCGTGTGTGTGCGTATGCATCTTGTTAAGGCGAATTCAGGAGTGCTTCAGAAACATCGTTTAGAAACAGATTTCGTTTAAGATGGAATATGTCAATATTTCCAAACATATCATTATAGACCTGCATACATCTATATAAGACTGAGCTCTGGGCATATTTCGTTTTTGTAAGAGTGACATGAAATAAATTTGTACTTCGTAGGCGGCGTGTTGGGATATGAAGATGCAATTTTTCTATCAAGGTAGGACAGTCTACGTGGCCATTTAATACATTATATAATAACCGCATATCGGAAATAATTCGTCTATTAGATAAACACACATACATATACATATACATATTATACATATTATTCTCTAGTAATGTGACTTTCATCCCTTCTCCTTGCAAGTTAATATCAGGGATCCCTTTTAACCGATGGCGAGGCATTCAATCTTAGTCCTCGGGGATATTAACGCAACTTCATTATGATTCCTTGATCGAGCATGAATTTTGGTGTTATTGGGCCCAGGTATCACTTATAAAAGGTGAACTATGTACTCGGTTAAGAAGAATTGGAGCAACCTGGCTGGCAGATCACCTGATGGTAAGTGATTAATATACGCCCGCGAACACTTCCAACGATAACAAGGTGCTCTGGATCGATAAACTCACCAATCGAATATACGGTTGCATTACGAACTCTGTGGAAAATTTGTCCTTACCGGGATGAGCTGACATTTGGATGCTGCAGGAGAGCAAGGCTGCATGTTGTTGCTAGATCACCGTTAAAATATATAATAACCACTACCTACCTACCCAAATTCACAGCGTTGTATTCAGAATTGAGTACAGGGAAAAATTGTGAGACGACATTGTATGATTTATTGTTGTCAGGTGTGGGCACTGCTTGCTTCTCACACGATCAACTTTATGTGGATTGCTCAAGAACATTGATCGCCAAACAGACGGACAGATGATAGTTTTAACATAAAATGGTTACAGTCGTTAAGCAGGGATAAAAAGTGTCCTATGCGTCAATCTAGGTTATAAACTATCTGTGTGCTAAATGTTATTAAATTACATTTATTCGTTTTTGTGTGTTGAGTAACAAAAGTCCAAACTTTCACATTTATAATATTATCAGGATTAATATATTTTTGTGTGATATTACTTAAGGAGCACTTGATATAAAGATAAATTAATTCGTTCATTAATGAATAGGATACAGACATTGATAGTAAATTCGATTCTCGGAAAAGATTATTTACTCGATAATTTTTTTTTTATCGTAAGTCTCTCAGTAATATCAATTATTGTTCAAGTTGATCTTAATAAGATCCTTGACATGGGTTCCTAATTATTAAGGATGTAAATAAGACTTTTTTCTACTATACGTACAATTGATTGATTGTACATAGTACGGAATTGTTTTCATTGTACACACATCTATATCAATATATATCAATATAATATAACAAATATATCAATGTACAGCCTGTCTCACTCACACAGTTAACGACGGTACGTGAGGACTACGCCTATTGAACCTCATGCATGGCTCTTACGATGTAATACTCACCAAAAGCGCAAATTTCCGGAGGTGTTTGTTAGTGGTGACGAGGCATTCCATTAGTCAGGGGTGACAAGGGGCATCAGGCACAGGGATGCCACTGCATTATGGTTCCTTATCGAGGACGAGTGTCTGTGTCATAGGCTGCAGGAATCACAACTCACTAACTGTGCGCACGATGGTCACCCTCGTCGCTTTAAATCATGAACGGTTTCTGTTGCTGTAAACATACCATATGACAACGGTGTTACTGGACGTATCAGTCTCGCCTAGCTCTAATGTAACCTTGGAAACGGTGTTCAATGTTACAATTGATTTATCTAATCAATCACATCGTTTGTTTTGAATTTAGAATTAATGTGCAGATCAATTCGAGGAGATTGATGCTATCCATCATTGTCCAATGCGGTTCATCGGACGTCATTAACGCGATATAATTTTAGATATGGCATAATGTGTAAAAGGGGATGTATTTTTTTACCTATTACTCTTCTCCCTAACCCCTACATTCCGCAAACTCTTTGACCCGTCCCAACATAACTAATATAGCCCAAGGTTTCACGAAATGTTTATTGGATAATGTATATTTGTATGTAAATATTTTCACCGGGGCTGTATATGCAAACGTTTTGCCATTTCCTGCCACTAATTTCTTATATAACTGCTGTCGTTTAGTTTTACGAGTTGAAACGACGTACGAAGGTAAAACGTCGTTTCAAGATAACGAATGAATTCAAAAATTACTGTTATTTATTTAAAGATCAAGATATGTACATATGTATATTGGGTCCATTACACAATGCAATGCTTTAGAGGAATATTTAGCGAATAGATGATATAATTGTGTTCGATTTCTTTTAGCTATTACCAGATATCATCACACGCCTGGGATATATTATAGCACCTGAAGCATTCGCGCAAACATAAAGGCACTTGCTCCTCGTTCCCACCCTTTATCCGATGTAAAACATGTGCAGATCGGAAGGTGGTTTTAGAAAAAAACACAGTTTACCTACATGTGACTGCGGCCCAGGACATCTGGATCCATCCTCAAAAACGATACATGCGTCTTCAACGTTGTCACCACTGAGTACTAAGAAGGAATTTTTGTTACCCTTAATATATGTACCTAAACTCCTTTTTTTCATTTGTACTGTGATTACATAGTACATTTCAATAGTATTGACAGTCAGGTTTATTCTTTTGATTTTTAATAAGTTTAGTTTAGTTTGTTAGAAACTAAACTCTAGTTTCAACGTACATATTATATTTCATATTTGGTATTGTTTGATGGGTTCAGACGGTGATATATATTCGTTCACGACAGCAACTTACAACTTCAAGACCCAATAATGTTAAATATACAGTCCGATAGTGGACAAAATTAACATATATATGAACAGCAAAATATTTACATACAAATATACTTTGGCTAGATTATTACTGGAAGACCTTGAAAGTTTAGGGTTGTTACATACTCGTATATTGCTAGATAATATACAGCTACCTACAGGGTGTGTGAAAAGTGAAAAAAAATGTGCGGACGGAAACGACCTACGTAAGTTTGCGGGAAGTTTATGCTTGCAGACTGCAAGCAGGATTGTGCTTTGTGGCTATCTGTGCTTCCCGCCTGTGTTGAGGAGTGGACTGTGGCCAGACTGTTATGATGCTGATGATCATGCCTTTCCATAGTTCTGGTAATCACAAAACCGAAGAATAAAGTTTTGAGATTGTTCTATTAGATGCAGGTTGTTCAAGTTTAATTTTTTAAACAAATATTCTCGTTCTTTCGTTGGCATAAGTTTTACACCTATCTAACCTTTAATTTCGTACTTCTTGTTTTTTTTATTATCTAGCATGGTTTTTTTACATAAATCCTAAGTTTGGTTCCTAACTGAAAAGCAATATTTGTGTACCGCAAATTGTTAGGCATCAGATTTGGGTATGTTGTATGTATGTCTCGTGTCTTTGTCACTGCCTCTGAACCTTCCACCAATTTTATTGCCTACACATTACATGGGACCAGAGAAGGAGGAAACGAGTGCCTCTATCTGCCCCATAGTATTCTGGTCACATGGTACATTGACCAGGAGGTCATCGTATATTATTTACTTCAAGCTCTTTGTACAGTAATTAATGTCAGTTTAATGCTTAAAAAAATTATTGTAAACGATAGTGTGCAGTGATGCTGGATTAAAAACAAAATCTTTTTGTACCATGTTGTCATCATTTTATCACTTTAGCCTTGGTAACAGTCCAGGGAAAAGGAGAAAGTATTAAATCATTTCTTTATGAAACTAAGGGTGACAAACTAGCCCACAGTTCAGTAAGTGATGTCTGCAGCCTCATTGAATAGATGTCATCTTCAAGAAAGACTGAAGATGAACCTGAGTTGTTACTCCTGAGGACTGACATGGAACGTCTCTTTGCTCATCATATGAAATACAGCAGGGTTATGCTGCTATTTTCAGCTGGTATTCTTGCGATCGAACGATTTATGTAGAGCTAGCATGGATAGTTGAGTTACATTTCTCCAATTTTAATATAACTTCGTTGATAGTACAGTAATAAATGTATATGCAATACACGACACCCTCGCGAATGGATCCGCGGAGACTAAACAGTAAACTGAAATATCCGCAAACAGACGTTAACGACACGATAAAACTAAAATATACTGACACCACTGCCAGCCAATTTGGCCAGGATCATTTGTCACATTGGGTCATTAATGATACAATAAATTGGAGCTTTTACAAACATCAGGCAGAGAGGACTACGGACTGTATGATGACTATATATATAAACATATATACATACATATACTTATATATATATATATATATGTATATATATATATATATATATGTATATATATATATATATATATATATATATATATATATATATATATATATATATATATATATATATATATATATATATATATATTGATTTTATTTGCCACACAAATGCGCTTATAAGTGCTTAAGTAATAAGCACAGAAAGATCAAATCGATTAATTTAACAGTTAATAAGGATTTATAATTGATTAGGGAATCTAAGATGTATTTATTATATGATGTACTTATATTGAACGACATTGATGTCTACCTTAGTACTTAAACACAAACTGTTCTACATACTAACTTCTCTTATACTAAACATTACTACTACTAATAATTCTACATACTCATATTGTATATATGTATATATAACTAGTCTGGCCATAAATACTGTTACATAAGAACTTTTCTTTTTTTCAACTTTTTAATTATTTTGAATTTTTTCGTGTTCATTATCAAATTACAATATGGAACGGGGAGTCAAAGAAAATAGGATTTCAGTGATCGCCTTGCACAAAGGGGGTATGGAGCTTTCGGTCATATTCCAGACACTTTAAAAGCAACAGATACAACAACACTTACTCTGTCGAAGACCAGAAAAGATCGGAGCGGCCGCGTGCTGTTAGAACTACAAAGGCTGTTAATGCTGTTAAAGCCAGAATTCGTTGAAACCCCATTAGGAAGCAAAAATCTTATCACGAGAAATGAAGATTACCGCTAGGACTCTGTTGCGTATTATAAAACAAGACCTGAAACTCGGTGCTTATCGTCGATATACAGGATATTCCCTAAATTAATCTTTACAATTAAAGAGACTGGATCGATCAGAACGCCTTCTGTCGCGATACGCAGGTGAAAGGCACAGAAATATCCTCTTTACCGATGAAAAAATTTTCACGATTGAAGAACACTACAATAAGCAAAATGATAAAGTGTACGCTCACAGTTCTAAAGAAGCTGTTCAAGTGGTCGGAATGGTATAACTTGGTCATCATCCTGCGTCAGTGATGGTTTGGTGGGGCGTGTCTTTGTGTCAAGGAGTCACAAAACTACATTTTTGTGAAAAAGGAGTGAAAACTTCAGCCAAAGTTTATCAAGATACAGTCTTAGATCATGTTGTGAAACCTCTCAGCAATATATTTTTTAAAAAATATATCGAGGACTTTCCAGCAGGACTCTGCACCTGGTCACAAGGCACGAACTACCCAAGCCTGGCTTGAAACCAACGTTCCGGACTTTATAAGAGCTGAAGACTGCTCAGATCTAGCTCAGACCTCAACCCTTTAGACTTCAAATTATGGTCAGTTTTAGAGAACATGGCCTGCTCTAAACGTCACGGTGACATTGAGTCTCTTAAGAAATCTTTGGACTTGCTCCAAAGATTTTTTAAGAGACTGGCGTAATTTCCCTTGGAAACAGTGCGTGGCCATCAGTTTGGCCTGTAAAGGCCTGTATAAAAGCCAAAGCGGCCACCTATCGAATAGAATATTATTTTATTTTTTGCTGAGACTAATAAATATGTAGGTATAAATTTTTATAATATTACAGTACTTCATTAAAACAAAATGAATTTTCATTTGTGATAGAACTTATAGCTGGACTAGGTATACCTCGCCCCACCATTATATATATAGTGGTGAGCCAAGCTGCAGCTTGTTTCTTGCAGCTGCGTGAACGAAATTCGCATGTCTTCGAATATAGCTTGCGACGCGGCGGCACGCCTGAGCCGCTTTTAAGGGTAGTTTCCGCTACGCTGTATCCAAGTGGAATACTATACTATACCGTGAACCCGTGGCGTGGAAAGAAATTGTAGTAGGTTTAGTGCCTACATTGTAAATAAGAGAAAAAAATATATAATAATATACAGATAAATAACAATACAAATAAACATATAACAAACAATGACAAGATTAATTGACCATATTAATTAGAATCAGACGTCTTTAAATAGTGTTCCCGTACCAGCCTTTTAAAAGAGAGCTTATTCGATGCTCTTCTTATATCTTCGGGCTATTCTTCTTCTTATATATTTGTATAGTATATTATTTTAATAATTAAGAACTCCTAGTTCTTAATTAATAAATTAAAGAAATTTAAGCGAGATAATATAGAATAATTAATTAAAGATATTTATGAGTAGAAAATTCGAAATAAACTTAGGACATTACTTTTGCATCATTGTTTTATTATAAATAAAGTATTCTTTTATGACTAGGGCTGGCTAACGAGCAAATAATTCACCTGATGTTAAATGATAAATGCCATGATATCAATATCCACCTTCGAGAAAGATTTTATAAGCCTTGTTGTTTCAATCTCTATACCCAGTCGTAACAACAAAACATACATTTACAATACTAACGCGATGTGGTAGAGAATTTTACGTTTAACATAATACTAGAGTACCTACTGTTCCATCATCAATTACAAATATCGGATATTGGGGCTGGTAGAAAATTACTTTAGCATTAAGTCAGCCTTTGTACAAAATCTGTTTAAAATGAATAAATTAACGAATAGATGAAGAAACGGAACAACTAATGAACTATCGAATGAACAAATGTATAAAAAAAAAAATAATATGCATCTAGTATTCCATAACTTGTTCCATTCGTATTTAGTGTAAGCAACCTTTTCCTAAGCCAACAGCCTAGTCACCCCTACCGTTCCTTTACGAACCTCATTAAAATGTATTTAATTTGAGTAATCATCCGTTCCCCTAGTTTGAATTTTTAAAGGATATCCTTTCAGCCTTCCTGCTACTGAGATTTACATTAACTTAACTTGTAATTAACAAGGGTTAATATAGAAACATTAAAAAGCTTAGTATTAATGTTTCAAATAAACGACAGTCACTGAATCAAGATAGTTGTAACAGTTTTAGGGCCACCCTGCAGCTAGTTACTATCTACACCATGAATCAGTTGGCTCGACCGGAGAAGTATCACGTCCTTACAGAATACCAGTGTGAAATAATAGCATAACGCTGTTGTTTTTCGTATGATGAGTGGAGCAATTCGTCCATCTCAGTCCTCAGGGATGTGGGCATCTTGAAACCTTGGCAAGGTTTAATGTAGAGTCACGTGCCGCAGTCATCACTTACCATCAGGAGAACGGTGTGCTCGTTGCTAACTAGTTTACTGTGGGGCGGCAGTGCTAGTAGTTAGTAGTCTCTATATAATGTAGAGTATCGCGCCGCGGTCATCACTTACCATCAGGAGAACGGTGTGCTCGTTGCTAACTAGTTTACTGTGGGGCGGCAGTGCTAGTAGTTAGTAGTATCTATATAATGTACAGTCACGTGCCGCGGTCATCACTTACCATCAGGAGAACGGTGTGCTCTTTGCTAACTAGTTTACTGTGGGGCGGCAGTGATAGTAGTTAGTAGTATCTATATAATGTACAGTCACGTGCCGCGGTCATCACTTACCATCAGGAGAACGGTGTGCTCGTTGCTAACTAGTTTACTGTGGGGCGGCAGTGCTAGTAGTTAGTAGTATCTATATAATGTACAGTCACGTGCCGCGGTCATCACTTACCATCAGGAGAACGGTGTGCTCGTTGCTAACTAGTTTACTGTAGGGCGGCAGTGATAGTAGTTAATAGTCTCTATATAATATAGAGCTCACGTCTGCTCTCATAGAGAGGCCATGAAGCGGAGTCCGTCACACGGCTCCAATGCGTATTGGCTAACTTCACATTTCTAGAAATATTTTTTTCATTTATCTCTAAGGAATGCCCCGCGACTACTCCCTTCACCGCCGAGCACGTACTTAATCAGCACTTAAAATTGCAATTAACAAGTTCATTGGCACCGACACCGGGCGTCGAATTCGGTTTGCTCGCTTACTGTGAATTGAGAGCGAGCTGAGCTACCACGGTTCTAAGTCATGATGATGCTAAAATATTTTTTTTAATTATACATATATAATATATAAACATATAACTGCATATCAACCGCTTTAATCTTTAACAAATTTAATGAATTAAATAAATATTAAGTTATTTGATATTTGTTTCATAATATCCAATATCTCGTTAAACAATTTTCTCGCTGACTGTGAGAGTACAGTATAGATATTCCTCAACGTATTCTGAAATATGAATTTCAGTCGCTTGAAAGTTTATGGGATGACGTCACGATATCGTCGTATAAGTGAATTGAAAGCTCTCTTCCGGACACTTCCGTTTTATTACACAGTAAAAGTATAAAATTTGCTTTATTCACTTTATATATTGTTCGCATAAAATGTTCTAAATTGGGCCACTTTGTGACCCTTAACAAAATTCTGTATAAAATTGTATTAATAATAAATTATACTATATTTACGTTACAGGTTGTCTGGCTCCAACATTCCGAAAACGTGGTGCTTATGTTCCGATACAATACCTGTGTGAATATGTTATCATCTCAGGCCATCAACTAACAATATACAAAAAAAATAACTCCAGCATCTTTTATTTAATTTAATTTTTATTTTATTATTATTATGATTTTCTGTATTTTCTTTACTTTCATTTGTTTTGTTTTGTGAGTACACTATTTTTAATTCCCCGATAATATGCCCAACACTAGGCCTGCTGGAAGAGATTTTAATAGTAAAATAAGCTGCGCCTTTGTACATATCTTTCCCATATTACTTCCCTGATTGCTGAATGATTTGTGTACATAAAAAATAAATATGTTCAAATAATTCATTATTTCCTCAATGTGTGTGAGTGTGTTATCAGTTGGCGCCGCCACTGGGGACACGTACTGTTTGTTTGTATATACTATTCAATGTAAGAAGGAATAACAAAAAATATTGTGAGTTAGAAATTTAGTGTTGATGTTGTGTCGTGACGTCATCAAACGGCCCCTACGGAGGACCAGCGCTGGTTGTTTGTAGCCAGCATATACTGAGTTGGGACCGATTCCTGAAAGCATTTAGTTCTATTTACCTTTTTTTTCTGTGTATTTGTATGCAATGATGTAAATTTTCCTCCAAATAAACTAATTCTTTCTAATACTTTTTCACTTCCTTGTGTTTTATCAACTTTACAACAACAAGTTTAGTTCACTAAATAAATAGGTTCTTATGCCGCTATAGTTACGCAGTCTGCTGGTCCGGTGGTCTAATTGTATATAATACAAAACAGGTTTTCTTTTACGTTTAAATCATAGAAAATAGTGTATTCTTTTTATACCTAATTACTTCTTAATTAATAGTTCACACACAACACAAAAGTAAGTTAATACACCGCGAATTTTATTGTAATCAAAATTTTAAAATATCAAGACTAGAGAGAAATATTTGGAATTATTAAATTATACTTTCCATTCCAGACAGCTATTGCAAACAATAAATCTACCGCCAAGAATACAAACGGACAACAACTCTTTGTGTGGATTGTTGATAAAATATTTAGATATGAAATTCGTGGCGCATAAAGCGCTGTTACAGCGGGAATTCACTAGGCGGGTTTCCACACCGGAACAAACATTATTTGAATTCCGATATATCACATAGTACATATAAAATTGAATTGCCCGGTAGATAAGTTAATAACTGCGACACTAGTGGAGTATATATTGCTGTTTTATTATATATTTGTAGATGAAATTAGTAGTGATAAAAAAGATTTAAAAGTAAAATATAAATCCCATATGGATATAATGAGTATTCCGTATAATCCATTACCCTCCGTTGCAAATTTATTGGCTGCTTGTCTCCGAAATTATTTTTTTACATATCTTTCCAATATTCAAGTTTTTCCGTCATGTTTTATGTTCACTCAAAAGTACTGTCAGTATTGCCTTTGAAATTTACCGCTATAGATAGAATAAATCATTCGATCTTAGTTGTCTTCTTATTATCAGTATTAACTTTAATAATGACAGCGCCACATTGTAGCTTGTGAGTACATTTTTACAGATTTTTTGTTACTAGTTTGTTAGCTTGTTACAGCATGAATGGGTCGGCACGACCAGGAAGAACCAGGTCCTCATAGTATACGAGCGCGGAATAGGAGTATAATGTTACTGTATTTCGTATTCGGGGATTCAATTGCAGGAACTAGTTTTTATGTAATTAAGTCGAAATATGTAGTAATGTTTATTGCACTGCTAGCACTATTTAAAAATAAAACTGTGTGCTCGTTTATCACCCTAATATTATAACCAAATATCTCCTTATACACAATCCAACCACATCAAATTAATTTACATGAACTCATTAGATGTTACAAATCAATAGATAGTTGTATCAGAGTTTATTAACTTTAACTACATCGGACATGATTTGTCTGGCAAGTTCTTATATTATTATATTTAAAACCGTATTGTTATTCAAGTTTTACAGCAATACTAAAAATACAGCTTAATAAAAAACAACAAATGTATTGCTTAAATATTGGTCACGTTTTATGTATACGATATTGCTTATCTCACTCCAATTTATTGCACATGATATAACTATAGAACTGGGTCAATATGAATAAAAATCTACTTCAACCATATTATTCGCTTCTATTACTTAGGTATTAAGCGAAATTTTGTTTTTTAGCTTTCTCTATTTCGACTGAAAGATTTTTGCTAACTTTTGTTATCCATTGAAATAATCACTGGTATCAATACTGTAATAGTACCACAGACTTTTTTAATATAATATTAGGGGTAGCAAACAATATGTCCGCAGTCATTACTTCGCATCTGGTGAACTGTGTTCGTGTCATGACATCTATATCCATCCCATACAAAGATTCAAGATGTACTGAGTCTCTCATACAGAGGTCTCGTTAAAGTAACGCAACAACTTGATGCTTGATACTTGATGTTTTGTGGCGATATGATCCTTCCACGGTCGAGAGTTTGCTGAAATAAAAAAGAATACGTCACCATTCATAGAAACAAGTTCCACCAACGTTCGCTGAATCCTTCAATAATATTTTGCCTCAAATATACATATACGCTGAATACAAAGATAAATAACTAAATTTTAAAATTTCGAAGTACAATAAAATATTTCATGCATTATTTTTTCAATAAATATACTTTCTGATAAGGCAATTGTTTGAAAACATTGCCCCGCATTTTCCACTGCATCAACTACCGCAGTCGTCGGACCGCATCGAAAGCCCGTATTTCAACGTGAGATACGTCCCGATGTCGACTGGCTATTTTGGATATTGCCTGTATAGATAATCTCGTAACTATGAATGGGCTGTTCATATTGTAATACAGACATTAAATAACAAGTGTATAAGTAAAGTAAAAGTGAGAAGGCAAACTATGTATGCACTACACCTACCACAACTTTTCGAGTTAACAGGTAGAGGATGCCTCAAGGCATAAGTTCGCCCTTTGTACCACTTTAAGTGTGGTGTGTCCAATAAATTTTAATGGTCACACCACTCCTCTCTAGCAATGCATAAGAACATATTCCAACACGCGCCCATTGAGTGGCGGACTTCACATGTCACGGAAATATTTCTTTTACTATTCCTTAGACATGCACGTTTCCTCACGATGTTTTTACTGTCGAGCACGTGGTGAAGCAGTACTTAAGATGCTACTGACAATTTCATTGGTTCATTGGGATCGAGCAAGGTTAGGACCGGGAATTAAAAGCGAGCGGTTACACAAAAAGAGTCACGTAAAAAAAAAAGTACAGTGTCAGGTCCATTACATGTATGTGTTGGCAGAGAATGTCAACACCTTTACAAAATACCAGCTTGAAACAGCTGCATAGAGCAGCTGTTCCGTACGATGATGATCCGGGGTCTCAATTACAGGTAACGTGGTATTCTATTCCAATCCTCAAGGTCTACAATGCATATGCTTCTTCAATATTTGTGGAGACTGGATGAAGATATTATGGGTCGCAGCCAACTTAGAGCTCGTTCATCGCCGTTTATATTGTAAAGAAAAATGATATAGGACGCTTTCATTACATCTTGTTCGCTGTAAGTGGTTACCGCACAATTTCTCGTGTATGAATTCCGCAACAATTATAAATGCCAGGAAAATCAGGAGGGTTTCATTAAATGTTCCACAGAGCAGTTGTACCTTGTTTTATTTATTTCATTTTATTTCTTTTAATTGTTAATTTCAGTTTAATTATTTACTGTATTCTTGTTGGGTCGATTCAATCAGAAAAGCACAACCCACACCCTCACCCCACTGGCGTAGAGTAACAGCATAACGCTGCTGTGCTGATGAGTTTAGTTTCCACTTTCGTACAAGTATCGTATCTTCAGTCGCGAAGCATGGTGATTACAGCTAACCATATTTGAGAGATTTTGAAGGGATTATGTAAATTATGCCATCTATTTATTGGATTACGATAATGACCATGAAGTTTTCATCTATACCGTTATGTACTGGTATTTTTATTATATCCAAATATTCAATATAAAATGTCCAAAATTAATGTGTGCGTATGAATAAGCAGACGAGGACAAATTTAGTAGTTAATATTGTTTTATTACTTGTTATCAATTTGGTTTTCTTTTCTGTAATCATTGATTAAACTCTTATTAATAAAGTATATTGTATTTGACGATATTTACATCTGCCCTCAACGGATGATTGGACCTTCAACAAGCTCACGCGGAGCGAGACGGAGTGTCCCGGCCCCCCTGGGTACATACATATAGTATAGGTATATAGCAGCATAAAACAGCTTTTTCACGCTGTTATTCTGTTCCGTAACATTCACAATCCGAAAAAGGTAGAAAGAAGCTGCAAGGCATTATAAAAATAATTTAATTTAATATATACATAATTCATGTTTTTATATGACGTCATCATCTCAATTGGTTTTTTAGAATGATTACGTAAGAAGAGCATTGGATAAAAAAAGGCAGAAGTGCTTCATTTTTCCTTATCCTCTTATACTGTATGCGAATATTCCTCCGACCTCATTGTGTGGACAAGTTATATGATCGTACGTCGGATTAGGGAAGGCGAGGGTGTGAGAGGAGACTTACGGTGCGAGATGTCCAGAGCAATTGATATCAAAGCGACAATAGCCTTTGAATATTTTTGGGTAATAGTCTGCCAAACTTCAGATCGTAGATTCGAATCCACCATTGAACTATTGTCATGGACCATAGCCTAACATTTAAAATTAGTTGGATTTTATTTTTTATTTCTTATTTTTTTTTATATAATTACTTCTTGTTTATAAACTATAATAAATAATGTATATTAATAAATTATAATGATTACTTCTTTTTTGAATAACATAATTTAGGTTTAGGTGAAGCTCTGCAAAACTTAACGGCGTAGGGTCGAGTCCACCATATTATTATCGTGAACCAAGTATTAAAGCTTAGTGTATGTAATGACTACTGTAGGCATTCCATTTCAGTTCCCAGGTGTGACAACGCTGTGCATCCTTAATCTTTGTTGAGGATGGGTGGATATGTGATGGACAGTTGTCATCACTGACCGCCAGGTGGACTGTGCTGTGTGCTCATTTGTCACCCCTAATATTACCAAAATAATGGGTAGGCGATTAATCCAACAGTAAAAGAATTTCTTAAGAAAGCGAAGCAATGAGAGCAAAAGGGAAATTAGCAATTAGCGTCCGTGTTTTTGATACAGCTCGCGTGTACAATAGAAAGGAAGCAATTTATGTCACTCTGAATAAAGACGAAGCAGTAAAAGCTGAGAGGCCCGGCACTCGCTTTTAAGTTCACGGCACTCTAAATAACGGAGTTCATCCCCGTCGCTGCTACAGATGAAATTGTTAATTGTAATTTTATGTGCTCGTTTACCATTTCCTCAGCGACGAAGGAAACTTCTTGAGAAAAACTGCATGTTTAAGAAATAATATATAATTAGTTAAGTATAATTTTAACAGTGGTAAAGCTACACTGCAGTTAGTTTCTAGCAGCAGAATGAATGGGTCAGCTCGTCCGAGGCAGCACCACGCCCTCACAGAATAAATAGAAGTATAATATTGCTGTATTTCGTCCAGTGAGTGCAGGGATCCGGAGGCCTTTATCAGTTTACCACTAGACGAGGCATTCCATCTCAGTCGTCAAGGGTGACAACGCATCTTCATTATAATTCCTTGTCAAGGATGAATGTAGATGTCATGGGCCGCAGGAATCACTTGCCATCAGGTGAAGTGTATGCGAGTTTGTAGTGCGTGGTACCAATGAATTACGGAACTGTGACGTTATCCTTCACTCCTGACATGAGGAAGCTCAAAGTCACTCAGCGAGCGATAGAGAGGAGCATGCTCAGTGTTTCTCAGTGTGATCGAATACTAAACGTGGATATACGCAGAAGAACTTAGATATAGCTCAAAGAGTCAGCGAGCTGAAGTGGCAATGAGCTGGCCATGTAACTCATAGAACCATGAACCAAATGGGGATGAAAGCTTTTCAAGTGGCAACCTCGTATTTGCCATCGCACCGTAGAACTGCCTCAACCCACTAAATATGACTAACTATGTAAGTTTGCGGGAAGTCGATGGAAATAAGTGGCTCAGGATCGTATTCTGTGGCAGTTCGTGGGGAACACTTATGTTCAGCAGTGGACTCCTAATGAGCTGAAATGACGATGATAGCTTATTATCGCAGATCGCAACAAGTTAGTGAAATTCCGGTACCCTCTGTAGGAGAAGGCTTGTGCAACAGTCCAACATGATGAATAGCTTAGCTTTCAGAAAAAAAATAACACTTTAAAAACGTTATCCTGAAATCTAGAGTGGCACTCGTAATCTATACATTTCCTCACGTGTTCGCCTAGATTGACATGGCGGGGCAAATATTAATATTTTCTTGTTAACACGACCCAACTCTGTAATGACGTACGTGTCAATCATATTGTGACGATTTATATTTATGAGAAACGTGATATTGTGTCACCCCAGAGTATGAGAACAAACATAAAAGGGACATATTAATAACTAAAATATAATATATATTCTTTGTTTTCATATATAATAGTAGCGGTGAAAAATGAGCACACAGTTCACCTGGTGGTGGGTGAAGACTTGTCGAACACCTTTCTCTTTTCTCTCTTTCTTCTCAAGATATGCATGCGGTTCCCGGAAGAGTGAGAAGGAATACCTCAATACGTGTATTTGCATCTCCGTGTTTCTTCCCTAACACATGTTAAAACAGCGTTTTGGTGGTGTTTTATCTCGGCGTGGTCTTTCCCCGATCGAGTCAACGGATTCATTCGGATCATCCGCTCCGGGCTTAAATGCAGAAGGCGGTGCTCCTCGATACCATCCGTATTGTGCACCCGTGTCTTTCCCTCTCTACCTATCTCTGTCCCGTGTCGAGTTGGCTCTCGCTGAATGGTATTTATGTATGCATGTCAATGTTTTGTATATTATTGTTTTATATTATTATTTAACTTTTTTTATTATGTAGTGGGTCGTAAGACTAACAATCGATCTGATTCACGTGAAATGCATAAATCTTCCTGTGATCCACAATCTACCTGTCATCCACAATCACAAATAGTGAAGTTGCGAAGCACAGCTCTGGAAAAGTTCAGGAAAATATGGAAAGATCCCACAACTAAAAACACCAAGGTGCGCTTAATGAGATGCTTAATATTTCCTATCTTCCTGTAGGGAGCAGAGTCATGGACAACCATCAGAAACATCAATTATTTCCATTAATAATCGATTATTACCAGCAGATTGACACTGTTGAGATGCGGTGCTGGAGGTGTTTGCTGAAGATAAAATGGAGTGCTTACTGCACTGACGTTTCCGTCCTGAAAGAGCTTAACATCAAACAAAGGCTTTGTCGATTGTGCGAATCTTCAAGAATTTTGGGCATTTAGTCGGTAACGAAAGCTCTTTGGAACGATTAGTGGTACAAGGAAGATTAGAAGGTCAACGTTCTCACGGCCGATCACCCACAAGGTGGACACACCTTATTAAATCGTCTACGAATTTTTCCCTTTATTTATTGAATTTCCCTTATAGAAACGCAGTTACGTTAAACCCTCAACCAACATACTAGACGATCCATGACCACTCCGCCAGGAGTGTACAACTAAGAAGATTTTTTTTTATTTATTTATTTATTTCAATAACCAAACTAGTGGAGACACAAATAAAATATCTCCAAAATAATAATAATGCAAGTATATTGCCACAGAAATATACGTAAATCCTTACAAAATGTCTATGCACAGAAAGGCAGGGACTTACCTTCAAACGGCCTCGTTCGGGAATTAGCCGTTGGCTGTTATGTAGGCACTGAAACTCAGCAGCTTTGAATAAAAATTTCATAAAATCGTACACGAAAGTTGATCAACATAGTGAAAATACAGGTTCCGTAATGGTCGCGATGCAACATTAACTTTAAATATTCGTGTGTGTATGAGAGTCACGTTCATATGTCGAGCATTCACTTCCACGACTGCGAACGAGGGTCTTCCGCCACTTTAACATGCTTCCGGAAAGATTCCTCGCCACAAGTTACTAAGAAAATCAATCCTCATAAAAATTAAAATAAAAATTACCATTACTTTTTCCTTATTTTTTATTTTTTCTATTTATTTATTTCTTCTCCAATTCGTGGATCCGTAAACCAAAACCGCAGCGTGTCTTGTATTACGTTATACTATTATTATATTATACTTAATATAAATTTGAAAGTTTGCATGTTTGAATGTTTTTCAATCACGCAAAAAAGGTTGAACGAATTGAATTTAAAATTTAGCACACAGTTTATAGCCTGGATAAATACATGGGATGCTTTAATGTACTGGCAGAAAATAATAAATCATACAATGTTATCTCAAACATTTTTCATTTCTCTCAGGGCCTAATTCTCATGCAGATGAAGTAACTTTTCTCTATGTAATAAATTACGGATATATATAACAGCATTTTCAATTCACTTATACGTCGATATCGCGAGTGTCCGCCGTAGAGTTTTAAACTTGAATTCATATTTTATACTTCGTTGGAGAGTATTTACAATGCACTTTTGCGGTTGACGCGAGAAAAGTTTAACGTGGAATTGGATATTGAAGGAGACCTTCCACATTCCACCTCGCATTTCTAGAAAGACATACGACCAATTCTATAATCTAATCTAATTCTAATCAAATCTAATCTTTTTCTTCACAACTGAACACAAGGGTGACCTATATAGGTAGCCCGAAAGATTACCAATCTGAAGTGTTAATTATAGCTCGTGGAACCAATAACCGATGGGGATAATGGTTCCAGAGTGGCAACCTCAGTCGCAGTGTAGGAGGGCCCTCACTGGATGTAGCGGACCTATTCGATGGATGCAGGTGACTCAGGACCGTGCTTTGTGCATCTCTGGTAGAACCTTATGTAAAATGAAAGGTGACGAAGTTCACAGTACATCGGATGGTAAGCGTAGACTGCGGCCCATGACATATATATCCATCTTCAAACAAGCGCACGCGTGATGACCCCTGAGTAATGAATAGGAATCCCTCGATTCCCGTAATTTGGTCCCCAAATACCTACGAAACACTGTTATGTACGAAACGTTATGCTGCTTTTTCACGCGGATGTTACGCGAGCCCTTACCGGTCAAGCCGACGTATTCATGCCGTATCAAACAGCAGCGTGGCAAGACATTCTAACTTAGTGCTCAGGAGTGACAATGGTTCTGTGTTGTGGTTCCTAATTAAGGATGAATGTGGGTGTCGAGCTGTAAGATACATGAATTATTTCTCTCAATTTCGACGATTATTTTACGTCTATACGTGGAGAATTCCTCGTATGAATGCTTTTGTATTTAAATATCACAATTGTATGAATGTGACACAAGAAATCTCGTCACGTTAAGGCGGACAAATTAAGTTATTTTCATGTACGAGACGATTTGTATGATAATATGTGTGTGAAAATGTGATGAAATTACGGCATAAGATTAAGGATCTTGCCAGGGTAGCTACACGATGCATATATACTACATTTTTAATCGTGTCTAGAGAGAAGATCTAAGCATAAAAGTGGGATTATATATATAGGCTTATATCTACTTTATTTTTTTAACACAAAACACACATATACATATACAATCAACACATAATATAAATTTATTCACGGAGAAGAATTGTACAATGTAATAAATTATAGATTTGGTTGAATAAAAGATTCATACATATATCTTATACAATACTTATAGTCGCTGTGTTATTTAAGTACAAAGCAGTGGTAATACAATTTAGGCAAAATAAATAAATCGGGGAAGGCTGTTCATCATAATGATAAACGGTTACTGCTCTGCGACCGACGGCGTGATACAAACCTGAGGCTGTAATTCATGATTTGCTTCTAAAGGAAATGTTTTTTTGTTAATATCGGTATAGTTCTAAACGGCTCGAAGCTCGGCTGTTTATTTTTTATAATATTAGAATTAGATGTAGCATGAATAGTTACTGAGGATGACTGACATAGCTCAAAAGCAAGCTGAAGTGGCAATGAGATTGCCATATAGCTCGTAGGACCGATAACTTATGGAGAAGAAAGCTCTGGAGTGGTCACCACTGTGCGACGACCTATGCAAGTTTGCTGAAGGTCGATGTATACAGGTGGCTCGGAGTCGTGCTTTGTGACGATCTATGAGGGAGGCCTGTGGTCACCAGTGGACTATGAGGGAGACCTGTGCCGAGCAGTGGACTATGAGGTAGGCCTGTGTCCAGTAGTGGGAATAGGCTGTAATGATGATGATGGTCGGCTCGGTGGGGGAACACCCACGCACTTACAGAATAGCAGCATGACCCTGCTGTGTTTCGTGTGGTGGGAGTAGAACCTTATCTTTGACGAATGTGGGCGTCATGGGCTGCTAGAATGTTTTTGGTAGTCACCTTCAAATAAATTAAAAAATGGTAATCGAGCATAAAGTCTACCTGATAGTAAATGATGACGTCGATCCATGCTATCCGCATCAATTCAAAACAAAGATTCAAGATTTACATCCGTTGTCACCCCTGAGGACTCCTGCAGTTAACACACTAAAAACAACAGCATTGGCCTGGTGTTCAGAGAGACGTTGTTCTTTCCCGGTTTCTTCTTATGTTTGACCATCTTTTGGTTTGGAGGTGATATAGGATAATTATTAAAATGTAAAGATGAATCTACAAGTCTAGGCATGATATCATTATTCTTTATTAGTCCAAAATTATATGATGTTTGTTTATTTTTAATATATAAATAAATAAAAATATAGAGACGTGATAACAACTGGACTTTGTTTGAAATTTGTCCTAAGCTGCGCCTTTGTACATACCTTTCCTATATTACTTCCCTTATGTAAATGCTTTGTGTACATAAAAGTTAAATAATGAAATACTTTTTATTTTACCATTACTTTATGGAAACATACACGCATATATAAAAATATAGTACAATAAATAATGAAAAATTATCTCAGTACTTTTAATGAAGAAAATTATAAAGTAATTTCTTTAATCATGAAGTATACCGATAGATAGATAGATATATAGACCGAAAAAAAAATTAAGTCTTAATAAATGATAATGATCAATGAAACCGAAATGATATAAAACATTCCGACGAAGGCGGTAGTTTCTGCTCTATCCCAGATGACAAAACTGCCCAGGGTATGTTATGGTGCTGTCAGAGTTCACGTAAACACAACATTCACGTGAATTTCCTTTCCCCGCTCCGACGTAAAGTGTAAAATAAGATTTCGATGCAATGTCAGAGACATGGGACATATATATAACACGCCCACACCCAATAATCTACAAATATTTGAAGTATAAATATTGTTTCTGCCAGGGTTCCCGTGATTGAGCAGTCAGCCACTCTAATCCCTACACCACCGTCGTTAGAATATTTAGATTAGCATACAGTTTGAACAGGATTGCTATCGCGACCTTGCATCTTAAGATAATCAAATGCCTGGAGTGTATTCTAAACAATGTCTAGACGTTTCCCTCATTTTAATATGTAAATGATATTTAATATTGTAGAGATATGGTAGAGCCAAACATTAATTATGGCTCAAATGGGAAGGTCCTGGAGGAATACTGGGTTTTCATTACACAACGTATTATAAGATATATTGAAAATATTGAAATATGTAAAATCTAAAATGGCCACTTCGAACAGTGAAATTAAAAATATTTAAATAAAAAGAAATGATATAACACTTGTACATTCTCAGTGAAATTCAATAGTTCGCTATTGTAATGAACTCTATATATAGTAAAAATTTGATTTTATAGTGCCGTAAACATTTGCGCAAAGACAGCGGCACTCACCCATGGTTCCCTTCTCTACCACGACGCAATGCGTGGGCAACAAAACCGCGGGATGGTTCAGACGAGAAAACCAACATTTTGTCATAAGCATATTGCTTCTTGGCGGAGAAATGCACCCAGGACCTGCAACGCAGCAGCCAAGTAACGTTATGTTTACGTACACACAGTCCAACATCCAAACAAATTGACGTCTGCCAAAGGGGAAACAGATAGCTATTTTTATATAATTCACTAAAGTAAAGTAATATATTGAAATGGCCGATTGAAAGAAAAAGAAAGAAAGAAATGTTTATTTGGTACTTAGAAATTAAATAGTTACAAAAATAAAATAACAGGAAAATCTTAATTTCATTGTACCAAATAGGTCGGTAGGTACTCAGTATAAAATCACAAAGTTGATTCGAACTTCGTGAATACTGATTTTCCCTGGAGCCTCGGAATGATGGCAGACACCGCAACAACACTACAGCAGTTGATGCTATTTTTGTGGACTTATAATTATCTAAATCATTATAAATTATATCAGAATTGTTGAATAGAATATCCGTATGATAGCTGGAACCTTTTTTTACTAAATAAGTGATGTATAAAATTAATAGAGATGATTAAAGTTCAATAAATCGAGCAATTTTATTTGTGCAGACTCAGCTATAAAAAATATTCCAATTTTAAGCTCAAATTTTTACTGTTGACTTTTAATACTTTTTGTAGTATTCTTTTATATTTTAATTGCATGCTGTCGTAAACTTTCAGACAGTGATATACAATTTTTTCATGTCATCTAATGTTATATGAATTGACTTCAGATTGTCTTCGTACCTGACAAGAAATAAAATAAATAATACTGAACCCCCACAGCATCCGGAACATACTATGGAACGCTACGAATCATATTCCTGAGCTACCTACATCTATCGAACCTATCTATCTATCGCAAAGTTGCATATTTTGTACACCTATTGCAAGGCAGAATTTATAGCTCATGGGTGTTCCACCTAAGACCAGGTACACTGGAGTCTTATAATTTGGTATTCAAATTGAGGCATAAAAAGTCGCTTTTTTCTGGTACGACTTGATACTTGGTAACCCTATGTAAGTAACACAATTGAATATAAACTCACATATTTCTAACAAAACTCTGGATGAATTATCTCATCAACTCATCTGTGTAATGATAACTATTACCGTAAGTTAATTAGTAAAGATATATTTAATATACTCTGGAATTCTTTGTGCGACATCAGAGGCTAGTAGCAGAAGCGGTTTTAGAGTTTGCATATAACTACTTATTCAAATTATTCTGTCATCTACGCGAGTGGTAGCTACGGTTATTGTATTTATTTATTTATTCATTATTTTCCCAATTAAATACATATCGTACAAAAAGGCGGACTAATTGCCGCATTGGCATTCTCTAGCGAGCTTACCTTCGAGTTGAGCACATAATATATTATGGGTGCAAGAAAATAAACGTCCGAGGCATCTCTGCCTCACAGAATACCAGCATAATACTGCTATGTTTCGTCTGGTGAGTGCAGGCATCCGGAGATGTTTATTACTGGAGACGAGGCATTCCATCTCAGTCCTCGGGGCTGACAACGCATCTGCATTATGATTCCTTTTCAAGGATGAATCAAGATGTCATAGTCTGCAGGAATCACTTGCCATCCGGTGAACGCTCGTTCTTTACTCGATAATAAATGTAAAAAAAAAACAAAATACTAATTTTAATTGTAAAAGTATAAATGTAATAATGTATTAAAATAAATGTCGACAATTACATCACATTTGATGTCCTTCCGTACTAACGAAGTCTATCGCTCCGGGGCTGCCCCGCCTTACGCCGAGCTGTAATGAACACAACTGATTATGTCTATGTTACATAACGTTTACCAAATCATCGTTGTTTGACATCGTATTTATTTAAAAGAATAGAATGGATGGCGAACCAGCAGCAACTCACATGATGCTAGTCATTACCGCCGCCCATGAACTCACCCAACACCAAAGGAGTCGCTGATTCGCTACCGGCCTTTAAGAAAGGTGTACTCTTTTCTTGAACATTTCTAAGTCGTATCGGTACTTAAATACCGCTAGCGATATCCACAGAGTAGTTATGCGTCGCAGGAGATTTTGCGTGATGGATTGCCAACCATCGAGATGATGAGCATGAAGTATTAAAGTCGTGATATACTATGTTTGCAGTGGTTGGATTTATACCGAGCAACTCCTCAGAACACTCCTCGTGATTAATGCGGTAAAAATGCATAGAGATGCAACATCTGTTCGCAATGCGAGTGAATCAAGCCGATAGGAAAGCACCTGGTCGTCAACAATTCGAGTGATGTTATTAACAGTGATAGAGCCATGTTGCATTTTAATTGTGTGTTATAATTTTATATAAAATATTAATGACACCCCCTAACAGAATACCAGCGCGAAATGACAGCACAACGCTGTTTTGTTTCGTGTGGTGACGTAGGGCTCCAGGGTCCCAATCACAAGCATGACAGACAAAACGTCACAGTCATCATTGCTCAATGTCTGGCACTCGCAGTTCACGGTACACAAGCAAACTAAGTTCCATCTCCCGCCCACACCAATTAAATTGTTAAATTCAATTTTATGCAATTAACCGCGTGCGCGTCTGTCTAGGAAGTAAATAAAAAAACGTTAATAAAAATTGTAAGACATGTGAAGTCCATCAATCAGTAGTTGCGTGCCTCTTCACTTCCTCCGCGGAGTTACTTTTGTAAAACTTTGTGATAAACTGTATTAGTTTCACAAAAAAAATTATGAAACTTCAGTTACTGTTTATAATATAATAAATCTTGGCGAACTAAATTATAAATTGCAAAATCTTTCAATATTTGCCAAAACAGAACTTTATTGTATTCATTTATAAAAATAAATAAACTACACCAGCAGGCTAGACAGAACATATTGAATCAAATATTTCAGTTTATTTATACGTACAATGGTCGTAGAGAATAATGTAAATTATTAACATAGAAAATAATCTATTATCTCTATTTAAATGTGAAAGCTTGTGTATTTGTAACTCAATCACGCAAAAACGGCAGAACTGATTTGAATGAAATTTAGAACACAAATAGTTTATATCCTGGATTAACAAACAGAATAGTTGAATTTACTGGTCATATGGTTTATTATTCATTCCATTAAGAGTCCCAGCGACAGGAGCTGAGACTGGCAAGAATTCGTTTGTGTGCTGCTTACTTCTCACGTGGTCAGCTTTATTATTCATTCCATTAAGAGTCCCAGCGACAGGAGCTGAGACTGGCAAGAATTCGTTTGTGTGCTGCTTACTTCTCACGTGGTCAGCTTTATTATTCATTCCATTAAGAGTCCCAGCGACAGGAGCTGAGACTGGCAAGAATTCGTTTGTGTGCTGCTTACTTCTCCACGTGGTCAGCTTCTATTGTTCATTCCATTAAGAGTCCCAGCGACAGGAGCTGAGACTGGCAAGAATTCGTTTGTGTGCTGCTTACTTCTCACGTGGTCAGCTTTATTGTTCATTCCATTAAGAGTCCCAGCGACAGGAGCTGAGACTGGCAAGAATTCGTTTGTGTGCTGCTTACTTCTCACGTGGTCAGCTTTATTGTTCATTCCATTAAGAGTCCCAGCGACAGGAGCTGAGACTGGCAAGAATTCGTTTGTGTGCTGCTTACTTCTCACGTGGTCAGCTTTATTATTCATTCCATTAAGAGTCCCAGCGACAGGAGCTGAGACTGGCAAGAATTCGTTTGTGTGCTGCTTACTTCTCCACGTGGTCAGCTTCTTTATTATTCATTCCATTAAGAGTCCCAGCGACAGGAGCTGAGACTGGCAAGAATTCGTTGTGTGCTGCTTACTTCCTCACGTGGTCAGCTTTATTATTCATTCCATTAAGAGTCCCAGCGACAGGAGCTGAGACTGGCAAGAATTCGTTTGTGTGCTGCTTACTTCACGTGGTCAGCTTTATTATTCATTCCATTAAGAGTCCCAGCGACGGGAGCTGAGACTGGCAAGAATTCGTTTGTGTGCTGCTTACTTCACGTGGTCAGCTTTATTGTTCATTCCATTAAGAGTCCCAGCGACAGGAGCTGAGACTGGCAAGAATTCGTTTGTGTGCTGCTTACTTCTCACGTGGTCAGCTTTATTGTTCATTCCATTAAGAGTCCCAGCGACAGGAGCTGAGACTGGCAAGAATTCCGTTTGTGTGCTGCTTACTCTCACGTGGTCAGCTTTATTGTTTATTCCATTAAGAGTCCCAGCGACAGGAGCTGAGACTGGCAAGAATTCGTTTGTGTGCTGCCACTTCTCACGTGGTCAGCTTCTTTATTGTTCATTCCATTAAAGTCCCAGCGACAGGAGCTGAGACTGGCAGAATTCGTTTGTGTGTGCTGCTTACTTCGCGTGGTCAGCTTTATTGTTTATTCCATTAAGAGTCCCAGCGACAGGAGCTGAGACTGGCAAGAATTCGTTTGTGTGCTGCTTACTTCTCACGTGGTCAGCTTTATTGTTCATTCCATTAAGAGTCCCAGCGACAGGAGCTGAGACTGGCAAGAATTCGTTTGTGTGCTGCTTACTTCACGTGGTCAGCTTTATTATTCATTCCATTAAGAGTCCAGCGACAGGAGCCGAGACTGGCAAGAATTCGTTTGTGTGCTGCCATTTCACGTGGTCAGCTTTATTATTCATTCCATTAAGAGTCCCAGCGACAGGAGCTGAGACTGGCAAGAATTCGTTTATTATTGCTGCTTACTTCTCACGTGGTCAGCTTTATTATTCATTCCATTAAGAGTCCCAGCGACAGGAGCTGAGACTGGCAAGAATTCGTTTGTGTGCTGCTTACTTCTCACGTGGTCAGCTTTATTATTCATTCCATTAAGAGTCCCAGCGACAGGAGCTGAGACTGGCAAGAATTCGTTTGTGTGCTGCTTACTTCTCACGTGGTCAGCTTTATTGTTCATTCCATTAAGAGTCCCAGCGACAGGAGCTGAGACTGGCAAGAATTCGTTTGTGTGCTGCTTACTTCTCACGTGGTCAGCTTTATTGTTTATTCCATTAAGAGTCCCAGCGACAGGAGCTGAGACTGGCAAGAATTCGTTTGTGTGCTGCTTACTTCTCACGTGGTCAGCTTTATTGTTTATTCCATTAAGAGTCCCAGCGACAGGAGCTGAGACTGGCAAGAATTCGTTTGTGTGCTGCTTACTTCTCACGTGGTCAGCTTTATATCAAAAATAATAAATCATACAATCTCATTTCGCACAATTTTCGTTTCTCCCTCGACCCAATGTTAAAGTGTGCGTAAAAGAAGTCGAGGGCAGATGCTAGATAAAATGAAATAATATTTTTTTTTTGTATTCATATTTTTTTATTATATTGTATCATATATTATATTATCATCTTATGTTATATTGATTAAAAACACATACAAAGCGTTCTGTTATATATATCTGTGTTTAAGCGTTATCTAATAAAGAGTAGATCTCTCTTCTTCTACTTTTCCTGTATTTGCTTTCACTTTACTCAATTTGATATCAGAAACATCGCAGATCTTCATATCTTTTGCAATGGTAAAGAGTTTCTGGATCCTGGTATATGGAAGTTTTGCTATATAGTCGTGAGGCCTTCTCTTCTATCATGGTGATGGTGAGAATGATATCTTCTGGTTGTTGTCAGATGACAGAATCAACTGCACAGAATGTTTTATAGTTGCCCAAATACAAAGTCACTCCCTCGTCCTCTCCTTCCCTATTCAGTTGTAATGCTTGTGCGATAAAATCGGAGGAAGGTGTACATACAACACACTCATGTGTGGTCACTCAATGTCAGGTGCATTGACCCCCACGCGGCCGTAGTGCGGGGTTCTCTTTATATATCTATACCACCTCAGCCTTCTTTCTGGCAGCTTATCACTGACATTGTTTCTCGTTTACATCCCTCCTATGTTCAAACACAAGCACAATATATAAGTTTAAATTACGCTTTTAATTTATAATAAACATAATTTCGAACATTGCGTTTATTTGTTTTGTACGCAGAATAGCAGTGGTACTTAATATCAGTAGAGCCACGTTGCAGCTGGTTCCTAACTGCAACATGAAGAGCAGGACCGCGACTTCATTGAACACCAGCGTCAAATGGTCGTCTCCCTTAAATACTAGTAAAGCATCGGGCAGTGCCCCTGGTGCTGCGGATTGTCATTACTTGGGTATAACCGACTCGTTGGCCATCCTATCTTATAAAACAAAGAACTGTGTGTTCATTTGTCACCCTAATATTATTAAAATAAATATTTTTTCTTAGATTTATGTAATTTAATATTATGGATCAATATTTGATAAAAAGCCGATAAAATAAGTCTAAAATACTTCGCCTAAGTTGATACTTTCAGCTTGTAGACATTGATAAAGTTTCACTTTAAAGTTATTCCCAAAGCACATAACTTATAGCTGATACGACAAACATTGCTTAATGTCGAACCGATAGTTTTTTTAGTTTAAAGTTTAAGTTAAAATGACCGTAAATCACGATGTTTGTAGATATCGATGTATTTTTCCTGAAGTCTGGCAGAAGACTTCCCTGCGAGAGGTTGTTTTCTTTTTATTGTAGTCTGGACTTTTTGGTCAAAATGCTGAACGTTAATTATTTATTAACATGTTTATATCTATAGTACACAAAACACAATAACGTTGTATAAATAAAAAAGCTCGGTAGAATTGGCAATGTTACAACGGTAATCGAGAATTAATAATAATGATAATATATTTATTTTCAGGCTTGTGCCGATTTTGTTAGTAACAATTTTATACTACGGTTAGTAACATAAAAAGAAGAAACAAAATGAACAAGGACGAAATGTATGTATACCTATATGTATACCTAAATGTATACCTATATGTATACCAATATGTATACCTATATGTATACCTAAATGTATACCAATATGTATACCAATATGTATACCTATATGTATACCCATATGTATACCAATATGTATAACTATATGTATACCTAAATGTATACTCAATATGTATACCCATATGCATACCTATATGTATACCTATATGTATACCTAAATGTATACCTAAATGCATACCAATATGTATACCATATGTATACCCATATGTATACCCATATGTATACCCAAATGTATACCAATATATATACCTATATGTATACCTTATATGTATACCCATATGTATACCCAAATGTATACCAATATGTATACCATATGTATACCCATATGTATACCCATATGTATACCCAAATGTATACCAATATGTATAACTATATGTATACCTAAATGTATACCTCAATATGTATACCCATATGTATACCCATGTATACCTATATATGTATACCCATATGTATACCCAAATGTATACCAATATGTATACCATATGTATACCCAAATGTATACCAATATGTATACCTATATGTATACCTATATGTATACCTAAATGTATACCTAAATGTATACCAATATGTATACCTATATGTATACCTATATGTATACCTATATGTATACCTAAATGTATACCAATATGTATACCTATATGTATACCTATATGTATACCAAAATGTATACCAATATGTATGCCTATATGTATACCTATATGTATACCTAAATGTATACCAATATATATACCTATATGTATACCTATATGTATACCTAAATGTATACCAATATGTATAACTATATGTATACCTATATGTATACCAATATGTATACCTAAATGTATACCCAAATGTATACCAATATGTATACCTATATGTATACCTATATGTATACCTAAATGTATACCAATATGTATACCTATATGTATACCTATATGTATACCTATGTATACCTAAATGTATACCAATATGTATACCTATATGTATACCTATATGTATACCTAAATGTATACCAATATGTATACCTATATGTATACCTATATGTATACCTATATGTATACCTAAATGTATACCAATATGTATGCCTATATGTATACCTATATGTATACCTAAATGTATACCAATATGTATACCTATATGTATACCTATATGTATACCTAAATGTATACCAATATGTATACCTATATGTATACCTATATGTATACCTAAATGTATACCAATATGTATGCCTATATGTATACCTATATGTATACCTAAATGTATACCAATATGTATGCCTATATGTATACCTATATGTATACCTAAATGTATACCAATATGTATACCTATATGTATACCTATATGTATACCTAAATGTATACCAATATGTATGCCTATATGTATACCTATATGTATACCTATATGTATACCTATATGTATACCTATATGTATACCTATACGACACTATCTATGCAAGTAACAAAAACAAACTTGTGACGCCTATTGTTCGTTATCAAAGGAACAGAAATCGTCCTTGGGGCAATAGCATACACATGTTTAATAAAATTAAAATAATAATCAAATTGACTTTAAACGATTTAAAATTTTGTTTAAAAACCAACCAATCGATGGATCTTACTACTCTTTGTGAGAATATTTGTCTGACAAATATACTTGGATTTAAACTGGGCTCAATATATTTCCTGGACATTTTGTAACTTACTGATATTTTTTTTTTTAAAAAAAAAACAGCAAGTGGTACCCCCCAGCTAGTACTTGCAGCTGCCTTCCGAAGCGGTGGATCTATTAGCCCTGGTCCTAGTGGCCTTGGTCCTAGCTATATTGACGATTCAAAAGTGTTTTATTTATATGCTTGAATAAAAAAAAATTCTTTAGATTTCATTGATGATGTACATTTTTTATAAATTGCAAAGAAAAATATTGTCATGAAAAATGTAAGTGTCCATAACCACGTATTGACCAGTCTTGATAGCAGTAACATAAGGCTTGGTGGCTGCAATTTTTCAGAGGCTTTTATTACTGCACCCGAGGTGTTCGCTTCGAATCTTCTGAGGTGGGGAGACAACACTCTGCATCTGCATTATGTTTCCCTATCCAGTACAAATAAGGTTTCTTTTTAATTATATTGAGCGTTAAACTAGCACACAGTTCTAGTAGTAAGTGATTTCTGTGGCCCATGACATACCCACACTCATCCTCGATTAGGAATCATAAATAGCCGTGACCACTAAAATGGACTACCTCGTCAATAGAAATAAAGGTGTTGCCAGATAGCATGACCTGCGCGGACTATTCAGAGCCGTAAGTATTAGCCACTAGCAACACAAAGGCACTTACTCGTTCTCCCCTTCCTTAGTCGGATATGATACACGCGTAATAAGATCGGAGCTATGTAGAGTCGATGACATCGGTTAATACACACGATAAACGCAGATCCGTAAACCAGCAATCCGTGATACACAAGCTATTTAGATATTATTCCTCGGCTAGGAATCGAACAGTGGACCCGCGACACAACAGCTGGCTGTTATGTACCTCACAGAATACCAGCATTAGCAGCAAAACACAGCTGTGTTTCGTATGTTAAGTGTGGGGTTACTGGACCCAGTAATCGGATCTCCGGAGGCACTGGATCTCAGTCCTCATGATCTTGAATCTTCGCTGAGGATAGATGTAGATGTAAATGTCGTCACTTTACCATAAGGTGAATTGTTTGTTCCCTTATCACCTGTTATGTAAAAAGAAGTAAATCTCCTCTAAATAAGTAATTTAAGAAATGTCTCAAAGTTTCTCAATATAAATTTCGTACTTAATCTAACAATTGTTTTTCATCTCAAATCTACTAATGCATCTGAAAAAACAACGGAAATTTTTGAATGAAACAATATGCCGTTGAACCGTAAACAAAAATCTTTTTAATAAAATCTGTCTAAGTAAGATTGAATTCACACGATAATCTAACTTTCGTTATTTATCGGGTTGTTTTCAAGAAAGAAATCAAAACTAATGAGGTATATATTGACGAGAATATTGCGATAACTTTGAAGAAGAATGTTTTTTTATCAGATACACTTTGATGGTGTTCGCTAAAGCATACTAACGTTATTGTTGACAAATGAATACTAAGTCACTTAAGCTGATGCTAGTACTCATCTTTTTTATCCCTAATGAAGGTTAACAGTGTTCGGCCATGCTATAGTTAATTTGTAGTTGCAACATCATCGAGGTCGGCTTCTCCAGAATAATAAATAGCAGTGTATCGCTACTGTGTTTCATATGATGAGTGGAGGGATCCGGAGACCCAATAACGGTCATGAGCTATTCCAGCACAGTCCTCGAGGATGACAACGCATGTACTTGAATCGTAGTTGAGAATGGATTTAGATGTCATAGGTCGCTCTAATCGCTTACCAACAGGTGATCTGTGTACTCGTTTGTCACCGTTTTTATTATAAAAAAGCTGCTGCTTGCTGACCAATTATAAGGTAGATGTATCGTATGTAACATAAATTAGGTCTTCAATTACCATCCCTACTATTAACAACTCTTCGCAACTGAAGCAGCACTGCAGCTGTTGCTTGGGGCCGATGGGGGAGTGAGAGGGTTTTTTTTATATTTTACATAACCTCCAACGTTAAGTGTAAATTTATTTATTTTATATATGGAAAAATGAATGGTCTTGTTACATTAGTATTTTCGGAGGGTATGGCATTCCCCGGTCAAGTTCATCATGTGCGCAGCAAATAGTACCTGCGATGGCTCCACCACCGTTCATACGTCATTATCGCAATGTTTAGTCATATTTTGCTAAGCCTAAACCTAAATAATCGCGCTACTCTTGCGCGATTATGCTCTACCTTTTACGTGACGTTTACATTTTCCAATCATTAGCAGTTACCCCGAGCCCGCGCGATTTCTGCCCCAACCTCGTTCAACCTGTCATAACAAGCCTAACCATTTATCTTCTGCATGCCACTGACTTTCGCTGCGACGCAAACACCGCAGGCAATGATGGATTATCACCCGCATTTCTACCGTATTTTCTACAATATATTTATCATTTTAAAATAAGTGTAGTATATTAAAACATCTAGTATTTATTGTTTCAATGAAAGTTTCAAACGAACGCATAGATAATATTTCGTCAATAATGTCTTTTACATCTTTCACCCTTGATAAATAATTATGAATACGTCTATGAAGATTAACATGGAACGCAAACAGACGGAGTTCCTAGTGATTAGGAGAATTTTATACTGAACCCATGAAAAGGTGAACGGATGGAACATTTATTTTAGTCGGTGTGCATTCAACATAACCCGTCCTTGTCTTCACGAGAATGGGTTTTCATTTGGAATTTCCAAATTAAAAGATGTATTAAAAAATCTCTTCATAATTCACTTCTTATAGTGTCATAAATATATTTGAGGATCCTTGTATTGCGCACACATCATCGTCATCACCGGCCTGCAGCAGTGCACTGCTGGGCCCAGGCCTCCCCCAAGGCATGCCACAGTCCAATCTTTACCATTAAGCATCCAGTGTATTGCATTAAGCAGCCTGCGCAGATCACCACTTCGTTACATTAAGTTTATTTAAACAGTTACGACGTCCGATACATTGCTATTTCAGTAGGCTGCTGCCAAGTGTTCCCGCAAAAGTAAAATGTAAACCATTGAAGATTTAGTATTAACTTAGTATTATTAATTTTCAAACAATATAGTATCCATATTTTATTCAGGTCTCTACTCTTTTACTCGGCGACTATCGTATTGTAGGTATCTATTACTTGTGAAAAACATGTGTCACGTCTTTAGAACAAAAACGCCCGAGCTCGAAAATAAATCGAGAAAAGTGTTACGTTTTTATAATCTCTTAAAACAAAGTTTCATCTTTCTCTTATAAAAATCAACCTCATTCGCACGAGAAACAAAACTACATCATCGATAAAATGTCAATTTATTTAAAAAATAATTATATCTTCACTTTACCGAAAAGTTCCTTTTTTTGGGTTGTAAAAATGTAATAGTATTTATTGCCTATTTATGTTTGAGTTGAGGTCTAGTGTAACAGAAAAAAATGACCAATACTCTTGTAAACTCGAATAAAAAGTTAATAAAAAAAAGAATCTGTATAAAGTTCGCCCCCGAAGTTGCAGTGGCCCCGCGACCTTGGGGAGGCTTGCCCAGCAGTGGGGTTTATGTATATGGGAGTTACTGTTTGTAGAAATATTGAATGACAATTTTATTAAATATCTCACTTAGACTTAAAGAAAACATGAAAAATCCTCAGTCGATGACATCACACATATCATATGATATCAAATAAATTTTAGGAGGTCGAAGATCAACATTATCCGATATTGCAATTTATTTAGTATGGACGGCATTGACCTGACAAACATTTGCTTAGCTAGTATTGACACCCATTGTATCAGTCCACGTTAGTGTAATGATCACGTAGACTTTATTATAAGAGAATATTATAATATTAGAATCACCGAAGCATCCTAATTTTTTTTTTTTTTTTTTAGCGTGGGGAAATGCCTACGCATACCCACCCCTGCGGGGGCAAGGATGGGTTATGTCGGACTCGCACCGCAAGCATCCTAACCTAACCTTTTTTTTTTTTTTTTTACATGGGGAAATGCCTACGCATACCCACCCCTGCGGGGGCAAGAATGGGTTATGTCGGACTCGCACCGACTAAAACCCCATGGTGTTCCACCTTCGTCGCGTATGGCGGGGTTACGGGAACGCTTTCGCACACCTCCGCGACCCCGCCAGCACTGGCCGGCAAGCCGGCCCCTCCTCCGGGGGAGGACATCTCCCTCTCCACCCCTCTCTGGCAAGGCGCGCCGGAACACGGACGCGCCTTCCAACTCGGCCTCCTCTGTAGGTGGGAAGCGGACTCCCCCGAGTCCGCCCCCCAGAGGCCATGGGGGCCAGGAAAGCACTAAGCAAACCCAGCCCCCTGCGGCGGATCTGGTCTACGGCTCCACCGCCGACCGATGTTCGGCCGCGGAGGACAGGGAGAGCGGCAACGAAACACCGACACTCCTCGTCCCCCGCGGCCCCACCACAGCCGCATCATGCGGTGCGACCCCCGCTTGAGTCGCGGAGGATAGGGAGAGCGGCAACGCAACACCGACACTCCTCTCCCTCCGCGACTCCGCCTCGGCTACTGAGGGCGGGGAAGGCGGCCTCGCTCCGCCACTTCCACCCCCAGCAGTCCACCGACACGCTTCCAAGGTGAGCTCATTACGAGCCCTCCCGGAGCGGCCACCTCGGGCCGGCCACAGTGCGCCTTAGGCCGGCCATTTGGGTTCCTCTTTGCTTCACCGTGGGTGACCAAGCCACGGTTACTAAGCCCCCCCGCTACGACAAAGCGAGAACCCTTCGGGGGGGGGGGATCCTTTTTCATTTTTTTTATTTTTTTTTTTTTTTGCGTGGGGAAATGCCTACGCATACCCGCCCTCGCGGGGGCAAGGGCGGGTTATGTCGGACTCGCACCGACTAAAACCCCACGGTGGTCGCCACCAACGCTCGCGAGGGGTCGCGGGATCTCCGTTAGGAACGCAACCGCAACCCACCTGCGCTTCGCTGGGATAGCCCGTCTCGGGGGCGTGCGTGACGATCGCATCCCCAGAACCCTCACGGAACTATCACGACGACACGGTACCACGTCGTGCCATCGTCCTCCTCGGGGTCGCTAATACTGGACGGTCGGAGCCCCCACTCCGATCGTCAGCGACCCGTAGGGCCCCGTTTACGGTAGGGGATCACCGATAGGAGGGCCGTGACGAGGCGTGCGAGTGCCACGTCGGACCCGTCTCCGAGCAGGATCGGTCCTCTCTCTATCCCGCTCGGCAGCCTCCTTTCGGACCATTACGGTCTCGCAGAAGGAGGCTACGGCCCTCCACGCCGATTCTCCGCGCAGCATCGCCGACACTACTGCTGGCAGGGACAGGTTCCGTCCGATGTGACCGACCAAGACCCGCCGCTCGTCTTCCCACTCCGGGCAAGCGGCGAGCGTGTGCGATGCGGAGTCTTGGTCGTTGCCGCCACAGTGGAAGCAATTCGCCGTCGCCTCGCGACCGATCTTACACAGGTAATCACCGAAGCAACCGTGCCCGGTGATCACCTGCGTAAGTCTGTAGGTGAGTCTTCCTCCTCGTCGCTGCATCCAGGCTTCGAAGACCGGCAGGAATGCTCCGACGACGCAATTGCGCGCGTTCTGCTCCTCGCGGAGCCTTGCGCGCCACGTCGCGAATGCGATACGTAATTCCTGCCGTTTTACCGCCTCGAGCGCCTCTTCTGGCTCGCCACCACCGCTCTGGCGTAGGACGCGAATCCGGTGATACACCCTCGCGTCCATGTCCGCCAGAATATCTAGAGGTGGAAAGCGAGCCAGGATTGTCGCCGCCTCGAACGATACCGTGCGGTATCCTCGTACGACCCGTATGGCCATCCTACGCTGGACGCTGTAGATCTTAGTCCTACAGCGTCGGATGGCTAGCCTCTTCGCCCAGACGGGCGCCCCATAGAGGGCTACGGATCGTACGACCCCGGCATAGAGGCGGCGAACTTCCTCACTCGGTCCCCCGAGATTGGGCAGCAGTCTGTGCATAGCACCCGCTACCCTCTCGATCCGGGGGACCAGGCGCTCGAAGTGCTCTTCGAAGCCCCAGCCACTGTCCAGAGTGAAGCCTAGGTACTTCATGTACCGCCCCACTCTGACTTCAGACTCACCTACTCAGCAGGGAATTAAAGGCGTTGACGATATCAATGTTTATCGCCAACGCCACGCCGCCCCGGGACACAGCCTGCTCCGACAGGGAGCGGACGCGCAGACCCGCGTCGATGGTGGAACGCTCCCGTCGGAAACCAAACTGGTTTTCGGCGAGATCGGGACCGACACGCGACAGATGCCCGTTGAGACGGGTGGCAAGAATTCTCTCGAATAACTTGCCAGCCTCGTCCAACAGGCATATGGGACGGTACGCAGAGGGAGAATCTGCGACTCTGTCTGCCTTCTTCAAGAGGACCATTCGGGCCTCCTTCCAGGCCCTAGGGAACGAGGCGTTACGGAGGCAGCTGGTGAACAGCTGCCTCAGCCTGTTCCCGAGGGTAGCCAGACTCAACACCCAGACCCGGCCGGGAATTCCATCGGGTCCCGGCGCGGTGTTCCTGCCTCTCAAGCGGCCCACGGCTCGGTCCAGCTCCTGTGCGGTCACCCCCATTTCGTCACTCCAATGACACGAAGATTGGGGGTAGACTGAGGGACTTGACCGACCCTCCGGAAAGAGCGAGCTAATCACTCTTCCCAAGAGGGCCGGATCGAGAGTTTCCGTCACCGGGGGCATCCAAGGACGGAACTTTCCTAGTACCATCCTGTACGGACGCCCCCACGGATCCTCGTTGAGTCCCTCCAGGAGCTCTCTCCAGGACCGAGACCTGGCGTTGCAGATAGCTGCCTGCAACGCCTTCGTGGTCGCTCGATACACCTCGTAGAGTCTGGCTATCTCCTCACTCGGAGCTCGCCTTCGCCTCCTTCGGGCTCTGGTGTACTGGCGGCGCCTCCGCAAGCAGATCGCTCGCAGCTCCGCGATCTCTGCCGCCACCAGTACACCGCCCCGCGCTTGGGGCGACCAGTCCGGGGCATCGACGCGTCACAAATACGCGTCATCGTGTCCTGGAATCAGTTCGGATCGGACGGAACGTCTTCGGCGCTTTCTGGCCATATTGAAACGTTGGCGGCGGCCCCGAGCAAGTCTCGGTCTAGCCGCTTGAGACACCAACGTCGCGTGTGACTGCCTTCTCGGCGGCTGGTGACAGCGTCGGGGCGGCGGATTGCAAGATCGAATAAAATATGGTGGTGGTCGGATAACGTGACCACCAACCCGCCAGCCCGACAACATGCGCATCGCAGCGGGAGTCGCCCATGTAAGATCCACGACCGACTCCCCCTGCCATCGCACGCACGTGCTTACGGACCCCCGATTTGCCAATCGGAGGTCCAATCCAGCCGCCCATTCCATCACCGTCTCTCCCTTCGGACTATCGCTGGGAGGGGGGGGGGGGGATCCTTTTTTTTACATGGGGAAATGCCTACGCATACCCACCCCTGCGGGGGCAAGGATGGGTTATGTCGGACTCGCACCGACTAAAACCCCATGGTGTTCCACCTTCGTCGCGTATGGCGGGGTTACGGGAACGCTTTCGCACACCTCCGCGACCCCGCCTGCGCTGGCCGACAAGCCGGCCCCTCCTTCGGGGGGAGGACATCCCCCTCTCCACCCCTCTCCTGCAAGGCGCGCCGGAACACGGACGCGCCTTCCATCTTGGCCTCCTCTGTAGGTGGGAAACGGACTCCCCCGAGTCCGCCCCCCAGAGGCCATGGGGGCCAGGAAAGCACTAAACCAACCCAGCCCCCTGCGGCGGATCTGGTCTGCGGCTCCACCGCCGACCGATGTTCGGCCGCGGAGGATAGGGAGAGCGGCAACGAAACACCGACACTCCTCTTCCTCCGCGGCCCCACCACAGCCGCATCATGCGGTGCGACCCCCGCTTGAGTCGCGGAGGATAGGGAGAGCGGCAACGAAACACCGACACTCCTCTCCCTCCGCGACTCCGCCTCGGCTACTGAGGGCGGGGAAGGCGGCCTCGCTCCGCCACATCCGCCCCCAGCAGTCCACCGACACGCATCCGAGGTTAGCTCATAAAGAGCTCACCCGGAGCGGCCACCTCGGGCCGGCCTCAGAGCGCCTTAGGCCGGCCATTTGGGTTCCTCTTAGCTTCACCGTGGGTGACCAAGCCACGGTTACTAAGCCCCCCCGCTACGACAAAGCGAGAACCCTTCGGGGATCCTTTTTTTGTTATCGGAAATCTTCGAAAGATACCCTGCCTCCTGGGGGAGAGACAGGGTTATGTGGTATTCCTAACCACTAAAACCCCCCCGGTGGTCATCCTCGGTGCATTTAGAGGGGCCCCGGGATCTCCATAGGAACGCACCGGTGCCCCTCTGCACGGTGCCTGAGCACGTCCCTGGGGAGGTCAGACCTCCCCTCGCACCCTCGCGGTGCTACGGCAACTCGAGACCACTACGAGTTGCCGTCCTTCCCGGGTTCGCTTCCCGGGTGGTCAGAGCCCCCACCCTGACCACCCGCGAACCCGAAATCCCCTTTTAGTCGCCTTGTACGACAGGCAGGGGTACCTTAGCCCTATTCTTATGCCCGGGACTAAAGGGCTGACGGGCCGGAGCGTACGTTGCCACCGCCCCGGCGTCGCCGTCTCCGAGCGGGATCGGCCCTCTCCCGATCACGCTCGGCGGTCTCCTTCTGTACCATGACGGCTTCACAGAAGGAGACCAGCGCCTTCCATGCGCCTTTATCCGCCAGCGCAGCCGCTACTGCGACTGGCGGAGAGAGATCTTGCCCGATCCTCTGGACCAGGATCCGTCGCTCGGACTCCCACGCAGGGCACTCGGCGAGCGTGTGCTGTGCGGAATCCCGGTCCCCGCCACAGTGGTGGCATTGCGTTGTCGATTCGCGTCCAATCCTGTTCAGGTACTCACCGAAACACCCGTGCCCGGTGAGTACCTGCGTCAGTCGGTAGGTGACGTGCGCCTCTTCCCCCGCTCGCAGCCAGGCTTCGAAGCTCGGCAAGAGCGCGCTGACCGTGCGCTGGCGCGAGAAACGAGGCTCATGGAGCCTCTCGCGCCACACTCGTAGCGCCCGTCTGCGCTCCTGCCTTCGCACCTCGCCCGCATCCAGGGGCTCGGCTTCCTCCTGGGGAAGACGAAGGCGGGCATACACCCGCGCATCCATCTCCGCCAAGATGTCCAAAGGTGGAAACCGAGCTAGGACAGTGGCCGCCTCGAAAGATATCGTACGATATCCTCGTGCGATCCTGATGGCCATCCTTCGCTGCAGGCTATTGAGCTTAGCTCTGCAGCGACGGACGCCCGTGAGTCGATGTGACCATACGGGCGCCCCATAGAGGGCCATCGATCGCACGACGCCCGCGTAGAGGCGGCGGACTCCTTCCCTGGGGCCCCCGAGATTGGGTAGCAGCTGGTGCATGGCACCCACTACCCTCTCGATCTTGGGGACCAGGCGGTCGAAGTGCTCCTCGAAGCCCCAGCGACCGTCCAGGATGAGACCGAGATATTTCATCACCGGTCCCACCCGGACTTGCACGTCACCAACGCGAACCGACAAGCTGGGTGGTTCCCTCCCTCTGGGGAGTTTGTGGAACCAAAGCGCCTCGGTCTTATGAGGCGCTATCCGGAGACCCAGCTCGTGGATTTTATCCACGACGCATGCCACCCCAAGCTCAGCAAGCCGGATGGTGCTTTCGAAGCTGTCCCCGTCGGCCAGTACCAGAGTGTCATCTGCATAGCAGACGACACTAACACCGACGGGGAGATCAACCCGCAGGACCGCGTCGTACGCGAGGTTCCACAATTGCGGACCCAACACGGATCCTTGTGGAACCCCACAGTTCACCTCCCTCAGGTGGACAGACGCGTCCCGACCCACGTACCGGATGCACCTGTCGTGCAAGTACGCCCCAGCGATGCGCAGCAGGTAGGAGGCACGCGATGGTATGCCAGAGCCTCCTAATGGTTACCCAGGGCAGCGAATTAAAGGCATTGACTATGTCAAGATTGACCGCCAATGCCACACCGCCCCGGGCAACTGCCTGCTGTGACTGCTCTCGGACGCGAAGGATCGCGTCCGCAGTCGATCGCGCCTGCCGAAAGCCGAATTGGCTGTCCGACAGGTCGGGGCCCACTTGACGCAGGTGCGTGTTGAGGCGGGCGGCAATTATCCTTTCGAACAATTTGCCCGCCTCATCCAGCAAACAAATGGGTCGGTACGCGGAGGGAGATTCAGCGATCCTGCCATCTTTCCTCAAGAGCACCATCCTTGCCTCTTTCCAGGCAGAGGGGAAGACACCGACACTTAGGCAGCTTTTGAACAGCTGTCTCAGTCTTCCCCCCAGCCCGGCGGCGAGAGCGATCACCCAGGCCCGACCAGGAATCCCGTCGGGGCCTGGGGCCGTATTCCTTTCTCCGAGGCGCCTCACGGCTCAGTCCAACTCTTCGTTGGTCACCCCCAACTCATCAGACCACGCGACCTCGTCTGATCGCAATGTTGAGGGTGCGGGGCTGCCCTGGACCCTAGGGAAGAGAGTGTCCACAACTCTTCCAACGAAAGTAGGGTCCAAGGTTTCCGTCAACGGAGGGACCCATGGTCGGAGCTTGCCTAGTACGATTTTGTACGGCCGCCCCCATGGGTCCCTGTTCAGCCCCTCGAGGAGTTCGCTCCAGGACCGAGACCTAGCATCCTCGATTGCGAGTTGGAGCGCTTTGTGGCGCCTCTATACAGCTCGTACGCTCTCGCCTTTTCATCGGCAGTGGCTTGCCTTCTTCTGCGGGCTCTGGTGTACTGGCGTCGGGCCCGCAAACAGTCCCTGCGCAACTGTGCTATGGCTTCCGACCACCAGTACACCGCCTGGAGCTTGGGGGACCCGGTCCGAGGCATCGACACGTCGCAGATTGACGTCATCGTAGCCCGGAACCAGGTCGCTTCACTTTCGGGATCGGGCAAGACCCCTTGGGCTGGGTCCCCTGTCCAGGCCGCAACGATGGCTGCGGCTTCGAGCATATCTATGTCGAGCCGCTTGAGGGACCATCGCCGCGGAGGGCCGCTACTGCGTTGGCGGCGGGTAGCACCGTCGGGAGAGCTGAGCGCCACATCGAGAACGATGTGGCGGTGGTCAGACAGAGTGACCACGTCTTCCGCCACTCTCCATCCCGACACCATGCGAGTGGCAGAGGGAGTCGCCCACGACAGGTCGACAATCGACTCCCCCTGCCACCGCAGGGGGGGGGATCTTTTTTTTTTTTTTTTTTGTTATCGGGGGGGAAATCTTCGAAAGATACCCTGCCTCCTGGGGGTGAGACAGGGTTATGTGGGACTTGTAACCACTAAAACCCCCCCGGTGGTCATCCTCAGTGCATTTAGAGGGGCTCCGGGATCTCCATAGGAACGCACCGGTGCCCCTCTGCACGGTGCCTGAGCACATCCCTGGGAGGAAAAACCTCCCTAGCACCCTCGCGGTGCTACGGCAACTCGAGACCACTCCGAGTTGCCGTCCTTCCCGGGTTCGCTTCCCGGGTGGTCAGAGCCCCCACCCTGATCACCCGCGAACCCGAAGTCCCCTTTAGTCGCCTTGTACGACAGGCAGGGGTACCAGAGCCTCCTAATGGTTACCCAGGGCAGCGAATTAAAGGCATTGACTATGTCAAGATTGACCGCCAATGCCACACCGCCCCGGGCAACTGCCTGCTGTGACTGCTCTCGGACGCGAAGGATCGCGTCCGCAGTCGATCGCGCCTGCCGAAAGCCGAATTGGCTGTCCGACAGGTCGGGGCCCACTTGACGCAGGTGCGTGTTGAGGCGGGCGGCAATTATCCTTTCGAACAATTTGCCCGCCTCATCCAGCAAACAAATGGGTCGGTACGCGGAGGGAGATTCAGCGATCCTGCCATCTTTCCTCAAGAGCACCATCCTTGCCTCTTTCCAGGCAGAGGGGAAGACACCGACACTTAGGCAGCTTTTGAACAGCTGTCTCAGTCTTCCCCAGCCCGGCGGCGAGCGATCACCCAGGCCCGACCAGGAATCCCGTCGGGGCCTGGGGCCGTATTCCTTTCTCCGAGGCGCCTCACGGCTCAGTCCAACTCTTCGTTGGTCACCCCAACTCATCAGACCACGCGACCTCGTCTGATCGCAATGTTGAGGGTGCGGGGCTGCCCTGGACCCTAGGGAAGAGAGTGTCCACAACTCTTCCAACGAAAGTAGGGTCCAAGGTTTCCGTCAACGGAGGGACCCATGGTCGGAGCTTGCCTAGTACGATTTTGTACGGCCGCCCCATGGGTCCCTGTTCAGCCCCTCGAGGAGTTCGCTCCAGGACCGAGACCTAGCATCCTCGATTGCGAGTTGGAGCGCTTTGTGGCGCCTCTATACAGCTCGTACGCTCTCGCCTTTTCATCGGCAGTGGCTTGCCTTCTTCTGCGGGCTCTGGTGTACTGGCGTCGGGCCCGCAAACAGTCCCTGCGCAACTGTGCTATGGCTTCCGACCACCAGTACACCGCCTGGAGCTTGGGGGACCCGGTCCGAGGCATCGACACGTCGCAGATTGACGTCATCGTAGCCCGGAACCAGGTCGCTTCACTTTCGGGATCGGGCAAGACCCCTTGGGCTGGGTCCCCTGTCCAGGCCGCAACGATGGCTGCGGCTTCGAGCATATCTATGTCGAGCCGCTTGAGGGACCATCGCCGCGGAGGGCCGCTACTGCGTTGGCGGCGGGTAGCACCGTCGGGAGAGCTGAGCGCCACATCGAGAACGATGTGGCGGTGGTCAGACAGAGTGACCACGTCTTCCGCCACTCTCCATCCCGACACCATGCGAGTGGCAGAGGGAGTCGCCCACGACAGGTCGACAATCGACTCCCCCTGCCACCGCAGGGGGGGGGATCTTTTTTTTTTTTTTTTTTGTTATCGGGGGGGAAATCTTCGAAAGATACCCTGCCTCCTGGGGGTGAGACAGGGTTATGTGGGACTTGTAACCACTAAAACCCCCCCGGTGGTCATCCTCAGTGCATTTAGAGGGGCTCCGGGATCTCCATAGGAACGCACCGGTGCCCCTCTGCACGGTGCCTGAGCACATCCCTGGGGAGGAAAAAACCTCCCCTAGCACCCTCGCGGTGCTACGGCAACTCGAGACCACTCCGAGTTGCCGTCCTTCCCGGGTCCGCTTCCCGGGTGGTCAGAGCCCCCACCCTGATCACCCGCGAACCCGAAGTCCCCTTTTAGTCGCCTTGTACGACAGGCAGGGGGTACCTTAGCCCTATTCTTATGCCCGGGACTAAAGGGCTGACGGGCCGGTGCGTCCGCTGCCACCGCCCCGGCGTCGCCGTCTCCGAGCGGGATCGGCCCTCTCCCGATCACGCTCGGCGGTCTCCTTCTGTACCATGACGGTTTCACAGAAGGAGACCAGCGCCTTCCACGCGCCTTTATCCGCCAGCGCAGCCGCTACTGCGACTGGCGGAGAGAGATCTTGCCCGATCCTCTGGACCAGGATCCGTCGCTCGGACTCCCACGCAGGGCACTCGGCGAGCGTGTGCTGTGCGGAATCCCGGTCCCCACCACAGTGGTGGCATTGCGTTGTCGATTCGCGTCCAATCCTGTTCAGGTACTCACCGAAACACCCGTGCCCAGTGAGTACCTGCGTCAATCGGAAGGTGACGTGCACCTCTTCCCCCGCTCGCAGCCAGGCTTCGAAGCTCGGCAAGAGCGCGTTGATCGTGCGCTGGCGCAAGAAACGAGGCTCTTGGAGCCTCTCTCGCCACACCCGCAGCGCCCGTCTGCGCTCCTGCCTTCGCACCTCGCCCGCATCCAGGGGCTCGGCTTCCTCCTGGGGAGGGGGATCCTAACCTAACCTAACCTTAACCGGTGTCAGTTACAGATATTTGCTATTTTGATAAATATGTCTTCCAAACAACCTACCAAGAAGATGACTAGAATGATTAGCAAGGATACTCGTGACCCATCCCCTGCTAGCACTAGCAGTACTGGGGAAGCATTCTATCGCAAGAAAACTCTATTAAGACCAGTATCAGTGGATGAAGGGAGTTCTGGCATATCTAAGGAGAACAATCCACCCAAAGCGTCTCCACAAGCAACAACACCTAGATCTCGTAACCAATCACCTGCCTCATCCACTAGATATGAGACAATAAGTCCATTGGTTACCATGCCGACAACAGCAAATAGCACATCACCGCACCTGGATGCTATTCCTAGGAACATATCTTCAGTCCACGACACGAACCTCGCAGTTCATGCCCTCACTAGGCACATCCAGACCGTAGTCGAGGATTGTTCGAGGCAGGTTCCCTCGGTGGAAGACCACCGATGGACCCTGCCAAACGACATAAAGGACCTAATGAGGCGCAAGAATACGGCGACTCGTGCCCACGACTTATATCCCACTGAAAGTAACCGGCTGGTGCTACGTACCCTTCAGCGTGAAGTCCGATAACGCATAGCCCAGTAAAGGAAGGATCGGTTGGATAATCACCTCTCCAACATCGAACCTTCCCATCTCGCCTACTGGCGACTTCCCAAATCCCTAAAAGGGGGCAACGCCCAAACAATGCCTCCCTTAGCGCGTCCCAATAAACCACCCGCCTTCTTAGACGAAGAGAAAGCCGAATGTCTGGCTGACAATCTCGAGCTCCAATGCTCACCGAGCACCCTACCGACCGACGCCGCTCACCTTGAAATGGTTAACAGCGAGGTCGACCGGAGGAGTAAGGAACCACTTCGCGATTCCATCATTCAAGTTACATGCACCGAAGTTGAGTCCATAATTAAAAACCTGCGACCACGCAAGGCTCCCGGCCCCGACGGTATCACCAACAAGGTGATGAAACTCCTACCCATGTCCATTTTACATCTACTGGTGATAATCTACAACGTGGCCATATCCAAAGGCACCTTCCCGAACACCTGGAAGGAAGCCGATGTCATAGGGATTCTCAAGCCCTCAAAACATCCAACCGATCCATCAGCCTATCGACCCATAAGCCTACTCAAAGTCTTGGGTAAGGTATATGAAAGGCTCATCCTCACCCGCCTCAAGGACTTCATGCTGTCCCGAGGGCTGCCAATCAATGAGCAGTTCGGGTTTCGCACCCAACACTCATGCACACATCAAGTGCACCGCATCACGGAGCACATCCTCAGTAAATTTTTTCAGGGCTACCAAACTGGGGCACTTTTTCTCGACGTGGCGAAAGCTTTCGACAAGGTCTGGCACAACGGGCTCATATACAAACTATATGAGCTCGGTGTGCCAGATCGACTCGTACTTATCATACGAGATTTTCTCCGAAATCGAACCTTTCGTTACCGCGTCGAGGGAACGCGTTCCGATGTTCACCCCATTTGTGCCGGAGTACCACAAGGCTCTGTCCTAGGTCCTACTTTATTCACACTCTACACCAACGACATACCGCGCACTCGCGGTGTCGAGCTAGCCCTTTTCGCCGATGACACCGGCCTCTACGTGTCTGGATTTAAACCAGACGCTATTTGTAAACGCCTCCAATCTGCAGCCAACACCTTAGGGAAATGGTTTCGGAAATGGAGGATCGAGGTTAACCCCAACAAAAGTGCAGCCATTTACTTCTCTCGGCGCAACAAAACGCCGCATCTCCAAACTATAGAGTTATTTGATCGTCCAATCCCCTGGGAAAAGATAGTCAAATACTTAGGCGTCACATTAGATGAAAGACTCACCTTCGGTCCGCATGTCAACCGCGTACGGAATCGAGCAGCGTTCGTCCTAGGTCGTTTGCACCCGTTACGACCCTGACGACGCAACCACCAGGGCCCAAGCCCTTCATAAAACACAACACACATACATTGCACCGTCATATCGCCCCCGCCGACGGCGAGGGCGTCGCAAACAAAGTTATTCGCGATACTGCCATGTCACTGGCCGGTTCTCTCCAGTCCATACAGATAGAAGCGTTGCTGGAGTTTCTTGCGCCACTTCTTCTCCAGCGCCCACGCATTCTGAAGTGGTGGTACAGGTAGTTAATAACTTTCTAGAAGCCAAAGAGTAGCTTGAACAATCTGGGAACCTGAAGACCTCAATTAAGGACCAAGTCATAGCCAATCTTACTGGAATGTATGAGATCATCTTAAGAATGCACGAATCTAGGCAGACACTACAACTTCAGCTTGAAAATAGTAAACATAAGCTAGATTGCGAGATCATGAAGAAGGAAAAAGAACATGCTGGCCGACTCCAAGAGGTTATGGGAGTGCTTCGAGAAACGGATCTTAAATCTCCGGTCGAAGAAATACTAAACGAAGCTAAATCGATCCGACAAATACTCCTCTTCGATGTAGCTGAGCCCATCACCCAACAGTCACAAAAGGCTGATCTCCAGGGAGATATTACCCAGAAGATCGAAAGTATTTCGGAGGACGTCAGAGAAATCCGAAAAACAGTGAACGAACCAAGCGCTAGGGTAACTTCTCTCCTGGAGGAGCTGAAAACCGAACAATTGGCTATGAAACAACTAACTGCACTAACGTACGCAGAGATAGCTAGCAAGAACTTGGGAATGAACATGCATCCACCTAATAAACAGCCTAATCACACAATCATCATGTCTTCAGAAGAGGATAAGGATACATGTGAGGATGTGCTGAAGAAGGTAAGGGGAGCTGTAGGGGCAAGAACGCTAGGAGTGGGAGTGGAAAGGGTCAGAAAGGCACGGAATCAGAAACTAGTGATAACATGTGGAACAAAAGAAGATCTAGAAAAAATAACTGGTAAAATAAAAGAAACACAAAGGAAACTCAAAGTGGAAGAAGCTAAAAATAAGGATCCACTTATAATCATACATAACGTTCTCACTTACAACTCAGACGACGACATTATCACATCAATGAAAACACAAAATAAAGCGATAATAGAGGGGATACCAGACAAGGAACTTAGGGCGGTCGTCAAGTATAGGCGCAGAGCCAGAAACCCCCACGAGAACCATGTAATAATGCAGGTTCACCTCTATTGTGGAAACAATTCACGATACATGGCACTATTCACATCGATCTACAGAGATGCCGGGTTTATGACGTCGCCGCTTATGCAGTGTTCAAGATGTCTCGGCTTCGGACACGGCAGGAAGCAATGCAGGGAAGTTGAAGAATTGTGTAGCCACTGCTCGGGACCACATCTACGAGCAGACTGCCCAGTCCAAGCGGCCGGTATTGATCCGTCATGTGGCAATTGCCTGAGATCGAAGCTGGACAAACACGATCATAGTGCATTCGATCCTAACTGCCCAATCCGAAGAAAGTGGGACAACATAGCAAGATCCAGTATCACCTACTGCTAAGCCAGAGTTCAACCAAAAAGCACAGATACACAGGGAAGATCGACAATACAAAAGAAGGGATACAGGGTAGCACAAACAAATTTGCAGCGGAAGAAATTAGCAACTCAAGAACTTTTCATAGAAGCAATAGAAAGAAATATTAGTGTCGCACTCATACAAGAACCTTATGTTGGAGCCAGGAACGAACTAAAACATCATCAAGACACGCGAATAATACAATGCACACAAAGTAGAATATAACCCGTCAAATCGGCTATTGTGGTCTTTGATAGTGATATCCAAATACAGGAGAATGTGAACTGGGTTTGTGAGAACATAGTAGGCGTAATCTTAAAAACACCACTATGGAGCATAGGAGTGTTCTCAGTGTATCTCAAAGGAGCACCCGAACCCTTTTAGCCTTACCTTCAAAAAATTAAGAAAATCTGTGAAGACCTGCAAACAAAAAATATAATCTTGGGCGGAGACGTCAATGCGTGGAGTTTCCGGTGGGGTAGCGCCAAGGAGGACGATAGGGGAGTAGAATTGTCAAGCTTTTTAAACGAAATGGATCTCCACCTCCTGAACCAAGGAGAAGAACCGACTTTCGAGACAATAAGAGGCAGCAAATTATATCAAAGTGTAGTTGACATTACAGTATGCAGTTTTGACTTATTACAGAGCATAGAGTACTGGAGAGTTGACAAGAGCATTACAAGTTCTGATCACAACGCAATCACCTTTACACTAGACCTTAAAAAACCTATATTAATAGAAACAAAAACCGGGACAAGGAAGTACAAAACAAAAAAGGCGAAATGGACAAATTAAGAAAAACTTACAAGAAACAAACTTTGTAATAGAAAGAGTACAAACGGCACAAACAAAGGAAGAACTAGAAAATCTAGTAAAGGAGTATCACAAAATAATAGAGCAAGCCTGTGAAAATCATATACCAAAACTAAAACTTACTCCAAGGAAGGCGAAGAAACCGATATGGTGGACACCGGTTCTAAACGAGTTAAAATCTGAAATGGTTAAGAGGAAAAGAAGAATATCGTACGCTGCACAAAAAAGGAAAGCTTATGTGGTTGAACAATATCTAGAGGCAAAATTAATATATGAAGATGAAGTTAAACGAGCACAAACAGAGAGTTGGAAAAATTTTTGTTTAAAACAAGAGAAAGAGAGCTTTTGGGATAGTTTATATAGAGTGATAAGAACAACAGACAAGGGTAAGGAAGATAAACTATTAGCTGTGAACGGAGTACCTCAAGACGCGGAGCATTCAGCAAAGTTATTGGCTGAAACCTTTTTTCCACCAGATAGCCTAGAAGATGATAACGCAAAGCACACTGAAATGAGAGAAACAATAGACGGACCGGACAACGCAACAAATAAAACAACAGACCCCCCATTTACCCATGTAGAACTAACTAACGCTATAAATAGTTTTAACGTAAAGAAGGCACCAGGTCCCAACGGGTTTACCATCGACATCTGTAAAACTGCCATCGAAGTCAACTTAGAGTTTTATTTGACCATCGCTAATCGGTGCCTAGACCTCACATGCTTTCCGGAAACATGGAAGATGGCATATATAGTTGTGCTAAGAAAACCAGCTAAGACTGACTACCAAAATCCAAAATCCTATAGACCAATTGGTCTGCTCACTGTGCTTGGCAAAATTTTTGAAAAAATGCTAGCCCAAAGACTCAAATGGCACTTATTACCCAAAACAAACCCGAGGCAGTATGGCTTCGTCCCCCAGCGCTCGACGGAGGACTCCCTCTATGATCTTATAACTTATATTCAAGGAAGATTAAAGAAAAAAGAAATCGTAGTAATGATATCCTTAGACATAGAGGGAGCCTTTGACAGCGCGTGGTGGCCAGCCATTAAATACCAACTTAAACAAAAAAACTGCCCCATAAACTTGAGACTATTAGTAGCAGACTACCTAAGCAACAGAAAAGTACTCATAAATTATGCAGGAGCAGAACATCTTCGCACGGCCTCGTAGGGCTGTGTACAAGGCTCGATCACAGGGCCCATCTTTTGGAACCTGCTAATTGATCCACTGCTCAACGAGGTGGACAAAAGGGATGTATACTGTCAGGCGTTCGCTGATGACATCGTTATTGTTTTCTCTGGACAAAACACCAACACTATACAAGACAAAATAAGAGAAACACTTGCCTATGTGTATGAGTGGGGTAAAAGTTTCAAATTAAAATTTTCAGCCTATAAAAGCCAAGCAATGATAATAACAAAGAAACTCAAATACAATACTCCACTCATACATATGGGCAGCCCAAAATATAGAAATGTCGAAAGAAATTAAAATATTAGGAGTAATAATAGATCACAAATTAACATTTAAAAGTCACATTAAATATATAAGTAAAAAAGCAATAGACATTTACAAACAACTGGCTAGAGCAGCCAAAATATCATGGGGACTTAATCCGGAAGTGACAAGGCAGATGTACATCGCGGTGATAGAGCCCATTATACTATACTCTGCTAGTGTATGGGCACCGGCAGCACAAAAACGGACATTCAGAAAATACTTTGCAGCGGCCCAGAGAGGCTTGGCACAAAAAATAAGTAGATCTTATCGTACAGTCTCCTTAAACGCCTCCCTAGTGATGTCGGGACTTATACCCTTGGATCTTCGAGCACAAGAGTCTAAGACACTATACGAAGCCAAGAGGGGCATAGAAAATCTCATAAAAGATCGTACAGTGGAGCAAAAAGTGAGTGTCCTAGAAGCACCTCACCCAGCAAACGAACCGGAAGTCAACTACGAAATCCTCGAGGACCCCAACACCATTAAAGATCTAGACGAAGGAATAAACAAATATATACGGAAGGCAGAATTGAGGATAAGGTAGGAGCAGCAATATCCTGGTGGAGGGGCGGAAAGGAAATAAAATACAAAAAAATTAAAATGGAGAATTACTGCACAGTCTTTCAGGTGGAACTTTATGCCTTACGTATATCCACACAACAGCTCTTGGACTCTAACACAAAGAAAGCCGTGTGTTTTAGCGACTCCAGATCATCACTCGAACTTTTGAAGAAGAAAGACACATTTCACCCGCTCGCCTTTACCATCAGAAAAAACCTCGCAGAGTTGGATAGAAGGAACCAAGAGCTGAAACTTTTTTGGGTTAAAGCGCATATAGGCATCAAGGGCAATGAAAGAGCGGATGAACTGGCCAAAGATGCGGCACTCTACAAAAAAACAGCACCAGAATACGACCTATGCCCTTTATCATATTTAAAAAAGAAAATAAGAATTGAAACGGTCCAAAAGTGGCAAAAAAGATATTCGGAGGAGAGTACAGCAGGAACAACTAAAATATTCTTACCCAACATAGAAACGGCGTACAAAGTTATAAGGCAAATAAATATAACCCCCAAAATCACCCAACTACTCACGGGACATGGAGACTTTGCAGGGTACCTCCATAAATACAAATGTAAACCTAATCCAGCATGTATATGCGAGCCTAACAAAAATGAGACAATCGAACACCTAATTCTTGAATGCCCTAAATATGATAAAGAAAGAAAAGACCTTGAAATACAACTAATTCTTAAACTAACAAAAGATAGCTTAAGCAATAACATTATGGTGGGAAAAGAAAGTAGAGACACATTTATAAAATTTGGAACCAAAATAGTAGAAGACGCCAATAAAAGAAATAAATAACGAATATGAAATAAAAAGTATATAAAAGGGACTCCGACCTAAGTCGGAGGTTTTATTCAAAAAAAAAAAAAAAAAGAGAATATTATCAACATTAACGCCTTTATTTTAACTCTTTAAGATTGTTGTGTTTAAAATAAGGTCCCCAGTACGAAGACAGGTAAATATGACGTATTGCCCCGACCACAGCCAACAATGATAATAACCTTGCATCATTTAAATCTGCTTTTCTCCTTCAGCCTTATATATTTAATGATATTCCGTGTCTTTGGTCTGATTGTATCGGATTATGGAAGCGTCTAGATTAGGTCCCGATGCAGGCTAACGACACATACATACGTACATACATACATAAACCACATTGAAATATTTTTTTTATTTTAATATTTCTTAGAGCAGCAAGTTTCCTCACGATGCTTACCTTCACCACCGAGCACGTGGTGTATACATACATAGGAACCTAAAGTTTTACTTAATAATTGATGATTAATTATAGTTGATGCTGGCACCGGGGACGGAACTGGCTTTGCTTGCGTGCCGTCAATTAAAAGCTATCACTAACACTGAGCTACAATGGCTCTAAAATACTCAAGATATAAATATTTGCGTTTCTTACCCAAGAATAAGTTATAATATATAAAAAAAATAAGTGGTTTACATTATGTATTGGAAAACCTTTCTCTGGCGCACCGGTAACCTTGTGTGCGGTGGATTAATTACAAATGAGTGAGTTTACATAATCCGTAAATAACTTTCGTACGCTATCAGAGCAAACATATTTCTGTTTAAATCTACACAATTACTTGAATGTTTATTTATTGAAATAGATAAGTAAAGAAATTGTAAGTAATGTGTACCGTTCTTATTAGTTACAATAGATGAACTTGATATTTGACTAAGTGTCAAATATCAAGTTCATCTATTTTAATAATATAATAAAAAACTCGCCCATTGTGCTCGATTTCGTAATTAAGATCGTCTTACGTACTGCCTTTAATCTCTTGAAATGTGAGAGCCGAATGTTTTGCGGGGAAAAGCAATTTGTATTTTATATAATTGTTACGATTGAAGTGTTAACCGAAATAACTGCCACAAGTTGAATATCTACTGGGTATATTTATTAATTTACTAAAGCTATAATTAGATTAATTTTAGATGGAAACTATGATTTTTTAAATTTTACTGGCAAAGTGAAAGTTTTCTTGAAACTAATACTTTTACTTCATTAGTAGGTTTGAAAAACGAACACACAGTTCACGTAGTGGTAAGTGATTATTGTGGCTCATGTCATCCATTCTCTACGAAGATTCGAGTTGCACATGCGTTGTCACCTCTGACTAAGATGGAATTCCCCGTCACCTGTAATTGGCTCCTTGGATCCCTGCACCCTTCCAACGAAATATGAAGCAGCGTCATTCTAGCAGCATTACGAGTGCGTCGCATCGACTGGGAACAACTCCCTCACACGATACCAACGACATAGCAGTATAGCGATGAAGTGTATCATACAGTGAATATAGAATGTAGAATGCCTATCGAACCTATTGTGACGTAATGTATATGTAATGAGATTACAAGAAGCTTCAGATGCAACGACAAGGACACGAGACACGAGGTAGAGTCCGGGAGGCTCGAAAGCCAACAATTTACGTTAGAATTTATTTATGTACAAGAACGTGAAACATAGAGCTATTTATTATTATTTGCTTATTCAAGTCCTGAAGTTTGCTTCTCTGTACGAAAACGTTTTTCTTAAAAGTAATAGTCGAGTTTCTTTGACGAAAATAACTCTTCTTGGAAATTTATGGATTGGAGAAACAAACTTTTCCATTTTTAAATATCTATTTCAACTTCTTTTTGAAATCTTAGTGTAAACAATACTCAAAATGTATTTAGAGCAATAATTTGACATACATATTACATTTCCCTTACATATTTTTGAGAAGCGTATTACGTGCACACTTGTGATTGATTTCAGTGAAAACAGTGTTTTTTAAAGTATTACCACAGAGAAACCGTGAAGTACGAGGGGAGTATAAGGCTTTGGTGTGAGTGCAAAAAAATGTTCTTTTTATCATTATTAGGGTTGACTAACTATCAAACATAGCTAGCTAGATATCATAGATAGCTGCGGCCCGTGACATCTAATTCCATCCTCAGGAAAGTTAGGTAAAGTCAGCCCTTAGGACTGAGATGGAAAATCTCATGCAGTACGGGCGTGGTCTTCCCCCTGCCAAAATGACCCTTTCCTGTTGCTCCAAGAAACTAGCGTGTGGCTCTACCACGGTCAAACTAGATTGTTAGGTGACATCCCTTTATGTTCAGGAACATGAGTACGTACTCTGGTTTTCAACTCAAGCATATTTATAAAGAGAATACTAGTGGTGCAATTAAGTTTACCAAAATTCCGTTTCAATTCTGTGTAGGGAAGACCTAAAATGTCTGTTTATAAATGGATTTACATATCTTGTTGATTTGTCTAAGACGGCATCGTTAACAAAATATCTATAGAACTGTAAATCTGAATAAGTTCTTTATTAACTAAATATAACTTCAGTAGAATCAAGGCTTGTTTTGTAAACGTAAATTATCGTAAATTGTATTAACTTCGGTAATTTTCTGATTGACGGTTTTACACTTCGTGTTGATTGAATTTATTAATTCTGGTAAAATTTTCTACTGATTTGACACGAGATTTCATATAAATAATTGATTTCAATTGCTCTTGTCTCTTTAATGACGAAGGTCGTCACTTTTATGAACTCATCTTTCAGACGACGTTAAATTGAAGGCCTGAATTTAAGACTGCTTTACTTGAGAGGCCACTCTTAAATTGGTTCATAATTAATAATTAAACATAAGTATTACTAAATGACACCTTTGAGTAAAACAATTAAATCCTTTATTAAATCTATATTTATTTTGTCAAATGTGAAAACCATTTTTAAATATTCAAATAAACCACGTTTATAATGCTCAAAAACAATAGAAAATACATTGAATAGTTATGCAATGAAATGTTATGAAATGCACGAAAGGATCGGCTTAAATTGGAAAACATTTGGAGAAAGATGATTACAGCCATGTCCGTGACCATTTTTATGGGGTTTTCATGTGTGTATTTTCAATATTTACTTGCCTTACGTCAACATACACATTTGATTTTTATTTTGTGCAGATGCTTTTGCGTGCTATGCCTTTAGACTATTATAAGTTTTATTCTCCACCCTTTATAATTAAAACCAAAAAATCTTCAACAATTATTCAATGTTCACATATTAATATAAAGATTTAGTAAAATCAACAGGCTCGCAGTTAGTTCAAACAGCCTAAGCTAATGATATCATTACGCTAGCAATGTACTTTGCTCGTTGAAAGATTATATTGGATTACGCGGTAACTGGTAATCACTGATAATTTGCACGGCATCGGATTACGCAGTAATCCGTATTTACCTACACCGACACTGGACAAACGTAATTGGGTTGTTATGAAATCTGCATGTTGTATCATTTTCATTCATTGTCTATTATTTATTATCCATTGCCCATGTTACGGACACAAAGCTTTTTATAATATGAAGGGTGTCAGACAAGCAAAGTTCACATGTTTGAAAATGATAGGTGCTGCCTGCGACAATCCGCGGAAAGTGTCAGGTTGCATGCCTTGGCGTCCCCGGGGACTGAGGCACAGTGCCTACGCACACTTGTTTTACTATTGTACATGGTGCGGTTGCGACTTTAGGTTCTGTATAGACGTCCAGCAACAACATGTATCAACATATATAAACATTTATCAACATGTAAAAACATCGCGGTAACTATAACTAAACGCTACATTCTTTCCTTCATACATACATACATACATAAATACAAGCTTTTGTTACAAGATCATCTGTATATCTGTATGTGTATATTTTATACAAGTTTGATCGTTCGTAAGTAAATCCCAAGCCACGTTTTGACGAAGTTACCGGATGCATACTTGAGATGAAATTTAGAAACTCAGTATTTTGGTTCCGATTACAAGTAACGAGGCATTCCATTTCAATAGTCGGGAGTGACAAAGCAGGGCATCTTGAAACTTTCTACACTATCGATATCTCGACAGACGGACTGAACAACATTGATATCAGATGCAGGGCAGTAGTTTAATGTCCTTCGTGCCGCAAATTCTTAATGCAGTCTGGAGGTTTACAAGCTTATACGGTTTCGTACATTATTCTCCTTCAATTTCAATATAAAATATATTATAAATACTTTATTTCGTTATAAGTTAACGTAAACATTCAGTTTATTCTAAAAGCAACGAACAGGTTCAACACACGCTTCATGTATCTGTTAAATTTGCATAAAACTGTTGTTTAACATTTTCTTTTATAGTACTCTTACTAATAAAACCTACAGCAGTTTATTTCAACTTTATTGGTGTATTAAAAGGCATTAAAATGGTTTTATATAATATTAGGAGTCAAAAACTAGCACAATTTTCACCTGATGATAAGATTCAGGAAGCACAGTGTAGGCACCGCAGAAGACGAAGGATGTCTGTGAGTACATAGTGTGTACAGAGCCGTACACTCGCCATACGAAACAAAGCAACATTATGGTGGTATTTGACGGTGCCAACCCATTCATGTTGCAGCAATAAGTTGTTATGGAGATAATATTTATCAATGGTCTAAAACTCATGTACAAAGAGAAAAAAATATAAAATAGAGTTTAAAAAAACTCAAACAACACATTGTCTTCAAGCCTTAATCCGTCTGCTAAATGTCAGTTCTCAGTTCATTCGCGTCCGAAATTGACTATATACACATGCATACACATGACCACTTAATGTTAAAAAGAATCTGAACTGAAATAAAACCTTATCCACTCATCAAAATTTACGGCATCAGTTATTTTGGATCCAATGAAATGAGCTTTTAGTAACTTGCAGGGTTATAAAGTTTATTACGAGTAGTGTTTTGAAAATTTATATTCGAAAATAGCTTTTTCTGTATATCCATAAAAAAGGATATCATGTTCACTGAAAGAAAAAATCACGAATATAGAAACTAAAGAATCGAATGTTTCTACTTTATATATGTTGAGCATGAGAAATGTTTTGAAACTTTTATTTCTAAATTAACAAATTATTTAAAGAAGTTAAAACTGCTGCATAGATGGCTACGGACTAGCCAAACGTCCAATAAAAATAATGTACTATATTAGGTTTTCCTTTTGTCATGATGAATGCAATCGACCTTCAGCATGAAAACATCGAAACTACAATAGTTGTAAAAGTGTGCCTTACCATTTTTGTAAACAACTAATTCCTTTTGGGTGGGAAAGAGACATAACAGTATAAATAAAAGATAACAGACCGTCTGTTCTTTACTAATCACCATAGAAAAACATTATTTTTGCTTTGAATTCTTTTCATCCCAGACGCAAAGTGCTGTCAAAATATATGGATGGTAATATAACAACCATATTAAATACATATTTTGTTTAATTACACCGCAAGGAAATATGTTGACGAAGTTGTAATTATTCTCCGCTTAACAAAGCAAAAGTTTAATCTCTAACTCCATTTTCAGGCGAAAAATACGAAACATGAAATATTTACGTTTTTATTTATTTTTACAGGATATCCTGTTAACAACGGAGACCTTTCGAATGGGCATTAAAACCTAACCAGCCGAACAACTATTGTTGCATTAGTCTATTTCCTCATTTTTAAAGTCAAGAAATAGTTTTGTTAGTTTCAAGGTTAAATGTTTTTTTATGTACAATTAATTTTCTTTCTTTCGTCTTAATATATAAAATTAAATCACTTAAATACAATCGATACTAAAGTAGATTGACAATTGATCAATTTAAAACTATTGTCCATTACGCCTTCTCGGTTGGAATAGCAATATGATCGTTTTAAAAAAAGAAGGGATATCATTTTAAGTCAGTATAGAATGTTCATTAAATAAATTATTTACTATATTTACCACCTCCACGCAACCGACACCAAAAATATATAAAAATAGATAAAATAAATTATTTACTATATTTACCGCCTCCACGCAACCGACACCAAAAATATATAAAAAATAAATTATTTACTATTGTATATATTACTCATAATTATGGACGCGAGGGGGTCAGGATAATAAAATAAGAACACTCACAACTACTAAACACTTAACAGTGAGCCACGCTGTACATTATTACTAGGCGCCGCATGAATGGATCTGCTTAACAGGAAGACCACGCCATTATAAATACGATTAGCGATTATACGGTCTTCCCCCGGTCATTAATAATATACCCATAATATAGCTGCAGTGTGGCTCTACCTCTGTACACTTATAGAAAGTGTTATATACAAAATCCCTTTCTATATTACATTGATTTCACTAACGTCAACTTTCTCATCATCCATCCCTAATGGAACTAGTTCAAGTAAGTTCTGTGTCTCGAACTTCCATTGTTTGTCTATTCAAGTGACGAAGGTCGATCTGTGTCTCCCGATCGGCGACCCTCATTACCTCTTCGTGTGCCTTTAATTATTTACTATTTAATTTATTTATCATCTTTTACATTTGTTTTGTATCCCGACGTCTTTATAAATACTAAAATTAATGGTAACTTATTATACAATATTTACATGGTAGTAGAACGTTGCATCTAGACTCTAGTTGCACCTCGCGCGGGGATGGATGCCGTCACAAATAAAACTATGTTTCGTCTGGCGAGGCGACCCGATGACGGATTATGAAGCATTCCACCTCCGTTTGCTCGGATGCCAGCGCAACTGCATCTTACATCTTTGTTGAGGCTGTAATAGTCATCACTAAACATCTAGGCAACTACATATGTTCATATATCATCCCTAATATAATAAAAAATATACTAATATTTTGCTTTAAACTCGGCATATCCCCTTGTATTTATATTTATTTATATTTGCTATACGCACAAAACATTAACACAGGTACTAGCAGCTGATAAGTTTTGATAGAACAGGACAAAAATATTATAATAATAAACGTCACGCTTATTATATAATAATTACTAAGGCGGCCTATACATAGGCGCCCCATACGTCACGTGTCTCGTGAACATCAATTGCGAAGTTCGCGACAGCGTAATGTGTAAGCACTCTAATATCAGATACACATATGTGTTTATAACGCTAGCCTGAGTAAGTAATAACACGTGTGACGAACGGACACCCAGCACTCCCGATGGTAAGTAGAGCTGCGGCAATGACATCCACAACCGTCCAGAAATGGTTTAAGATGGACGCGCGTGTCACCCTTGAGGTCTGGGATCGAATGCCCCGTTACCTTGGTATATGTTAGCAATTACTACTTTGTATGTATCTAGAATTCTATTCGGATCTTTGTATTTATGGATGTTTCTTACTCAAGCACGCCTAAACGTATTAGAATTAAATTCAGCACACGAATAGGTTATTACCCAGATGAACACATAGGATACATTTTAATCCCGGTAAATATTTTTTATTTTTGAAAACGGCTAAACAGATTACAATTAAATTAACCTCACACAGTTTATAACCTGGGTTAACATATAGGATATTTTTATAGCAGTAAATAAAAGTTTGTATTTTAGAATGTTTGTAACTCAATAACGCAAAAACGTCTGAACGGATTTAAATGTAATTTAGCACACAGATATTTTATAACCTAGATGAAAATATAGGATATTTTTTATTCCGGTAAATTAAAAGTTTATATTTCTAAATGTTTGTTATTCCGTCATGCAAAAACAGCTGAACAAATTTGAATTTAATTTAGCGCACAGATAGCATATAACCTGAATTAATAGACAGGATACTTTTTATTCCGGCAAATGAGATGAATCATGACTTATGACGTCAAGACTCTTACCAATTTATGTTAAAACTGCACCTGCACCTGCTTACGACTACGTCTTCGAGTTTAAAATGGGGCTCAGAGAAAAATGAAAAATATATGATGTATTATTTTCCGCCAGTATGTCAATAAATAAATCATACCCTGTCGTGGCACATATTTTTCAATTTTCTTTCCTTTCAAATCTTTTCAGTCTTCAGTTTCTCTCAGTTCGGGAAAACTCAATTCTGAAGTCCACGCCGACAAAGTCGCGGGAATATGCTAGTAATTTATATTATAAATGAATCTAATCAAAACTTACTACTTTTAACTAAGAACTCCACTAACTATATTGCCAACCTTGTTAAACAAAGGTGTTAATGAAATTTATGCGCAACCGCTTTTGTCCAGTTGTATCCAGTTAATGTTTTACGTGACACCAAAATTATAGCTTTTTTACTCTAATATTTTTATTATTTTGAAGAAAACTTTAGCATCAAAATAATGACATTTCAAACTATGAACTATGGTCTATGCCCTTTCCTTTTTTTATTACATTGGTGACAAACGAGCACAAAGTCACCTGATGGTAAGCCATGACTGCGGCCCATCATATCTACATCGTACTATCCTTCCATAACAAACATTTAAGAGGAGAGATGGAATGCCTCGTTGTGTGCCCTCACCATATAAATGCTGATGATGTCCTCCTAGTCCACCTTGACCACGGCAATATCTTGTGCTTATAGCCAGATCAATTCAACTGCGCAGAATATGTTATAGTGCCGTACGTATTTGCGTAAACACAGATGCACTCACTCATCCTCCTCTTCCCTATCCCGACGTGATGTATGTGCAATACGATCGGAGCAAAGTGCAGATGCAGGACCAAATAAAAATGCAACACCCCCAGGCCCTTAGAGCAACAATTTGTGTTCACAAATATTGTTTATCGGCTGGGAATCTCTATAGAGTATAGACCAATTCACCACGTGGCCATCACCATATAAAACACAGGAGCGGTATACTGCCATTTCACGCTAGTATTCTGTTCTTTAGGTCCAACTGAACCATGCAGCACCTAGAGACTACCTGCAATGTGGCTCTAGCACTGTTAAGATTCGAAATAATTTAGCATAAACATGCTCGAATCTACTGAAGAAATGAAATTATTCGATTAAACGGAGCAATAAGGTAATTCACAGTAAAATATAACTAAGATAAAAATCTAAACTGAACCGGAGCGAACACCATTTGAGAAAAGAACACTCTACTTCACGCGTTTCACTTCTTATGCATTTTTCAAAATTATTTCATAAATAATATATTATTCAAAAATGCTCAAGATTTCAAATAAGAACGTGCTCTTTATGTATTCATATTATACATATCTAGTTATTTTAAATTAAATTATTATTATGAGCTTATGAAAAACAAAAAACACGAACGTGATGAAACATTCAACTATTCTATGTGCAAGGAATATTCTATATTATTCTATTCTTTCTAATGTTAGCCTGGATTAGGATTCAATACGTGGTAGCTTATTGATAACTTAATTTCGTTAACTAAGCTTAGAACAGATTTCACGACGTTGGGTGCAGGTAATAAACGTCCTCCTGATTTGTATTTACTTGTTTTATTTGTTTATATAACTTTAAGTTTGTTTGGCATATGGATCATATTCGTAAATAAAATATTATTAATACTATTAAAATGTTTTTTAATAATTTACTGGTAACGAACAAGCACACCCATCATTAACAAACATTTAAGATGACCACGCGATGACGATTAGCCCCCATGAACTACCGCAACACACACAGTATTGATGTCAGTGCGATGGGTAAACCCAGCGGTTGGATTCATCCAGATAATTTAATGCCCTGGAAGAATCCCAAACACATAAATAAAAAATAAATCATACTCATCTTCCAAAGTTACCTTGATGTCATTAATTTATAAACTTGACTCAACTTTACAGACGCTGAGTGAAAAGTTCATAATAACTTCTTAGAAGGATTATAAAGGATTTGATGTCAAATATGTTTAGTAGATCTCACTGTGTAATGAATTAGCTAAAAGATTGGAGGAAGGTTCGAATGTAGTGTCGGGGACACGAACATAGCTCTTAGAATTGAAAACCAACAATTTGTGTTGCAAAGTGATAATACTTTTTCTGACAATCGAACCCACTCGCGACTCATTCAATAATTTAAGCTCTAATAGCGTTGTGGTACGGCGAAGTTACGTATACTCCTTTTGACTATTGGATACTAAACCATCTCTTAGAATCATCATGTTTGCGCATTTAAGCTTAGTCGGAGTGATTGATGGGAATGTTAGTAAAGCTTATATGGTTTATTTTAAAAAAAACTACTTATGAATATCAGATATTTCATCTCCCATAATCACCTCGTATTGGCCATCGCAGTGTATGACGAGCCCCTCTAGATGAAGTGACGACCCATGCATATGTTCAGCAGTGGACTAGCGATGGGCTTTAATGATAATGAAGTAGAATAATTTTATTTACACAAGAATTTTTATCAATACAGACTAAATTATATGATTAAGTAAACAAGAGATCACAAACGAAATAATGTTTATAAAATCGAAAGCTCTCATTTCAGACGATACGACCAGATCAAATGAATTTACGTGAACTCAAGTGACAAATCAACAGAAAATTTTATCAGAGTGTATTGATTTTAACGACACTTGACATCGTTTGGCGCGATCGCTCTACAAACTTCGATAATTTATTCACCGAGATCAAAGATTTTAATAGTTTTGATGTTATATAACAAATTAAAGTTTAAATGTTGCGCGTGTGTTACTTCCAATTTCACTATAAATGAATTATCTAGGAATAAACCTCAAATTAGACACCGAGGTTAATAATGACGTGTGTGATCATCAACAACGTGTCCATATTCCACTGCTGACCACAGCCCCCTACAGATCGCCACAAAGCACGATCAGGGGTAAACAACCATCCACCGACTTCCCGCCATATGAATTTTGTTCTTTTATCGCAGATGAATATCGGCACCTCAGGTTTAGGAGTCGCCAACCATCAGGAGAACAAACTTTTTGTTTGTAAGCTCTCATATCATTACAAAATACAGATCACGACAAATTTCTATTGTCATGATGATAATTCTCCATATTTTCAATTCTTTCTCCGCCATTTGTCTGGAAAAAAATAAATTACGTCAGCATTCCAGTAATGGATGAGTTACTGTCTGCAAAAGGAAACTTTGAAAGCATTTGTTGATTAAATCACAGTGTATTTTGCGTATTTGTATCATATTTTGTAAATAATAAACATGAAAAACCGCACCTAATCCATGTTGTATTGAAAAAAAAATCTGTTTGTCAAACCTCCGACTACATTGATTTACTTAAAATATAACCACTAGCTGTCGAACCCGTTGTCCTTTAGATAGCGATCCGAGTCGAGGTTTCGTACCTCCTTATGGGGGGCCCTCGGATCGTATTATTGCATCCCTCTGTTGTCGTCGACGTTCTTCGTCCACAGGGGTCGGAGTGCAGCGGTGGTGCAGAGCAGTCTCCGCGTCAGTTTCGCAGCATCGTCGTTGTCTCTCTACTCAGCGGGCCTCCCGCTCGCGAGTCTAATTAGACAAAGCTGTAAAGGTCTCTGGCCTAACAGCAATACTCACACAAAAAAAAAACAAACACCCGTAGGAACTGGTATATAAAGAGTGTGCTCGAATGTCACCCTAAGTAAAAAAAAAGTGTTGATATTACAATAATTCATCCAGCGTGTTTTCTAAGTAAATGCTGACATTTATTTACTTTATTTCTCGAACCGAGTGTTATAAAGACGTATGTGTATCTGATAAGGGAGTGCTAAGATGTTACTTTGTCTATAACTTCGTAATTTATCTTCAGGAGAAACTTGAGTTATGTGGCGCCAGCGGGCTCTTTTAGATACTTAGTTATTTTAAAGAACATTATATATACTACATATAACTAAGCTTAAATAATTGTGCAAGGATCTTGTGACGACAATAGACGAATGGCTGATTCGAACTTACGACCTTAAGTTTCGCAGACCGTACCGTAAGCGTCAATAGCCTAATAGTAAACCATCACACCTTTGACGCTTATAGTTAGTTGTTTAAATATTACTTCAAATATTACAAGTAAATATCACTTTCCTAATGGTGACTAAACAACGCTAAGCTTTCAGCGCTGTAGTGTTGGGTTAATACAAAACAGGCAACCAGAAGGGTTGGATCTTCTCCCTAGTTTTTGTATTTGGGGTTCGTAATCTATTTTAGGTTAATGTAGTACCACGCTGTAATTAAAAGTTGCATAAGGCCGTTTACTTGGTATTTGTAAGTGCAATTATCACAAAAACACGCTTTTCTTGATATTGACTCACGCAGCGGACTAGCTCCGCCAGTCTGCTCTTATTGCAGTGGTAGAGCTTCACTGCAGTTTTTTTCTAGATGCAGATTTAATGGATCAGCTCAACCGGGGTAAAACCACGCCCTCACAGAAGCCACCAACGTAAAACAACTGCATAATGCTGCAGTGTTTCGTCTGGTGAGTGAAGGGATCCGCAGACCTATATTACTGGTGACGAGGCATTCCATCTCAGTCTTCAATGGTCTGACGCAAACATCACAACTCATCTGCATTATGATTCCTTGTGAAGCATGAATGTACATTGTCATGGGCCGCAGGAATCACATGCCATCAGGTGAACTGTGCAATCGTTTGATACTCTCAATGTAGTTTAAAAATAATTGCAGATATTCATTACGATAACGCGTCCGCACATTCCGCTAACACAACATGCGTATTTGCAAGCTTCAAATATGGAACTGATGTCACATCCGCCATACAGCCTGGACCCCGCATCTTGCGATTTCTTTTTAAGACGTTCTTCTTAAGTCTCTCATTATATAGAGTAATGTCTTTTCCCAAGTAACATGAATTTAATGAGAAACTTAAAAAATATTTATCATATCAACGCGAATACTGCACATTGAATAAAACAAATCCATGTGTTTTATGGCGTTTTTCTTTAATTTTAATCCGATGTTTCAAAAAAAATGTAAGCTTAAAGCTGTAGTAAAATGGTAGTTCGAGTTATCAGTCCCCCCTGTGACCATCGGTGATGTAAAGCTCTCCAAACGTCACTCATCACAATATATTATTAGAAACAAAATAAAAAAATATGATCTAATCATGACAAGATGGCAGCAGAAATGCCGGTCAGATGCGCTCGTCAGTTTGTGTTTGTACCTTGCAGGCAAACCTGAACCATCCTAGGCCTCATCTTCGCCTTCCATCAAGCGAGATTGAAGTCAACGTAAGCCTATATTAATAAAAAATAAATAAATAGATAAATATGATAAATATTTTACCGAAGTGTTATCTAAAACGACTCATTCCAAACAAATGTTAACAAGAATATTTTATTTATTGAATTAAAAAGATAAATTGTTTTCTCGCAGTAGTTTCTTACTTTTTATTAGGTTAGTGACAATTAAAAGAGTTTGTATCAATTAGTTGGATCCTTTGGGAGAACGTCTGGAGCACGAAGTTTCTGTCTTTATTTGTGTTAAAACGCTTTTTTCCACGTATTTCACGATTTAAATTTTTGTAGTTAATCGTATCATAGCTTATATATACTTTCAAACAACATTAAAAATAAAAGTTCTAGAGTATTTCAATATAAATAAATGCTAATAACAATTTTACTACTTGGAAAACTTCAGTTTCTATATGTGTGTATATGTCTCTATATGTGTCTATATGTCTCTATATGTGTCTATATGTCTATATTCCAGGCTACTACAGTCCATGCCGCAGTATGTTAAATGCGGGCCTCGTCCTTCCCCGGTCGAGTCCAATTGCGTCGAAGCAAGAAAATAGCCGTGACGTGCGATTTACTTAAATTCTATTTACTAATTAATTATTTCGAATGTGTTTCACTAGTTTAACATTTAGTTATAAATAGTAGGACTCTCCTACAACCATTGAAAAAAAAACGGATTTTTAGTGTCGACACAAGCTTGCAACTGCGTACAACGGACCTCCAGAACAAACTGATAGCAGATCAAGCCCTTCAGTTCAATAATGATGTCCTGCTCGTTGATTACGACCACGGCGATATCTTCTGGTTATAACCAGACGACATCAACCACCGCATTTGCGCAAACACTGAGGTTTTTGTCATCCCCTTCTCTATTCTTTATATTCTATTTAAATGGAGTGTCAAAAACTTGTTTCTCAATTTTTAATAATTGTTTCTCAGCTGGGAATCCAACCCAGGGCCCGCGAATCAGCAGCCTAGTACTATAACCATTACGCCACATGCCCGAGAAAATAAATATGATTAAACGAGAAATAAGCGTAACAGTTGATCTATTGCCCGCAGCTATGATGCATGTACCCTTGCGAGGTTATGGATTGATTATTTATTTATTTGAAACTTTATTGGTCACACCTTACAAAAAGGGATACAAAGGGCGGACTAAATGCCCTAAGGCATTCTCTACCAGTCAACCCGTGCCATGGTGAGACATTTTGCTAGGTGTAGTGACTACATTGTAAATAAGAAAAATTATATATAACTGGCCATAAATACTGTTACATAAAAACTTTCCTTTTTTTCAACTTTTTAATTGTTTTTAATTTGAAACACGTATATAATATACGTGTTTCAAATTCTTAAAAAACTTCTTTCGATTTTGCGCCATTTCACATATTTTTTCGTGTTCATTATCAAATTACAATATGGAATGGGGTGTTAAGGCAATAGGATTGCAGTGATCGCCTTGCACAAAGTGGGTATGGAGCCGTTGGTCATATTCCAGACACTTCAAAAGCTTGGTATCAGTCGTATGTTCGTATACCGTACTATCAACAGATACAACAACACTTCCTCTGACGTAGACCAGAAAAAATTTGGGCGGCCGCGTGCTGTTAGAACTACAAAACCCCATTTGAAACAAAAACTCTTATCGCGAGAAATGAAAATTCCCGCTAGGACTCTGTCGCATATTATAAAACAAGACCTGAATCGAGATTAGCACCGAGATAGCACCGAGGTGCTTATCGACGATATACAGGACATGGATCGATCAAAACGCCTTCTGTCGCGATACGCAGGTGAAAGGCACAGAAATATCCTCTTTAACGATGAAAAAAATTTCACGATTGAAGAACACTTCAATAAGCAAAATGATAAAGTGTACGCTCACAGTTTTATAGCAGCTGCTCAAGGAGTCACAAAACTACATTTTAGTGAAAAAGAAGTGAAGACCTCAGCCAAAGTGTATCAAGATACAGTCTTGAATCATGTTGTGAAACCTATCAGCGATACACTTTTAAAAATATACCGTGGACTTTCCAGCAGGACCCTGCACCTGGTCACAAGGCACGAACTACCCAAGTCTGGCTTAAAACAAACGTTCCGGACTTTATAAGAGCTGAAGACTGGCCCTCATCTAGCCCAGATCTCAACCCTTTAGACTTCAAATTAAAGGCAAAAGTGGCCATTTCGAATAGAATATTTCTTGACTTTTTGCTGACTAACTAATAAATATTTAGGTATAAATATTATTCATATTACATTACTTCATTAAAAAAAAAACATATTCATTTGAAACAGAATGTATGGCCGGACTAGGTTTAGGTCTTAAAACTTAAAATTTAATATATATATATATACATGCTAATATACAAATATATATTATAATAATGAATTAGAAATAATTCTACTAATAAACTTAAAGATAACATTATGACCGTTACTGCGTGTCTTGAGTATTTATTGAGCATGGATTTAAATGTCACGCGGCGAAGTCTTCACTTACCATGAGTCGAGATGTGTGCTCATTTGTCACCATTTATAACAGCATCACAACATAATATATCATTTCATCCTCATTATCTCGATGGTTGGCAATCCACAACTGTAAGTTTAAACTGTTTTCATGAAAATTCCTGCCACGCACAACTACTCTGTGGAATCTGGTATTTCCGGACTGATACGACTTACGGACCGAAAAAAAGCCTACATCTTTCTTAAAGGCAGCGCTTTGTTTCTTCTGTTATTGCGGATGTCAACTGACGGTGGTAATCATTTACCGTCAGATGAACTGCTAGCTCGTTTTTTTTTTATTATTATATATCGAGCCTAATGTATGTATTACACACAAAACACAGTTCACCTGATGGCAAGCGATTCCTGTGGGCCATGGCGTCTATATTCATCCTTGACAAGGAACCATAACACAGATGTGTTGTCACCCTTGTGCCTTGTCACCAGTAATAAAGGATCCTCCGGTTTCCTACACTCAGCAGGTGAACACAGCGTTATGTTTTATTTTACACTGGTATTCTGTGATCGATTTCGTTTGCTACATATTCTTAAAGAAAAAGAAAAAAATGTATGCAATTTCTGTTCTACTCGTATCTTCTAAATTTGACTAGGATGACAATAAATAAATTTATAAACAGTATATGGTAAATGCAATATAAGTAGAGCGTGGGTTTAACAAAAATATAAGAATCACATTACATATTTTCTACGTTAAAAAACAATAAAGCTTTACGACAAACTTTATTACGTATTCGATACTATTTACGTTTACGATACTCGACTAACCGCCATTCGTCTTTAGTCGTGAATCGTCTCCTGGTCCTCGTCACAGGGGTGCGAGCTTAGTTGAAGCGGTTACCTGGAATGTTAGCTCGAGCAGCATTCTCTTTTATTAAAAAACATATAATCTTTAATGTAATACATTTTGTTAGTATATTAATACTTGGGTAAGATTATAAAGTTGGGAGATTAAAGCAGATTGGAATATGAATAATTAACAACATTTGTTGCCGAAGTGAAAGTTGCGCTCTAGAAGTGTTGCACCCTCGAGCCCTAATTCAAAACCATTCTGTCACTGAGCTCTAGACAAGTCATAGTAATGGAATGTTTTAATGAATATTTGAGATATAGTGTATCCCATTAAATATTAATCTAAAAAGTTTTCTAGTTGGAATTTCTAATGATATAATCGAAAAGTTTGAAAATAAAAATTAAATATATTATATTAGATGTAATGAACGTGTCTACAGTTCAGTCCACAGGTAAGTGATAACTGCAGTGACCTCTACACCCATCCTCAACTAAACTCTACTAGCACGCGTCGTTACCCCTGAGGACTGAGATGGAATACATTGTTACCTGCAAGTACATACGTCCTCTACACTCACTACACGATACACAAGAACGTAATGCCCCTATTTCTCGAAGATATTACGCGACGGCGTGATGTCTGTAATGCATGTGAACTGTTAACTAGATGTAGCATAGCTCTATCAGTTTTAAAAAATAAGTGAAGTTAAATACCTCATTGATATTAAGGACCCCTGTACCGCAAGCTTGATAGAGTTGTCGACTCTGCCCGCGGTCGTAACGATTTTGTGTCCCGTATAATGAATGCAATTAAAGTGAAACGAGGCATGACATTTAAATCTTCAGGGGCTACAACGCATGGGCATCTTAGTCTTAGATTTATATTTATTTATTTGATAAGACACACCAACAGCATATTTTTTATTATTTATATTATTTAGTTGCGTTGGGTAGTGCTTCCTAACCTTTGCGTATTTTACAATATGGCGGCCTGTGGCAAATAGAAACAAGAAGTGTCGGATGGTGCGAGCTGCAGTCTATGTAAGAATATTCTTCACTTTACCTGTGCTGGTGTTAGTGAGAGTGGTTACAGTAAGCTAGGAGACTGTAAAACTACATGGCGTTGCCCTAAGTGTAAGCAAGGACTAACGCAAAGCAAGCAGTCTCCACCAATCAAACCACTGGAGCCAGCCGATACCGTACAACAGGACATCACCACAGCTCAACTGATGAAGGAAATTAAGGATATAGCATCTTAACTCAGTTCTCTTGACTCTCTTGTTGCTGACATTAGATACTTAAATATTAATTTTGAACAACTTCAAAAGACTAATGCTCAAACGAATAACGTCGTTCAAGAACTCTCTAAGAAGATCCTAAACATGGAACTACGGGTAGCTGAAGTTGAGCATGTCAAGGTAGACGTTGTCAATCTACAGAATAAAGTTGAGAAACTTGAAGCAGAAGTGCAGATTAGGGACCAGTGGTCACGCCTTAATAATAACGCCGAAATTAAAGGATCCATAACTAAAGGCGAAAATCTCCTGATCATAGTTACAGCTATTGGTAATAAGGTTGATTTTAAAATATCTACAAATCAAATAAGTTATGTCACCAGAGTACCCAACCGAGATCCTAATAGCACCAAGCCCATAATTGTATGCTTTAATAATTCTGTAAAGGAGGATTTTGTAGCAGCTGCCAGGAGACATTCTTCTATGTCACTTTGTTGGGACGACAAGGCAACAATCGCATTTTTGTTAATGATTACCTGCTGCAACTGCGTATAATAAAGCCCTACTTAATAAGGTAAAAAATGCCGCACATGAAAAAAACTTCCAGTTCCTATGGGTGAAGAATTCGAAGAGAGTTTAGAGTCTTTGTTTCATTTCATTTATGTTGATTGCAGTTTTATCGTAAATTTGTATGTAAAAAATATATTTTTTTTCCAAAGATGTTTTGGCAACACTGGCTGGGCCCAAGTGCATCTATTGTTCGTGCGAGGTAATACTCAACGCAGGCAAACTTGCTCATTGCTTCGCTAATGTTATCCGACTGTGTAGGACAGTAAGGTCTATATTTCATTTCATTACAGTGTTTACCTTCAGTCCATTGCTTTTTCGAAGACGAGTCTTTCGCTGTTGCAAATTTTGTCTTGTATAAATTATACCCGCTTTTTAACTAGTTCAGGTGTATGCATTTATATTGTTCATATAGTCTTTCGGTGTAAACAGAGTCTAAAAACATCTACTACGTTAAGTTTCTTACGTGACTACTGCGTATACAGTTACGCGCCACGTGGACGACAAATTTACTATCGCAGGAGATTTCAATCTACCTAGAATTAATAAATTAGAACTGTTTACACTTGACGCAAACAAATATTTTGACTGATCTCCAAAATTACTTATAAACACACTTTTCTGTTTAGAAATACGTCAATACAATAGTGTGTCCAATTCTAATAATGAGATCGCAAGTCTCGTTTTAAGCAAATCTCACACCTACATACACCTTGGTATAGTAGACCTTTGATAAAAATATTATGCAATAATTACAAATATCACAAAAAGTACAAGACCTATGGCAACCTGGGTGACTATGAATCATTTTCTTGCTTACGTGCTGGAGCTGAGGAGGTTGAGAGACAATGTTATCGTAATTATATTACACACACTGACAACCTTATAACTGATAATCCTAAATCTTTTTGGAACTAATTTAAATCTATCAAAGCAGTAAATTCTCTTCCGTGCAATATGTCTCTGGAAAATGAAACAGCTACCAACGGACAGCACATAAGCGATCTATTTGCTAAATATTTTCATTCCACTTTTTCCACCTCCGTTGATAACACCAGCCCGCTGCGGCTTCTAATCCATTTCCTCATTCAGTCAATCTGCACACTATTTGAATTAGTAAGACTGAAATTGAGATCTCTGAGTAATCTTACTGAAATCGGTAGATCTGAAAAAATCAGGAGGACCGGAATCTGTATTGTTATAAGTAATAGCTGTAAGTTTTCCTAATAAAATAAAATAATAATTTCAGAGATTAAATCCTTATATAAATATATGCTGATATATACACCAGGTTTTTTTTTGTGTGTATGAGTATTGCTGTTGGTCCAGAGACCTTTATAGCTTTATATAATTGGACACGCGAGCGTGAGGCTCGCTGAGTAGGGAGACAACAACGATGCTGCGAAGCTGGCGCGGTGACTGCTGCTGCACCACCGCTGCACTCCGACCCCTGTGGACGAAGAACGTCGACGACAATAGAGGGGGGCGATAATACCATCCGAGGGCCCACCATAAGGAGGTACGAGACCTCGACTCGGATCGCTATCTGAAGGGAGGATATACACAAGGTATCAGTCACAGATTTGTACAGCATGCGCTCTTTAGGTTCGGTAGGCACCAGAAATAAAAAAACAGGAATAAAATTGGTGTACAACAATCAGTTAATAAAATAAGAACAAGACAGCATACATTCGCACGACATCAATCTCGTATAATAAATAATACTGTACAGATATGTCTAACAATATAAAATAAAAATCGAACACGAAGCTGACACACTTGTTGTTTCTCTTTCACTCGCATATCTATATGTCGGTCACGAATTGTTGGTACACTGCTAACGCATTGATAAATCAACTCAAGTCGCTCCTCTTGCCTAGTGGGCTTGTTTTTGTACCGAAGCTTAGAACTCTCTGCTATGAATGTGAATTCCGTTTTCCTTTTAAGAGAAGTTTTCCTGCTGTACACGTATCATATCCATATTTCCCTCCACTTTTTAGGATAAACAATATACGCTTTTGAATCTTTTTAGTGGAATTTTATATATTTATTTGGAAGTTGAGGTAAATGTGGTATTTAGGCTTGTTAAAAAGTAGTTTTCTTCTCCTACGTCTGATTTAAGTTAAAGTTATATATGTATATATATATGTATATATATATATATATATATAAATATATATATATATATATATACATATATATATCATATCATATATATATATATATTGAGTGTATATAACAAGCAATGGCTATGTTAATTGAGAATGTGTCTTATAATTAAAAGTACTTTTTAAAAGAATTTATTGGTCGGTAGGCCAAACAAAGATATTTGAGGACTAGGTAACAATGAGTTTATCAGAAAGAGACTGGGCAGAGCTTCCGCACCCTGTAACAATTGGACCTAAGTGTCCAATAGCCGCTGGTTGTCGTCTTATATAGGCAGCCGCTGGGTTGCCAGTGCATAAGTCATCAGTTTCCTAACACGGTCTCTCCTGACGGGGCTGCGTCCTCGAAGCCCTCAACAGGAACCCGTAAAGTGCTAGCGACATCAACGTTCGGGGTCAATTCGGTGTCTTGGTCTTCATCGCAACTTTTATAAGAAGTGCTTCATCACTACATATTAGCGATTTGTAACTCAATAGGCTTTACGCAGGTCTGTTCCAACTCACCTGGATACCCTTTAACATGACGTACATACGGGATTTACACCAGTCTGTTGTTGGTCGCCTCAGATACCTATAGTTTACTCAGGTCTGTTGCCGGCGTTGGCTGCAGCGGTTCCCCCAGATACCTCCTTGGGCAGGATTTACACAGGTCTGTTGTTAGCGGCCCCACTGACTTACCCAGATACCTCTCAAACACAAAGAACTCAATACTTCATGCAAATAGGATTTACATGGTTTACTCGTAGAACGTCGTTACTCATTCGTTTGAAATACATAGGCTTGTTTGGTACATAAATCATTAAACTATACATTGTAATAAACAGCGCAACAATCAGTAATATTAGGATACCTTTTTTTGTTAAAGCAGCTATGCTAGCCGTTTTAATTGCGTGTTCAGGGATATATCTACGGAAATATCCTGCTAAGCCAAGAAATTGACGAACTTGTTTGACTGTAGTCGGTCGCGGTGACCTAACTAACGCTTCAATTTTGTAATGACTCGGCTTAACTTGACCGTCGCTAATGAGTCTACCTAGATATTCTATTTCCAAAGCGAGGAAAGTGCACTTTTTAAGTTAATGGCAAACCCAGCTTTAGTCAAAGTTTTTAAGACGGAGTCTAACAAAGTAAGATTAATCATTGATGATTGATGATTGATGAATGATGGAAATACTTAACTAGATTTGATGACATCAAAGAAACGGACGAACCGCTATCAATTGGCACATCCAATGGTATGCCCGAGATTACGGCGGTAGTCACATCGCTATAATTTCTCCACGTACCCTCACGTTTTTATTGCGCGAGTCTACACGGTCTATGGCAAAACATTCAAGCTTGGAATGACCCAATATTTTACAAAATGTACACTTTTCGGTACGGATGGTGCTCGTCCATTGGCTGAGCCAGGTGCGAGCTTCCCCTTTTAAATAATTACCAACGCGAGCAAGGCATTCCCCATAAGCCCAACGGTTCAAACTTTTCCACTTCCTCGCACCAAGTGAAAAAAAATGAACACTAAAAGAAGGAAAATTGGAGACAAAATAATGGTTCGATCTGACCTGAACTCGACCTACCTACTACGCATTGGCGACCCGATTTTTGCAGACCCAGCACCAGGTGGCGACACCCATGGTACCATGTAGGCACCTCTAGACTCAGACGATGGCGGCGAAGTGTCGGGCAGGATCAAGCTTCGGCTGTGCCCCCGGTATCCATAGCAATAGGCGTCTCCACAGATGCACGGGAACGCTCCTCCAATGCACGTATGCATACACAGATGCACAGGATCTCCTCCATTGGGTTAGGAGGAGTTCACGCACGTCGTGTAGTCTTTCGTGTCCTAGATTGATCTCTTGGCTTGGTGAGCAAGTTAAGTTGCAAATTCTTTTTACAAATAATAACTGAATTTAGCTTTAAAGAAAACTGTACCACCTGTATAGAATTTGATATGGCTTATTATATATATAACCGAGTACGTCGGCTACGAAATAGTGACTTGTTGTTAGATTGGATGCAATAGGCACTAACTGTCATACAAATAGGTTAAGCCGATTAAAGTAACAACTACTGCTTACATCATACTATTTATTTTTATCGTACCTAGGGTGACAAACTCGCACACAGTTCACCTAATGGTAAGTGATCCCAACTCATTCTTAACAAGGTATCACAGTGCAGATGGTGCTATGATGAATTGCCAGCTATCAGTACTAAGAAGGTATACCTCGTCACTAATAATAATAGAGGATTTAAGAAATAAACCGGTATACCATCACATTACTAGGAAAGTCCCCTATATGAGATTTAGACATAAGTTATTAGTGTTCTTAATAATCAGCAGAGTTAGAGTCGTAACAGCAGTTGCTTTTTACTTCGAGGACGCAATGCGGGTATTTCTTGTCTGGTCGCGGTGTATACTGAACCTTTGTTGGGGATGTGTGTATGTCGTCACTTACCATACACCCTGTATGTTCGTTTGCTGCTATAAATTGATTTAATAATTTATTACTAAATGATTCATTACTGCTGGATCGCTTAAACTTCATTATTATCGGAATACAAGCAACGATCTTTCCTTTCACATATTATTCAATATAGTGATCGTAATACTTGAGAGAAATCTCTATCAAATGTTTTGGTCAGAACGGTTCAAATCTGCCGATGAATAGCAATCAGCCCATATCACGTATTCAAGAACGGAACTGACCCACTTCGATATTTTTCGAACGAATTTTTATGAGTTCATATCTCCCTCGGACATCGCCTTTCGTATTAATTATATTTGAGATGTTGTTATTGATAGTGTGATTAGCTTATGACCAAAATTTGAGTACCATTAATATAATGGCAACTTATTTATTTTTGTGCACATTTATGGAAAGGTACCAGATGCCATCAACCACGCAGAATATTTTGTAGTGCCATAAGCATTAGCACTGGTCCTGCCCAACCCTATTCCGGTGTAAAGTATAATGAGATCGGAGGAAGGTTCAGAGGCAGTGTTAAAAATACACACGCAGTACATACACGGACCCGAAAACCAATCATTTAATTCAGAGTACTGAACAAAACCGAGTACCACCCATGAGCACCCCTGAGGAATGAGATGAAATGCCTCTTCACCTATAACTGTGTCCGCGGCCACTCACCATACGAAACGCATCCGTCATCATCACCTCATCCCATCACCAGACCACTGCTTACCATAGAACTCCTCCACAGACTGCCAAAGAGTACGATCCTAAGCCATCTGAACCCACCAACACCCCGCAGATTTGCGTTGGTCGTCACTCCACCTAGTGATCTAGTGGGGGGTCGTCCTACACTGGTTGGCAATACGAGGTTGTCAATGGCAACTGGAGAGCACCTAATATTTAAGTTAATTCACGCCATTAGTATTATATGAGGGCATGATCCATCAGCGATAGAGTAGACCTATTCTCATTATATGTAGAAGCTCTGTGCCACTATGAACCAGTCGTAATTATGTGAAGTTTCTGCTTGTGGTTAGTTAGTAACACTATTGGAAAACTTTTCAAGTACGAGGTACGTCTCAAGTGAACGCCGGCGTTGTGAGTAGTGGATAAGTATCAAGTGAGGGGCTCGTCACAGTCTGATGCAGCCTCTTTTTCATCTATTACATATTATTTTTTATTTTTACTTCAATAGCTAAGTATTGGGATTATACTCTCACGTCACACATACATGCAGATCCAAGTAAAGCTTCATTTAAGTGGCTAGTTAGGAAATATTAGCTATTGCTAGAGCAGTATCTAATTGTTCTTTTTATGTCTATTTACGTTACGGAATTAATTCCGCATTTATGGTTTACAATGTTTGTTTTACTCGTGCAAATAAATAATTAAATAAATTATATTTTTAATCGGCAGTGGTATTTAAATTTTTGGGGACAAATGCTAAGTGTTCATTAGGGACACTTCGTGCACAAATTCCTATGAATATTTTTGACACGGGATGGAAAATGGATCCCTGTGATGTCCATTTAATCCAAGCACGAGGATCGGGGACTTTGTTAGGGAGTCCCGCAATGAATAGACCCATGTAAAGACATCGCCCTCGAGCCTTTCCTCAATCAGCCAAACGGTCCTTATTTAACTTCTTCATGTTGACATTATGATTAAGACCATCCATCTTTTTATATAATACGATTGGTGAGAAACGGTCAGGTCACCTGGTGCGTAGCAGTGACAGCGACCTGTCACATCTACATCCATCCTCGTTAAGCATCAAATTTTCTGCACAATCCATGGTGACGGCACCAATAAATAATTTAATTGCAATTTTAAGTGCAGGAAACATCCAAGGTTAATGACAAACGACAAACAGTCCACGACATCTACATTCATCTTCAAGAAAGATTTAACAGTGGTCACCCTTGTGGTCTGAGAAGGAATGTATATTTCTATTACGATTGCTATCTCCAGATCCCTAAACTTATCATATTAAACACAGCAGCGTTATGCTATTTCACACTGTGGTCCTGTGTGAAGTGGTCCATAGCCATCCCATTCAAGATTCAGATAGAAACTTACCTCGACATGGCATAAATTCTTCAGGATATTTATTATATTAAGAAATATAGTCTGTAACAACTATTTTACCTGTGATATCACTTCTTATTAAGTCGTAATTTATGTACATATAATATGTATATATACTTAAGTAATGTACACAAATAAACACGTACGATACGTATAAAATCTTTTATTCAAATAATCCTATAAAAGATTCAATACTTTTTTTTAGTACTAACTAGTACTATCCCTCATAACTTAATGCTAATATATACCATGCACAAGATTTCTAGATGACTAACTTCAGCTAAACGGCTTTGTTAATACGGCTGGTAAGAGGGGTTAATTATAAATCCCTCATTATTGGAGGCATTCAATTTTAGTCGTTTAGAGGTGAAAACACTTCTGCATTATTATTCTTATTTTTTTTCATTGTTCTTCAAGTCTGTGTGTGTTGTGTATGTCTCGAGTCCCCGACACTGCATCTGAGCCTTCCTTCGTTCTTATTGCACATGCATTACGCCCGAAGAGAAGGCGATGACATCGGCGAGGACTTTATCGTCATTATCGCCATACCGAGGGTGTGTGTGGGCATCGTGGGTCGCAGGAATCACTCACCATCAGGTCACTCATCTGAGATTTCATTTGTCTCATTTTTACTTGTCATCTTTGTGTATATAAAATAATAAAAGGAATTGGATTAAAATGCAAAACTTAATTTCTCTCTAGTAACTTTACGCGATGGCGAAATAAAACATTCGACGCTCAGCAGTCGCCGAGAACGGTCGCCCGGCTCCCCGCCACGATCGTCCCGAGCTACCTGCCCCCGAGCGAGCCACCTGCGCACCCATTGTTCCGAGAACAATACACCGAGCAATTTTTATTGCGGGTGCTATTGTAATCGGAAATTAGTTTCAGAGAAAGATTATTGTAAAGCCACCTGGGTGGTTACACTAGTGGATACCTTGCGGTGTTAACTTAGCTAGTGTAGGGCTAGCCCCGTACGCCCGTGGTTCCCCTTCTGGGAAACGCGAAACCGGAAGGAGTCGACGCAAAACTTGGCCTTGGGTAGTGCCCTAGCCAAGGTTGACCAACCCGCTGGACTTATAATAGTCCCACGCGTAGTTTTAGTTAGCTCTAAGCACACACCCAAGTGCACAATAAGACTGGCACTTGGACGCACTAGGGCTACACAACTAGGCACACATCCTCCCTGCCTATACCCGGCAGGGAGGGAAGTAGGCTATTCACCCCGGCATCCCACCGGTGGCCACACTTCCCACAAATAAAGTAGGAAAAAAAATAAAAGTGAACAGAGTGCACAATGGAGGACTCTTCCTCAGAGTCGTTGCTGCACTTCATCAGCATACTAAAAAATAAATACCCCGATGTCTTCCAGGACATAATCAAAGAAAGACCGCTCCCGGATAGACCCTCCTCAAGGGCCTCCTCCATATCCTGCACTTCATCCGCAGTCTCCGAAATGGAGCTGGATAACGCAGCGTCCACTGAGTATCCCCAAGCCGAAGACACCAGCGATTTCACGCTGGTTGAAAAAAAAAGAAAAAAGCGGGCTTCACCCGCCCCGACGCCGCCTCCTAAGGCGAAAAACGGGAAATGAAGACCCTCTCCCCAGCCATCTACGTCGGCCCTGCCCCAGGGCCCTCACAGCTGCCCCACAGCAAGCCCCGCCGCTCCTGAGCGCGCCCTAGCTGGCTCAAAACCTTCGGCTGTCTCACAGCCATCGAAACGCCCGCCGCCTGTCTTCATTCAGGCACAAGACAAGTGGCCGATTGTCGCATCGGCCCTATCCAATCGCTACAAATATCAAGCGATCCCCACCGCTGTAGGTATTAAACTGCAGCTAGAAACCACGGACGACCATAGAGCGGTAACTCGCTTCTTGCAAGACAAAGGTGTTTTCTTTCACACCTACACCTTGGCAGAAGAGCGCCAACTCAGGGTAGTAATTAAAACCTCCCGCGGGAAATCCCAGCTGATCTGATCAAAGAGGACCTTCAGGCCCAGAATCTCCCAGTCCTGTCTGTGCATAGGATGTACAGTGGCCATAATAAAAGCCATTCAACATGGTGATTGTGGCCCTCGAAGATCCGAGGCCGGGAAGCAGGTATTTAACCTGAAAACCTGCTGCCACCTCTCTGGGCTGACTATAGAGCGCCCACATAAAAACGGCCCACCAGGCCAGTGTCACAAATGCCAATTATATGGCCACTCAGCACGCAATTGCTTCGGCAAACCCAGATGCGTCAAGTGCCTGGGTGACCATGGCACCACCGAATGTCCGAGACCCAAGGACAAGGCCCTTCTGGCCACTTTCGGTCCCCCCGCATGTATCCTATGCAACACAGAGGGACACATAGCCAATTACCTTGGCTGCCCAAAAGCCCCCAAGCCGAAACGTCCGGCACTAAAAATCGCGCCCAAGGTCGCTACCCCGACCGCCGCCCCCGCGCCAATTCTCGCTCCTGTCCGACCTCTACGCCCCACATGGCATACGCCGATCGGCGTAGCGACCGTTGCTCAACCGGTTGAGCAGCCTCCTCCATCAGCCGGACGGCCGGTTATCGAAAGCGACCTCGACTTAGTGTGTCGCTTCGCCGCCGTCTTCAACGGCGCCGACGTCTCAGCCCTAGCAAAGCCTTAAGGGATTCTAATGGCAAGCCCGAAGTCAGGATTGCCGCCACAATGCGCTACCAACATGTAGTGTCAGCCATCGTCAACTTTCAAGCATAGAGGGCCTTTACAACGGCAGAGTAAAACCGCGTTCCCTTAACGTCGCATTTTTTAACGCGAACGGTATTAACAATCAACGCGACGAAATCTTCAATTTCGTTCGCGATCACCAAGTCGACGTGCTCCTAGTGCAGGAGACATTCCTCAAACCGCACACTCGCAATCCCAACATTGCGAATTATAACATCATTAGGAATGATAGAACTTCTGCCGCTAATGGCGGAACTCATTTACTACAAAAAGTCCTTGCACTGCGTGCCCGTCGACACGCCAACCCTCACTTTCCTAGAAGCCTCAGTCTGTCAGCTAGCCATGACCGGCCATGCCCCCATCACAATCGCGTCCGTCTACCTGCCTTGCAGACGTGATGCACAAGTATTACGAAGCGACTTCGTGGCACTCCTTTCCCTTGGAAACTCAGTCATTTTGGCAGGAGATTTCAATAGCAAGCACACTCGGTGGAATGCAATTAAAATCAACCCCCGGGGGTTGGCTTTAGACTCGCTAAGCGACGCACTCGACTTCGACGTCGTAGCGCCTACTACGCCTACCCATTTTCCATATATATTGGGCCACGCACCGGATGTGCTTGATATTGCCATCTGTAAGAACATCAACCTCGCCTTCCAAGGGATAGACGTAATCCACGAGCTCGCTTCCGATCATCGCCCCGTTCTTCTTCGGTTAGGGCCCTCCGCCCCAACCTCACCCTCCACCAAAACCATAGTAGACTGGCACCGACTCAGGAACGACCTGAAGGAAGCCACATCACCACACCTAGATGCTATTCCTAGGAACATATCTTCAGTCCACGACACGAACCTCGCAGTTCATGCCCTCACTAGGCACATCCAGACAGTCGTCGAGGATTGCTCGAGGCAGGTTCCCTCGACGGAAGACCACCGATGGACCCTGCCAAGCGACATAAAGGACCTAATGAGGCGCAAGAATGCGGCGACTCGTGCCCACGACTTATATCCCACTGAAAGTAACCGGCTGGTGCAACGTACCCTTCAGCGTGAAGTCCGGTCACGCATAGCCCAGTACAGGAACGATCGGTGGGATAATCACCTCTCAATATCGAACCTTCCCACCTCGCCTTCTGGCGACTTCCCAAATCCCTAAAAGGGGCAACGCCCAAACAATGCCTCCTTAGCGCGTCCTAATAAACCACCCGCCTTCTTAGACGAAGAGAAAGCCGAATGTCTGGCTGACAATCTGGAGCTCCAATGCTCACCGAGCACACTACCGATCGACGCCGCTAACCTTGCAATGGTTGAGAGCGAGGTCGATCGGAGGAATAAGGAACCACCTCGCGATTCCGTTACCCAAGTCACATGCACCGAAGTTGAGTCCATAATTAAAAACCTGCGACCACGCAAGGCTCCCGGCCCCGACGGCATCACCAACAAGGTGATGAAACTCCTACCCATGTCCATTTTACACCTACTGGTAATAATCTACAACGCGGCCATATCCAAAGGCACCTTCCCGAACACCTGGAAGGAAGCCGACGTCATAGGGATTCTCAAGCCCTCAAAACATCCAACCGATCCATCAGCCTATCGACCCATAAGCCTACTCAAAGTCTTGGGTAAGGTATATGAAAGGCTCATCCTCGCCCGCCTCAAGGACTTCATGCTGTCCCGAGGGCTACCAATCAATGAGCAGTTCGGGTTTCGCACCCAACACTCATGCACATCAAGTGCACCGCATCACGGAGCACATCCTCAGTAAATTTCTTCAGGGCTACCAAACTGGGGCACTTTTCCTCGACGTGGCGAAAGCTTTCGACAAGGTCTGGCACAACGGGCTCATATACAAACTATATGAGCTCGGTGTGCCAGATCGACTCGTACTTATCATACGAGACTTTCTCCGAAATCGAACCTTTCGTTACCGCGTCGAGGGAACGCGCTCCGAGGTTCACCCTATTTGTGCCGGAGTACCACAAGGCTCCGTCCTAGGTCCTATTTTGTACACACTCTACACCAACGACATACCGCGCACTCGCGGTGTAGAGCTAGCCCTTTTCGCCGATGACACCGGCCTCTATGTGTCTGGGTTCAAACCAGACGCTATTTGTAGACGCCTCCAATCTGCAGCCAACACCTTAGGGAAATGGTTTCGGAAATGGAGGATCGAGGTTAACCCTACCAAAAGTGCAGCCATGTACTTCTCTCGGCGCAACAAAACGCCGCATCTCCCAACTATAGAGTTATTTGATCGTCCAATCCCCTGGGAACAGACAGTCAAATACTTAGGCGTTACTTTAGATGAAAGACTCACCTTCGGTCCGCATGTCAACCGCGTACGGAATCGAGCAGCGTTCGTCCTAGGTCGTTTGCACCCGTTACTCAATAAAAATAGCAAAATGTCCCTGCGTAATAAAATTACACTATACAAATCGTGCATCCGACCCATAATGACATACGCAAGCCCCGTCTTTGCGCATGCTTCCCCGCGTCACATTCACCGACTTCAGGTAATACAAAATCGTTTCATGCGCAAGGCCACCGGTGCACCGTGGTTCTTGCGTAATGAAAATCTACACATAGATCTTGAGCTGCCGACCATAGCTCAGTACCTGAAGCAGGCTTCCCGCCGATATTTCGACTCTGCCGTCACACACTCTAACCCCTTGATTGTAAGTGCCGCCACTTACAATCCCATCGCGAATCACAGAGTCTCCCGCGTCCGAAGGAGACCGAGGCACGCTCTCGATGACCCCGACGACGTGACTACCAGGGCCCAAGCCCTTCATAAAACACAACACACGTACATTGCACCCTCACATCGCCCCGCCGACGGCGGGGCGTCACAAACAAGGATATTCGCGATACCGCCATGTCACTGGTCGGTTCTCTCCAGTCCATACAGATAGAAGCGTCGTTGGAGTTTCTTGCGCCACTTCTTCTCCAGCGCCCACGCATTCCGAAGTGGTGGTACAGATAGCTAATAATCATAGCGAATTTAAAGAATCCTCTGTCAGAAGCAACTGACCGAGCCGAGGTTCGGCCCTCTCGGGCACCCTCGAGTCAGACGCTCTCGCGAAACAAGGTAACGGTCCAAGCCGAGGCTCCCTCTCGGGAGCCCTTGTGCTGGTTACCTATATATAGAGGTCTCGACTGAGTGCCATTAGCGCTCGGTCACCTCTCAACCCGGTGAAACTGTAAAAGCCCTCGGGCTAACAGTGGCCTTCAGCCCGAAAAAAAAAGGCGAAATAAAAGAAAAAATACAGTAGCATAAACATCTCATATTTACACAATGACTATCGTAAACTTAATCTACATAATAAAAAGCATTTGAAATATATAAAACTAACTCGTCAGTACAGTTTACAACAGTATTAGATGTCAAGAAAATAAAGTGCTCTCAGTAACTAGCTGCCTTATAAAGTTCGCTACGAATGGTGGAACGAAAATTTATATTTGTAAATAAGCATTTCGTATTCTAATATCGTTTATGAATAATTCCTGTACGACTTTTTTTTTATTTATAAAATGACATTCGGCATTCCAATCATCATGCCGCCAACAGTAGAGAATACAGCTAGTTTCTCTTTTAAATAAATTAAAACTAAACAAACCTTTTAATACAATTGATTCAAATATGCGGTGAGAACGCATGTGCACCTTGAATCTTTAAGATCGACGGATGGAAGGTGATATGGGTCCCAATCAATACTTATTATCAGGTGCATCACTCTTTTTAATATAAAATAAAAAAAAAATAAAAATACAATTTTCAAGCTTTCGAGTTATACATAACCTAGTATTATCTTTCTTAACACTTCCTGTCTTGACTTCTGTCAACTTGTTGCATTTGCAAACGAACTCTGCGAATGGTACTCGTAATATTCCTTTGGGGACTCCATGTTAATCACATATTGCATTTTAGCGCAGTATTTCTCTTTAATTTTCTTTTTAGGGTTCCATTAATCCGATGAAAATCCCCTAATAAATGTCTATCTGTCACAGGTTATTTTAAACGGAACCTTCGAAATAATTAAACATTTATAATATTAGATTTTTCCATTATGCGTCATATCTTATCTTTTTAAGTTATTTAATTTGCTAAACCTGATCGGTGAACTAACTAGATCAGACAAAACGCTATCTTCCCACTTGCCTTGACGACTAATGAGTAATAGCTAATAATAAGTTAGTGTTGACTTCATTAAAGTTTCAGCATGGAGGACCAATAGCAGGTTTCCCCACGACGTTACATAGTCATGCAAGATACAGTTCACACCTTGCACTTCTAATGCTAGCAAGATAGCCATTAATACGCCTTATGGACTTTCAAGACCAAGACTCCTTATTTTTATATTATTAGGAGTAACATGAGCCCACACTCACCCAATAGTTAGTGATAACTGCGGCCCGTGTCATGGACGTACATATCCACAATCAATGAAGATTCGAGGTACACATAGGTCGTCAGCTCGGACGCCTGAGAAGGAATGACTCGTTATCTGTAATTGGATCAGAAGATCGCAAGCATCTTTATTTTAATATTTTACTCTAGTATTATATGAGGGAACAAAACATATAGAATAACTGGCATTACCTATTAGTTATGAGTGTAGGAAAATTGAATATAGGCAGACTCTACAAGACTCGGTCTTTTACGAGTATATTTCTTCTGGTGATAGTCACTCATCAATCAGTTCCCTAGCTTGTTTCCTATTGTACTCTCCTTACGATTTTTTGTTTTTTCGCCCATCATAAGCTTCATCGTCACTATGGATCCATTGAAGTCTTTACTGCTTCACGTCCGGGTAGTCAGTACAAGTTCAGTACAGTAAAAGTGATGATTGATTTATGAGTCCATCTCAGTGTGATGAGTAGGATACAATATTTGACACATGGAAAACAGTTTAGTCTCTGATAGGAATTTATAACAAAGTGACACAGTGTAAGTTCCATTTGAAGGTAGAAAGTTCAACGATTGTATTCAAAGTTCAGTTATTAAATTTCCTGACGATAACGAAGATAATTAAGCAGTTAGAAACTTTTGTAATGAATTATTACCAACGGTAATGCTGATTATCACTGTTGTAATTACTTCAAACGCAACATCTGCGAAGAAACAATTAGACAGTGTCATAACGGCCATTGTTATCCAAACACCTCACGCATTTTAAATAGACGTAATTATGTAACTGGGTTGGATTTTTGAATTATTTTTATCACACAGTTTACCTAATGGTAAGTGATTCCTGCGGCCCGTGGCACTCATTTATACTTGTTAAGAAATCATAATGGAGGTGCATTCTAATCACCTTTGAGGTTAACTCACTGGTCTAAACAAGGTAGAGTTTTTCTGATATTCTGTTAGCTAGACATAGATTGTAGCGTGGTTGTACCGCTATTGAGAGAATGAGAATGATGTATATAGTCGTAATAGTACGGAGACTTGTCTTTATTCTTGATTTAAGTGTATGATTAAAATGTTTTGACCCTCTCAGCTCAACTGTGATATTAATGACTTAAGACCAAGACTCAAATCCAAGGCTCTTGGATCTGAGTCTTGATGTGCTCATGTTTGTGTTAATAGATTATTGGGCTTAGCTTTTTACTAAGATATTAGGGTTGATAAACAAATACATAGTTCATCTGAAAGTAAAGTTTTTTTAATTCCTGCAGCCCATGGCGTCCACATTAATTTTCAGAAAGGAACTGTAAAGTACATACACCCCTGTTGACAAAATAGAATGCACATACGTTGTGATGTTTTATTGTGACGTTGGTTTCATGGAGAAGCCTCGCTCAACAGTGAACCTTTTTTTTGTAGAATAGGTGGCAAACAAACAAGCTGCTCGCCTAATCACACGAACATCCACAATATCAGAGGAGTCAGAAATACCGCTGGCAACAGCTAATTCCACAGAGTACTTGTGCGCGGTAGAAAATTTCACCTAAAGTGCATTTTTTTCCCCGGTTTGATCTGTCGGTCGGTTCGAGTGCATAAAAATCACGCACTTAGATAATGTCGGCGACAAGCGGAGTACCAATCTAGCCAACTCCTCAGTTCTGACTGAGCATCATCAATTTTGATTCAATTTGAATTCCGAAAAGTGTCATTTACCATTCATGTTGATGAAGATAGTAATACCAGTTTCACTTAGACTAGACTTTTTTTATTTATTTAATAAAAGTTTAAATAAATAAATAAAATCTCGAAAGAGCTGCGAATAAAATTGTAAAGCACAAATATTCTTTCACGGCTAGGAATCAAGCCCAGGACATGCTATGTTGCAGCCAGGTATTTGTTAAAGTTCATAGAATTAACTCCAGACGATTGACGTAGATTACACACGATATTTCAACGAACTCATAATAAAAACAAATTTTTGGTGACTTCTTTGAATCAATCAAATTTGATCGCTGATTTCAAAAACCGTCAATGTTCCTAGAAAGGTTTCTACCTCAGAGTTATGAGCTTCAATTAATGAATCCAAGAATTCTATATCGAGGAGAAGATTGGAATTGTGAATACTTCAGACGTCGCGTTACCAAGTTTGAGGGACGGCTTACAGAGACGATTGTACAATATTATGAGATAGCAGTTTAGATATTATGGAATGATAGATCGAAATGGCTATTCTTATGTGAATAGAAAACTAAACGTAAGTTTATTTTGGCTTCGGCACCACCTATCATATAAAGTTCTACTAGTATCACTGTTCAATTTTTTCCTTCGACAATATAAATTTGTTAACTGTAAAAGTAAAGAATGTTCATTTTATCGGAGTGTATATTCTGTACCAAGACCTTACGATCTCGACTTACCTAAGAATGTCGTGCACGAGAAGAATCAACTAACTGCAGCGTGGCTCTTTCACTGTTTTATGATATCTGTACACTGATATATATATATATATATATATGTATATATATGTATATGTTAAGAAATATAATAGATGCGTAAATAAAATTTAATTAACGCTTCGTTATTTCTAAAATAATATTCAAAGAAACGAGCCGTGAGATAATACTGAGAACATCGCTGCGTGAACACCACAAAGTGACGAGAGTCTGACGTTTTGATTTAAAAAGAATTATCTTGCTTTGCTATGTCAATGTACTTTTCTTTTGTTCTATTGAGGATGACAAACGAGCACAATTCACGCGATGGGCACTGACGGTTGCGGCCGACGACACCGTGCGTTGTCACCCCTGAGGGTTAAGATGGAATGCTTTGTGGTGTAGCAACAAGCAAATAGCAGGGGAGCTCCCCAACCTTAACTTTTTTTGGCGATGTTGAAGTCAGGAGCACAGCGGACATGCTTTCGACGTTTGTCTTTTCAAATGCTGAGCTCTTGACCAAGACCTGTCAGTTCCTTTTATGATTGGAACTTGATGCTATGGGCCATGGGGTATATTAGTCGCCAGACATGATCATCGGGTAATTATGGTTGTCATTTATTACAAGATATATTTGTAATTATATATATATATATATATATCCTGTAAAATATATATAAAATATATATATAGAATCCCTCATGGTAAATGGACTGTGTACCCGTTCATTTGTTTATAATTTATTGTATACCTTAGCATGAAACACAACACTTGTTCCTAGTATTGATGATTCTTCTCGACATTCTTAAGTAAGTCTAGATCGCAAGATGTTGGTACAGAATATGCACTTCAATAAAATTAACGTTGATTACTTTTAGACTTAACAAATTTATATTGTGCTTTCCCAAAATTATTGATTATATATATATATATATATATATATATATATATATATATATTTATATATATATATATATATATATATATATATATATATATATAAAAAGAAAATGGTAAAAATTTAAATGAAATTTAATAAAAAAAAGAAAAACAATATATTATATATAACTATAGAATGTTGTGTTTGTGTACAATGCACTTTGCAATGTATTTTCGATATCGATCAATACCTACTTAAGCAAATATTAAAATATACACATACTAATAACAGGAATATATTTGCTGGTGGTCCTTAAGTGAATATCTATTTTAATTATTACAATATGTTTGGCAATATTTTAATTAATTTTATTTTTAAAATTAATTTTAGGCAATAGATTTCCTTACATAAAACATGAGTAACCTAGAATGTACAATGAATAACAAACCTAGACTATTATTCCTCGTAGATCTAAGATAACGTTGCCTTGAGCGTAATATTTGTAATTCTTAACACCGAATACAAATATTCACTATGTACATAATCTTAGACCTCGTTAAGAAGTTATGTGATATCTATACATATCTTAAACCTTATAACAAATATATGTTATATATTTACTATGCTAATGTAATCAAGAAACAATGATTAAGTTACTGAGAGATTTGTCGTCGAAATTGTTAATACTGTTATGTTTAGTAAACATTAATTGCTATGGTGACAATCCTCCTGGTCGATTTCGATTACGGCGAAATACAATTAAAGCAAGATATTTCTGGTTATACCATATGAAGTCAATACGCTAATATGTCCAATATCCTAGTGCCGTCAGCATTTCGTGCACTCACTTGTCATCACCTTCCCCATTCCGATGTAGGGCTTGTGCAATAAGATCGCTGTAAGATTCAGATACTAAACCAGTGTGTAATTAAAAAAAATATTTGGTCCTCGACTGGGAATTGAACCCGTGACACAATATCAGGTAGAATGACGTAGTAGCCACCATCTAATTAATTTACAAATTTGAAGAACCTAATAAGAAGTTATGATCTGCAGCCATCATTAACCATCAGGTGAACTTTGTGCTCGGTTTTAACTCCCAATATTAAGAAATACTGCTATATAATTTATATTTACTGAATTCATTATAATAGTGTAGCTGACTGCTGCGTCCCGGGTCCTGGGCTCGATTCCCAGATGACGAATAATATTTGTGCTTTATAAATTGTTGCATTTCGAGTATAGGTGTAAATTATGTATGTATGCCTGATACTGCATTTGGACCTCCCTCCGATCTTATTTAAAACTGGAACAGGAAAGGATAGGACGAGTGAGCGCCTCTGTGTTAGCGCAAATGCTCACGACACTGTAAAATATTTAGTGCAGTTGATTTAATCTGCTGCTAGCCAGAGAATATCGCACAATTGTAATCGACCGACAGGACATCATCGTCACAGAGAGTCATTGTGTTTACGCTGATACTTGTGCCGATATTTCTTTGTTGTTGACCACAACTATTCGTTTTAGTATTTATCAAACGCGGTGTTTCCAGATCTAAGGTTACACATTTTCTTTCTAAATACTTTTATGAAAACTGTGAATGTTTCACTCTTTCTATTAATTAAGTTTATAGTTATGATGGCTCTTTGTAAATTTATAAAACTATTGTGAACCTTTATTTCAACAGAACAATAGAAGCTCTTGTCTACAAGCTTTCTTCTAAGCACTTAGGGTTAAATGTTTTTATAGAGGGCAACAATAATTTGTGCTTGCTTTATTTGCTCTTACTTTTGTAAAGTAATCGCAAAGTTACACCTTGTAGAAAATATTACAAAAAAGACATAAGTACGCTTCGACAAAACATGTCGATAGGTATTTGTTATAATCAGGCGTTACTTTAGGGAAATTGACATATTTATATGAAAGACAATAATTCCCGATTGGAAGGCTACTTTGAACGAATGAAAGGATTGCTTTATATCCCAATTTACTAATTTACCAAAAATTGACACAATAGATCTAGTCATTCTAAGCGTATACAAAAATAAAATAACCTAAATATACTTCATAATAATAGAGCAATGAAATTGAACTATACAAAAAATAAAACTAAATATATTTTACCATATAATTACGCAGAATGTTTTATAGTGCAGTGAGGGCGTTTGCGCACAACAACACGCTTCCAAGTTTTGCACTTACATCGTAAGAATATATCCGTTACAAATGAGCCAATTTCTTCGAAAAATATCACTGCAGTACTACGAGTGCTACGAGTGCTACGTGTAGTGAGCAATCTGATTGATGTGGCTCACAAAAGAGAAACTTTTATAAAGCTGCAAAGTTCTGTGGTCTCAATTTTTATTGATTTTAATGTGACAAATAAGCTAAGAATATTGACGATTCCACTGAACAATGACACCTAGTAGTACTATGTACGTATATATCCTCTAAAAGACATTGTAATACCGATTAACACGTGAATTAACTATGTTATTTCTTTAATTTAAATAATAGTTAGACGAGCGTTACAACATTGGTCAAAGATCGAGCCGGCCAGTCAGTGTGCCTCATTCAGGTTGTCTTCATAGGTCCCCTTCTGCAATATTTTTTTCAGCAATTTTATTTTAATGTCATCGTCTTGTGCTCTTTTGAGACGTGCAGTAGTATCGGTGAATAAATTAACATGTTTTACAGGATATCTGCTGAGAGCATGTGCGTGCTTCATGCGTATTGTTCAATAACTTAGTCATACTCTTCTAGTAGGAGCGCCCAGCGAGCTATCAAGGTAAGCTGGGAGGCAAGTAATTTTTCTGCAGAGTCATCGTCATAGCAGAGCATTCAGTCACAATCTTGAATCGTATTCCCAGTAGGTAAAACTTAGTAGGTGAACTTTTTCACAGCTTCTACTATTGCTAGTATTTCTAGGTAATAACTGTGGTTCTTTGTTTCAGCTGGAGTCGTCTTTCTACACATGTGTAAATTGGATGCATCGTATTATCTTTTTGGCTTCGTTGTAACAAACTCCATATCTATATATATATACTTCTATTCTTCTTTTTTGCCAACACTATTGGACTTGCAAAATCAGATTTACTGGGTGTAATAATCCCGTGATCAGTCCATTCTTCTATTTGGTTATTAACCACATCCAATTCTAAAGGTGAGAGTCGTCGCGATTTTGATGAATGGTAGTTTCGTCAGTGAGGAGTATCTTAAGTTCAACATGATTCCTTCTTCAAATTCTTTGGGTCATAGTCTTAAATCATAGTATTCATTTATCTGCGAGTCTTTGGTCAGCATCATCAAGAACTTCATCATTATGATCACCTTTCATTGTGAGGTGCATAACTTTTTTTGCAGAAATACTTTTAGCTGAAAAGCTTACTTCAACTTTGTTAAGTATTGGATTACCGATGATAACATTTACTGGTATTGTTTTATATACGACAATGTGAACAGTGGTGTCAAAGTAACAGTCCTCTATTTTAACTCTTGTAGCAAGACTCTTGTAGTCTTTATCTCGTGTTCAGCAATGCCTGTGAGACATATCGAGGAGCTGGGGTCATAGTGGTCACCCTTGATATTATCATGATATGATTCTAGGATAAGGTTCACATCGCTTCATGTCTCAATGAGTACATTAACTCCTACATTATTTATTCGTACGACCTATAAAGGCGTAAGGCAGCATTCATTGTTTTGATCTTGAATCTTGAGCGGCTTCTTCGTATTGTTAGGGCATTCATTCGATTTGTGAGCATAATTATTGTACTTACAGCATTTAACTCCTTTAGTGCATTTAGGCGACTGATGGCTTGTTTCTCCATTATAACATCTTACGTTTTAAAATTACTTCTTCATTTAATTAAAGTCTTCAAAATAGTCCGAAATATTTTTTTAATCACTTTTTCTTAAATAATCGATTACTGGATATCGATTATACACTTTAAACTCTGTGAAACAGAACGCAGCGTCATCTTGACATGGACAGCTCTCAGTCGGTAAAGTTGTGTGAGACCGCTTCATGAAGGTGGTTAACAATGGCGTCTTACTCGTTGTATTTAAGAATGATAATCTTACATCTTTTTCTTCGTAAACACGTTAAATGCGATGTCTTCCACTATCCCGGACGAGCTCATCCTATATAGGTATATATATATATATATACTTCTATTCTTCTTTTTTGCCAACACTATTGGACTTGCAAAATCAGATTTACTGGGTGTTATAATCCCGTGATCAGTCCATTCTTCTATTTGGTTATTAACCGCATCCAATTCTAAAGATGAGAGTCATCGCGGTTTTGATGAATGGTAGTTTCGTCAGTGAGGAGTATCTTAAGTTCAACATGATTCCTTCTTCAAATTCTTTGGGTCATAGTCTTAAATCATAGTATTCATTTTATCTGCGAGTCTTTGGTCAGCATCATCAAGAACTTCATCATTATGATCACCTTTCATTGTAAGGTGCATAACTTTTTTTGCAGAAATACTTTTAGCTGAAAAGCTTACTTCAACTTTGTTAAGTATTGGATTACCGATGATAACATTTACTGGTATTGTTTTATATACGACAATGTGAACAGTGGTGTCAAAGTAACAGTCCTCTATTTTAACTCTTGTAGCAAGACTCTTGTAGTCTTTATCTCGTGTTCAGCAATGCCTGTGAGACATATCGAGGAGCTGGGGTCATAGTGGTCACCCTTGATATTATCATCATATGATTCTAGGATAAGGTTCACATCGCTTCATGTCTCAATGAGTACATTAACTCCTACATTATTTATTCGTACGACCTATAAAGGCGTAAGGCAGCATTCATTGTTTTGATCTTGAATCTTGAGCGGCTTCTTCGTATTGTTAGGGCATTCATTCGATTTGTGAGCATAATTATTGTACTTACAGCATTTAACTCCTTTAGTGCATTTAGGCGACTGATGGCTTGTTTCTCCATTATAACATCTTTCGTTTTAAAATTACTTCTTCATTTAATTAAAGTCCCATGAACATCTTCAAAATAGTCCGAAATATTTTTTAATCAATTTACATAATAAAGAGCTGTATAGATAAACACAATTTCCAGTATTTGTTACAGTAATAATGTTAAGCGTTAAGATGAAACTTTACTATTATCTTGTGGCCTACAAGATAATAGTAAAGTTTCATCTTAACGCTTAACATTATTACTGTAACAAATACTGGAAATTGTGTTTATCTATACAGCTCTTTATTATGTAAATTCGATTAAAAAAGTTATAGTGCGAATAAAGTGTGATTTTATGAGATGTTTATCTCGTGCCAAACTTCGTCTGATTGTGTATATATAAACAGGAATGTGAAACCAAAGATCGGTCTAAACTGTTGGTTCGGTTTTTGGGTATATTTTTTTTATAATTTTGGTGGTGATAAATGAGCACACAGCTCCCTGAGGACTAACATGGATTGTCCTGTCACCTCTTACTATAATTCACACACCACACTAAACACAGAAGCGTTACGCTACTCTATTGTACTCTGGTATTCTGAGAGGTCGTGGTCCTTCCCCAGTCGAGCTAGTCCATTTATGTTCCTAGGAGTTGCAACATTGTCATAATTCAGACACGGTTTATTACTTCTAGAGTGTGGCAAACACTAAAGATATTACTAATATCTTTCGTGTTTACCTTACAGCGAACCACTGCTGAATGGAGATAGAAGAGATACCACATCGCACGAAGCACGATCCTGAATCATTTTAATTCAAAGGCTTCGATATAACTTCTAAGTTATTAGCTATTTAATTATCACTGGAGGATCTTTACCCATCATTTTTAAATGTAGAAATTCTTAAATGGATGTAGCTCTATGATATATCTAACCGAGATAGGGTAGAAAACAGCCGCCATTTTTCTCAGTTATTTTAAATATATCTCACATTCATATTTTTCTCCTGCACGATTTTTTTCAGTTCAAAACGTTTTCTTTTACAACACAAAGTTACGGCGAATAAAAATACAATTTCATGAAGGATGGGTTTGATCTGGCAGCGACGAACGTGAGTTTAATGTTCGAAAAAAAATGTAGATTGAAAACCTAACCACCGATATTGAATTTATCACCGACATCCCGAAAGTTTAGTCAAGTCTAATTTTTCTTTTTCCAAAACATTTTTCATGTTATGACTATTATTGTCATATTATGATTTTTTGCTGTTTCTACAAGTTTTACCGTGCATGGGTCGGCTTAATGGAACGACCACACCCTCACAGATTACCAGGGTAAAATAGCAGCATATGTTGATGTGTTTAAACATTATACAAACTGTTAATGCTGGTGACGAAGCATACCATTTTAGTACTCGGTGATAACGAATCGACGGGGATTCGATACGACTCCTTGTATGTGGATCATTGTGGGTGCCACAGGCCGTAGGGTTCACTTACCATCAGGTGCACAGTGTGCTTATTTGTCACCCTCAATACGTGTAAAAGAATCAAGCCTTTATTTTTTTTTTAACACATGGTGTGATCTCTCGATATGAGTTCCAAAAAATCGGTAATTCGATGGATGCAACTCAGTCAGTTGCATTCGCGCGCAGGGCAACAGTCCAAGCTGAGGCTCCCTTTCGAGAACCCTTATATACTTGGTCCCGACGGACCTGTAGTAACCCTCGAGCTAACATTGCCCATCATCCCTAAAAAGTGTCGTGTTACTCGTTTCCTCGCTTCCTGATCCAAAGCATGGTGCCTACAGGCAACATACACTTGTGATTCACGGTATTGTACCTTGTAGACACTTAAATTAAAACCTCTTAAGCTATAAGTAAATAGTTTTCGTGAACCGTAACATAGCTGAGAAACATTTGTCCGCCGGCCACATTCGTTATACAATTGTGAAAATAATATCTACAAGAAAACAAATAACAAATAATAGGCACAACACAGCACACGTTCCACAAGATCCACCCGTCCTCCACAGGCTTCAGGGTCTTCATGCACTGTCACTCCTGATGGAATGCCTCATTACTTGTAATTGGATTCCCATATACGTCACAAAACACATCAACGTTATTTATAGTTTGTATTCTGTAATAGCGTAGTCTTTCCTTGGTCGGGGCGGCCCAATCATGTTGTAGATACAAAGCATATGCAGTATGACTCTACTAAAATACAGGTTTCAATTTAATTTAACAACTATAACCAATGATTATAAAAGTTTTTAGAAATAATTAAGTGACTATATGACGCAAACAAAAAATATATTTCGGTTCTATGGAAATATATTTGGATTTTAATGTTTTATGAGTTCATTGACCTATTGCGGGGGATGTGAAGCGAATAACAATAAGTTTATTCGTTCCGCTTAAAAAGTCAGTGTTTGTGTCGGAGCTCTCCGTATAATTTCGAATCAGTTGTTAAAGAATTTTATTGCAGTTGTATTTCCTCCGAATCTAGGAGACTAAAAAAGATGAGACTCGAAACATAGATGTAATAGTGAAACTAAACGGTTTCCTATTTCAAAGCTTCATTCACCACGTGAAACACAGCTATTTCACGCTATAGGTAGCAATAATCATTCACCATTTAACTACAGGTAGTATATTGAAGCACCAGCAATAAAGATAAAAAGGAAATAATATTTTACTTCCAAGTTATAATAATATAACAAAAAAACGTTTACTAGTTAAACAAATTTAATTAACTAGGATGTTATGAATAGCAAATTTTGCCAGGAAATCTAATGATGAACAGGTCCTCAATTTATTCATAGATCTACGTGGACGCAATCAGTGCCTGAGACTCCCCGCAGTCTGTCTGTGCGTCATTTTGATTTATGTGATAATTAACCAGTGTTCCGTTTGCAGAATTGTCATAACCTGCTGGTAGAGACATGCAATTTTAAAATACGGAAAATCCGTACACACCCTGGAACCTAATTATGCAGTTAAAAAAAAAGAAAATGTATGTAAAGTATATTTTCATTGAAACGATGCGGACAGTAATGACTTCTATTGTTATTTATAGGCAAACAGTTATTAGTTCGAGTGAAATTCCGGTTGTATTGAAATTCATAAGGGCCATCTTGTAAAAAATTCTCAAATATTCCGTTCAAGGTAACTCATTGATATTGCAGTAAGTACACCATCACCACACATACCATAATGTTACATGCATTCGACAACTTCCGTTCAAAATATAATCGTCTATCGGACCAGAACTAAGTAATTAAAAGACCAACAAGCACGATCCTCCCGGGGCCATGAACGCTGTAAAGTACTCGATACGTCGGGATTATAACTATTGATAAATTAACAAGATAAAATTCGTAAGAAATAGTTTTAATCACACTAGCTCTTCGTCACTGTCTTTGAATGCCTATAAAATATATGATTTTGATTTTCCTGACTCTAAATGCTCTAAAAGTGTGAGTTCCATAAAAATACTAAATAAATAAACTCACTCCGGCCCGAAAACTAATTTGCTTTACACTAATATTGTTCCTCGGTTGGGATCGAACCGAGCTCGTCCTTTTACTGTGAAAAAAAACGTATTTCTTTTAAAATAATGTGTAGTTATTCATTTAGGTACAAATGACTGTTGAGCAAGGTTGCTTATCGCACTGGCGTACAAGTGATTTCCCGTGAGGCGTCGAATGCAACTTTAGAAAAATTACTTTTTGCTTCTGCGTTGTCCTCGTTATGATAATGATTTTTTTTTAATAATATTAGGGGTGACAAGTGGGAATATAGGTCATATAATATAGGTCGCCTGATGGCAAGTGATGACGGAGGGAAATGACATCTGCATCCATCCGCAACAAAGATCGAATGTGCTCACACGCGTGGCCGCCCCCGAGGACTTGGGTTTCAAGAACTTTACTCTCATACAAAACCCGATATTACCCCACCATGGTGTCGCACAAATTATTTTTAAGAGCACTGGTCTTTTGGTGAATTCAGCAAATATTTATTGACTCTTGATGAATTTGAATTGTTTATTTGCCAGTCATGCAACTCAATCAAACTATGACCAGAAACAAACTGCAGCGTGGCTCTACCACTGTTAAAATATTAATAGATTAAAAGCATTTTAATAGTAATATTTTAAGCATCATCTACACTAACTGATTTCAATCAACTCTGTCACTGTACGTGAGGCCGAGTTCGGTCCCGGTGAAGGAACCAGCGCTAAATGACTACGTACTCAACGTTAAGGAAGACATCGTGAGGAAATCTGATATAATAATAATAATAAATCATTTATTTCAGATTAAATTACAAAAGATACAATTTAATTATATCTGTCGTCTCATCGTTCGTACACGAGGGCACATTGAAAAGTTTTGGCCTAAGGTTGACATTTAAAAGCAAAAGAAAAAATAATACTTGCACGTAATAGCCATTTCTTTTTTAATTATAATCTGCTGTCTTTTGTTTTTCTTCTGTCAAAATTATAAAATTTGTGATCGATTTTACAAACGAAGTTCGCGGTTTCCGTAGAAATGGATAAAATTGAGCACCGTTCCGTCATAAAATATTTACAAAAAAAAGGATTAACGTCAAAACAAATTTATGAAGATATGTACGAGACTTTGGGGGAATCTGCTCCATCATATGTCAAAAGATGGGTAGCGGATTCCAAACGTGGCAGAGAAGCAATGCAAGATGAACCTAGGAGTGGTAGGTCGCCGACGGCTACCATAGACGAAAATACCAATAAATATGAGACCTGATTTTAAATGACAGGAGATTGACGATTGCAAAGATAGCAGAAGCAATAGGCATTTCCTATGAACGAGCACAGAATATAATTTCCAACGATCTTGGATTTTCTAAGGTCTCTGCCAGATGGGTACCTATACTGCTTTCAGCCGAAAACAAACGCACCCGCCAAACAGTATCACAGGATTATTTGGATCTGTTCCAAAGTGATCTTCAAGATTTTCTTAGCCGTTTCGTAACTATGAACAAAACTTGGGTTCACCACAATACACCAGAGTCCAAAGTACAATCCAAGCAATGGAAAAGAGCAGGGTCACCGCCCCTAAAAAAGCTCGGGCCGTTTTGTCAACCAAGAAGGTAATGGCTTCAGGTTTTTGGGACTGTAGAGGGGTCATTATGGTTGACTACCTTGAAAAATGTAAAACCATAAATGTGGACTATTATTGCACACTCTTAAGTTTGCGTGAAGAAAAACATAAAAAGGCCTGGTATGTTGTCTAAGAAAGTTTTGTTCCACCAAGATAACACTCCTGTCCATACTGCGGCGTAATCAATCGCACAAATACCCTATTCGGACTTGGCCCCCTTGGCAGGACGTGACTGAATATTTTGATGAATTTGAAGATTCTTTTTTTTTAGAAGGAATACTAAAGCTAGAGATAAGATGGCAAAAGTGTATAGATAATTCTGGAGACTTTGTAGAGAAATAAAATAATAATTTAGAAAATAAACGTTTTTTTAAGGTTGGGCTCAAAACTTTTCAAGGTGCCCTCTATGTGAAATCAAGACAGATACGTACGATGAGATACTATATACATATATTGAGATACAACATGATGACGATATCCTCGAGGTTTATTTCGACTGCGGCGATATCTAGGTTAATGCCAGATGACATCAATTGCGCAAAATATTTCAAAGTGACGTAAACGTTTGCGCAAAGACAGAGGTACACACTTGTCGTCCCCTTCCATTGACTGCAGGTGTAATAAGGGTAGAGGAAGGTTCACATGTGAATTTAATATGCACAAATATTGTATACTTTTTTATATATTATATTGGTATACAAGGTTGTATTAACTTTTAATATATTCAGACATAAAGAACCCACGTAGTGCTGAAAGCAATTTGTCGTCTCATCGTACGTATGTGATATTAAGAATTTAGGCTGGCTTAGTTGTGGTATAATGATTTATATTAAGGAAAAAATACTTAAATTTACACATAAATTCCCTACATTTTTACATTCAAAGCAATATTGATCTTTGGCGCAGCTGTGGGATTTATGCGTAGTGGGAGGCTACTATTTTACTTTACATCCTAAAGTTGAATGGTAGAGAATGCCTTAAGCGTTAAGTCGCGTTAAAATTAAAATAAATAAAATTTAAAATATATTATATAAATATAATATTTTATATGCATATACCTTTATTTAGTACAAACACAGGGTTGGAATAAGATCAGTCATCATTTTTATTTGCGTTTAATATTTGTCTGTGTCACGAGAACTAACTTCTCGCTAATTGCGTGTTTAAGCTTTATTTGGCGAACAATTATATATTTCTACGAATGGCCATATTTTGTAGACTTATGGCATTACTTTTAGTTACACAAATAAGTATTTTCTTTGCTGTAGTATATAACTTATTTGCTTTTATATAAGTGTGCAATGCACACCGTAAACTATGAGTGTACAATGCACACCGTAAACTATTAGTGTGCAATGCACACCGTAAACTATTAGTGTGCAATGCACACCGTAAACTATTAGTGTGCAATGCACACCGTAAACTATTAGTGTGCAATGCACCGTAAACTATTAGTGAACAATGCACACCGTAAACTATTAGTGTGCAATGCACACCGTAAACTATTAGTGTGCAATGCACACCGTAAACTATTAGTGTGCAATGCACACCGTAAACTATTAGTGTACAATGCACACCGTAAACTATTAGTGTGCAATGCACACCGTAAACTATTAGTGTGCAATGCACACCGTAAACTATTAGTGTGCAATGCACACCGTAAACTATTAGTGTGCAATGCACACCGTAAACTATTAGTGTGCAATGCACACCGTAACTATTAGTGCAATGCACACCGTAAACTATTAGTGTGCAATGCACACCGTAAACTATTAGTGTGCAATGCACACCGTAAACTATTAGTGTGCAATGCACACCGTAAACTATTAGTGTGCAATGCACACCGTAAACTATTAGTGTGCAATGCACACCGTAAACTATTAGTGTGCAATGCAAAATGACATTTTTGATGGTGTCTTTTTCAATAAATAAATAAATCATCTGAAAGCTTTAGATTTTTAGAAAGAAAACATGATAATAATGTCTATCACTCTACTTGTGTTAGGTTATTAACAGATAATATCAAATACGCAGGATATATTAGTGCCGTATTTACGCAATCATAGGCACTCTTTCGACATTCCTTTGCCCAATCAGATGTAATGTGTGTGTAATAAAATCGGAGGAGGATTCGGATTGAATCCAGTATCTACACGGGACGCACATAATAACCAACAATAGAAAGCATATTAGTGCATAACAATATTAACCCTTCGGATACTGCAGACGTGGTGTTAAACTTGAGGAGTCATATGAAATGCCTCACTACTAGAAACCGTGTCTTTGGACCCGTTCGCTTATCGCTATCAGATTGCATCGTTATGATGTCTTTTCATGATGATGTTCTGTGAGGAACTGTTCTATTGGTATTACCATGAAGCCTTACAGAGTCACGACACACTCAACGAGGTATGAGGAGAGCGTGATCAAATACGCAACATCAACATCCGCAGTAGAACGAGCGTGACCGACATCAGCTCGTAGAAACGATGACCGATGGGGAAGGTTCCAGTGGCAACCTCAGTGGCTGACGCAGCGAGAAATCCCCACCAGATGGAGAGACGATCAATGCAAGTTTGCGGGAAGTGAATAGATGCCAGAGGCTCTGGATGTGCTTTGTGGCGATCTATGAGGGAGGCCTGTGTTCTACAGTGAAGTGGATGTGATAATAATGCTTATAATTTTCGTAGATATTGGTGTCCAACAAACAACCATAAAGTCTAGATTTAATGCTAATAAAAAATCATAAAAAAATCATTGATGCGCGACGATGCAGACAAATAGTTTATTTTTTTTAAACTCTATCGAGTTTCAAGTCAATAACAACTATTACAAATATTCATGTAGTTAGACTATTAAAAAAAAACAAAACGACATTAAGGCTCGTAAACCTTACATTATCTCGTGATTTATTTACTTTTTATCTGGCTACAAAGTCGTAGATCCTATGTAAATTAGACTAGGACATAATTTTTGTTTTTATTACTGTCCAGTGTCTCTAAAGCCTTTTTGGGAAGATAACGAGAAATGCCTATTTTTATGTGAAAATGTACACCGAATAAAATTATCTAATGTAAAGAATACATTATTTACGTTGATACTTTTCCGATTCATTTTGTTCATAATAGAGGTGGGCAACGATCACAGACACTTGATGGTAATTATGACCGCGGTCCATGACATCTACCTCCGTTCTAAACAAAGATTCAAGATGCACGTGCTTTGTTATCGCATGCTATGCAATGGAATGCCTCGTTATAATTATGTCCCCGGAGCAATCACCATACGAAACACAGCAACGGTATGCTGATATTACACTCTGGTATTTTATCGAAGCCCCTGCCACTTTTATATATTTAGTCTATCATGTTTCCTTAACCAATAACACATGTTATATGGCAGATATTAGTGCATTTTAGGCAAATAAAATGTTATGTTGATGTAAGTATTCTACAAAGGAACCCTTATGTATGTATGTATGTTTGTATGTATGTATGTTTGTATGTATGCTTTGAAATATATTTACTGGGAGTTAAACATATCAAATAGACGTTCAAATAAATCTAATAGTTTTACAATTCATGTATTCAACCCTTTATACTTCCCCCTACATAAAATACTTTCATACTTTTTAGAATATAAACGCGAAAGGCTTTTCTAAGAAAAGATTTTTATGAAATCATATTTAGATATGTATATTACATGTTACTTGTACCAAGCAATAAGTAACATTAACTCAATCTTTTCACCTTTTTTTACAATACATGTGATATTCATTTATGCACATTGATTAGTTATAGAAACAGAGTCATTACAATGTATTATATTGAGGCAAATACTTTTCACAGGCCAATAAAGATAAGGCAAAACCCAGAAGTCCTGACAGGCGGATCAACAAGGGGAGAATGTGGGTGAACTGCATGTTCCACTCTTTTTATTATGATATTATGATTTTTAGTAAAAAATAAGAGAATATGTAAAGATGAAGTAAAACCCCTACATTTCGTTAAGAGTCTACGTAAAAACCTTATAGCATTAGTAATAAAATTTTATGTCTCATGGTAAGATAATCTTATCTCAAATGATAGAACACGATACCTTTTTGTTTAACTTATTTCATTTTATCGTTTTATATTTTTGACGCAACGTAGTTTCTTTTTTTTTTGATACTCCCGCGGCATCTTACATCTTACGTACTATGAACGTCACTTTCTTTTCGGGAGCGTTCTTAGACGACATGATACTACGATACTTATGTATATAATAGATTAGCTTCCGTTAGAACTTCTGGTTAAAGCTCTACGCTAATTCATGGAAAGTCGATAAACTTGGGTGACTTGGAGTTTTGTGTCGAGACAATCTACGAAACTTCTGTTTAGTTGTGTACCGATGATAAGGGTTAGTAAGTTCAGATTCCTAACCTAATCCTGTACGTGATATGTTATTAAAATAAGAAATAGAAATAATAAGAATTTAAATATGAAAGAAACAATAATGTATTCCACTCAAAATAACCTTTTGTTATAAATTATTTCATAAAAACTTTTGCGTAAAACTTTTTAATAATTTGCAACAAATTATTATTCATAAGAGCCCCGGTATTAACTCTCACTTGGAACGTCACGGCCCCCCCCCCCCCCTCCGTGGCGGCATCAATTCATTCGACCATTGTTCATTGTTATTTTAAATGCTGATTTACCACGTACTTGTCGCCTGTTGTATCCTGCGGATTCATCTACAGACGAGGCTTATTTATGCACAGCAGTGACTTACACATGCATACACTGGTGGTCGTATAATTAGAAACTCTACCAACGGTCCTTGACATTATGTAAGATACTTCACCGCAATCCTTTTTATTTTGAAATTAAACAATAAATAGGACAACAATATGTTCTACGATTTATCATTTATTAGAAAAACAATATAAATCCCATTACACAAGTGCAGTTTCAATATTACATTACGGACAAACATTTACATCAGTTTTAAGGTATGAATAATAATGCTCAACTATAGTCGACGCATTTTATACTGAGTCGTCGTCGTAGGAATGTGCACGCAATGCAACGCGTTATCGATACTTAGGTTCCTGCGCACGCGGGGTCGATGCGTCATCGTGACCTTCATTAGCACTCTGACTCCTGATTGGTCTATACGAGTAAGGGTTGTTGTTTTTCTAAAATTATAAGATTTTTTGTTATGACACTCATAACATTACTTATGCTTCGTTAAGCAATACGCACAATGGAGAATTTATTTTCTAATGTGCTTTTGAAGAAATATTTTCAGATAGCGAAAAATTATTCCTATTAATACTTAACATAATTTAGCATATCGATCGTACCTATCCCGTTATCGATATGCACCTCTACAATTCTTAAGCACATCAACCTCTCCATAAGTCCTGTAAGTGCGAGCGAGACAGACAGATAAATATTATTTATGACCCGAAGCCTCAGTTCATAATGCGTCGACTATAATTAGAAACAACAACAAAAAAGTATAAAAAACAATATTTTTTAAGTATTAGTAATTGGTATTGTTATTTACGAAATACTACTACCCACAGCCTACCAATAGTTATAATTAATTTTTAGTGGCGTATCCCTTATTTTCAATAACAGCACTACAACGACATGGCATCGATCAATCAATTCCATAAATTTTTTCTAGGGGGCTTCAACAAATGCTTCATATAGTTCGTTTTGTCAGGTGTTACGTTTGTTTGAGACTTTCTTTTTAACAATATTCCAGAGATTTTCTATCGGGTTTAAATCCGGACTATTTGCTGGCCAGTCTAAAACGGATATACGCTGTTCGCTATGGAAACATTTGACACTATTGGCCTTGTGTTTATGGTCATTGTCATGCTGAAAGATCCAGGTTACAGGCAAATGATCGTCCGAGTAGGGAATCATTGAGTGCTTTAAGATATTTTTGTATTGCCATTGATCCATTGTACCTTCAATGTTCCGAACGGGTCCAACTCCACATCCGGAAAAACACCCCCAAACTTTAATGTTACCGCCACCGTGCTTGACTATACTCCTTGTGTATTTATAATTAAAAACATTGTTTACAGGACGTCGCGCTTTCCATCGGAATTTACCATATTTATTTTTGTTTCATCTGAAAATAACACTTTTTTCAATTCTCGTACCGTCCAATTAACATATTTTTTAGCGAATAATAATCGCTTCCTCGGTGTTGCTTGGTAAGAAGCGGTACCTTTCGAGAGATTCTTCCAAACAATTAAGCTTCCACTAATCTTCGGCGCATCTCGTTAAGACTGATACGCTTGTCTAGGGTCATCAGGCGAAAAAACTTCATTTTTAACTGGTTGGAGCCTTTACTTGGGTCTTTTTTAGCAACACGAACGATTAGCGTATCTTCTCTGGGAGAGGTTTTTCTTGACTGAGCCTTTCTAAGAACATTTTCAACAGTTCCATGTGTTTTATAATGATCAGTTGCATTAAAAACTTTCTTAACAGAACAATTTAAATGTTCAGCTATTCTTCTGTACGCCCACTTATGATCTATATGTAAATTAACAATTATTTGCCTAGTTGACGCGTCACAACTTTTATTTTTGCCCATTTTGAACAAAATAATACAAAAAGCCAAGAAAGAAATGTTATTCTCCAATTTCAAAAAAAGAACGAGCTATGGATGCTTTTTTGAAGATGTTTCTAATTAGGCGTCCAAGCGGCCATTAACCGAAAATAAACTCCTACATGTGTCAGACTCATTTTGTAATTAAAAGTATGTTTTATATTTTATGCACTTAATGCGTTTTTTTATTTGAGTGGCTATATTATTGCATAATTATTAATATTTTTTACGAACATTTGTACGTTGAAGTTATACTTTCTTTATTCATAAGAAGTGTTTAATTATATGACCACCACTGTATATATATATAGAGTTTATTAGTTTAAAGTTTTATTTTACATTATACAGTGCAAAAACGAACACACGTTCATCTGAGAGTGATAACTGCGGCCAATAACATAAGCGTATCGTATGAACAGAAATACAAATAATGGGAAGAGTGATCGATCAAATATTCCGTGTAAAGACCAATATCTTTAAAAGGTTCAAGGAAAAATTTTCCTTTATATGTCACCTAAAACTCACGTCAATGTGTCGTGGTGATATTTAAGTAAGTGCTTTGCTCTGTAAGCGATGCGTTCAGTTGTTAAGTGGGGGGCGTGTGGCCTCGGTCCTGTCATTTAATGTTTACTAATTTGAAATGTTTGATAATTTTTTCTGACATTGTTACTGTTAGAATACGCAACGTATCCGCAGTACAACGAGGGTGACGGGCGTAGCCCAAAATATTAGCCAACTAAAGCGGCAACAGGCTGGCCATATAGCTCATAGAACCGATACCCGATACCTAGATGGTAAAACGACGTATACAAGTCGATGGATGCAGGTGGCACAGGAAAGTGCATTGTAGTAATCTGTGGGTAAGCCAGTTCAGCGTAGGCCTGTGGACAGGTGGTGAATCCATGATGTTGCTGGATGCATCCGGATAGGGTAGTGGTTATAAGACCTGGCTGGCAGTTTTAAAATGGAGGAAATATTTTTCGTGACTATGGCTACATCTTGAAACGGGCTTCTATGAGAACATTTCGTCCGATGATAAGAGAAGACTGCAGCCAATGTCATCCATAACCATTCCCCTACGACGAGTCTGGTATCGTGCTCCTATGGTGATTGAAGGATTCGGGGACCCAATTACAGATAACGCAGCATTCTTCTCTCGATACTAAGGGTTGCACCGCACATGCAACTTGTTTGTGTGGATGTGTGTGCGTGTGTTTGTTTGTGTGTATGCTAGTTTGTGTGCGCTTGTATTTATGACTAAAAGTGTGTTCAACGGAGCGACATTGAATAATTTTTCATTTACGGAATTAAATTGTAACCAGATGAATGTTACTATAAACGTCTTGACTACAATGGCTAGTATGTGTGCGGAGGCTGGAGCTGCCTCTCCTGCCCTGCTGCTTAATCAAACAGGCTCTGGTGTATTATATAAAAATGTATTTGATACAGAAGACATTGAGCCAGCAAACGTTTGCTTAGTACGTATTGACAATCTATCTATACGGCACATAACCTGCCGGCCAAAAGTTTAAGACCGCATCTAAACAACATAATTATCCATCCATCAATTGTAATAATATCCCATAGGAAAAATTTTCCTTTATATGTCACCTAAAACTCACGTCAATGTGTCGTGGTGATATTTAAGTAAGTGCTTTGCTCTGTAAGCGATGCGTTCAGTTGTTAAGTGGGGGTGTGGCCTCGGTCCTGTCATTTAATGTTTACTAATTTGAAATGTTTCTAATTAGGCGTCCAAGCGGCCAGTAACAGAAAACAAACTCCTACATGTGTAAGACTCATTTTGTAATTAAAAGTATGTTTTATATTTTATGCACTTAATGCGCTTTTTTATTTGAGTGGCTATATTATTGCATAATTATTAATATTTTTTACGAACATTTGTACGTTGAAGTTATACTTTCTTTATTCATAAGAAGTGTTTAATTATATGACCACCACTGTATATATATATAGAGTTTATTAGTTTAAAGTTTTATTTTACATTATACATTGCAAAAACGAACACACGTTCATCTGAGAGTGATAACTGCGGCCAATAACATAAGCGTAACGTATGAACAGAAATACAAATAATGGGAAGAGTGATCGATCAAATATTCCGTGTAAAGACCAATATCTTTAAAAGGTTCAAGGAAAAATTTTCCTTTATATGTCACCTAAAACTCACGTCAATGTGTCGTGGTGATATTTAAGTAAGTGCTTTGCTCTGTAAGCGATGCGTTCAGTTGTTAAGTGGGGGGGGTGTGGCCTCGGTCCTGTCATTTAATGTTTACTAATTTGAAATGTTTGATAATTTTTTCTGACATTGTTACTGTTAGAATACGCAACGTATCCGCAGTACAACGAGGGTGACGGGCGTAGCCCAAAATATTAGCCAACTAAAGCGGCAACAGGCTGGCCATATAGCTCATAGAACCGATACCCGATACCTAGATGGTAAAACGACCTATACAAGTCGATGGATGCAGGTGGCACAGGAAAGTGCATTGTAGTACTCTGTGGGGAAGCCAGTTCAGCGAAGGCCTGTGGACCGGTGGTGAATCCATGATGTTGCTGGATGCATCCGGATAGGGTAGTGGTTATAAGACCTGGCTGGCAGTTTTAAAATGGAGGCAATATTTTCCGTGACTATGGCTACATCTTGAAACGGGGTTCTATAAGAACATTTCGTCCGATGATAAGAGAAGACTGCAGCCAATGTCATCCATAACCATTCCCCTACGACGAGTCTGGTATCGTGCTCGTATCTGGTGATCGAAGGATTCGGGGACCCAATTACAGATAACGCAGCATTCTTCTCTCGATACTAAGGGTTGCACCGCACATGCAACTTGTTTGTGTTGATGTGTGTGCGTGTGTTTGTTTGTGTGTATACTAGTTTGTGTGCGCTTGTATTTATGACTAAAAGTGTGTTCAACGGAGCGACATTGAATAATTTTTCATTTACGGAATTAAATTGTAACCAGATGAATGTTACTATAAACATCTTGACTACAATGGCTAGTATGTGTGCGGAGGCTGGAGCTGCCTCTCCTGCCCTGCTGCTTAATCAAACAGGCTCTGGTGTATTATATAAAAATGTATTTGATACAGAAGACATTGAGCCAGCAAACGTTTGCTTAGTACGTATTGACAATCTATCTATACGGCACATAACCTGCCGGCCAAAAGTTTAAGACCGCATCTAAACAACATAATTATCCATCAACTGTAATAATATCCCATAGGATAAATAAACTAAATGCACATTTGCATATTCTATTGTTAGTATCAAATATTTAAAGAAGTCATTCTTTTGTTTACTTTCAAGTTATTGGACAATAAACATCTATTGTTTTGAGACAAACACTGTGCTAGAGCCAGGTGGTAGAGTCGTAATAATATTTTTAAAATGTCCTCAATACTAATTACTTTGCTTTTATTACGTATTGCGCAATAATTAGGATTATTTAGCTCCTGAAAACACGTGTTTCTGACTTTTAATTACCCGAGTTTACTTGGGTTGGTTCACAAACAATCTCAATTAGTCTAAACTTGTGGTTTCTACAGTGAAGACGTCATAAAATGGGAAAAGCTCGAGAAATTAGCAGTGAAATGCGTTCTGCCATCGTTGTTTTACATAATGAAGGCAAATCCGAAAGTGAGATTGACGTTATCGAAGACTTGTGTTCATGGCACAATACCTCGATACAGGGAGACAGTAGTTAACAGCATCAGAAATCCGCGTTGAAGTAAACAAAACCCGAGTTAAACCTTTATCATTGACTACAGTAAAACGGCAACTAAGAGATGCGAAGTTGTATAGTCGCGTTGCCGTTCGAAAACCTCTGCTAAGGCCGCAAAACAAGAAAAAACGGATGCAGTACGCACTTGCCCATCGAGATTGGACTGAAGAAGATTTTAAAAAAGTGCTTTGGACAGATCCAAGTTTTAACTATACGGTTCAAAACGTACAATTTACGTTCGACGCAGTGCCCAAGAAAAGATCATGTGAAATTATGTAGTCCCAACAATCAAGCATAGTGGTGGCTCAATTATGGTCTGGGGTTTCTTCTCTAGCCAAGGAACTGGCGATTTGATTAAAATTGCAGGAATTTTGAAATAGGAACAGTACAAAAACATTTTAGAACAAAATGCCGTTTCTTCCGGGTTGCGATTAAATGGAGATTGATTCATTTTCCAAGAAGATAATGATCCAAAGCATAGCTCAATATTATGTAGAGGATATTTAGAAGAGAAAGGGGCTCAACGGGTGTTAAAAAACATGGTTTGGCCTCCTCAGAGCCCGGATCTCAATCCCATTGAACTTTAGTAGGAAGAGCTTGATAGGAATGTCCGTAATCGTGGCTCATCCTCGCGAGAAGAAATGTTGAATGCTTTATGCCAAATTTGGAACAATATATCACAAGACTCCACTAACAAATTGATTGCCCGTATGCTGAGACTTGTTAAAAAAGTCATAAAATATAAAGGAAGCTGGAAGGAAGGAGCCTTTTTTGCATGGACTGTTAATATTTATTTACGCTTTTAAAGTATATTGTTTGTCAATCAATGTTCTATTAGATGATTAAACAGGTTAATTAAACATTTAATATTTTATTGGAGTATTACTTTATTTTCCTACTTTAATTAAGGTGGTCTTAATCTTTTGGCCTGCAGTGTATATGAGGCAACAGGCTATGATGATGATGAGGATATGTTATATATACCGGTAATATCATAGGTATATGAAACAACCCAAAAATTTTATTAAATAAATAAAAAAGTATTATTATTTAATAAATGACTATCGAATGATCTTTTCATTGGCCAACATTCCTTAAACCCTTCGCGTACGTTTTCGGAAACTTGTAAGAAATTTACAAGGAATTTTTCATCAATATTACGTCTTAAATCTACCCATTGGTGCCGATCTCTCTTCCATATGGCTTTTTGAACTACAAGGAAACAAGCGAAAAGGCATTTGTAGGCATAGCTTTACTTGATATGAAATTATGCTGTCCGTCGATCAGCTTAAACGTCGGTAGTAATAGTGTATACACAGGGCTGGCAGATGTAAGTGCATTTGGATAAGGAGAGGTAGCTGGGATAAAGCAACTGGAATATTAAAGGTAATATAATATAGAGCAGGATATAATTTTACAATTCGCACGAATAAACGTAGAATTTTCTTTCGATGTATCAGTGACGGGTCTGCTTAAGAAATTTAAAAATAACATTTACAATTGGGGATATTTTGATACCGAAACTTATCTGTCCGTGCCGTCGAAATACTGCAATGAGGTAAATAGTTAATTGAAGCAAAATCTCGTTACAGGTGATACTTTAATCCACCGACCCTGGCCTAACATCGACGGTCCGGATATCAGTCCATGCCGAAGCTACCTTTCAGAAACCCTTGTCCTAGTTAACCCTTTTACAATAGTTAAGCCCAGTGAAGTTGCCCAATCCTTCAGATTGATATGTTAATATAGATAAGCATCTTTCGAAGATATTAACAACAAAAAACGAAGTTTAACCAAACACACAGTTCACGTGACGGTGAGTGATGGCTGCGGCCCATAAACCATCCTTACTTACCATCGTCAATAAAAATGCAGCAGCAACAATGGGGATGCCATTAGTTGTTACTTGAATCTTATTTCTGAGTGAGGGGATTCAAGTAACTGAGGACTAAAAATAATTAGCTGTCAATGGTTTGCGCATCCCTACACTCAGCATATTAAACAGCTGCGGCAGGGAATATTCCCTGCGAAACACTACCCTATTATTTCACTCTGTATTCTGCAAGGACCGCCGACCCATTCCTATCACCACCGGACACTAGGAACTTCTATCAGGCACTGTTTATTTTGCCGTATTATAATTATAATTATATGTTCAAGTTTTGCTATCGTACAGTGTATAGTGCATTAGGTTCGTAATGAATTCTAGAGCATTATTCAATGACGTCATCAATCAACACGTAGACAGGAGATGTCAATCAGCGATCGACGTCTCAACAGAAGCTGTTACAATTTTAGTATATAATATCCAGAAGAATCGTGGAGCTTAGTGTCCGAGCACGAGCTTTTATTTTTACGCTACACGAGTATACTGTATTCGATGGCAGTATGAGTGAAATTGTTAGTAACAATTTCAAGTGCTGATTTCCCACGTGCTTCGTTGTGAAGGAAAATATCGTAAAAATAAAATTAGTAGTCATAGTAATGTTACCGTGAGAACGGGAATAGTAAGCTTCGTATAGAAATAAATAAAATATATCAAGTGATGTCCACCAATAAAATCCTCTCTAGCAAGGAGACCAAAGTCTACTAGTGGGGTCTGTTGTGTATAGACTCTATTGTTACTTGAATTCCGAGTAACTGTTATAATAATATATTTTTACCGCGTGACATGTGGTAAGTACACGATGTTACAGTTAACATTAACTAGTCATGTCCAATTCATATTCTGACATTTTACGTTTAAACGTAACATTTACAATTAAATATCATAACAATAAATGTTATTACAATAATACTAAGATTTATTTATTTATATATTAAATATAAGTTGATAAGTCGATGTTATAAATCAAAGCTGTTAAATTCAATGTTGTTTATCATTCAAATATTCCTCTAGTGTATGATATAGTATATGTATATCAGTGGTAGAGCTACACTGCAGTTTGTTCCTAGCTTTACAATGAATGAGTTAGCTCGATTGGGGTCCATGCCCTCACCGAATTCCACCGTAAAATAGTAGCATAATGGTGCCGTGTTTTGTCTGGTAAGTGTAGGAATCCGGAGACCTCTATTACTGGTGACGAGGGATTCCATCTCAGTCATCAAGGGTGACAACGCATCTGCATAATGATTCCTTGTCAAGAATGAATGTAGATGTCATAGACCGCATAGCTTGGCATCAGGTGAACTGTGTGTGAGTTTGTTACTTTCAATGGAATAAAATATATATATATACATAATTCATTCTTACTATTCTGTTCGCCAATGTCTTTGAAACATTCCAAGAAAATATTTCGTTCGCTTGAACGAATTCCATATATCACCGTGTTCCAGGGTGCCGTGCGTTAAAATTTCTATCGCTTTTACCCTCACACCAATACGTACAGTTTTTACGAAGTTTCCGTGCAAAATTTATGAAAATAAATAGCAGTGAATCCATGCAATGAAAACTCGATCAGTCGATGAGTTTAATAAGAAGTTTGAATAGTAATTTACCAATCGTTCGATGGCGAAGACAAACGAGATTTTATAAACGGGCAATTAAGTAAAAATTGTGTAGGGTGACAAACAATGATAAGTGATTCCTGTGGGACATTACACCCACATTTATTCTCGATAAGTGCATCGAAATGCAGTTGCGTTGTCACCCTGATGAAGATGGAATGCCTCGTCACTACAGTAACCAGGTGAAACCCAGCAGCGTTATAAATTTATTCTGTAAGGGCGTGCTCCTTCCGCGGTTTAGCCGACTCATTCATGCCGCAGCCAGACACAAACTGGAACGTGGCCCTACCACTGTGGTACTCGAATATATCAAATCACAGATATATCGCTCTAGATATCTATGACGGGGGATTGTGATAGGTTCGAAACTAAAAGTAAATAAAGTCGAAATGTATTCGATCCCCAGTGCGAGCACCAATGAAAAAAATTGATTATTAGTGAATTGTTTTAGTATCAGAAGTGGAAACAATCTTCTTACCGTAATAAAGATTCAAGAAACAGGCGGTATACCTGCAAGCTTAACATTAATTGATCATATAACATTTTAGTATTTGTCATTTACATTGTGTCGTCGGAACAAGGGATACCCTCTTAAGAAATTAAACAAAGCAACTAGTACTGTCCTTCCCTATAAATTTTCACCCTTTGTTTGGTTTGTATTGTTGTGATATTCGGAGGAAAACAATTCACTGTCAAATTATTTCCACTCGGCCTATTGCCGAATTTTAATTTTAATAATTTGTTATAATTAATTATTGTGCCTAGTAGTCTATTAATAACCGTTCTAATACAAAGAAAGGAATTAAATTATTAACAGTCATGGCTCCGTATTGAAATTTGTGTCCAGCTACGGCATGATTGGCCGATCCATTCACAGCCAGGGAGATACCACGAACTCACAGAATATTTCTTAGGGATCCGGAGACCTTTATTACTGGTGACGAGGCATTCCATCTCAGTCCTCAAGAGTGACAACGCATCTGCATTATGATTCCTTGTCAAGGATGAATGTATATGTCATGGGCCGTAAGAATTACTTAACATCAGGTGAACTGTGTGCTTGTTTGTCACCGTCGACAAATTTAAAAAGTATATAGAAGATTTACGAAATACATTTAAATTGTCCCCACATTCTATCTACAAACAAATTAATAATTTTCATAACTTCTCCTTCTATTTAATCTACTCTAATAAACTTACACCACATATATATTTTGACTGGTTCCAATTTTAGTGACAAATTTATAGTGAGGATATCCACCAGATGTGTGAGACGATCCAGCACATTTCTCTCTAGGCTAAAATGAAAGATATTAAAGTATTGCGCGAATGCAATTTTCTATCGAATGTAAACGATTTGTTGAATCAATCATCGTGAATTACTTCTCTACCAGCATGACTGAGCAGCCAATTCACAGCGGACCCGCGTGCTGGACTACGCTCTTACACCCCCCTAGAGAGGGGCCTATGCCAACAGTGGGATGTACATATAAAAGCAGTCATCTTACGTTTTTTTACTATAGAAAAGATTTAAATATTCAATTTGGGTTCGAGTATAGCTGCAATATGTTATTCATATTCGAACAATTTCAAATTTCCAGTTTTGATTTTGTTTAAAATTATAACTTTAACTTTCCGTATGTATAAATGTATATATATATATATATATATATATATATATATAGTGTATATTTTCATATATTGTACAGTGGTAGAATCAAGCAGCTTGTTCTAGCATACTCAGAGTGTAGCAACTTTAAATAGCAGCATAGCAGCTGCTTGTGTGTAAGGATCCAGTGATGCATGTACTGGTACCAGGGTAGTCCTCGTTTGTAACTTGCGCATTTGTTAAGAATGTATGCAGATTTTATGAAAAGAATGTCAGAAGTCTGGACGAGATCCATTGTGTTATCAGATCTCTTCCCTTGGTTGCCACAAACAATGTATATACTTAATATTTTCTTTTATAAGAAGAAATAAAGAAACTTGTAGTTTACGTAATAGACACCGCCGCCAAAAGACTTTAGTAAGAAGAGTTGCAAATGCATTGACGGGCTTTGCGCAAGGAGCAGTGTTAGTGTTTTCAATAAAATTAAATAAATCAAGATGATATATTGAATTTATTATATGATATAGTTATAGTATATCAGGCAATTCTACAAAATCAATTTTGCCCAACAACCTTTTATTTTACTTTCCGATCTCATATAATACAATATGGCAAATTAATTAGGGAAATACTTAGTAACATGCCGTGATGGGCCACCCGGTTGTTAGCGAATTTTTGTTAAAAAAATTAAATATACATTATAATCGGACTGAATTATTAAGAAATTATTATTACAATGTTTTTTTTTATTGTGAAGCAATTTTCTAAAATGAAAATATAAGAATTTAAGAAAGACTTGGTCTTTTTTTATTTAATCGCTTTACTTGTATTTCTCTCCTGGCGGAGGGTTGTTTGTCCCAGCCTCGTCAAAAAGGGATCCGTATGATGTAGTATACATACCACCCGCCTCTCTCATTTAACTAAGAGCACTAATTAATGTCAACTAATAATATCGTTATACATCCGTAATGAAAACGAGGCAGAGGTCTCCTTAATGATTTTTTTTATATTGTATTGAAGAGCGATAAAGTGAGTGTAACGTGACTTTCCACGTCGGTCTTCAGGGACGAACACGCATGCGCGTCTTGAACTGTGTTGAATTGAATGTAGGACACATTGGACGGATCTAGATGTCACAGAGCGAAGTCCTCACCATCAGGTAAACAGTGGGGTCACTTACCACTTCTAATATAATAAAAAAACGTGAAGTTACAAAATCATGAAGAGATTGTGGTTTAAGAACTACAGTTTTAAGTACATGTTCGACGATGAGAGGAATATCTTGAGGAAACCTGCATATCTAAAAAAAATCCGAAGACGTGAAGTGCAGCAATAAGATTGACTATGCTCTAAAATGGAGGCCTATGCCCAGCAGTGGAATTTGTGTATAGGCTACTTTAGATGTATAAATATTTATATGTTAATATAACTAAGATTTGGAATCAACGGTCACTTATACATTAGGTAAATTGGAATTGTATTTCAGTACTATCTAGAACTACTGCTATTTCTTTTACATACAACATATATTCCAACATCGTCTGCCTCGGACTGAGATAAACTAGTTTTCGACAGCCATTGTGCCCAGACAAAGCGGACAAATGGGCAGTTTGTCTAAGTGCCCCTGACTGAGCTTAAATTTCCTTCATACGTTTAAGGGATTTTATACCAGAATGATAGACAATATAATGTCTCAAACAGTGTTAAATACCTTAAAATTCACCAAAATTACCATTAAAATTTTCAAAATAGGTAAACACATGACTCTACCAAGTCATTTCTTGAAGGTTGCTTCGGCTCGGATATACCACCGACAGCTGATTTCATGGTTCGGTTGTGTGATTTATTTCATTATATTTATCTCACAAGACTCATGATTCACGTGGGCTGTCATACTAGATTGATGGATTTTATTGGAATTAAAAATTATGGTGTTAAAAATAACAAAAATATCATCAATAAAATCAAAAAGTACAAAATGTAAAAATTAAATTAATGTGGGATATAATTTAATTCCACCGAGAAATGCAAGCTGACAGACAGTCCTTGGAAAAACTTCTTTATTTGTTTTATTTATCCAACAAAATGAAAATTGTAACGTTTTTCATATTAAATACTAATTATCACAATATATACCTGCATATTTTAGAAATAATTACGGAAAATATTTCGAAGACTTGGAAATAATGGGTGTGGGACTATGCTACAATATCGTCTCTAGGGATCGTTTTTGCCCAGCTCTGGGATTTATATATATTAGTAATTACTTCACTACTTTTACTAAGAGAGTAACCTTATTTATATGAACTCGTATCCTAACCGTGTATGTTTCTTATATGTGTATGTATATTACATATAAGAAACAGTGAAGCTGTACCAAAAAATATAAAAAAATTTCGTCATAAACAATTTCAAGAACCCTACGTGCAGTCAAATGTTTAGAGTGAACGACGTCGTTAGTGCTTTACATTAGTATGTACGCCACTCTCGGGACAACCTGTTTTTTTACTCTTTCAAATGAGAAATATTTCTATGTGCCACACGTAATTCGGTCGTCCGGTCCCCAGACTCACAAAACAACACATTATCCTATTTTTTATTTTGTGTAGGTTCATCTGATGGTGTACGGTCCGAAGAGGAATCATAACGTTGATGCAATGTCACCCTTGAGGATTATTTCGAATGCCTTGGCATCATTATCTCCTCGGCCTCCATGAGTAAGAAGATTCTGAGAAAGAAGTAAGAAGAAATATTTCGAAGACATGTGAAGTTCACCATTCCTCAGGGAAACCGCATGCTGGACTATGTTCTAACACTCTCTGTACAGACGAGGCCTATGCAGAAATGGGATTTCTATGTTAAGCCTTTTTTTAAGAAGTTTTTTATTTTTATTTACTAATAAAGTTATTATCCAGTATATAGTATATAGTGTGCCATCCTGATATAAGGATTGCAAAAATATTTTTCTCTACTATTCAAGTAATAACTTATATATTCAAGTAGAGAAATATATATATATATATATATATATATATATATATATATATATATATATATATATATATATATATATATATAGATAGGTATGTTTACCTTAAGATACGTACTATAGCGCGTATTGTGTACACCTCTCATAAGTGTAAGAATATAATTATAATAATGATTCAACATCTGAAATGCATACGTTGGTATTTCTTTTTAAGTATATAAATATAAAATTAAGTAAATATAAAAATAAAGTAAGGGTTACAAGGCTGGTATTACATTATTAATTGAGACCAAAAATGGTCTCGTATAAACAAAACACAAACACAACACATACGAATTCTTTTTTATTACTGTTTACGTGAATTTGTGTGTTAGGCGAGTTCAAATGATCACTTTTGTCTAAATTTGGACTATATTTATAAATTTTAAGTGGAATTAAACAAACGTTATCAAACGAATTCTTTGTAAGGAAAGAATTTTTCGTAAGCGAGTGAAGGAAAAAGGAAATTGGCAATTAACATTTTCCCTCTTGGTACAACTCGTGTGTGAAAGAAAGAGAAAGCGAATATCGATCCGAATAAAAACGCACAGATTATAATATGAACAGTGTGTATTTACTACGAAGCGAATTCTCATTAACTATTTTAGTGAACAGAGTTTTGAGTGGTAAAGTTTAAACTTGTACCCAGCCAAGTTGAATCCCCGGCCAAATCAATAATTAAGGCTTAATGATTTTTCATTCTCAACGGGCAAGGCTCGGTGTTTCTCTGCGTGATAGAATACGCTACGTAGTCACTGGCAGTATAACACGGGTGACCGCCACAGCTCAAGAGATTAGCAAGCCCAAGTGGCAATGGGCTGGCCACGTAGCTCATAGAGCATATACGGTTATAGGTATGGTTCCCATCGGTATGGGAAAAAAAGGTTGTTGATACTTGTAAGCATCCTCATTTTAACATCGGTAGAGGGATGCTGCAGTTCGTTTCTACCTGCAGCATGAAGGTCAGTGAGTGTAGGGATGCCAAGACCCTTATTACTGATGAGTGCACACTTAACATCCAGTGAAGAGTGACGTTGGTCACGCTCAGTACAATAAAAAAAATATATCATATACATGACATACTCTGAACTGCTTTTAAATACGTTTATATTAACGCGTGGATATATTTCATAGGAATACAGTTATGTTTTATGTGATCAATCTACCAAACAAGATAAATAAATCCTATTTATGTATATATGTACAATCTGAGAGTGTTTGTTTATCTTTCCTTATTTCGTGACAAAAGGGATCAACGCATTTTTTATATTATTATACTTGGAACGAGTCATGAAAGTTTCGAAAGTGACGTGGGCTACTTTTAGCCTTCGGGACTTTTTTTAAATAAGTACAGATTTGCGGCTCAGACTTAAATAATATGGTATTTAAATAAGTATGGAATTTTTCCTTTAGGTAATTATTTTTTTGACGAAGATTGTGGACTGTTTAAAATATAATAATCAGTATTTATTTTCTTATAAGAAATGTGGCTCCAGCAGAATATTCAATTCAATTCAATTCATTTATTATCGGATAACAATGATCCATTAATACATTTACATTTATACATTTAAATAATTTTATAAATTTATACATTGAAAGAAGCGATTATTATTCGCTAAAAAATATGTTAATTGGACGGTACGAGAATGGAAAAAAGGGTTATTTTCAGATGAAACAAAAATAAATGTGGTAAATTCCGGTGGAAAGCGCTATGTTAGATGTCCTGTAAACAATGCTTTTAATTATAAATACACAAGGAGTATAGTCAAGCACGGTGGCGGTAACATTAAAGTTTGGGGGTGTTTTTCCGGATGTGGAGTTGGACCCGTTCGGAACATTGAAGGTGCAATGGATCAATGGCAATACAAAAATATCTTAGAGCACACAATGATTCCCTACTCGGACGATCATTTGCCTGTAACCTGGATCTTTCAGCATGACAATGACCCTAAACACAAGGCCAATAGTGTCAAATGTTTCATAGAGAACAGCGTATAGCTGTTTGAGATTGGCCAGCAATAGTCCGGATTTAAACCCGATAAGTCTCAAACAAACGTAACACCAGTCAAAACGAACTATATGAAGTATTTGTTCAAGCATGGACTTCAATCGCCCTAGAAAAATGTATGAAATTGATTGAATCAATCCACGTCGTTGCAGTGCTGTTATTGAAAATAAGGGATACGCCACTAAAAATTAATTATAACTATTGGTAGGCTGTGGATAGTAGTATTTCGTAAATAACAATACCAATTACTAATACTTAAAAAATATTGTCTTTTATACTTTTTTGTTGTTGTTTCTAATTAGTTGAGCATTATTGTTCATACCTTAAAACTGATGTAAATGTTTGTCCGTAATGTAATATTGAAACTGCACTTGTGTAATGGGATTTATATTGTTTTTCTAATAAATGATAAATCGTAGAACATATTGTTGTCCTATTTATTGTTTAATTTAAAAATAAACCTTACACAATGTCAAGGACCGTTGGTAATGTTTCTAATTATACCACCACTGTATATACCTATATATAAAATACAATATTAGGATAATATTTCATCCATATGTTGAAAAAATTAATAACTAACAAATCAGAATACAAATTATAGTTATTTGTCATTATTAAATTAATTATTAAAAAACTCAATTGGCTTTCAAATATTATTTGACAATAACCATTAATTTTAGATAAGCTAGCTTATAATCACGTTGTTTACGTATCTGATGCCAATTGGTCCAATCATGAAAGTTGTAGACAAACTTACGATTAAATCCTAAGGGAATCTTCTGTAAATCCATGATATTTAATCATATCCAAATTTATATAATAAAGGTTTAGGTTGATATTAAATAAGAGCTTAGATCGATAGATTGATATAAACTGGTGCTCAAGAAATCATACAAATTGTATTTACATACATATAGAGAGAAATACTGTTTATTACATATGTACATATTGCTACTAAGCAATAAATATAAGCAAGTAAAGGTCGCAAAGGTCGCAAAGGTCTGTTCATTAAACAATACTAGACTAGAATAAAGTAGACACTGAGCTACCGAGGTTTCACATTTCTATAAGTGAAATTATCTTGCAATTGGTTCAGTTGTTGTTACGGTAATGTCCACAAACAAACAAATTTCTATCAGATTTAGAACAAATGAACAATAAGGAACACGTGACAGACACTTTGCTCTCAGTGGATAATGAGGTACGAATCGATTTTATCCAGATCTAATTCTACCTCTTATTATGCCGCCGTTCACTATGTTTTATGATTTCGTAGAACGAATCACAATAATTACATGTCTAGACATTTACTAACTTTATATAAATAGCAAGAACGATGTTATTTAATTTTTGTAAAACACATACCAAAATAACATTTTGAGATATTACTCGGATTGTAATTCATGCATTAATGCTCGTCATGTAAGAGGAACAACTTCAGGTGTTGGCGCCTCGTTGCTGGTTGTTTCTAGCAGTATAGTATATGAGTCGGCTCAGCCGAGGAATATCAACGGCCTTACAAAGTACTAGAGTCACATAGCAACATTACGCCGCTATGTTTCGTATATTGAGAGTAGGGATCAGGAGATCCTAATACAAGTAACGAGGCATTCCATTACAGTCCTCAAGGGTGACAACGCCCGCAAATCCTGATGAAAATTATACCAAGGCCTAAACGTGGCAACCATTGGGCTCGTGACGCGTTCTACGCGTTGGGGCCTCTTCCTCCTTTTTCGAGAACGGTCCGAGCCGAGGTTCGAATCTCCTTAAGAGACGCCCTCATATCGTCCGGGGTTTGTTCGAGAGGTATCTTGGTGGACTGGTTCTGGGTCGAATTGCAGCGCGACGACACTATTTAACAAGTTTTGCGAATCCCGCAGAACCGATGGCTGATGGGCAGACAGGTTCTTGAGTGGAGACCGCGAATCGGCGCGCGCAGTCTGGAGGAGAAGTGCTCAAGACCCAGCGCAGAAGCATGCCATGGAAGAGATCAATGGCCGGCAGTGTACTGATACAGACTGATGATGTGATCGTGGTCTAAATTGAACAGGAGAAAATCATCATACCAATATGATATTACTGAATGATGGCAACTACAATATACGAAGACCCGGCAATCGACAATATACCAAGCAGCCAACAATGTCAATTATATAAAGCCAACATAATTTAACATACTATGTTATATACAAACAGTACGTTAACTTACTCACATCGTATTAATTGCCTTTCGTTTGGAATTAATTGCGCGCGATCAAAGAGCTGAGCCTATTTGAATGTAGGTGTCTCTGTTATTTAGTGTTTGAGGGTAACGTTGGCTCCATTTACTGAGGAAGCCTCTTTAATCATTAACGTTATGTCTCATACTGACAAGGGTAGCATTTTACCCCTGTAAACGTTATTTATTTTACACTACTTGTAACAGGTTATATAAATATACCACTTCTAAGCCTAGGCCTCCCCTCTTAAGATTGTTTTAGAGTATAATCCATCTCGCATTCATAAATTTCCGTAATATATATTTTTTCTGTCTTAGACATCCAAGCTTTCTCATAGTCGCCGGCACCGGGGACCGAACCCGGGGACCGAACCTGGGGACCGAACCCGGGGACCGAACCCGGCTTTGCTCGTGCACCGCGATTATAATTAGAAGCGAGCGCTTAGACGCTGAAAGTAATTTTACACTACTCGTGTAGTAATGTCAAAGTTTTGAATACTACAAACTAGGAGCTTTAGTATATGCTCCCAGTTTGTAGTGTAGTGTAAGACCCTAAGGAACATTGTTTATATGTTCTTAAACAATTTGATATTATTTAGTGTTTAGAAGTTTTATGAGATTTATTTCGAATAAAAGCCTCATTTAATTTTTCTTAATGTTACTTACTTAATGTTTCATTAGTTTCACTTTGGAATATAAGATTTACGTAGTTGAGTTTAGTTCTAAGAGAAATGATACACTAGCACAGCTAGACAGGGGCTGGTCTCGAATCATAATCAATCATAACGTTCATTATTATAGGTAGTGTTTAAACTTGTTTAAAAATGTTTATAAATACAACTTAAATGTTATTAAATGGAAGTTTGTCTTGTATGGTTTATAAATACAACTTAAATGTTATTAAATGGAAGTTTGTCTTGTATGGTTTATAAATACAACTTAAATGTTATTAAATGGAAGTTTGTCTTGTATGGTTTATAAATACAACTTTAATGTTATTAAATGGAAGTTTGTCTTGTATGGTTTATAAATACAACTTAAATGTTATTAAATGGAAGTTAGTCTTGTATGGTATATAAATACAACTTAAATGCTTTTGTTTAAGCGCATCACTTAAGAACGACTGGATCGGTTGGATTATTTATTTTCTTTGAAATGTTGGTTTAATTGTAAGAAATATTGTAAGTTTCGAGGAAAATTGGCAAAAACTGAAAGTTTTTTATGGGAATTTTATATGAACTCATCAAGACCATTACGATTGGAACGACGGATAATTTTCACAAAACCACAATTTATAAACAAATTAATTGAAATTTGAGACGACCACGTCCGTCGGGTCAGTTCATGTTGTGATTAAAACAGTGATGGAGCCAGTCTGCAGCTAGAAACCTGAACAGTGCGGGGTTCTCTAACAAAATACCATCTGGAGACAGCAGCATAACGCTAATGTTTTACATATGATAAGTGTAGGAATCTGGACATGCAATTACAGTCAACGAGGGTCTATATTAGTCCTGAGGGGCGGCGACCCATGCTCCTCTTGAATAACTCTCGACTGGATGTAGACATCACCGCACACCATCGCGTAAGGCGACACATGTCTGTCATAGTCTCATATCCTTGACTAGAACATATCTAACAAGCAATTAAAATTACGAAATATCTCCAGAACGAAAACAACTGACCCGAATAACTCCGTTTCGCTTCGAATGAATCTATAAAAACGTTAAAAGGGAATTGGCCAACATTCCACTAAAAGCGATCCTTTTATTGAAGGTTAACCTTATATAAATATTTATATATATATATATATATATATACATATATGTGTGTATATATATATGTTATTCAAAGTAATCACCCATGTAATCGATTCATCTCTGCCAACGCAGTGGTAGTTTATTGATGCCCTTCTTGTAAAAATCAGCTGGACGGGAGGCAACAACCTCTTCAAAGGCATTTTGTACTGCCTCTCGGAAATTTATATTTTATAAAATGTTTCGCAGTAAAATGTGAATTTTGGAAAAGTAATAGTCGGTGGGTGCAAGGTCTGGTGAGTACGGTGGATGAGGGAGAGCTTCCAACCCGAACTCTTGCAGCTTGGAGACTGTCTGTTATGCAGTATTGGTTATCGTGTAGGAGCAGCGGGGACGACCGATTGACCAAAGCTGGTTGCAGATATGCGAGCTTCTCCATCATTGTCTTCAGTTCTTCACAGAACACATCTGCAGTAATGCTCATGCCGTTTGGTAAAAAACTGTGATGAATCACACCGGTACTAGACCAACAAACAGTGAACATCAACTTTCCAGAGGTCATTTTTCGTTTAGGGTATTTCTTTGGTGCTGAACCAGGTTCTAACCAACTTGCTGAGCGCTTTCGATTGTCAAACAGAATCCACTTTTCGTCGCATGTAACAATTCGGGATCAAAATTCATTCATTTCTGTGTCTGTTGAACAGCGCGAGGCAGGTCTCAACGCGTACGTTGCGCTGGCGATCGTTAATTTCGTGGGGCACTCATCTATCAAGCTTTTTTACCTTGCCAATTTGTCGCAGATGGACCAATATTGTTTTGATGTTAACATTAAAAGCTGCTGCTAGCTCGGCTGTAGATTGAGTATCATCAGCTTCCACAATCGCCTTTAATTCATCATTGTTGACCAAAGTGTCCGGATGACCACGAGGTTAATTTTTCAAATCAAAATTTCCAGAACGGAACCGGGCAAACCAATAACGGGTTGTGCGTTCGTTTGTAAAGTTCTCTCCGTAAAAGTTGTTGATGTTACGTGCCATTTATGCCGCGTTGATGCCTAGACGGAACTCATATTCCATAATTACACAAATTTTTAAAGTATCGATTACGAGGAAAAATGTACAAACGTAATGAAAATACAAAGCTAATCAATAAACAAAAGACTGACTTTGTAAAAACTGAAAAATGTCATGTTTTTAAAACAAAATTAATTTGAATTTAGAATTCACAGCCAATCAAAACATTTTTTTTGGTTAGAAATGGCCAATACTGAAGAACGGCAATTTCATAGGTAAAAATAATTATATAGAATATATATTTATATAGAATAGATGGCAAACGAGCACGCAGCTCGCCTGGTGGTAAGTGCCCACCGCTGCCAATCCCACACCCGCACCAGAGTTCAGGTTCGCTGCCGGCGTTTAAATAAGGTTTAAGGTTTATTTTTATGCCTTACGGACCTCTTATGATAGTCCTTAAGTCTCAAAAAAAGGTAAAGTAACAGAAATTCCCACTGCTAGGCGTAGGCTTCCTCTCTGGAGAGAGCTCACTACGCAGCTTCACTACGGATTGGTGGACTACGTCACTTCTTCGATTTATTTTTTAATTATTCCTTAGATATACTTGTTTCTTCAAAATATTTTCGTTTCCGAGAAAGTGGTAAAGTCCACGGTACCGAAATCGTGTTGAAATATATTTATAAATTAATTTAAGTAAACTGATAATTATTAACACAGCAAGTCCATCTCTGATGGATGTTTAATTTCACCAGAAAACTTTTACGTCTATTTAGCGATTGTATAGCGAGTGGAGGATCTAAATGATTTAAAAGTAAAACGTGTTATTTAACTTTACGTTTACTAGTTTTATTTTATGTAAGTAAGGGTGACAAATGAGCACAATGCAGTTGCGTGATTGTCCGCCACATAGAGTTTTTCGATTGGCAACGAAACACAGCAGCGCTAAGATTCTTCGTGTATATTTTCTGAAAGTGGTGCTGCAGCTAGGCTCTACTGCCGTGTGGCTCTACCTAAGTATGTACATAAGGTGGTTTTTTATTGTGCATATTAGTATCACAAATAATCAGACAGTTTACTTGACGATGACTGCTGCGTTGCATCGATCGTTGATGCGACCATTGCATCCACATCATAAGGAGTTACAGCGCAAATGCGTTGTCACCCCTGAAGACTATGATGGATTCGCCACCAGCAATAAGTGTCTCCGGATCACCTTCCTATCCTACACTCACCAGACGAAACACAGAAGCGTTCCGTTATGTCGCAATTCATTCAGGGTATAGACACCGAGGGGTTATAAAGGGTAGAAATCTCGCACAACCCTATCTTCTCCCCGGGGCTATATCGGATCTTATATATAGTATACCATAGATCTTATATATGGTAGAATCTTTTGAAGATATCAAAAATTAAGGTACAGAGATTTGGCATTAAAACATACTTCCATAGTAATCAGCTTCGGTCCATATTATTTATTTATTTAATTCAAAAAATTGTTAGCTTTACGACACTAGTCGAATGGCGAATTCGAACCTGCTACCTTAAATTTTGTAGAACTCTCTTCATAAATATGCCCTTCATATTTAATAATGCAATAATTTATAACTATATTACTGACTTGTCGTCTGTCAAAAGAGATGAAAAATGTAGGAATCTTCCTTTGTAGTCTTCAACAATAGAACAAGCACTTCACATAAAATATTATTATGAAATGTCCATAGTAAGGTCCACTGCTGAACATAGGCTTGCCCAATAGACAGAGCGCGGTCCCGAGCCACCTAAATCCATCGACCTTCAGCGAACTACACCCACACAGCCACTGCCAGTCCGAGGCTGCCATTCAAGAATCTTTCTCCCCATCGGTTATCGGTTCTACGAGCTATATGCTCTACTCGTTAGCAATGGTTCGGTCACATTAAATTTATAAAATATTACGTACATTATAAGTGTATGACCTAGTTTTGACTTTGATAGTGATTGAGGCTTACTCCAAAATAGTCTTTTTTCATAAGAAACAGACAATCAAGTATAAAAATGTTGTCACTTTATTTAATAATCGTAATACACTACTCACAGAGCCGCGGTAGCTATGTGTACACTACTCACAGAGCCGCGGTAGCTATGTGTACACTACTCACAGAGCCGCGGTAGCTATGTGTACACTACTCACAGAGCCGCGGTAGCTATGTGTACACTACTCACAGAGCCGCGGTAGCTATGTGTACACTACTCACAGAGCCGCGGTAGCTATGTGTACACTACTCACAGAGCCGTGGTAGCTATGTATACACTACCACAGAGCCGTAGTAGCTATGTGTACACTACTCACAGAGCCGTGGTAGCTATGTGTACACTACTCACAGAGCCGTGGTAGCTATGTATACACTACTCACAGAGCCGTGGTAGCTATGTATACACTACTCACAGAGCCGTGGTAGCTATGTATACACTACTCACAGAGCCGTGGTAGCTATGTGTACACTACTCACAGAGCCGTGGTAGCTATGTGTACACTACTCACAGAGCCGTGGTAGCTATGTGTACACTACTCACAGAGCCGTGGTAGCTATGTGTACACTACTCACAGAGCCGTGGTAGCTATGTATGCCAATGAACATTGTTAATTTAATTATTGTTTGCGCGAAACCTGTCGTCTAAGTAAGAAATAAAAAAAACATATTTCACAGACACGAGAAGTCCACCAATCTGATATCATATGGATAGTACAGTCAGTATCATATGATTACAATGTTTTCAAAGTGCAGCTAAAACAACAAAAGGTGTTATTTTTCAATAGAAAACGAAAAAGGTCCTTATGAACAAGTAGCGAAATGAAAAGTGACATAATGAATAAGTAAAGACACAAAATAATATATTTTTCCTCAAATATTGCTTTTAGTTAAAAAAGCATTTATCCATAAAACTCTTCAGTCCCAAAAGTAACTTGGCAAAACAAAGTAGAGTAGAAATTATCTGGTAGTGAAAAGTCTTTGAACTTCGCTGATATATACTGAAGAACCGGGAAATTTTCTTGAAATTTGCTTCGTGGGTCCTGGGTTCGATTCCCAGCCGAAAAGCAATATTTGTGTTTTTTATTACATTGAGAGTACTAAAAAAGGCGATGTGATCTGATAGCGAGTCATTCCTGCGACCCATGACATTCATCCTTGACAAGGATTTATAATACAGATGCGTTGTCACACTTGAGAATGTTTCGTCACCAGTAATAAAGGTCGCAGATCCCCGCACTCATCAGACGAAACACAACAGCACTATGCTGTAATTTCACACTGGTATTCAGTGAGGACGTGGTCCTACCCTGGTCGAGCTGACCCTTCATTCTACAGCTGTTCTAAACTGTAGTGTAGCTCTACCATTGTTAAAAAACACAAATTGTTTGTTTTCGGGTCTGCGTGTGTTGTACGTACGTCGCGTGCCCTAAAACACTGCATCAGAACCTTCTTCAATCCTCATTGCACAAGCAATAATATACTGCTATAATGTTATTGCGATATCTACCATCATTCTATGGCTCCACTGAAAATCAGTATTCAGGAAGTTCCAATCAACTCCGTGATCTTATACTGCGTTGAGGCTTATTTGGTAAATTTTGATTTTCATGTTATTTTGTTTTTGTAATTATATTATATTATTTCTTAGAACCAAATAAATATTTCTTTCTTTCATTATTACATGCATCGGTGCAGCAAAGCGTCGAGAGCGAGTGCTGCTGTGTTTGCGCAAATGCTTACGGCAATAGAAAATATTCTGCCCAGTTCAACTCGTCTGGCAACAACTGGAATATGTACCGTTGTCGGGACCCACCACGATCCTCCTAACATCACCATCATGACTACATATTCCATGTGCATTTGTTTTTATAAAATTAAAGTTAACAAACGAACACACAGATCTCAGGATGCGACCCTCGACATATTCTGTGAAACAAAAACAACTCAAGATACCTTTTCAGAGCCAGCACAAATTAGTCTACTTCTAATTTCCGGGACGCGAGCACACAGAGTGCGATCACAAATGACATTATGCTAGATTGATTTTTAAGTGCTGATTTACCACTTCATTGTCGGTAAAGGAAGCCTGCATGTCTAAGAAATAAATAAAAACAAAATATTATGAAGATGATGTGGCCACCCATCCACAGTGGAACCAAGTGAACTCCAGAACCTTCTGACAAATAAGGCTTATGATCCCGCTGATGGAGTGGGATTTACATGTATATACCTATAGACCTCACCCTTACCTTGTCAACCGTAAGAGCTGAGATGGAATACCTCGTTACGTTTAAATGGGTTTTCGGACCTCTACATCCATCATACTAAGTCTCGGTACTCAGGGTTGACAACGTGTTCATCTTGAATAGTTATTAAGGAAGAACGTGGATGTGTTACCCCCAGTCTTCACCTACCACCAGGTGAACTGTGTGCTCGTTTTTCACCCGTAGTATATAAAAAAAAACTAAAATATTTCGCTCAATCCAGCGGCAGTTACTTCATTTCCAATTTAACTTAAATATTTAACAGCAAAATAAATAACTTTGGAACGCGAGACTTCCCGTTGTTCTCACGTTTCAAGAGCCTAAATGAATTGCGTAAGACGATCTTAATTAGGGAACCGAGTGTATACCGAGTAATACTCGGGTTTTTATTCATATAAATATTTGCTTCAACAAAATCTGAAAATTATGATTGTATATTCATGAAGTATTTTTTATTTACTTACTCGTATATTTCTAACCGACCCCATTAATACTTTTGATATAGTTATGGTTTGCAGTGACAGTATGGACAACAAAATTGTACATCAGTATTATTGTATAAAACACTGCATGGTGGAATAAATCACGGGGATTTCCGCAGAATAACTAAGGTGACCGGCATAGCTCCAGGGATCAGTAAGTCACAGAAGTGGCAATGGCCGGCCATATGGCTCGTAGAACTGACAACTGATGAGGAAGGAAGGTTCTTGAGTAGCACCCTCGTGTTGTTGGTATAGTACAAGATGCAGCGCGGACCTATGCAAGTTTGCTGTAATATATATTATATTAATTATAAGATAAGCAATATATTTGCGTAATTATATATGTACATATATAACCAAATATATAACACAAATGTTCCTTTTTCTCTCAAAGCAAATTTCACAGAAACTTGGCTTTTTGTTATTCTCCGCATCTGCAGTCGCTTTGAGAATTAAAAAGCAATACAAGAGAAGCTAGGGAAGAATTTACTTTATGACATTTTTATCTGTTCCGTGCATTTTCTTATCTGTGGAGAAAACGTTTGCTTTGTGAATAACATCTGATTACCATGCTCGCTTAACCATTCTTACAAATAATATTTAAAAAAAATTAAGAACAAACTTTTAAGTTAAACTGACCCAGGAAGAATCATATTATACAAGAAAACTAAAAAAATTGTAGTAATAAAATATTTTGATTAAAGAAATCTCGAGTAACAAAAAAGAGAGAGTAGCCTAATTTTTGAATTGATTAGTTTAATAATAATAATAGTTTTATTACAGGTTTCTATGACTCATATCTCAAAAACACAACACAGATAAATAACAAAACGATAGGCAATATAAAAAGTTACTCAATAACATATAATATGCCTTTCACTCCCGTTCCTATGCACAGATAGGCAATATCCATAAATAGGGCTATTCTTGTCGCGCTACACCACGATATGTACAACATACGCACTATGTTTGACTCCAGTCTCTGCTAACTTGGTGAAGGCATTTGGACAAAGATTTAAATGTCTGCATTGTTGATTTTGTTTATTGAGTCAGTCTCGCCGTCGATTATCGACTAGGGTATTGTAAAAACCACAAATTATTTAATAGTAGTGATACAAACACAATCAATCATCAATCTTTAAAACATCATTTCGATACATTTTATCTTATCTCTACGATTTTTATATTATTACATACAATTTTATAATAAAAAACAGTTCACTGAATGTACATATGTGATCACCGCAACCCATGAACACCAGAGGAGTTGTTAGTTATTTTTTTATTTTTTTCCACTTTATTATTTTTAATTTTAGAGACTTAAAAATAATAAAGTGGAAAATGGAAAACGAATACATCAAAGTTAATAGCAAGCTGTCTGTCCTCACACCCTTATAATCGATAATTGAACTATTTTTTTCACACATTAGACATTTTAGATTACGGTTTTCAGATTCTTGCATACAGATTTACTTTCATACATTGGTTGTGTTGGGCAAATACTGAAAATGCTTCAGGGATACATCGGAGTATATAGATAGGGTCTGTCTACCCTAATAAAAGATAGCAGAGGTAAAGCTCATATCGTCATATCTTTATGTTTGAAAGCACTTCAAATGTGTATTGCTAACGATTAAATCGAACCTTCGAATTATTTATGTAACGTTTACTTCAATAACCATTGTAATATTTTAAACAGATAAAACGTGAGCTATAAAACTGATGATGATGATATTCTCCTGGTCGAGGTCGACGACGGCGACATCTGCCGCTTATTGCCAGATGACTTCAACTGCGCAGTATATTTGATAGTGCCGTAAGCATTTGCGCAAAGACAAAGGCACTAACTTGTCGTCCCCTTCTCTATTCCAATTGAAAATGATAACAATCCTATGTTTTATTTTATAGCTATAATTTTTAGTATGAAAAGTTTTATGAGAGATATGATATTTTAAAAAAAAAAGAAAATCTTTATTAAAACGATCTCACGAGGGATGAAGTCAATGGACACTGCCTCCATTAAAGTAGTAATGAACTGACGTTTTTTGTGAGTTAGATAATTAGCTAAACTAAAAAAAAAGCCTAACTAAATAATAAATCTCAGTATCAAATAGTTTGCTATCGCTGCGTACATTTTTGTGATTTGAGTCCATTAAAGTAGTTTTAAGTATGTCTGGTTTACAAAGCTATGAGGACAATGTAAATATTTTTCCAGGATCGCATTATTCAGATTATTTTTAGTACTGATGGCTACTGTTACCCTAAAGGCTTTTACAGCTTCACTTCTGGAAGGTCTCTTGGCCACCACTTAGGGCACTTAGAGCATCGACTTAAATTTGGTGGCATGGTGATACATTGTGTGAACCATTGCAAAGCCTTGTTTGTGTTTTGATAAGGTCTTGGGCCTGGTGATCGCATCGTCAGGGTCGTCGCGGTAATGCCTTGATCTTCCTTGGAAGTATATGATCATCGTATTTTTACATGTCCATGTATTAACATTTTTTTGCGAATTGCATGAGTAAATAAAATTAATCGCTAGTTGTCACAAATCGGTCCTAACGCAGCATATGCCGGTTACAAACAACTAGCGCTGGTCCTCCGTTGGGTCGTTGCGTGACGTCACGACACAGCTTCAATACAAACTGGAATACATACCACTTTGTTTACTTACAATCTTTTTCTTTTACTGTTTCGACATATCTACAACTTATAGTGATTCAAACACTGGCTATTTTAGAAGTTGATGATAACATACGTACATACATTACATACGTACTAAACTTTAGGTAAAAAATAATAATATCTGCTATATAATACTCGTGTCACTCTTTTGAGTTTTCTCATTCTTTGTGTTCACAATAATTTGATTCTTAGACTACGTTGTTTCTCACGGCGGCGGCAAATTATTATACAATATATACAACATTTAGATGCGGCGCACTGAGGCGCGATCTGCCGGGACCCGTAGGACCTCGGACTCGATGCCCAACACAACTTCTGATATAAATAAGGCGGTGCTATAAGTTTGATTACATTAAAAATGATACTGTCTAAATGAAGTTTTCGAGGATGCTTCATTTTAAGAATATAGTATTTATTTCAATACGGGGTTGTGCTCTTACCGGAATGTTAAAGCAAAAACGAGCATAGGCATTCTGGACACTGATACGAACGGACGGGCTAAGATCCCGAGTTCTTGCTACTAAACGTGGGTCCATATCATTTAATTTAGATAAAATAAGTGACTCCATTGACTGTATATTTACCTTCCTTTAAATATGTACTTAATCCAAATTTGTACGTTCTATTTATAGGCGAGGTTTCTAAGGTGATATCGCAATATATTTTTAGAATAGTAGGTACTTACAGGCGTACCTTGTTTACAGACTCAATGGCTTCATCCATAAGCATAACACTCAAAGACGGACTCGAGGGTTGCCGATCCGTTGCAGTACAAATTTCAGTTGACTTACAAAAAATATATACCAGTATATTATCCACATAGATATGGAATTTACAATACATTATTTGCATTCTTGTCAGCAGAGTATAAAATAAAGAGGGTTGGGTCTAAAATAGATCCCTGAGGTACTCCGCTATGAAAGCTCGCGGGGCACCGTCATCACGATCAAGCTTTACACGATGATAATGATTACTAAAGTTATTAAACCATTGCAAAGCCTTGCAATCAAAACTATAGTAATTTAATTTAGATATTTTGAAATTAATATTTATGGTATCAAGGGCCATTGAGATGTCTGATAGTGCGAGAAACGTGCACATACCTTCATGTTGGGGCACATAGTATATTGTCATTTACACCTAGCAATGCAGTAAGCACTCCGCCTCTTCAAAAACCCGATTGTGCCTCAGAAAAAATATAATTTTTCTCAGCATATCCAGTTGAGTGTAAGCACACAGTCTTTTCCACGATTTTTGACAAACACGTTATGATAGTTATTGGTCTAAAATCTTATAGTTCAGCAGGTTTAGAATGTTAAGGTATTGGGCGTATGATTGCGTGTTTCCAGACATCAGGAAATGTAGATGTCGTAATAGACAAGCAATCTATCCTTCGAAATATGTAATCTGTGAAAGACAAGTATCTGAGATGCCTGGTACGTTTAAAATGGCTATTAATAATATTAGGGTCAATAATTGGCGGGAATGTATAGATATTTTTGGGGTAGGAAGGTATATTTAAGATTTTTCCATAGTTGTTTTGGATTGTTTATTATACTATAAAATGAATAATACAGATTATTCATGATACTAAGCTTGCGGGACTTTAGATTTTAGTATTATAGTACTCACTTTTACTGACTGACTTAGCTTTATGATAATCTGCTAAGGCTTTATTACATAAAGACATCATTACTTGACCATACGTGTTCTAAAGTGATTGCTGTAGTGCGTGAATCAGATTAGTGCAAATGACGTCTATGAGAGTCTGACTAGTTTCAGTAAAATGAGTGGACTCTTTGACTAGCTGTGATAGATTTTGGCATGATAAGAAAGTTATTTTTATCGTTATTAAATAAATTAATATTCAAATCACCTAGTAAAAATTATATTATATTATCTTATTATTATAATTAGAAATTGAACTATTGGAAGCTGTGCGATCATCAAAAAATATATCAACATCCATCCACGGGGGACGGTATGCTGTGCCGTTAGCTAGTTATTGTCAGTTAAGGGTCATAGTGAGACACATTATTTCGCGATATAAGATAAGGAGTTACAAGGTGAGGTCAGACACGGACTCTAGCATTTCGTTCAATGTAGAAACCAACGCCGTCACGCGTAGGCGGCGCTCGAGCATCGCCTTGCGCCAGTCCTTGTTTGTAGCTAGAGCATATATAGTGCACTTGCCATATTTTCTTACGACAACACGCGTTGATTCGAAGCATATACTTATATATATTCTTTATGCCTTAAATTATTTTTAAGTAAAACGTTGTGATTTTAAACCAAATCCCGTATAACGAAATGTATAATGTTTTTGATGAATTCAGATAAGAACATAATAAGGTACTCCAATCGAACCGCTAAGCGCCTTTCGATTATAAACACTGCCGCGGGACACGCTTACAAACTCGATGGTGTGTTTGGGTCCATCAGGTTTGAATGTAATGTAAATACACGTCGTGTATCTTACAAACGTGTGCAGTATACTCAATTTTAGGAAAATATTTACAGAACTCCGGCGGATAATTGTAACAAATTTAAAGGGGCGGTTTAATTTATTATAAACTGATTTTATTTCCGATCTAGGTGTTTTTTTTTATTACATTTAAAATTCGAATAGTTTTGTAAGTTAGATTCTGGAGAATAAACATCAGTGACACTAAAAAAATACTAAGTTTTCTTCGCTTTCAAAGCTAAGTTAGGTTTTACTTTTTATGACTAGGGAATGATTTTGCGATGTTAGAATTTTCTTTAGACCTATATCGCTTTAGGTAATACAATTACGGGCAAAAGACATTAGGGCCTCGGTGGCATCAATGCACAGTATTAAATACAATTTGAAGTGCCGGGTTACCACGTACCTGCAATATCCTGTATGTTATAACTTACTTTTGACTAAGATTGCTAGAGTATATAAGCTTTTTGTGCATTGTTTTTGGTTTCCTATACGTATGTGTAGTGAGTTCGAAATAATAGTATAAAGCCTGGATTTCAACTTGCAGTTTACTAAAACTAAAAATATATTAAAATAAAGGAAATCATTTATTGGACACTTGGCCTTACATTTTAATGGATAAGAAAAAGAATGAAACACTAATACTTGGTATGTATGTACTCAAGTCCTGAAATACTGAAGAAAGAATACAACAATAATAAATATAAGAATAAAAAATTTAAACTAAAGTTCAAGTTTTGATGTTCGTTTAAGTAATACTTCATCACCATCAGTCCAACTCATCGGTGGTCCACTGCTGGACGCAGGCTTCCTCCACACACTGCCACAGAGCACGACCCTAAGCCACCTGCAGCCATCGACCTCCCGCAGACTTGCGCAAGTAATCACCCCATGCAGTGGAGGGTCGTGCAATACGGTGGCCGAGGCTGCCACTCGACAATTTATTCCCCATCAGTTATCGGTTCTATGAGCTACATGGTCGCCCATTGCCACTTCAGCTTACTGACCCCTTGAGCTATGCTGGTTACATATTTCTTCTGCGTATATCCACATTTTTTATTGGCTTACGTAGACAGATACCTTATCCACAGCACGCTGAATAACTCTGAGCTTTATACGGCCAGTAATACTTCACTACATTTAAATTCTATAATAATTATTACTAGCAAGAGACCTATACCCAAAACTGAGCTTTTACGACCAGTATATATAGTTATATGTATGTATTATTCGTATGATCGTATATCGTACTATCAACAGATACAACAACACTTCCTCTGTCGAAGACCAGAAAAGATCGGGGCGGCCGCGTGCTGTTAGAACTACAAAGGCTGTTAATGCTGTTCAAGCCAGAATTCGTCGAAACCCTATTAGGAAGCAAAAAATCTTATCGCCAGAAATGAAGATGCCCGCTATTACTCGCGTATTATAAAACAAGAACTGAAGCTCGGTGCTTATCGTCAATACACAAGACATGCCCTAAATCAATCTTTACAATTAAAGAGAGTGAATCGATCAAAACGTTGTCGTTCTGTCGCGATACGCAGGAAAGGCATAGAAATATCCTCTTTACCGATAAAAAAATTTTCACGATTGAAGAACACTACAATAGGCAACATGATAAAGTGTACGCTCACAGTTCTAAAGAAGCTGCTCAAGTGGTTGGAAAGGTACAACGTGGTTATCATTCTGTGTCACTGATGGTTTGGTGGGGCGTGGGAGTCACAAAACTACATTTTTGTGAAAAAGGAGTGAAAACTTCAGTCAAAGTGTATCAAGATACAGTCTTGGATCATGTTGTGAAACCTGAAAACAGCAATACACTTTTTAAAAATATACCGTGGACTTTCCAGCAGCACGAACTACCTAAGCCTGGTTTGAAACCAACGTTCCGTTTATAAGAGCTGAAGACTGGCCCTCATTTTGCCCAGACCTCAACGCTTGAGATTTCAAATTATGGTCAGTTTTAGAGGACATGGCCTGCTCTAAACGACACGGCGACATTGAGTCTCTTAAAAAATCTTTGGAGCAAGCAGTGGCGAAATTTCCCTTGGAAACAGTGCGTAAATCCATAGATTCGTGGCCAAACAGATTAAAGGTCTGTATATAAGCCAAAGGTGGCCATTTCGAATAGAATATATTTTATTATTTTTTGCTGTGAGTAATAAATATGTAGATATAAATTTTAATAATTTCTTTACATTACTTCATTAAAAAAATGCATTTTCATTTGTAACAGAACTTATGGCCGGACTGGGTATATTATTTCCATAGTGTCTTTTTGTTCGCGTCATCGACTACAGATTAATTATGTAAAAGATGAACCTGTGTTGTTATCGTTAATAGTTTCGACCGTAAAATTCAAGCGACGTATAGCGACGGTAACGGCGACGTAAGAAAATTATTGTCGAGTTTATGTTGTTGTCTCACAACTTAATACACATTATTTCCATATTTTTATATTCTTGGTTAAGAATTACGAATATTATAAATTTTAAAAACCATTGATTATGGAAAGTGACGATGAATCATTCTTTCTCTTGCACTGATACGTTACTAAGTAATAAATATTACGTAATTATTTTAGAGTAATTCCCACATATAAAAAAATATATATAATCTATTGACCGAAAAATATTTTCAATAAATGTACATGTGAACAGTATTTACATTGTGGCGGCAGTGACGCCGTCCTCGGCAACTACACCAGTAAAAGGATGGAGCGATACAACTTTCCGAAGACGAAGATCATCAGCTTATTTCTGATGATGCTCCTTCCTCGCCCACCTATTACAAACCGTTTACATGACAAGATAAACTAAATCTCACATGTATATTAATATTATATCAAACAACGTGTAGTTACCAAAATAAATATATTTAATAATTAAGATATAATTATTATTATTAAGAAATAAAATAAATATTAAGAGAATATTTAATTTTATTATCATTTTCATTATAATCATTAAAACTTAATAATTCCTCAAAAGAAATATCTACCTTCTCATTCTAGCCAATGATGTAAAAGCTGAGGTTACTTCATGTATCCATCCTACTCACACATGTTGCCGTCCCATACCGAATACTTAGCAACTGAGACGGTCGTTGACCTAATTACAGAAATAGTATTTCCTGACCGAGTTATTTTCGTTTCAATACATTAGAAAAGCTCACGACAATACTACACAACGGTGTTATATTCGGCGCACAACGGTCGATGTTTACACTAATATATATTAATATCATATACATATATTTCATATTTGTAAATATTAAAACAAAAAAATCTTATATAAATAAAGACGATTTCTTATACCTATGCTACTACACATGGGTTAATTTGTTTATCAAAACCTTTCTTATTTTTTTGTTTTATAAAATAATGCACAATTTATGAGGGAATGGATAAAAATTACCTCAACTTTGTGGTTGTTAAATACACAACACGATGTAATTAAATCTACCCTTTTTTTTAAATTACATTTGCAAGGGCTGCTTACTGCTCCAAGCCCCGCGTATATTATGGTCAACCATTTATTCTGTGAAAGTTCGCTCAGTCCAGATTGACATTTAATTACGAATTTATTTATATCAATTATAAAAAGGAATCTAGCCGAGTTTCATGCCGTTTCTTCTCGATAACTGCTGCCTTCCGAAGCGGTGGTAGAGACATTTTAGCGATCTTGCCAATTCAAAAGTGTTTTATAAGCCTACTTGAATTAGGCTTCTTCTGATTGACTGATTGGTGGAGCATGCGTCATATCGTCTCCTCCAACATCCCTTAACGTCTAAAAACAAAAGTCTATAACTAGTGCCGGTTGCACGTGACTTACAGTGCAGAGGCGTGGCCGTTCACTGCTGGCTGCTCGTATGAGAAACCTCAAAGTCACTCGGCTTCGAAATGTTTTAAATTGTCTTTTTTTATCCACTTTTAATATTGTTTAATAACAGCTGTAAGTGTTCTAAATAAAATAAAAAAATAACTCAGCTCATTAATACGTCTTCGAATTTCTTGTCTTTACCGCAAGGGAAAACACAGACGTTTGACAAACAACATTAGAGTCACTTAAGTTGAAAGACAAATATTTTCATTTATATATGAATTGAGTACGTCGTTCTAATGATTTGTTTTGAGAAGAACGTTGACAATAAAATTGAACTACGCCATTGATGGAACGAGCCGACTGGAGAAGTACCGCGCTCTCACAGAATACCATCGCAAAATAGGGTGTTTCGTGTGGTGCGTATGAATATATGTGATCCGGTGATTATTACATCAGTAATTCATCATTAGGCATTCCATCATAGTCCACAAGGGCATGCCACGATGGCAGCAGTCTCCTGCCACCAGGTGCACTGTGTGTGAGTTGTCACCCTCAATGCAAAAAAAATTTTAGCTCGCACTCCATGAAAAAAATTGTATTTTTCTCCTTACAATTATTATACGAGTACTATTATTAGTATGATATAATATTATATATATAATATTATTATTAGAATAGTATTGATTCCATTTTGTAAGATTTTTTTATTTGAGTTTGTTTTTCTAAATGTCATTATAAACTTCAACGGACTAAAGATGAAGCATGAACAATTAACTCTCCGCTCGAATCGATCGGAAGAGCCGTGGCAGCTCAGTGTCTCGCTTTTAATTTCGCGGAGTTCGATCCCGCCACCAACGGCACCAACGGAACCAACGGTTCTTAATCGCAGTTCTAAGTAATGAAATATCACGTTTTCGGTAAAGGAAAAAATCGTGAGGAAACCTACTAACAAATAAATAAAAACGTATTATTTCAAAGACATGTGAAATCCTAGAGTCACAGTGGAATAGCATGAAGGACTATTACCATACCGATACCCTCTCTAGAGATGGGAACAGGCCCTGGTTATAGACCCAGCAATGAGATCTTTGTTTAGGCTGTCGTCTCCTCTGGTGTTGTGGATGTCGATGGGCGGCGGTGATCACCTGGTGAGTTGATTGCTCATGTGCCACCTGTTCAAAAAAAAATCCTCCTGATATATTTTTGTTTTATTAAAATTATGTCCGTAAATCATAAATAAATTCACAATAATAAACAGAGATAGGATAAATTGTTTTTTGTCCAGTTGATTGAAGCATTATGACCATTTCTAATCTTTTAAATATTTGTTTACTAGCCTTGTTGGAATACACATCACTCTTTATATCTTAATAAACAACAATATTGTTAAGACAGGGGAAGTCCGCAATCTGCGGTCGAGCCGTGTGCCGGCGGACTGCAGCTGGGTTTATATACATAGTAAATAGGCTGGGACCTCCAAATCCGTTCTGTCAATCCAGAATGGAATAATATATATAAATTATTTATTTAAATATCTTCTCTCCATTAATATTAAGTGGGAAGCTGTCAGCTTGATCGGTTTCCATTTCCTAATTACGATCATCTTACATAAATAATTTTCGGGTCGGGGGTCTCGTCATGGGAAGTAATTCATTTCGATGTGATTATCCTTATTAGAATCGAAAGATAAATAACTCGGAATAATAAAACTTGGGACCTTCCTTTGTTATTTATTTGGATATAGCTTATGTAATATTTTTGTAAATTGTACTGCCCTACAGTTTTACTTACTGTTGAAGCTATATGGCCAGCCCCTACGCTACTGTAGCTTGCGCTTGTCCTATGTCAGTCCACCTCGTTCTACTAAGGATATCTACGCTGCGTATTCTGTCACGCAGAACAACAACGAGTACAGACCGCTCCATAGCTCGCTGGGTCTTCTCATCCGGCAGCAGTGGCGGGCCATGTCTCTGTTCAATTAGGCACCACTCACAAAAGTCTCTAAACTTTTGTTTGTAAACATTGCGAATTTTAAACGTAGAAATATGCACTATTTATCTTTATATATTACTTTCTGTTTTTATTGTATCTAAATTTTGTGAATAAATAAATACGGCTACAAAAAGAGCAAAGTCAAAAGTTCAAAGCATTTGAACTGGTCACAATACTTTATTAAATTATGTGAATAATTAAATACGGCTACAAAAAGAGCAAAGTCAAAAGTTCAAAGCATTTGAACTGGTCACAATACTTTATTAAATTATGTGAATAAATAAATAAGGCTACATAAAGAGCAAAGTCAAAAGTTCAAAGCATTAGAACTGGTCACACATTTTATTAAATTATGTGAATAATTAAATACGGCTACAAAAAGAGCAAAGTCAAAAGTTCAAAGCATTTGAACTGGTCACAATACTTTATTAAATTATGTGAATAAATAAATAAGGCTACATAAAGAGCAAAGTCAAAAGTTCAAAGCATTAGAACTGGTCACAATACTTTATTAAATTATGTGAATAAATAAATAAGGCTACATAAAGAGCAAAGTCAAACGTTCAAAGAATTAGAACTGGTCACAATACTTTATTAAATTATGTGAATAAATAAATAAGGCTACATAAAGAGCAAAGTCAAACGTTCAAAGAATTAGAACTGGTCACAATACTTTATTAAATTCAGTTCCTTATTTTACATTCCTCTTATTCTTTATCGTACTTTCATTTATGATTTACAGAGAAAATTTTAGTTCAAATACTTTTTGATTAAGATTTATATAAAATTATAAAAAACCCAACTGCAAAAACACTGGAATGAAAAGATAAAAAATAATAGTTACAAATTCCCGACTGCGGGGAAAACAATTAAATTACATTTATAATTTTGTTTCCATATAGTGAACTCCACTTGGCGTTTAGGCAATAAACCACTCTGCGGAACGTACCTATGTATTCTCCTATCTTTTTCATGTTTTATAAACCACAACAAATTCAAGAAGAACTTTAGTAGTAAATATCAGATGAAACATCAGTCGTAATTACAATAAGGGGACCATGCTTGACAAAATCATTTTAAAAGTTCCTGGAAATCTGGCATCAATAGGATCATTAAGTGAAGAACCATTCATCCATTGATCAAGTTTGTTTTAAAAGCGGATTAATTTCCTCTCAATCTCTACGGAGCCATGTTCGAAATTTATCAATTTAATATTCACTGAGATGAAAGTATTATTCTAATTAGGGAATAATATGCCTTAATTTGCGTTTATACCTTTACAGTTTGTTACGAGGGCACATTGAAAAGTTTTGTGCCCGACCTTAAAAATACGATTTTTTTGTAAATGATTATTTTATGATGATTTCTCTACGTAGTCTCCAGATTGATCTATACACTTTTGCCATCTTGTCTCTAGCTTTAGTATTCCTTCTAAAAAAAAAGAATCTTCAATTTCATCAAAATATTCAGGCACAGCTTCTACGTACCGTACGTCAGTACCTCGATATTCGTCGAAAATTTTAGTCCTGCCATGTGTTTTTTTAGATTGGGGAAGAGATGGTAATCAGACGGGGCCAAGTCCGGCGAATAGGGTGGATGCGGCAACAATTCAAAGCTACAATTGTGTATTTGTGCGATTGATTACGCTGCAGTATGGACAGGAGCGTTATCTTGGTGGAACAAAACTTTCTATTTTTTTTGCCTTTTTATTTTTATTTCTTCACGTAAACATAAGAGTATGCGATAATAGTCCGCATTTATGGTTTTACATTTTTCAAGGTAGTCAACCATAACAACCCCTCTACAGTCCCAAAAAACTGAAGCCATTACTTTCTTGGTTGACAAAACGGCCCGAGCTTTTTTAGGGGCGGTGACTCTGCTCTTTTCCATTGCTTGGATTGTACTTTGGACTCTGGTGTATTGTGGTGAACCCAAGTTTTGTTCATAGTTACGAAACGGCTAAGAAAATCTTGAAGATCACTTTGGAACAGATCCAAACAATCCTGTGATACTGTTTGGCGGGTGCGTTTATTTTCGGCTGAAAGCAGTGTAGGTACCCATCTGGCAGAGACCTTAGAGAATCCAAGATCGTTGGAAATTATGTTCTGTGCTCGTTCATAGGAAATGCCTATTGCTTCTGCTATCTCTGCAATCGTCAATCTCTTGTCATTCAAAATTAGGTCTCATATTTTATTGATATTTTCGTCTGTGGTAGCCGTCGGTGACCTACCACTCCTAGGTTCACACATCATACTTGAACTGCTTCTCTGCCACGTTTGAAAGCCGCTACCCATCATTTGACAGTGGCATATGATGGAGCAGATTCCCCCAAAGTCTCGTACATATCTTCATAAATTTGTTCTGGCGTTAATCCTTTTTTTTTGTAAATATTTTTTGACGGAACGGTGCTCAATTTTATCAATTTCTACGGAAACCACGCACTTCGTTTCTTAAATCGATCACAACACACACAATCGATGACAGAAGAAAAACAAAAGACAGCAGATTATAATTAAAAAAGAAATGGCTATTACGTGCCAGTATTCTTTTTCTTTTGAATTTAAATGTCAACCTTAGGCTCAAAACTTTTCATATAATATTAGGAGTGGCGAACGAGCAACCAGCTCACGGTAAATGGTGACTGCGAACCTCCATCCTCAGCAATGATTCAAGATGCGTCGGTGTTAGAACCCCTGATGGCATGCCTCGTTACCTGTTATCAGATTTCCAGATCACAACACAGTGGCCAACAATACCACATGCTACAGTCTATCGTTGGTATTCTTAGGGTGGTCTTCCTCCAAGCTTGTCTCTTTGGTATGGATAAGTTGTAATACTCCAATGTTACTGGATAATTTTGAATAAAAATAATGTAAAGTGTAAACAGTTAACTACAGGATATTTTAGTTTAATTAAGTCCACAAGTCCTACCTAAGCAGGTTATTGTCCACGCCGAGGTTAGTACCTCTTTATGAGGAGCCCTCGGATCGTTTTTACCCCCTCTGCTTGCCTTTGTCAACAAACGTGTGAGAGTTGCGGGTCGTGGACCTCCTGCTCACGTATAAGTAAAGGTGTGTTCACTAAAAAGGATTAGATGCTATCCATCACAAGAAGTGCTCGGTGTAGAAGTATAGAATAAAAAATAGGCTATCGACGTAGACGGTGAGTTCGATGTCCTATCATTAATCTAAAGACTACATATTGCGCTTTGTTCCCGTTACTATTCTATTAACTGTAATAAAATGTCAATCAATTTGTGTTCGTGTAATGAGGATTTATACTACGACTACAGAGTAATCATTGGAAGTGGACTAATTTGAGAAATTAACGACGACCGTTATATTAATCTGTTGTTAAAAAGTATTTATTCTTTTGTACCAAGTGTTGTTATGTACAAGAATGAAAAAAAGCAGCTATAAAGGATTATATTGTGTCATTTTTTAGATTTTCATTTTATCGCCAGTATATTTTTGAGTTAATTATTATATATACTTAGATTCGGCCGTGACTGGCATCAATATTTATAGTGGTAGAGCTACGCTGCAGTTTCTAGCTGCAGAATGAATGGGTCAGATCGACCGGGGTACGACCACGCCCTCACAGAATACCAGCGAGAAATAGCAGCATAATGCATAGCAATATAACATACTGTATTTCGTTTGGTGACTGCAGGGTTCCGGAGACCTTTATTACTCGTGACGAGGCATTCCATGTCAGTCGTCAAGGGTGACAACGCGACAAGTGAACCCAGCAGTATTATAAAGCTTATTTGCGATGTTAGTCTGTGAAGGTTAAGGACGACAACTTTTTTTAAGTAAGGACCGCTTATTAGTTACGATACGACTTAGGGACCTTCAAGGAAAGCCTACACCTTGCTTAAGTGCCTTCAGCGCATCTGTGACTCCTCTGGTGTTGCAAATGTTCATGGGCGGCGGTGATCTCTTACTAAATGAGTTGCTTGCTCGTGTGTCACCTAGTCTGTGAAGAAAGAACAGTTGATACTAGCAGCTTCAGCTACACGGGACTGAATTTTATTATTATTTTAGAGTTTAAACATACAGTATGTAAAAATATTATGGAGTCATTTTTTCTGCAAGTATAGAGTTCGAAGTCAACTTCATGAATTGTATTAACATGCACATGTGATTGTTCTTTTTGTAACATTGTGACAGCGAATCGAACGAGCTGCCGTTTTTTACTTTGCATTTAACATTACTTACACTTTCATAAAATGTATTGGTAGTTTAGTTTGTCTACTCTGATGCTTTTCATTATGTCAATTCGATTTACGATGGATTTTATGTAAAAAAATATATATACGTCAAATTTTTTTCACCCTTGTAGACCTAAGTCGAACGCAATTTTCAGATTGAGATTAAATAGAGATAAAAATCGAGGATACAGATAATCTGAGGGTAAGTGATTCCTGCGGCCGAAGTTCCTCTTTGACATCATCTCACACCATCAACATCACAAAATCAATGTAACGTAAAAAGGTCTCCAAGTTCCTAAACTCACCAGACAAAACACATCAGCGTTATGATGCCATTTGACGCTTGTATTCCACGAGGCCGTGGTTATTCTCCAGTCAAGGTGACCTATTCATACTGAAGCTAGAAGCAAGCTACAGTATGGATGGGTCTGTATTTCTACTACTGTATCTGAGCTAGCTGTATCTCCACGTTCATTATTCTCTTAAGTCGTATAGTAAAAAGTATTATAATATTCTAACGAACTACTCAACTTGGCATATCTGAAGAATTCTTTCTAAATCAAGAAAGTAACGACTGACTTTCTCTACTCTGTGTCTTCAGGCGAAGATTTTCCCAGGGCTTGCACACGGCCCGCTACTTAGATTGTTCTTTTAGAAATATAAGGTAGCGTGAATACATCCTACCTTTATATATACGAGAACTTTTACAAAAGAATTAATTTTATATGCATATATTATATCTTATAGCTTATTTATATTTTATAGAAGATGATGTTATTTACAGTGGTATAAAATAAACCTAAAAGTAAAGAAAATAAATAATAAAAATGACACCAACTGCGCAGAATATATCATAGTGCCGTAAACATTCGCGCAAACATAGAGGCACTTGTCGCCCTCCCTAGTCCGATGTAATGCACAACACCAACGACACATGAGCACACAGTTCACCCAACGGTACGTAATTCGGATAATTACAAATGTAATTGTGTAAACACGCTGCGCACATCAATTTTTATCAACATATCTAAAAGTCTTTTATATTCTAAACTTTATGTTTCCCTCCATATTTTTCCAGAAATAACAAATGTTAACATATTGCTTTAACAATCCAATAACACTCGCTGAATAAAAATATTGGTTCGTGTAGGCTAGCTAGAAAAACGCTTCGTAGAATGTGCTTAGAAAAACACAATTTATTTTTTGCTAACTGGAATCATTGAATAATGCTAATTAATATTGGAGAGTGGTGTTCTTTCTTTCGATGTTTTTCGTAATCTTCGAATTTAACATGAACGTCAATAGTCTAATGCTTTAGGTACGATCTCCAATACTTTACGCCATGGTTTCGGATCCACCTTGCGATGGTAGTCTTAAAGCATCTAACATCTAATGGCACGAACATCTAATGGCAAGAACATCTAATGGCACGAAAATCTAATGGCACGAACATCTAATGGCAAGAACATCTTATGGCACGAACATCTAATGGCAAGAATATCTGATGGCACGAACATCTAATGGCAAGAACATCTAATGGCGTGAACATCTAATGACACGAAAATCTAATGGCAAGAACATCTAATGGCAAGAACATCTAATGGCACGAACATCTAATGGCACGAACATCTAATGGCAAGAACATCTAATGGCAAGAACATCTAATGGCACGAACATCTAATGGCACGAACATCTAATGGCAAGAACATATTATGGCGTGAACATCTAATGACAGGAACATCTAATGGCAAGAACATCTGATGGCACGAACATCTAATGGCAAGAACATCTAATGGCATGAAAATCTAATGGCAAGAAAATCTAATGGCACAAACATCTAATGGCACGAACATCTAATGGCATAAACATCTAATGGCAAGAACATCTGATGGCACGAACATCTAATGGCAAGAACATCTAATGGCGTGAAAATCTAATGACACGAACATCTAATGGCAAGAACATCTAATGGCAAGAACATCTAATGGCAAGAACATCTAATGGCATGAACATTTGATGGCACGAACATCTAATGGCAAGAACATCTAATGGCATGAACATCTGATGGCACGAACATCTAATGGCAAGAACATCTGATGGCACGAACATCCAATGGCAAGAACATCTGATGGCACGAACATTTAATGGCAAGAACATCTAATGGCATGAACATTTGATGGCACGAACATCTAATGGCACGAACATCTAATGGCAAGAACATCTAATGGCAAGAACATCTAATGGCAAGAACATCTAATGGCATGAACATTTTGATGGCACGAACATCTAATGGCACGAATATTTAAGCTTAGCTGTAATAATTAACTAACACTAATGTTAGCCTTCTTTAGGAAAAAAAACTTTAAGGTTTATGTTCTAATTTTTTGTTCTTCGAACCATGTCTTGCATGAGAATTTTGTTATTGTAATTTTTAATAACAAACGGTTGTGATTAGAGTTCCTGGCTAATGCATCGTGTCTGGGTGTATTGTATGCGTGTCTAGTGTCTTGACACGGCAATTGCACCTTCGTACCACTTGCAATAAGATCGAAACATGCCCCTGTGATTGCGCGCTTGCTCTCGACAATATATAATAATATATATACGAGTATATATATTATACATATAATTGTACAAAACTTTGTTTAAAAGTAATACATATTATATTATGTAAGAATTATATATATATATATATATATATATATATATAAAAGAATTATTGTATTTAAGTGAAATATATTATATATCTGGTTAACATTAATTCGATGTTTATGCACTTCGGCAACATACGCTATGTTCTAGCAGTATTTATATATGTAATATTAATATGAAAATTAACTAAACTATTTAGATTGCTAAGTATATATAGTATACAATATAAAGGTCTATATGTATAAATCCCACTGTTGGGCATAGGCGTCCACCCTAGAGCATAGTCGACCACGCGGCCCCACTGCGGATTGTATGTCGTCTTGAGATGTCTTCCTTCACTGATGAGCATACGGTAAATCATAAATTAAAATAACGATATATTTGTTGCCGGCACCGGGGATCGAACTCGGTTTACTCATGTACCGTGACATTAAAGTGAGTGCTTAGAAACTGACCGAGCACGGCTCTTATTAATTTAGTTAATAAATATAAATCCGACTGCCCAACCGTTGGTCGATCGTCGCTGTTTCAGTGGATGAATATTGAACAAACCGTCCAACAGTGCAGTATGTATATCCCGACTGCCGCCTATGATTGATGACGCAATCAGGTAGTGCGCCGTTGCTATTCGCACGCAACCTGCTCGGTGTTACTGGGCACTAACAAACATCCGTCGGTTTGTTCATCTTCTTAAAGCTATGCATTTACAGCGCTATATTTTACCCTAAATTAAAAAGGGGGATATATAATATGTAAATAAATATGCAGTTAGTATATTTAGTGACAAAACAAGTAACAAACTTGTTAAAAATTAAAGTTTTCAAAAATATTAGAATTTTATGGGCACAATACTTACAAACATAGAAATATAACGTACTGTTTATTCGCGTCGCGGGATAGTACGAGGAGGGAAAGTGTGGTGTGAGCCTAGACGACAAGACGCTCTAAATTGCGTCTCATCTTGTCATTATAATTCATAATAATTAGTTTTTAGTGAGATAATTTTTATTCTTTTACATTATGGACCAATGTCCAATGCATGAAATATATAGTCTAGTGAAGCCGCAGGACACAGAACGAGAACGAATACATTCAATATTCATAACGGCATATCGCTGATGGCGAATGAGAAATCCAATCATTCGAGGATTTTATTTTAGTGAAAATTGAGCTGACAAAAAAAGTCACCTGGTAATGATTTACATCCATCTTTTTTTGTTATTTGTGTCAACTAACAGTACACACAATTTGTATTTATAAAGTAGTATCGCTATATAAACCTGAGGTCAATATAAGGTACAACAACACTATTGCGAAGATGTAATACATTTCAAAAGTAATTGATGAATTGTAAAAAAGGTTACAACTAAGATGAACAAGAAGTTTTGTCTCAGTAAATTAAAAAAAGACTTTTTGAATACATTAGGACTTGAATCAATATTATCGATAGTAAGAAAATGTCTATTGTAAGTGTCCACCAGTCGATAGAGGGCCGAGCGTTGGCACCAGGCAGCTGCGTGCCCACGGCACGCGCTACGAGAGTCAGCTCTTATAGCAACTTTGTAACATAATTTGTTACTATATTTCATGATAATAATCTTCATCAAACATAAAGAGATACATGCGTAACCTGATGACGAAGAGATGGAATACCTCACTACCAGTAACTAGGTCTCCGTAACACAGTAGCGTGATAGTCCAAAGCAATCACTTACCATCATAAAAACTGTAGTCAATTTTGAAGTCAATATAAAGGTCACGCAGGATTAAAACAAGTGTAACAAAGAAAAATACTTTCGTAGGTAAGAATATTTCACCGAAAGGGAAAGATTAAAAGGTCTGAAATATATTGTTTTACTGCAAATTCCTTTTTGTGATAAAACCAGAGCAGAGCTGCCACTCTAAACAATAAAATCGATTATTTCCGCTTGCAGTAGATCAGCATAGTTCACTATTTCATTTGATATCACTGTATCCCACTTGGCAAAGACAACGACGAACAAGACAAGCGGAGCCCCATTTAGTTGATATCACTGTATCCCACTTGGCAAAGACAACGATGGACAAGACAAGCGGAGCCCCATTTAGTTGATATCACTGTATCCCACTTGGCAAAGACAACGATGGACAAGACAAGCGGCGCCCCATTTAGTTGATATCACTGTATCCCACTTGACAAAGACAACGATGGACTTTCAGAATCCAGAACTAAATGATTGTATTCAGTTGTTACTTTTACTATGTAATTATCTTATACACCATCATTAGTTACAAGACAAAAAACAGCGTTATCTGCTTTCATTACTAAACATATCTATGGACAGAAGAATAAAACGTCGAAAAGTTTATTTTACTATCCCACAAAAAGATAATTAAATATAAGAGACCTGCTATGACAAGACAAGACTCTCTAAACTGTTTCCGTTGAAGCAATTTACAGCGTCTTGACTTGTTGAAATAACGATTTAATTCATAATTCACCCAATAACCTCCCTACACTACCCCGCGCGATGATGTGTTTTTTTTTAAAAACATTGTATGTAACATGTAAACTTTTGTTTGTAATAAGTATTGTGTCCGTTTATTTAAGATTTTTGTACTTTAATGTAACTTTAATTTTTAATAACTTTGTATTTACTATTTCTTACCTATTCTATTCTACATCCTTTTTCAAGTCTAGTAGATATGCATGCGCACACAAAGCAAAACTAACTGAAATATTACTTCGACACATTGATACATGTGACTATAAAGAAAATTTGATCTGCAACCTTTTGAAGTGATGATGGTCCTGGTAATCAGTTCACCTGACATTTTGTCCATTTGGAGAATCAATATAAACGTATACACTAAACACAAAACATCGAAACAGAGGGAAAATTTATTTATCAATTTACGTATCTTATTTAAATTTCACGAGGTGAAGTGAAATTTTCTTTGTCCTGAAAGCCTAAAAAGCTTTTAGAACTTAATCAAAGACAGGCTTTCTATTTTTTTGCACAAAATGAACGCATAGCTTTTGTATTATTCCAGTCATGAAATTATGCTACATTTTGTACATGTACATTTTGTATTTTAATTTCGTCTTGCGAAGAATGAATGCTTCTATAGTTATATTTAAAATTTAGGTAAGTTTTGAACGTGCCGGAGTAGCCCAGTTTTGGAACGTGGTAGAGCACGGTTCGGGGTATGACAATGCCCTCACAGAAGACCAGCGTAAAATAACAGCATAACGCTGCTGTGTTTCGTCTGGTGAGTGTAGGAATCCGGAGACCTTTATTACTGGTGATGAGGCATTCCATCTCAGTCTTCAAGGGTGACAACATATCTGCAGTATGATTCTTTATCAAGGATGAATGTAGATGTCATGGGCCTCAGGAATCACTTGCCATCAGGGGAACTGTGTGCTCGTTTGCTACACTCAATGTAATAATAATAATAGTAAAACTCACTTTATCCAATGAATCATCATCTTGTACTGTGTTTCCTAGTACGAGTCTCCAACTTCTGAAACTTTTACTTCGATCAGTTATTGGTCCTAAGAGGCATATGACCCATTAGCTTAAGTTTTAGGCAAATCTATAGATCTTGGGTTCGTGCTTTATGACAATCTTTAGGCGAAATTTCGTTTAAACAATGGAAAAAAGGTGAACTTAGAAAATGGTAGTGGGGAAGACAGAATTATTAATATAAAGTTGGGGTAAAAATAATTAAACTTCTAGAATGAAAAGACTACACAAATCGCATTACCTTGATATTTGTAGAAAGTTAGGCGTATTATACTTTCTTCGAATTAAAAGCTCGTGAAGCTTTTGCTACATATTTTGTATAAGCCAAGTTACTGACATAGTATCGTTTAACTTTGCTCAAAGCAAAATAAATAGTTTATTTGGTTTACCTTTGAGATGCCAGGATACTCTTATTTCCTCCATTTGAAAGTAGCTTGTATCAATAAGTTACTCTTTGATAAAAATTCTGTTGGAACTTAAATTGTATTTATTTTATTTCGTTGAAGATAAATATAGTATCGATCATTACATATTCATGTACATGTATGTACATATGACACGTGGACACGTCAGGAACAAACTGTAGAGTGTGGGTGATTCTCATGATTAAGATGTTCGATTTTCACATCATTTATGTTTACAGGATTTCTTTCGTCGTATTGACTTTATACATAGCTGGCAGTAGTAGAGCCAGACTGTGGATAGATTCTAGTTCCAACATGAATGTTTCGGCTCGACCGGGGAGGATCACCTCCCAGAATACCAGCTTGGAATATCTACAAAGCACTGCTGTGTGTCGCATGGTGTTAAAAAGTGAAGCCTGGCTCTACTATTGAAAATATCATTTTATTTGTCAATAATAAACTAAACAGTGTACCAAACACACATTGAAATGGATAAAGTTTAAACTTTAAAGTTGTTTTACAAACACATAGCTTGCGCTTGGCATTACGAAGAAGTTTGTAAATCGTAGAAATGCATTTTAAAAGTTAGAACTATCGTAGATCGAGATGTTTTTCTTAAATTTTTCACGTCCATACGATCACATCTTAGTCTTCTTTGTGTTCGGTATTTTCCAAATCGTTCACCCTTTCTAGACTCTTATCATTAAATTATTTAAAAAAATGAGGCAACTATAAATCTAACAGCATTTCTACAGTGTTAGCAACATTGCAGCTTGCTCTAATCGGTCGGCTGGACCGAGGAAGGACCATACAAAATATTACTAATACTTTGTCACGCACAACTACTCTGTGGACCCGCTGTCGCTAGCGGTATTTCCGAAGCGATTTCGATTTCGTAGGTGGCGGTGATCGTTCACCACATATTCTATTTAGAAAAGAGTGGCACCATTATGATCTGATTCGTATGGTGAGTGTCCACCTTAGCCCTCAGGAGTCACAACGCATTTGCTTCTTAAATCTTGGATGATGGATACATACGGTTACTACCATCACTAGCCATCAGATGAACTGTTCTCATGTCACTCTTAATATAACCAAAAATAATTTCCGACAGACTCAGCTACTCTGATTTTTAATAACAAAATTCTACCTCGAAACATTATGTCATAACGAATTATGAACAATCGAAATTGAATGTAAATTTCTATTAAGAAAACTAAAAATATACAAGTACTTTAGCGTAAACATCTCACATTTGCCCAATGACTGGTAAATTTAATCTCCATACTAAAAATCTGAATAAATATAATCTTATCTTCCCACCGCTTCATGACAATAATACTTAATGAACTGCTCTTACTAACTTTTAGGCTATAAAGTTTATTACGAATAGTGGTAGGAACATATATTTGATCTTTTTGTATGGTAACACCGTTCATGAATTGTATTGAAGTAATAAAAATGTTTTATTTTTAATAGAATGAGAGTCCGTTGTTTTAGATATCAATAAAATAATATTGAATAAAAATGTTTTACGCAAATACGTAAAGAAATTCTAGAGCAAGAACCTTTAGTAATAATATAAGCTATTTTAAAACGTTTTCTTTGACATGTTCCAGGATATATCTGTTATTTTATTTTTTACATTATATATATACATATTAAATAAATATATATAATGTAATTAAATAGTGCTAGGGCCACGTTGCAGTTTGTTTCTCGCTAAAGGATGAAACAAAAGAGCAAGTGTTCAGTGTTCACCGTTGCCCTGTCGGCCATTAAGAAAGGCCTCTTTTCTTGAAGGTCCCTAAGTCGTAAATATAATCGACAGCTGATTCCACCAAGTAGTTGTGCAGTTTTACAGTAAATTAGTGTTACAGAAAATTTCATAGTAAAATGCATAGTGGTAATAGCCGACCATCGAGATGATGAGGATGAAATTTTAAATTCTGTCGTGATGTGCGATACTTAAACTCAGCGGCTGGAATTAATCCGAAGAACTCCTCAGAACACTCCCCATGGTAAATTCGGTAAAAAATGAATAGAGATGCAACATCTGTTCGCAATGCGAGTGAACCAAGCTGCTCTTCGTTGAATGCGTTCAAATGGAGTGACCCGGCGCAGAGACGAGAACAGCTCATTCCACGAGGTTCCGATCTTGCGCAATAAAAAAAAATGGGTCGGTTAATATTTCAGCCTGACTCATCCTGTGCCCATACGGCGAGGAGTGCGCCAAGGTGATACCATCTCGCCCAAGCTCTTTACCGATGTCTTAGAAGACATGATGAGAACGTAGGATTGGCGCAACAAGGGTGTTAATATCAGCGGCACTTATATGTCGCACCTGCGCTTTGCAGACGATCTAGTCCTGTTAGCCGAAAACGTCTCAGATCTCCAAATTATGCTTGCAGATCTGTAAGCGTCATCCCTGAGGGTTGGTCTCAGGATGAACATGTCTAAGACGAAGATCATGATGAATCAATCTTTGCGTTTATCAAATATAATTGTGGGCAACGACCAGGTAGAACTGGTGAATGATTACGTCTATCTTGGACATCGTACATCTTTTGACAGGTTGCAGTCTTCAGGTTGCTGAGATTGAAAAACTTATACGGCTGGGCTGGGCTGCCTTTGGAAAACTTGACGACATCTTCAGGAAGTCCAAGATCCCACAATACCTCGAAAACAATGTGTGAACGCTCACAAAGCAAAATCTGCACAAAATTCAAGTAGCACAACGGACAATGGAGCGCGCCATGCTAGGAATCACTCTGATGGACCGCATACCCAACGTTGAAATTCGCCAGAGAATCAAAGTCGAAGACGTGGGTATACGGATCATGAGACTGAAATGGCAATGAGCAGGACACCTGGCTAGGAGAAAAGGCGGTCGATTGACCAAGGTAGTGACCGAATGGTGGCCAAGGCAGGGCCGCCGATCAGTGAGCAGACCGTCGACCCGCTGGTCGGACGACATCGTCAGGACAGCAGGGCCGCAATGGTTTCGGGCAGCACAAAATTTAACTGAATGGTGCGAAAAAGGGAGGCCTATACTCAGCAGTGAGGAGATACGGGCTGATTTGATTGATTGATTGACATAGCAAACAGAAGATATAGACAGTAATTTTCCTCATTATTGGATGAGTACCGAAGTACTTGGCAGACGGAATGTCAAGCGTCAAGGAGTCAATAGATTGACAAAATTTACTCTTTGTGTCTCTTGACTTCATTTAACTTAATTGAATTGGTTTTGTCGCTCTAAATGAGAGCTCTATATTATTAATACCTTCAAGTGTTAACTTCAATTTATCATTATAACTAGTCTGGCCATAAATACTGTTACATAAAACTTTCCTTTTTTCATCTTTTTATTTATTTTCAATTTAGAACACGTATATTATTTTCTTTCGATTTTCCGCCATTTCACATATTTTTTCGTATTCATTATCAAATAACAATATGGAATGGGGTGTTAAAGATAGGATTGCAGTGATCGCCTTGCACAAAGTGGGTATGGAGCTGCCAGTGCGGTCATATTCCAGACACTTCAAAAGCTTGGTATCCATATGTTCGTATATCGTACTATCAACAAATACACTTTCTCTATCGAAGATCAGAAAAGATCGGGGCGGCCGTGTGCTGTTAGAACAAGAACTGTTAATGCTGTTAAAGCCAGAATTCGTCGAAACCCCATTAGGAAGCAAAAAATCTTATCGCGAGAAATGAAGTTTCCCGCTTGTACTCTGTCGTGTATTATAAAACAAGACCTGAAGCTCGGTGCTTATCGTCGATATACAGGACATGCCCTAAATCAATCTTTACAATTAAAGAGAGTGGTTCAATCGAAACGTCTTCTGTCGCGATACGCAGGTGAAATGCACAGAAATATCCTCTCTACCGATGAAAAATTTGCACGATTGAATTGAAAAAGGAGTGAAAACTTCAGCCAAAGTGTATGAAGATACAGTCTTGGATCATGTTGTGAAACCTCTCAGCAATACACTTTTTAAAAATATAGCGTGGACTTTCCAGCAGGACTGGTCACAAGGCACGAACTACCCAAGACTGGCTTGAAACCGACGTTCCGGACTTTATAAGAGCTGAAGGCTGGCCCTCATCTAGCCCAGACCTCAGACCCTTTAGACTTTAAATTATGGTCAGTTTTAGAGGACATGGCGTGCTCTAATCGAACGGCGACATTAAGTCACTTAAAAAATCTTTTGCAGTGGCGAAATATCCCTTGGAAATAGTGCGTAAATCCATAGATTCGTGGCCAAACAGATTAAAGTCCTGTATAAAAGCCAAAGGTCATTTCGAATATAATTTTTTTTGCTGACTGACTAATTAAATATGTAGGTATAAATTTTAATAATATTACATTACTTCATTTTAAAAAAATGCATTTGCATTTGTAACAGAACTTATGGCCGGATTATGTGTATATACATTTTAGAATACCAACTTGGAATAATTTGGTCAACTAGGAAACGGAGAAGGAGCACGCCCTCATGCAATAGCAGCATACTGTGTGTTCATATGAACAGTGCAAGGATCGGGTCAGCGCTCAGCGCGGTGCATCTTCAGTCTAGACGTCATGGCTCGCAATATTCACTTATCCAAATAATACTACAACGTTATATCTTGACTGTAGGCAACTTCCACAGTTTGGCCGTTTGTTGAAGCCTAAAGCAAATATTAATAAAAGTATACTAACTAACTCGATGTTTTTATCCCAGGATGTAAGCGATATACATAGTTAATACATTACTTATGTGTTGCCTTAACAGGCAAGTTAATTAAACGTGAAAGGCCTGGCATCCCGTTCGGCTTACATTTCCTAATTACGATCTTGTTACGGAAATCATTTTCATTTGAAATGTGAGAAGAGCTGGTAATTAACTGTAAAGGAGCAGACTTTATATATGGATATTTTTATTGCATCAAGGGTGACAAATGCGCACACAGTTCATTTATGAGACATAGATTGACATTATTAACATTATTAAATTGTTATTTGTTAGTTACATAGAGAGACTTTACATACCTAATAGCAAAATATAGCTTGATATATTGTTACACGTGTGTGCAACGTTACATTCTGTAGTGCTCCTACCTGTACAATAAAAATATATTCTATTCATATCACTAACATATAACCTAACATATGAAGCCTAACATCTATTGTATAATTACAATTGTATGAACACAAGACACACTGACAGATGCGTCATGAGGCTCGTCTTCACAACTGCTTTGATCTACGATGCCTAGGAGCTTGTTAGTTAATGATTTTAACTAACAAATAGTAATATCGACGAAACCTTAGTTATTTAAATTAAAATAAATTAGAAATAATTATCCACAGGAATTAAAGTGAAACAATTAGAAAGGAAAACTAAAGATTTACTCTTAAACTATGTATACATATTACACATTTAAATTTTTTCCAGTACTTTTAATTGGAACAAGAATAGGTCAACACGACGAAAGACGACGCCCTCACAGAATATCAGCATGAAGCAGCACCAGTCGTCAGTACAGCGCATGCGTATCCTGAATCTGTTGAGGGTGAAGGTCACGTCACACAGGTGTCACGCAGGTGTCACGCAGGTGTCACGTAATTCGAGGTGAGCTGTGTGCTCGTTTGTCTACTATTGTCAAAAAAGGCTATGCATTTGCTACTTTTTAATTTATTTGTCTTCAAAGTGTCTACAGCTGTGAAGCGTGACATCATGGGCTTGTATGCTGAATCTTCTCTCCAATATTTATCATTGAAGTTCTAGAACTTCATTTTACGCACGAGGTAGAGCCATGCTGCGGTTAAAAAACAACTTCAGCTTGAATCGATAAGCTCGCACCTTCACATAATACATGTATAAAATAGCTTGAACAGCTCACGATGGAAACTGAAGACCTAATTCTAGCAACTCTACATCCATCTTAGTCCTTAAGGAGTCCTCGCGGATAGATGTCGATATCTAAGGGATGACCTCAGCACCAGATGAAGTCTTTGATGAATATCCGCTCAAATGCATAAAAGTTCTTTATAATATGGTAGGAAAGTGTCATTGTTAATCGCAGTCCAAAGATATCACCAGATGATGTCCCCCGGGCTGGTGTTGCTCAACTGCGCAGAATGTTTCATAGTGCCGTGAGCATCGGCGCCAGCGCTCACCCGACATACTCTACACTGTTCCGATGTCATGCTCGAGCAATAACATCGGAGGAAGGTTCATATGCAGGGCCAAACACTTTGGAGTATCATCACAACTAATGCTATAAAACTATTGTTCCTCATTTGGGAATAGAATCTAGGACCTGCAAGCAAGCAGCCAATCATTCTAAACACTACATCACTACGTCGTATCACCAATACCAAGATAGGCAGGGGTCAAATAGGTTTATTTTCCTAAATCAATTTACACGATCGCCAACGCCAACGCCATAATACGAGTAGAGTGTCCTACATTGTTGTTCACCGTTACGTATAACTTTGTTAAAAGAAAACATAACTGTATATTATATTATAGCTTTATTGCGATTTAAGCTACAGTTCCATGAAATATTTATTTTGGCAACATTAAAATCCACTTTAAGTGTTTATGTAAACGACTTGTTTACCAGTCGTAAGAAAGAATATTATATTACGCTATTTACGCTTTTCTACAAAGTATACTTTATAGTGCGTTTATTATGTGACTGCAGGCCGGCTTGTAAATCAAATTTTCGTCAAGTGCGCGCTATCGGATAAAAATCTCGAGGTGAATGTGTTACGCTCGCGCGCTCTAGTACTGCAATAGTTAATCACTTGTGTGAACACAGTGCAGGAGATGCGCTGTGTTGTGATACTGCATAACAAAGTGATATTTATTGTTATGCATTCAGCAGTTGGTACTTAACGAGATGGAAGCTTTCTGCAAGCAATACTAAACCTGTTGGTGGGAATAACAATAAGCTCTGCGCGCACTGTTATCAGCAATGCTTTCACATTTTTAGGTGATGTCACATTTAAACAAATTATAGAAAAATTAAAAGAAATTATTTGTTTTCATAGTTAAATTCGTTTTTTTTATAAATAAAATAAATGTAGTATTTTATTTAAATTATCGATATAATAATTTGTCGATAACATTATGATACGAACATCATTATTTGTTGCCATGAGTTGCCATAAGACCTGCGAGTGCGAGTGGGCACGCAATATACTGCGTTATGCTCACACGTATAGCCTGCCCGCAGCGAGCCCTGACCCGGTCTGCAGCGAGATAGTAATCGTACTTTAGCAAAAATATTTCTGTCACTTTGAATCACTTGAATGAATATCCATCAAGTTTGTTCTCATTTATTTTGTTTAGTATTTAAGTATAACATGTGAACCGAGATACCTCAGTGTAGGGCTTTTCTTTAATTCACGATACACCAACAAACCGAGTTCGATCCCAGGTGATGGCACTAAGGAAATTTGTTGAATGCAATTTTAAATGCTGAATTACCATTTTCGGCGAAAACTGCATATCTAAGAAATAAATAATAGAAAAATATTTTTTTGTGCAAGATCATTTTAATATATCTCTAAGTACAAATACCTTAATAATTTATAACCCCTATTAATAATTATTTGAAGATGTGTGAAGTCTGCACATGTGGTGGACTGTGCTACGAAACCCTCTGTATATATGGTGATGATAGAGTGGAAATTCAATAAAGAATCCTTCCATTGGCTTGCAGCTCATCGACTTTGGAATCTTTTGATCTATTTAAAACATCAGCGGTCCTAGATGTCTCTCTTCCACGGTGGCAGTAACAGCTCGAAGGATTAATGATGTATATGGGGAAGCTACTGTAAAAGAGAGCACGGTACGTTTTTGGTTCCAACGTTTTTGTTCAGGAGATTATGACTTCCAAAATATCCCCAAGTTGACAATGAAGAATTAAAGGTGGTCGTAGAAGCGGATCCATCGCAAACCACATCAGAATTAGCGGCGGGCTTCGGTGTGAGTGGCAAAATAATTTCAATTCACTTAGAAACAAATTGGACTAGCGAAAATGCTCGAGAAATGGGTACTGCAAGAACTTAATGTAGCACACCAACAAACACTCATTACTCAACCGTCACAATAAAGAGAGTATTTTGAATGGTATCGTTACTTGTGATGATAAATAGATACTGTACGACAATCGGACTACACTGCAGTTTGTTTCTAGCTGCAGCCGGGGTTGGACCACGCCCTCACAGAATACGAGTGTGAAATTGCTACATAATGCTGCACTCTCTCGTCTGGTGAGTGTAGGGTTCCGGAGACCTTTATTACTGGTGACGGGGGTGACTGAAATGGAATGCAGTCCTCGACGATGTCAAGGCATCTGCATTACGATTTCTTGTCAAGGATGAATGTAGATGTCATGAGCCGCAAGAATCACTTGCCATCAGGTGTACTGTGTGTGAGTTTGTTAATCTCAATGTAATAAAATAAATCTTTCATCACTGTGGTTAATGACTCAGGAGAACCGGTCAAATCCTGTCCAAAACGAAAGTTGAATCAGGAAAAGGTACTGGTGAGTGTTTGGTGGACCAGTGCTGGTGTCATACACTACAAATTCCAAAGATCTGGCCACACGATTACGACAGATCTGTATTGTCAACCGAGACTGGTCAATTGCTCTAGCCCACTGCTGCTTCATGACAACGCTAGACCCCTTACTCGAAGGCAGACGGTCGCTAAATTAGAGGAGCTAGGATTGGAATGTCTCCGATTCCCATCATACTCCCCAGACCTTATTCCAAATTACTTTTAGATTTTTTTTTAAGAATTTGAACAATTTCTAACAAGGAAAAAATTCAATTCCCTTGAGGCAGTCCAAACCGCTTTCAAAGATTTTATTGATTGTCGCTCGATTTTCTCAGCAATCGAATCAATGAACTACATATAAAATCGCGTCGTCGTCTAGGAGCAGCGGGGACGACCGATTGGCCAAAGCTGGTTGCAGATGTGCGAGCTTCTCCATTATTGTCTTCAGTTCTTCACAGTACACATCTGCAGTAATACTCATGCCATTTGGTAAAAAACCTGTGATGAATCACACCGGCTCTAGACCATCAAACATTGCTTTGGTGCTGAACCTGGATCTAACCAACTTGCTGAGCGCTTTCAATTATTGAACAGAATTCACTTTTCGTCGCACGTAACAATTCGGTTCAAAATTCTTTCATTTCTGTGCCTGTTGAACAGCGTGAGGCAGGTCTCAACGCGTACGTTGCGCTGGCGATAGTTAAGTTCGTGGGGCACCCATCTATCAAGCTTATTTACCTTGCCCATTTGTCGCAAATGGATCAATATTGTTTTGATGTTAACATCAATAGCTGCTGCTAGCTCGGCTGTAGATTGAGTGTCATCAGCCTCAACATTCGCCTTTAATTCATCATTGTTGACCAAAGTGTACGGATGACCACAAGGTTTATTTTCAAGTCAAAATTTCCAGAATGGAACCGGGCAAACCAATAACATGTTGTACGTTCGTTTGTAAAGTTCTCTCCGTAAACGTTGTGGATTTTACATTCGTTTGTGCCGCGTTGATGCCACGACGGAACTCATATTCCATAATTACAGGAATTTTTAAAGTATCCATTATGACGAAAAATGTTCAAACGTAATGAAAATACAAATCTAATCAATAAACAAAAGACTGACTTTGTAAAAAGATTGTCATGTTTTTAAAACAAAATTAATTTGAATTTAGAATTCACAGCCAATCAAAACTTTTTTTTGACTAAAGACCTTTATTTTTCCATATAATACACTAATTTCATATGTAAGGACCTAATATTACTTATACATGTGAAGTCCACTTAAAATTGAAATAGAAGCGAGTGCTTATAGGAGCTGGTACAATAACACTGCTCTACAAAAAAAATCACAACAAATTTTTATTCAGTTAAATAAAAGAAAATGTTTTCTTGCAACACTGTATCTTTATTAAATGAGTACTACTCGTAATTAAAAAAGTTCTTATTAATTAGTTGGATCCTTTGAAGGAACGTCTTAATGAACTTTCCATCTTGATATTTATTAAATAACACTTCTTTTTGTTTTACTTTAAGTTACAATATACCTCTATTCAGCAAAAGTAAACTAAAAAAAAGCAGGAAAAATTTTTGTCATTTAAAAATTGCGTTAAAAAACTGTCTTAATAAAAAAAACAGCAAAACTGAAAATGAACGTCGTCTTCTTTAATTTATTTCCACAGCGAACACAAAGACTGATTTCTAAATCTGAATATAGCACCCACCACTCAGTACGAGGGATACTCCAACTAATGTATTTTTTCGGACTATAGGACCCACCGGATCATAAGAGTCACCTTTAATTTATAGATGATTTATTAAAACAATATTTAAATAGGATGCAAGAGGGTTCATCTACGCACCCCAAGTTAACCTCCCCTGCTCGTGGTGAATCCTGCTGATCGACGTACCAGGCCCTGGCGACCGACAAATTGCGGTATAATGATTCAATAATTGCCGACCAGTGGCGTGCAGCAGCGTCACTAGTGCGAAGAGCCTCTCCCCGCAAACGCCAACCCGTATGCCCAGCGTGATGATTACGTGCAAAACCATTTATGGCAGTCCACAATACACCACGGCTCCAGTCCCCGCTCACCCCCTATTCATAATGACGATTACGGTAGACGTATTACGGAGAATAAAGAACTCTGACCCTGGATATGTATAACGGACGCACGCTGCAAATGGATGAGCACCTTCTGCAATTAGAAGAGGAACTGAAGTGTATAAGTTGGCAAACTCTGGGTTCATGTGAAGTGCAAACAGAGGGAGAGGATACCATAACCCTAGAATCTGCCCGTCTCTTCCACTTCAGAGAGAGAAACTAACCAGATACGTTGTCACCCTTGAGGACTGAGATGCCTCGTCATCAGTAATAAAGGTCTCCGGAACCCTGCACTCACCAGAAGAAATACAACAGCATTATGCCGCTATTTTACGCTGATATTCTGTGAGGCCGTGGTCTTACCCTGGTTCGACCGAGCTGACATATTTATTCTGCAGCTAGAAACAAATTACAGTGTAGCTCTACCACTATAAAAATTAAGCGCATAAAACTTTTGCTGACAACGTTCCTAAATTGCAGTGGGCAGGTCATATTTCCCGCAGAACCGATGGCCGCTGGGGCAGACAGGTTCTTGAGTGGAGACCGCAACTCGGCAAACTCACTGAGCTCACTTTGGAAAAAACCTCAAATCATGAAACAATATTCGTAACTCAAAAAAATGTTTTAGGTAATATTTCGACTACAATAAACGGATTCAAAAATCATAAAATATTACGCTTCCTTCGAAAAATATTTTTGAATCAACTTTATTGATTAGAAAAGACATTAAGAATTATAAAATACTACTAAGTCAAGAATATTAAAACCGCCACGTGCCACAAAATGTAAAACAACACTGTTAAGTAAAAATATATTTTGCATGGGATTTAAAATTTATAACAAACTGTCAATTAATATATAAAACGAAAATACTTAACATACTTTTAAGACCGAATTAAAATATTTTTTGACGTATAAGTTCACCAATCCAATTTCCAATGACCTCAATGACTTTGAAATATATTTGCGTGTGACGGCTGAAAATTGAATGAAAATTTATATAATTTTACTCTTAATTGATTTCTGACATGTAATAACTTAAAAGCCTAAAAAAATAAAAATCTAATCTTCCTTTGATAGAATGAATTTACGTTACGTACGTTATATATTTTGTATTTTAAAAATATTGTCTCTACACTCGGTTGGATATGCAGATCAATTATACTTTTCTTGTAAGAACTTATGTATTATTTTATAATATATTCTTGTAAATAAATTTCATAATTGATTGAATGATTGATTGATATGTAGCCGAGCTATTGCTTGATATGTAGCTGACCCATTGCTTGATATGTAACCGACCCATTGCTTGATATGTAGCCGACCCATTGCTTGATATGTAGCCGATCCATTGCTTGATTGGCGGTCGTAAAATATTCTATTTTGTTTATCTCTCAGACATACGAGTTTACTCGGGAAGTTTTCCATCGCCGTCGAGCGCATGATAAATTAGTACTTAAAATGTGATTTACAATATTCATTGGTGCCGCACCGGGGTTCGAACTCGGTTTGCTCGCATACCGTGAGTTAAAAGCGAGCGTTTAGACACTGAGCCTTGTCTCAGTGAGATGTAATTAAATACAATGGTAAAAGTGTGTATATACTTATATATACATAAGTTACTTGGTTGATGCACACGTTACTTATTTAGAACAAGGTTAGGTTATTCAGATGTCGGTTACTTAGATGTCTTCGGATGGAGGTCAATATCATTGCAACTACTCGGTAGTTCTGAAGCTCTGGTGAATTCTGTACATCTAGTACATAATAGTAACAACTACTCCTGTTTAATATATACTTAATTGAAGTAGAAACTCATTACATGGAATACTATGCAATGAAACGGTATACCTGTATTTATAAGCCTCTATAGTAACAAAAGTCAAATCATAAAACAAAGACAATTTGAAAAAAAAAACAATGAAATAGAATGTTCTTTACCGACATAAAATACATACATCAAACAATAGAAAAAAAAGGAATATATAGCGTTAAATTAATGCTTTTTAAACGTTAATTCTTAGTTAATGTCTTCTGGCAATAACCAGATATCATTATATCAATTTGTCAAATATCTATGTCTAAATACAAGCTATATCAAATGTCGTTATTGCCATTCGATTCACTGAGCAACCATTAACACTTAGCCAATGCCTTGCTGAGGAGTGCGTCATTCAGTTCTCTGTGGAGGCTCGATGTGTTCCGACCCTGTCGCTCCGAGCGATTGGTACTTTTTGTCTGGATGTGTGTCACACTATGAGCCGAGAACTGCTCGCCAAGTCTTTGGCATAACCAAGGAAGTATTTATACAATATATGTATGTATCCAATTGTATAATAATATATTGTAAAGCTTTGTTTCTCAACCAATGTGATGCCACGAAAAAACAAAAGGGTAAAAACCACTAAAATTATAATATATATTAATTAATAATTACACGAAGCATATTATACAGGTAATATTGATATATATAAAACTACATTAAAATTCAATAAACAAATCTTTTGTATGCAAGGGGAAGTGATCCCCAGGGTTGAGAAACGATGCTATAATGTAGTATGAGGGTTCGTTACAGATTTTGGTATCAGTGATGTCTACGAACTACGCAACATATATCGAGCACACACGTACATACGTCTACCGGCTTCACAACTACAAGAGCACGGCTGGGTGTATCTAGGGATCGTAGCTGCAACAGATATATGTCCATCGTGTGGATAGATAAAATCTGTTGAACGCCTAATTTTCACATCAATTTTTGTCGCCGTTTTTAAAAGCGTTTTTTCCTTAAAGCACACCACTCTCCTTATCAGAAAATTGTTTGTGAAAAACAAATATCCAATTTGTAGTAAATAAGACGTTTTTCGCTGCTTATTTTTAGTATTACTGAAATTTCTTGACACGAGGATTTTCAACTTTATTTTTGTTTGTAGATATCGAAAAAATTAAAGTACAGTTAAAGCAATTCTGTACAGTTAAAGTAATTCTGTACAGTTAAAGCAATTCTGTACAGTTAAAGCAATTCTGTACAGTTAAAGCAATTCTGTACAGTAAAGTAATTCTGTACAGTTAAAGCAATTCTGTACAGTTAAAGCAATTCTGTACAGTAAAGTAATTCTGTACAGTTAAAGTAATTCTGTACAGTTAAAGCAATTCTGTACAGTTAAAGTAATTCTGTACAGTAAAGTAATTCTGTACAGTAAAGTAATTCTGTACAGTTAAAGTAATTCTGTACAGTAAAGTAATTCTGTACAGTTAAAGCAATTCTGTACAGTTAAAGTAATTCTGTACAGTTAAAGTAATTCTGTACAGTTAAAGCAATTCTGTACAGTTAAAGCAATTCTGTACAGTAAAGTAATTCTGTACAGTAAAGTAATTCTGTACAGTTAAAGCAATTCTGTACAGTTAAAGTAATTCTGTACAGTTAAAGCAATTCTGTACAGTAAAGTAATTCTGTACAGTAAAGTAATTCTGTACAGTAAAGTAATTCTGTACAGTTAAAGCAATTCTGTACAGTAAAGTAATTCTGTACAGTTAAAGTAATTCTGTACAGTTAAAGCAATTCTGTACAGTAAAGTAATTCTGTACAGTTAAAGCAATTCTGTACAGTTAAAGCAATTCTGTACAGTTAAAGTAATTCTGTACAGTAAAGTAATTCTGTACAGTTAAAGTAATTCTGTACAGTTAAAGTAATTCTGTACAGTTAAAGTAATTCTGTACAGTTAAAGCAATTCTGTACAGTTAAAGCAATTCTGTACAGTAAAGTAATTCTGTACAGTTAAAGCAATTCTGTACAGTTAAAGCAATTCTGTACAGTTAAAGTAATTCTGTACAGTTAAAGCAATTCTGTACAGTTAAAGTAATTCTGTACAGTTAAAGTAATTCTGTACAGTTAAAGTAATTCTGTACAGTTAAAGCAATTCTGTACAGTTAAAGCAATTCTGTACAGTTAAAGCAATTCTGTACAGTTAAAGCAATTCTGTACAGTTAAAGTAATTCTGTACAGTAAAGTAATTCTGTACAGTTAAAGCAATTCTGTACAGTTAAAGTAATTCTGTACAGTAAAGTAATTCTGTACAGTTAAAGCAATTCTGTACAGTAAAGTAATTCTGTACAGTTAAAGCAATTCTGTACAGTTAAAGTAATTCTGTACAGTTAAAGCAATTCTGTACAGTTAAAGCAATTCTGTACAGTAAAGTAATTCTGTACAGTAAAGTAATTCTGTACAGTTAAAGCAATTCTGTACAGTTAAAGTAATTCTGTACAGTTAAAGCAATTCTGTACAGTTAAAGCAATTCTGTACAGTTAAAGTAATTCTGTACAGTTAAAGTAATTCTGTACAGTTAAAGTAATTCTGTACAGTTAAAGCAATTCTGTACAGTTAAAGTAATTCTGTACAGTAAAGTAATTCTGTACAGTTAAAGTAATTCTGTACAGTTAAAGCAATTCTGTACAGTAAAGTAATTCTGTACAGTAAAGTAATTCTGTACAGTAAAGTAATTCTGTACAGTAAAGTAATTCTGTACAGTAAAGTAATTCTGTACAGTTAAAGCAATTCTGTACAGTAAAGTAATTCTGTACAGTTAAAGCAATTCTGTACAGTTAAAGCAATTCTGTACAGTTAAAGCAATTCTGTACAGTAAAGTAATTCTGTACAGTAAAGTAATTCTGTACAGTAAAGTAATTCTGTACAGTAAAGTAATTCTGTACAGTTAAAGCAATTCTGTACAGTTAAAGCAATTCTGTACAGTTAAAGTAATTCTGTACAGTTAAAGTAATTCTGTACAGTTAAAGCAATTCTGTACAGTTAAAGCAATTCTGTACAGTAAAGTAATTCTGTACAGTAAAGTAATTCTGTACAGTAAAGTAATTCTGTACAGTAAAGTAATTCTGTACAGTAAAGTAATTCTGTACAGTTAAAGTAATTCTGTACAGTAAAGTAATTCTGTACAGTTAAAGCAATTCTGTACAGTTAAAGCAATTCTGTACAGTAAAGTAATTCTGTACAGTAAAGTAATTCTGTACAGTAAAGTAATTCTGTACAGTTAAAGTAATTCTGTACAGTTAAAGTAATTCTGTACAGTTAAAGCAATTCTGTACAGTTAAAGCAATTCTGTACAGTTAAAGCAATTCTGTACAGTTAAAGTAATTCTGTACAGTTAAAGCAATTCTGTACAGTTAAAGCAATTCTGTACAGTTAAAGCAATTCTGTACAGTTAAAGCAATTCTGTACAGTAAAGTAATTCTGTACAGTTAAAGTAATTCTGTACAGTAAAGTAATTCTGTACAGTTAAAGTAATTCTGTACAGTAAAGTAATTCTGTACAGTTAAAGTAATTCTGTACAGTTAAAGTAATTCTGTACAGTTAAAGTAATTCTGTACAGTTAAAGTAATTCTGTACAGTTAAAGTAATTCTGTACAGTTAAAGTAATTCTGTACAGTTAAAGTAATTCTGTACAGTTAAAGTAATTCTGTACAGTTAAAGTAATTCTGTACAGTTAAAGTAATTCTGTACAGTTAAAGTAATTCTGTACAGTTAAAGTAATTCTGTACAGTTAAAGTAATTCTGTACAGTAAAGTAATTCTGTACAGTTAAAGCACTCTGTACAGTTAAAGCAATTCTGTACAGTTAAAGTAATTTGTACAGTTAAAGTAATTCTGTACAGTTAAAGTAATTCTGTACAGTTAAAGTAATTCTGTACAGTAAAGTAATTCTGTACAGTTAAAGTAATTCTGTACAGTTAAAGTAATTCTGTACAGTTAAAGTAATTCTGTACAGTTAAAGTAATTCTGTAAAGTAAAGTAATTCTGTACAGTTAAAGTAATTCTGTACAGTTAAAGTAATTCTGTACAGTTAAAGTAATTCTGTACAGTTAAAGTAATTCTGTACACTTAAAGTAATTCTGTACAGTTAAAGTAATTCTGTACACTTAAAGTAATTCTGTAAAGTAAAGTAATTCTGTACAGTAAAGTAATTCTGTACAGTTAAAGTAATTCTGTACAGTTAAAGTAATTCTGTACAGTAAAGTAATTCTGTACAGTTAAAGTAATTCTGTACAGTTAAAGTAATTCTGTACAGTTAAAGTAATTCTGTACAGTTAAAGTAATTCTGTACAGTTAAAGTAATTCTGTACAGTAAAGTAATTCTGTACAGTTAAAGTAATTCTGTACAGTAAAGTAATTCTGTACAGTTAAAGTAATTCTGTACAGTTAAAGTAATTCTGTACAGTTAAAGTAATTCTGCACAGTTAAAGTAATTCTGTACAGTTAAAGTAATTTGTACAGTTAAAGTAATTTGCACAGTTAAAGTAATTCTGTAAAGTAAAGTAATTCTGTAAAGTAAAGTAATTCTGTACAGTTAAGTAATTCTGTACAGTTAAAGTAATTCTGTACACTTAAAGTAATTCTGTAAAGTAAAGTAATTCTGTAAAGTAAAGTAATTCTGTACAGTTAAGTAATTCTGTACAGTAAAGTAATTCTGTACACTTAAAGTAATTCTGTACAGTTAAAGCAATTCTGTACAGTTAAAGTAATTCTGTACACTTAAAGTAATTCTGTAAAGTAAAGTAATTCTGTACAGTTAAGTAATTCTGTACAGTTAAAGTAATTCTGTACAGTTAAAGTAATTCTGTACACTTAAAGTAATTCTGTACAGTTAAAGTAATTCTGTACAGTAAAGTAATTCTGTACAGTTAAAGTAATTCTGTACAGTTAAAGTAATTCTGTACAGTAAAGTAATTCTGTACAGTTAAAGTAATTCTGTACAGTAAAGTAATTCTGTACAGTTAAAGTAATTCTGTACAGTTAAAGTAATTCTGTACAGTAAAGTAATTCTGTACAGTTAAAGTAATTCTGTACAGTTAAAGTAATTCTGTACAGTTAAAGTAATTCTGTACAGTTAAAGTAATTCTGTACACTTAAAGTAATTCTGTACAGTTAAAGTAATTCTGTAAAGTAAAGTAATTCTGTACAGTTAAGTAATTCTGTACAGTTAAAGTAATTCTGTACAGTTAAAGTAATTCTGTACAGTAAAGTAATTCTGTACAGTTAAGTAATTCTGTACAGTTAAAGTAATTCTGTAAAGTAAAGTAATTCTGTACAGTTAAAGTAATTCTGTACAGTTAAAGTAGTCTGTACAGTTAAAGTAATTTGTACAGTTAAAGTAATTCTGTACAGTTAAAGTAATTTGTACAGTTAAAGTAATTCTGTACAGTTAAAGTAATTCTGTACAGTTAAGTAATTCTGTACAGTTAAAGTAATTCTGTACAGTAAAGTAATTCTGTAAAGTAAAGTAATTCTGTACAGTTAAAGCAATTCTGTACAGTTAAAGTAATTCTGTACAGTTAAGTAATTCTGTACAGTAAAGTAATTCTGTACAGTTAAAGTAATTCTGTACAGTTAAAGTAATTTGTACAGTTAAAGTAATTCTGTACAGTTAAAGTAATTTGTACAGTTAAAGTAATTTGCACAGTTAAAGTAATTCTGTACAGTTAAAGTAATTCTGTACAGTTAAAGTAATTTGTACAGTTAAAGTAGTCTGTACAGTTAAAGTAATTCTGTAAAGTAAAGTAATTCTGTACAGTTAAAGTAATTCTGTACAGTTAAAGTAATTCTGTACAGTTAAAGTAATTCTGCACAGTTAAAGTAATTCTGTACAGTTAAAGTAATTTGCACAGTTAAAGTAATTCTGTACAGTAAAGTAATTCTGTACACTTAAAGTAATTCTGTACAGTAAAGCAATTCTGTACAGTAAAGTAATTTGCACAGTTAAAGTAATTCTGTACAGTTAAAGTAATTTGTACAGTTAAAGTAATTTGCACAGTTAAAGTAATTCTGTACACTTAAAGTAATTCTGTACACTTAAAGTAATTCTGTACAGTTAGAAGTAATTCTGTACAGTTAAAGTAATTCTGTACAGTTAGAAGTAATTCTGTACAGTTAAAGTAATTTGTACAGTTAAAGCAATTCTGTACAGTTAGAAGTAATTCTGTACAGTAAAGTAATTTGCACAGTTAAAGTAATTCTGTACAGTTAAAGTAATTTGTACAGTTAAAGTAATTCTGTACAGTAAAGTAATTTGCACAGTTAAAGTAATTCTGTACAGTAAAGTAATTTGCACAGTTAAAGTAATTCTGTACAGTAAAGTAATTTGCACAGTTAAAGTAATTCTGTACAGTAAAGCAATTCTGTACAGTAAAGCAATTCTGTACAGTAAAGCAATTCTGTACAGTAAAGCAATTCTGTACAGTTAAAGTAATTCTGTACACTTAAAGTAATTCTGTACAGTTAAAGTAATTCTGTACAGTTAAAGTAATTTGCACAGTTAAAGTAATTCTGTACAGTAAAGCAATTCTGTACAGTTAAAGCAATTCTGTACAGTAAAGCAATTCTGTACAGTAAAGCAATTCTGTACAGTTAAAGCAATTCTGTACAGTTAAAGCAATTCTGTACAGTTAGAAGTAATTCTGTACAGTTAAAGTAATTTGTACAGTTAAAGTAATTCTGTACAGTAAAGCAATTCTGTACAGTAAAGCAATTCTGTACAGTTAAAGCAATTCTGTACAGTAAAGCAATTCTGTACAGTTAAAGTAATTCTGTACAGTTAGAAGTAATTCTGTACAGTAAAGCAATTCTGTACAGTTAAAGTAATTTGTACAGTTAAAGTAATTTGTACAGTTAAAGCAATTCTGTACAGTAAAGCAATTCTGTACAGTAAAGCAATTCTGTACAGTTAGAAGTAATTCTGTACAGTAAAGCAATTCTGTACAGTAAAGTAATTCTGTACAGTAAAGTAATTCTGTACAGTTAAAGTAATTCTGTACTTCTGCATCATGACACTTTATCGAGTATCAATATGGGTGGATAGTGTGTTCGTATTTCATACTCAATACAATAAAAAAGAGTACATTAAGAAGATAAATTTGTTAAAGATTGACTTTCGCTAATTTTGTTCAAAAATATTGAGAAAAATGTCCGCTCGGTTCGCTTCGACCGCAGCAATACATTCTGGTTACCAGACAACAACAACCACGTAAAATATATCATAGTGCCGTAAGTCCCTAACGCATCGTCCTCTTTTCTAATCTGATTGTATGCATCTTGCACGCATTTCCTTTAGGATCGACAGTAATATAACACGAATGACAGTGGAACTATTGTCAGGGGCTAGACTTGAGCTTGAGAGAACAGCCAATTGCGAATGAGTTGATAACTACATAACCTCAGTTGTATAATTTCTACAAGCTAAGACTGCATGGAAACAATAAAAATGTTTTAATGAAATTTGCTATAATGGCCAACCCCGATCGAAGTAGCGGCAAGTAGACCAGAAGGTTACCATCTCAATGACCCCGACGGAAGCCGTACTGGCGTTTTATTAACTAATCAGCTGGAACCCACTGTAAAGTGCCAGCTCCTCGTAAGCTGACAGTTCACAATGGATTCCATTATTATCGAGTGCAAGAGAGTACCGTCTCACAGCCGTTCGACACGACGCCTTGAGAGTAGAATTAATAGAAGCCTGAGAGAGCGTATTGCGTCTCAAACTAAATTTTTAACTTTTTTGTGGAAACCTCAACTGACAACGACCTTCGAATCCTAAATTTAATTCAATTTGACAATCATGTTGACAAAAATGTTGAAAATTGTAATTTGGAACAAAACACTTTTAGCTCACAGTTCGACCAAGTGTCATGAAGTCTACTGGCGAAACAATAGAGACAGTTCTACAGAATAATTTTATAATTTGTTGGATCACTCACTTTATATACGAGGACCATTCAATTATCTTTAAGATGACTAACGCTTGGGCGTCACAGCTTTCAAATTGTTATTTTTATGATAGAAACGTTTTTTAATTAAATTCATGAAATTGATGATAATTAAAAATTAAAAAATTATGAAATTACTATTAACCACGTTTTTCTATTGCATTGATTTGTATTACGTTTAACTCTAGCGCGGAGCTAGTCAAACCACCAAATACAATCTAGGAACTTTGGTTTCTTAAGGAAACCGTCCGAGTATGAAAAAAATACTAATATACTCGTATTTACCAACTTTTAGTCTACAATTAAACTATAATTAAAGCCGCTCGTGTCACCACTTGGCTCACTTTTCAGATGCCCTGCTCTGAATGTGAATTCGGAATTTCTTTTAATATAATTTTCGCTCCGTTCCGTGACGTACCAAATCTAAATATTTTACACTATTTATTAGAAAAGATTTCATTATTCGCCTTTTTGTCAACTGCTTAATAGTAGTAGTAAGCTAGTACAATGAGAACGGCCGACCCGCTGTCGGCCGGGAAGGATCGCTCCCTCCTGAGGTACCACACCTCGCCGAGTTTCCAATGGTGAGTGTAAATGTGTACAGACCCAGTTCCAGGAAACTGCATCACATTGCGTGAGCTAGCTGAATCTGTAGCAGACAATGGATTTAGATGTCTTTAGCGATAATCATCACCTTCTATCATAATATAATAAAGTAAGTAAAATATAAGTTCGTATTTTGTTTAAACTCTATAACACTGAAGCATTTATCGTTTTGTGTCGTATTAATACAAAATAAGTCAACACTGATCTGATACATCAGCCTACTGTTTCGTAAGAAGATGGATATACAAAAGTTCTACAACATTTTTATTGATTTATACGTAGTTGTAGTGTTTTGTACATAACTTAACTTCAAATCCTTCGCGCCTTACACGGCCCCTCATCTATATATAGGGATGAAGGATCTTCTGGAACCCTATCGGCCAAGAAAGCGTGTATGACATTCTCATGCACCCGCATCAAAGGGTGCGGTATGAACCGTGTGTTCGTGCCACCCCTTATATTAAATACAATTGTTAATATATAAAAAGGCAAACGTAGCATGGATCCACTCTGAAGCGTGGATAGTGAACTTCCTACCAGGAGATTCTTCTCCTTGCACTGCGTATTTCTATATAAAGACAATTGGTGGTTTATAGGTGTTTCTCACACTCACGCTTGTCCATACTTTTATTAAGAATTATGAAATTGTTTTTAAATGTCATTCGTGGTGACAATGATTTAGACAAGAACGTGGCAAATGATCAAGGAAGTCAATAAAGAACCTAAGAAGATAACACATCAAAATATATGCCGATTTGCTATGACACATCCTACTTTTGTATTTTTTTTTGTATTCAATATCAAGTTGTATGTCCCAAGGCATTTGCTTATTGTTTTATATAAAACTAACACCACAAGTTCCATCGTTGGCTGTGGCATAGTGCGCTCTATTGCGTATTAGAGGACGAGATATTCGATAGTCATTGAATTTTCTAACGCATGGTCCGGATGTGGGCCTAACTGAGTTTCACATAATATATATTTTAATTATAAAGGGTGGTAAATTCTTCCATCCCTCAACTAAATACTGAATATCGAATTTCATGTTAATTATATTGTATAATGAACATAATGTTCTCATTTTAATTGAAACAATTAAACTGTTTACATGTTTACTTGTTTACATGTTTACGTGTTTACTGTATACAAGGATAACATTAAGTATCCCGCCCGGTTTCTCCCCTAATTAAAAACGTCTGACGTAAGCACGCCTCTCATCATTGATATGCGAGGAATTGCGTAAGTCTTACTCGATATAATTTATCTCAATCCATCGATAATAGACTAACTTTTATTTAACAATAAAACGGATGCTATTTACATTACTAAGATCACCGTTAAACAATAAAACTATGCTGTGTAATGCTATGGTTCCTACAATAGTCGGCGGTCGGGTTCGAACCAACGACGTTAAGTTTCGCAGACGGATCCCTGAACCATTTCGCAAATCCACAGTTACCAATTACCGTCGTATAAGCAGCCCGCTCCTTTCTTAATTTTTTTTTATAGTTTATTACGCCAAACCAATATATAGAACCGGTGGCAAACGAGCAACCAGCGCACCGGATGGCAAGTGATCACCGCCGCCCATGGACATCCGCAACATCAGCTCTTTCTTGAAGTTCCCTAAGTCGTATCAGTTAGGAAACACCGCTGGCGACAGCTGATTCCACAGAATAGTTGTGCATAGCAGGAAATCTCGCCTAAAGCGCCCAATGGTGGATTACCAACCATAAAGATGATGAGGATGTAATTTTGTATTCTGCTGTGATGTGCAATGTTTAAACTCAGCGGCTGGAATTAATCGGAACAACTCCTCAGAACATTCTCCATAGTATTTTCGGTAAAAAATATTTAGCAGCATATAAAGCAACATCTCTTCGCAATGCCAGTGAATCAAGCCGATCGGAATGTCCCCGACCATCAACGATTGGAGCGACTCCTCGTTGAACACAGTCAAATGGATGGATCTGGTACTGGGGTGCTCTGGCAGTATTCCATACGGGGCCAAACTTACGCTTTGTAAAGTTGCACACAGTAGACCGACATTAAATACATGCTGTATGAAGCATGCCCAGTCTCAAGACGAAGCATTCCATGTGGGTGACATTTTGCACCATTTCAAATACTTTTTCGTGGTCATTATCAAATTACAATATGGAATGGGGTGTTAAAGAAAATAGGATTGCAGTGATCGCCTTGCACAAAGTGGGTAATGGAGCCATCGGTCATATTCTAGACACTTCAAAAGCTTGGTATCAGCCGTATGTACTATCAACAGACACAACAACACTTCCTCTGTCGAAGACCAGAAAGACCGTGCTGTTAGAACTACAAAGGCTGTTAAAGCCAAAATTCGTCGAAACCCCATTAGGAAGAAAAAAATCTTATCGCGAGAAATGAAGATTCCCGCTAGGACTCTGTCACGTATTATAAAACAAGACCTGAAGCTCGGTGCATTTCGTTGATATACAGGACATGCCCTAAAATCAATCTTTACAATTAAAGAGAGTAGATCCATCAAAACGCCTTCTGTCGCGATACGCAGGTGAAAGGAACACACAGAAATATCCTCTTTACCGATGAAAAAAATTTCACGATTGAAGAACACTACAATAAGAAAAATTATAAAGTGTACGCTCACAGTTCTAAAGAAGCTGCTCAAGTTCTCGGAAAGGTACAATGTGGTCATCATCCTGCGACAGTCATGGCTTGGTGGGGCGTGTCTTATCAAGGACTCACAAAACTACATTTTTGTGAAAAAGGAGTGTAAACTTCAGCTAAAGTGTATCAATATACAGTCTTGGATCATGTCGTGAACCCTCTCAGCAATACACTGTTTAAAAATATATCGTGGACTTTCCAGCAGGACTCTGCACCTGGTCACAAGGTGCAAACTACCCAAGCCTGGCTTGAAACCAACGTTCCGGAATTTATAAGAGCTGAAGACTGACCCACTGACCCCAGACCTCAACCGTTTGGACTTCAAATTATGGTCAGTTTCAGAGGACATGGCCTGCTATAAACGACACGGCGACATTGAGTCTCTTAAAAAATCTTTGGAGCAAGCAGTGGCGAAATTTCCCTAGGAAACAGTGCGAAAATCCATAGATTCTTAGCCAAACAGATTAAAGGCCTGTATAAAAACCAAAGGTGGCCATTTCGAATAGAATATTTTTTTATTTTTTGCTGACTGACTAATAAATATGTAGGTATAAATTTTAATAATATTACATAACTTCATTAAAAAAATGTATTTTCATTTGTAACAGAACTTATGGCCGGACTAGGTATACACAAAGACCGTTAAATAAATAATTGCAATTAATAATTAATAGTGATGTCTAAATTCTATAACGGTTAGAAATAAACAAGTACTCATTTTGTATGATACTTGGTAACATTTTATTAAACATTATTATTCACGTGACCATCAGTTCTGCGTTTATATTTCGATTATAATCAAATTATAAACTTATAGTAGAAACTTTTACATAACATTTTATTTTTTAAATTTAAAATGATAACAACGACAATTATTCTTTCCCGCGAGACATTCATTTTGATCAGAAATGTTTCCCTCGCGGCGGACAGACCGGACGCCACTGCACCAATGTCATTTTCTATTCAATATAAAAGCTTCAAAGAGCCATTCGATACGACCTCAACTATTGGTCCCCTATATTCCTTACGTATTTCATAATTTCAAATGTTGAATTTAAGATTTATTGTGTATTACAGCGGTACACAGTAAAGTTTGTGTCTAGCTGCAGGTTGATTGGGTCTAATATATAAAATTAATTGTACTCATTACACAAAAACTTAAATACTTCATTCTGTACCGTTGTCTTAAATATATTAGATATAATTAGAATTCAAAACTTTATATTCATCATCTCGAGGGTTGGTAATCCACCTCTGTGCACTTTACACGAAATTTTCTGGAACGCACAACTTCTCTGTGCACTCAGCTGTCGCCAATGGTATTTCCGAATCGATAAGAACTTTCAAAAGAAGAACCTACACCTTTCTTAAAGGCCGGCAGCGCATCTGCGACTCGTCCGATGCTGTGAGCGTTCATGGGCGGAGGTGATCACTTACCTACAGATGACCTGCTTTTTATTCTATATTAAAAAAAACATAAATGTTGATTTTCTTATGATATATGTAAGTTATACCCAACTTGTAGCACAAAAAGCTTAGCTATCATTCTTAAAAGAATATAAACAAATAACTACAACAGTTGTCATATACTGATCCTGTTTTATACGAAACATCTCTGAAATTAATTAATTAAATGAAGAAATGTATGAGAGCAGTACTCTCGTCGATCTGGAAAAGATGAGAAAAATATCAGTTGTTGGTCGTACATTTACAAAGTTAAACTATTATAATATATTAATACGTTATTGCGGGTATCATCTTACAAACTGCTCATTATATTAGAGGCAGATGTTGTTGGTCGTGCATTTACAAAGTTAAACTATTATAATATATTAATACGTTATTGCGGGTATCATCTTATATACCACTCATTACATTAGAGGCAGATATTGTTGGTCGTGCATTTACAAAGTTAAACTATTATAATATATTAATACGTTATTGCGGGTATCATCTTATATACTGCTCATTATATTATATATATTCATCTTTGGTATCAAGAGAGTTCGAGTCACTCAGCGAACTATGGAGCGTGCTATGCACAGTGTTTCCCTGCGTAATAGAATACACAACGTAAACATCCGTAGTAGAACGAGATTGATCAACATAGGACAAAAGATTAGCTAGCTGAAGTGACAACGAGCTCGTCTTATAGTGAGGCGTCGGTAACCAATGGGGTTAGGTTCTTGACTAGCGATCGCAGTGCAGGTCGAGCTATGCAAGTTCACTGTTTGTGCATGTCGATGGATGGGTGGCTCCGGACCGAGCTTTGCGGCAATCTGTGCGGGAAGCCTGTGCCCAGCGGTGGGCTGTGATGATGCTGATTATTGGTATTAAATGTTTTTTGAACAGTTAAACTACTTCTACGTTTAGATTTCAATAAAACCCTCGTATCGGAAAATCTTTTCCGATACAAACGATGTTACGAAACACACGCCGCTCGCTTTGTTGGCGTATTAGTGACGAACGAACGACTTCAAATAATCTTATCTGCTGGTTATTGACCTCATTTTTAATATAAATAAGTCACAGTTAGTGATTTAAAATTTTTTGTCATAAATAGATTCATATAAATTAATATATTCACAGCCTTTTAAAGTGTGTGTGTGCAAGTGCCTACTTAGTGCACTATAGTATATCCTGCTCAGTTGATGACATCTACTTCGATAGAAGTGACAAGTGCTACTGATTCAGCTTTGACTTACGGACGTGGAGTGATAGCTTGGAAACTGAATGTAGTGTTTTCATCATAGTGTGTAAAATCTTTACTCGGAGTTGTGCGTTTGTAGTTTAGTAGTATCCTAGTATCCTATTTAGTAGTATAGAATTACCGTGTATCAGCTAAAAAATATAAATTAAGTTTTTTTTTTATTTTAAATTTTCATCTCATCAAGTGGGAGAGGCCTGTCTTCATAGTGATGGGCTAAGTGATGATTATGACATTGCCAATGCACCGGCAGTGGGCTGGCCTGTGGCTCGCGCAACCGATTATCAAAAGATAGGTTCTTGAGTGGCGACCTCGCACAGAAAGACAACCCCCGTGGTGGCAGTCTATGTGGGAGGTTTATGTTGAGCCGCGGAGCACGGGTGCGCTGTGATTATGATTTTACTTTTAACTAAGAAGGTCGTTAGAGAAATGTGTTCTGTTACAGTACACGATTGTTAAATTGTATAAATCCTGAATTTATGATCTGAACACAAACTAGATTAGTTAGTACTTCTCAGTAGGCTTCCACTGACTAATTTTTATGATTTCGTAAAACGTGAATCGGTATAATTACATGTCTAGACAAACTCTAGTATAGTAAATAAGAAAACATGTTTGGAAAAAATCATTGGGTAATATTTGTAAAGAATTGAAAGCACTTATAGAAAACACAATATAGAAAACTGACACGTTAAAACACGTAAGTCTAAATAATATTCGTCTTTTTTATCAGGACACCCAAGTCTATCCTAAAAATAACTCTTCTTGAAATGAACACTGCTTTTACAATATTAGGTCTAAGCTAGGCATACTAAGCGCTCGCTTTTAATTCTCGGTTCGTGAGCAAATCGAGTTCGATTCCCGGTGCCGGCCAAGCTACAATTATACCAATAGATTGCGATAATTGTAATTTTTAAAAATACACGTGTTTAAAAATTTAGTAATTATACATGTTTCGACGACATGTGAATATAAATAGAAATATAAATAAAAGTGAAAATGATCCATCGTCCGGTCCGAGTCTTGAGTGTTGGTCCGGAGTTTATACAAAAAATTGCTATAAAACAGAAAGTTAGTTTGACAATATCTAAAAATGTAGTTTGAACCCAATGTAATTTGGACTATTACGGACAATTTACAAAAATATAACGAAACAGCTGTTCGCGAGTGATGCAGTTGCCAACCAATAGAATTTATATTTTATGAACATAGATGTATAGTGGTTTGATATATAGACAGTGCTATGGTTCATAACGTAATAAAACATAGTCCGCGCCCAGCGAGTGCTTACTGTTTTACCTGATGTTTTTATGTGCACACACTGATTAACTAAATTATAAAGATAAAGCTATTGACTAAAAATTAAAGTTTACACTTTTATATTATGAAATAAACGTGACAACTAAACTTGGTTTAGTAAAATTCAGTTTTCAAGTTTCGTCAAAATTTGAGGAAAATTCGAAGACACCACGAAGATAGACCACGCCCCCATAGGATAGCAGACGAAAAAGCAGATGCTGTGTCGCAAGGATTATATACGAGCACGTGACCAGTGTGCTCTTTTGTCATCTTACCATAACATAAAATAATGTAAGTATTCTCTTCCCATTAAGAGCACCGACACGAGCGTACGTTACTTTACGGCTGTTTAACAGAGCGTGGTAAGGGGCTCACTGCGAAAAGGCTAAATTCAATCACTAAACCCCGCATAGAAAAAAAGAATACGCTATTATGTTACGTAAACTTTCTTATATATCTAAGCTAATGGATGATACCAAAGCGTACTACGAAAACACAAGCGTGTCACTTATGTATTTGTGTACATAATAACATACGTGGAACAGGATAGTTTAGAGATAGTGTTACTATCTAGACGTGTAAAAATAAATACGCAATTATGAGTGCTTATAAATTTAATAAAAAATGGAATCTAAGGGAAGTGCAACATATCGCATACAACCTGCTGTATGCTGCAGAGCTCGTATACCAAGGATGGTATACGTTAACGAAGACATATATCAAGAGATCGTACACAAAGAGAACGTATAACTAGAGTTCGTATACCAAGCAACCGTATGCCAAGAGATCGTTAACTAAGAGACCATACACGAAGAGACCGCATAACAAGAGACAGCTTACGGCTGCCAGAGGAGGCCTTACGCCATGTACTCTCTATAGAGCCTTCATATGGTTAAACAATCCTACAATAATCTAGTACACCTAGAGGGCCCTACTGCTATGCTCTCTATAAGTCTAGGCTTAACATTGATGATGACTAGAAACTACTACTATGATATGTAGACTATATATACACCACGTTCACGACACCCACATCCATCGTCAATAACGAATCATAACGCGCCTACGCGCTGTCGCCCGTAGGACTAACATCACCAGTAATAAGGTCTGTGCTTCCTGTGCTTCCTGTACTACTAGTACTACTTTTGTTTAATGTTGATGCCGCAAAAATGTTCCGGACCCGGTTCAGTGGTCGCTTGTCCGCGCTATGACCACTAACAAAAATATATTATTATATTAATTTGTTAAAGTTGTAATTGTTTATCGCCATAGTCATATCAGCTCATCGTAAGCGCTCGCTTTTAATTCTCGGTTCGTGAGCAAATCGAGTTCGATTCCCGGTGCTGGCCAAGCTACAATTATACCAATAGATTGCGATAATTGTAATTTTTAAAAATACACGTGTTTAAAATTTAGTAATTATACATGTTTCGACGACATGTGAATATAAATAGAAATATAAATAAAAGTGAAAATGATCCATCGTCCGGTCCGAGTCTTGAGTGTTGGTCCGGAGTTTATACAAAAAATTGCTATAAAACAGAAAGTTACTTTGACAATATCTAAAAATGTAGTTTGAACCCAATGTAATTTGGACTATTACGGACAATTTACAAAAATATAACAAAACAGCTGTTCGCGAGTGATGCTGTTGCCAACCAATAGAATTTATATTTTATGAACATAGATGTATAGTGGTTTGATATATAGACAGTGCTATGGTTCATAACGTAACAAAACATAGTCCGCGCCCAGCGAGTGCTTACTGTTTTACCTGATGTTTTTGTGCACACACTGATTAACTAAATTATAAAGAATATAAGCTATTGACTAAAAATTAAAGTTTACACTTTTATATTATGAAATAAACGTGACAACTAAACTTGGTTTAGTAAAATTCAGTTTTCAAGTTTCGTCAAAATTTGAGGAAAATTCGAAGACACCACGAAGATAGACCACGCCCCCATAGGATACCAGACGAAAAAGCAGATGCTGTGTCGCAAGGATTATATACGAGCACGTGACCGGTGTGCTCTTTTGTCATCTTACCATAACATAAAATAATGTAAGTATTCTCTTCCCATTAAGAGCACCGACACGAGCGTACGTTACTTTACGGCTGTTCAACAGAGCGTGGTAAGGGGCTCACTGCGAAAAGGCCAAATTCAATCACTAAACCCCGCATAGAAAAAAAAGAATACGCTATTATGTTACGTAAACTTTCTTATATATCTAAGCTGATGTATGATACCAAAGCGTACTACGAAAACACACGCGTGTCACTTATGTATTTGTGTACATAATAACATACGTGGAACAGGATAGTTTAGAGATAGTGTTACTATCTAGACGTGTAAAAATAAATACGCAATTATGAGTGCTTATAAATTTAATAAAAAATGGAATCTAAGGGAAGTGCAACATATCGCATACAACCTGCTGTATGCTGCAGAGCTCGTATACCAAGGATGGTATACGTTAACGAAGACATATATCAAGAGATCGTACACAAAGAGAACGTATAACTAGAGTTCGTATACCAAGCAACCGTATGCCAAGAGATCGTTAACTAAGAGACCATACACGAAGAGACCGCATAACAAGAGACAGCTTACGGCTGCCAGAGGAGGCCTTACGCCATGTACTCTCTATAGAGCCTTCATATGGTTAAACAATCCTACAATAATCTAGTACACCTATAGGGCCCTACTGCTATGCTCTCTATAAGTCTAGGCTTAACATTGATGATGACTAGAAACTACTACTATGATAAGTAGACTATATATACACGACGTTCACGACACACACATCCATCGTCAATAACGAATCATAACGCGCCTACGCGCTGTCACCCGTAGGACTAACATCACCAGTAATAAGGTCTGTGCTTCCTGTGCTTCCTGTACTACTAGTACTACTTTTGTTTAATGTTGATGCCGCAAAAATGTTCCGGACCCGGTTCAGTGGTCGCTTGTCCGCGCTATGACCACTAACAAAAATATATTATTATATTAATTTGTTAAAGTTGTAATTGTTTATCGCCATAGTCATATCAGCTCATCGTGTAAGCGCTCGGTTTTAATGTCACGGCACGCGAGCGAACCGAGTTCGATCCCTGGTGCCGGCACCGATGAACATAATCTAAAGTGCTGACACACCACGTGCGCGGTGGTAATGAAAAGCAGGTGAAGTAACATGCGCGTCAAAAAAAATATTCAAAGACACGTGAATTCCAATAATCTGCGGTGGAGTGACGTGGTGGTCTGTGCTCCATCCCCCTCTCTATAAAGGGGCCCCGCAGTGGGATTTATATAAATAGGCTTTACTTTACTCTTATTTTTTGATGATACATTTTTTTGGACTATGCTCTTAGTTCGCGAGTTCAGCAGTGAGATGTTTACATATAGGCTGTTACTTTACTTGATTTTAGTACGTTCATATGTCCGTATGATTAGTATTCCGTAGGTGTCTAAAACTCATTTAGTTTGATCGAGTGTACGCGGAGCTGCCGTCAATACCGGCAGGCAGGCTCAAATTAAACGTCAAACACGGCTGCCCCAGACATGGGACCTCAAATTCTCGTTAGAGGTCACGACACATCGTTATACGAAGTTACCATTTATATAAAGTACACCTATATACCGTAATTATCACTTTACGAACTAATGTAAGCGCTCATTTACTCGGATTGTCGACACCTATAAAAAAAACACCAACTTGAAGACAACAACGGTAAAGATATTTTCGTGGTAATATTTTTAATTATTGTAATCTAAATTTTCCATAATTAATTTATTATATTTACTGAATCATAAAAAAAGATATAAAAATCTAGCGAACTATTTATAATGTTGCAATGAAAATAAATGAGGTCATTTCCCTTAATTAATCGAGTTCTTAGTTCAGAAGAAATTCGTGAGCCGACGAGGCGAAAGGAGAAAGAGGAAATTAGCAATTACTGTTGTCGCTTGATACGACTGAGATGTCGACGGAATTAAATGTTAGTCTGAATGAAGACGACGAGACGATCGCTGTAATTAAATGAAGAAGATTTAAATAACGTAAGTTTGTTCATACTTTACGAGAATAGAGCGAGACCTAAGAGAGTATGTGTTCGAATGCCCTTTTTATTGTATTGTGGATGATAAACGAGTAAACAGATGATGGCAAGAGATTTCTGCGACCCGTGACAGCACCTGACCTAGTCACCACTGCGTACTAACATGGAACGCTTCGTCACCAGTAATGCGTGTCCCCGAATGCCTACACTCACTAGATGGAACACCCGGCATTATGCTGCTAATTTACACTGATATTCTGGGGGACCACGCCGACCCTTCCCCGGCTGAGCCGACCCATTCATGCTGCACCCTCATTCAGCTGATTCCATCTACAGGATGAGCTCGTCTAAAAATATAAAACAGAGGTGTTATATATTCAGGGTTCAAAACTTTTTTTGTTAATATTTTTACTTTCATTCGTTCTTGGCAGCTCGAGTTTTTAGATTCATAATTTTTAAAAGGTTTTCATTTTGAAACTTTAAGGATACAATGAAGAATAATAAAACTTAAAAAATACATTGAGGCGTTTGAGGCTTGGTGGGTCGATGGTCAGACAACCACAGTGGGGGAGAAGCGCTGGCATTTCCTGCCAGTGAACCCCCCCCCCCGACAGTGAGATAAAGTGTTGCCTATATTGCTTTTTTATTCCCTTTTATTATTATTTTTTTTTACACCGTTCAATAATTTTTGTTGTGTTATGTTTTTCAATCTGGCCAAATGAGCACATGGCACCCAATATAAAAAGCCTCACTTAACACAATTCGTTAGGTTGTGAGAAATCGGCACTGAAAATTGCGATTAACAATATTAGAGGTGCCGGTGCCGGGGATTGAACCCAGTTCGCTCGCGTACCGCTTAGCGCTATCACAGCTTTACCATACATTTACTGTATGTATGTATGTATGTACTGTGTGTCAAAAACTGTATGGTGGCTCTATCAGTTTCTAATACTGTTATAATACAGAGTTCACCTGATCATTTATAATGTATAACACTTAGATATATTTACGATATACATATTTTTGTTAATTGTCTACTTGACTAACTACTTGAAACACTGAATAAGCTCCCGTAAGCAGCCCTAATATCACTCAATATCACACAATAGCCATAAGGTCACTCTTTTATCCACGTTGCTCTACTTTTTATGATACGATGGGAGGGATACAGTCTAGTGGACGTAAAAGTATAGAAGCTATACTAAACTGACGGGCGTTATCCCTTTAATCCGCTAGAAGCAACTGACGGGGCCGAGGTTTGTCTTTCTCGGGCACCCTAGAGGTAGGTAGGTAACGGTCCCTCGGGAAGCCTTGTTCTGGTTACCGCTGGTTAAAGGTTCGGTGATGGGCTCAAAGCGCTCAGCCACCATTCAAGCCGGTGAAGCTTTAAATACCTCGGACTAACATCGGCCCAGCGGTACAAGCGAGTACAGGTTAAAGCGACTTGAACATTATGCAGAACTTATAACCACGTTTAGATTTAACATTTTGTAGCTTTACAATACGAACATATATATATATATATATATATACGATGAAACATACATAAACAAAATTACATGTTTTCATAGATGATAAGAGAATCATGACTCATAACTAATACTTATGAGTACGTTCAAACTGACAACTCCTCATTTCGAAGTCCATCACTAACAGCGATGACGGTCGTCCCTCCAACCACTTACCATCAGGTGAAATTTAATTACCCACAATGCAATAAACGATACGAAAAAAAATACCTCAATTCATTTTCTAAATATACAAGTTTATTAATACATATTGCGAAAATAATAACTTATGTAACTGTAGGCAAATATGTTTGTACGACAAATCTTTTCTTAGAATTATTGCTTTATTGGCAAATAAAGCAAATAGAATTATTAGAAAAATATTGAAGGCAAACAACTGATACAAACATGTATTTTATCTGATGTTTGAATTTAATAGATACATATTTATTATATGAATTTTTTACCTTTTCTTTTTTACGTGAACTCGACTCAATCACGGGACATGAGGCATTTCGTGTCATGCCTCGGGGGTGACAACGTTGTCCATTCAGACCTTTTGTTGATGAACTTATTATTAGAAAAGTGATATGATACGTCATACGTCGCTCCTATAATTACCGAGTTAAAGCTTTCCTTAAAGGGGGAGGAAAATATGATACGCCAAAGAACAAAAAAAAATACTTAACTATGTTTCGCTTGAGGGGTACAGTCACAATATTTAAGTTAATTAACTCAAATATTGCGAACTTCAAGTCAGAGAAATAAGTTAAAGTTTTTTTAGTAAGTCAGCGACTCCTCTGGTGTTGCTGGTGTCTATGGACGGTGGTAATCAATTACAATCAGAGGAGCTTCTGGCTCTTTTACAAAAAAATCACAGTAAAAAAGAGTATCGTAAGGTGTATTTAACTTGAATATTGAATTCCTTTTTATCAATTTTTTCTTACTGAAGTACATTTGTGATCAAATATTATTTGATGTTTTTTTCCATTTGAATGTTATATTTATTCTTAGAAACGTGTTTTGTTAAATAAGCACAGAATAAGCTTCTTAAACCGCTCTCCCATACAAACATTGACGTAGGGTTACTCTTTCATCCTTGTTGCTCTATTTTGGTTCCGTTGGATTTCAAGTAAAAGTAAATACTCCTTGGTGTGGTGTGTATAAGATATTTTCAAATCTGATAAGGAAAACCTCAGTCCAAACCAACTTAATAGAGTTTTTACGTTATTTAAAATGTACTAGAAAATTTATTAGAATAATTTAATAGAATGTGAAGATAAAAAGCTTGGAAGCAATCGCCTCAATCTGCAAGGTTTTTATTTTTCAAAGACTTGCTGCTAAAGACTCCTAGCCTACATTGGCAGGCAGCAACGACAACCTTGGCAAGCTATTTTTAGTGGTTCAGGTTAAAGGAAAAAGACCTAGCGACCGAGCACCTAGTCTTTGGTACGATCAGATAACATCCCTCACTGGCCGACCGCACTCAGAGCTTCATTCTTGCTCATCATTGCTTGTAAAACATCTGTATTTGTATCATAAATATAACAATAATCGTTTTAACAGTGATAGAACGTTGTAGCTGGGATCTAGATGCAGCATGCTTGGGTCGGCGCGCCCGGGGGACATCGGCACAGAACGGCAACATCAAATGGCAGTATGATACTGCTGTTTTTAGTGCGGTAAGTGCAGGGGTTGACCATCTTTGAGGATGGATGTTGATCTCGTGGCCTCCACCGCTGCCATCAGGTGATCTGCGCAACAGTTCGTCACCGTTTAATATTAATAATCTTTTTATCAGAACTACTGTTGCGATTTGCGATGTTTGTAACTTTGAAGATAATACATTAGGCAAGTCAGATGCGTGGAATAGGATTTAGTATCGCAAACGCGGCACGAGTCACTGCACTTTACTCCTTTATCGCTGCGACGTTCCACCCTCAGCACCACTCGTGCTGCGTCTGATCGAGTTATATCATTCGTTCTAAAGATTTGGGGATCTTGAGATTTTTGTAATATTAAGGGTGATAAACGGGCGCCACTGGCTCAGTTGTACTGGTGGTGAGTGATCATCAGACTGCGACCTACGAACAAATAATTCTCAAACCGTACATGTGTCATCGCCCCTCATAAGTGAGATGCTATGCCGTCACCCTTGGGTCCCAAGATTCTTACGAACTAAACACTGCTCTGTAAAGGGGTGGTCCATCCTAGACACGCGGAACCATTCATGTTGTATAGAAAAGGACTGCGACGTGGTTCTACCACAGTCAATGAGAAACGGTCCCTTGTTATATTACGTAGGCGGAATATACTTTCTGTATACGATATATATAAATAATGTTCGTAAACTTGTCTGTTCATAGCTTGCTTAAGCACGATGAAACCAACACGTAAGTGAAAAGCGTTGCGGCCCCTTCACTATAAAATGATAATAACATTTTAGTGAACAGTATATTTATATGCTCAAATTGGCAAGGCTCCTCCAGGCAGGCACCATTCTATTGCAGTAGTAGGGTGTAAGATCACATGCGTCCTAATACTAAAGTTGCTAACAACAGATACCTCAATAGCGCAGGCGATAAAAACGAAACATTGCCTGTTACTGTACAGGTTTTATTGGTTGAACAGCTTGCTAATAAACGCGATCCTCCCGGGACCCTTGGCCCCCGGTTGGGGACCGAAGGACTACAGATAAGCGCTAAATATTTTCCTGCCTAAGTTTAGTTTAAAATAAAATAATTAATTAATTATTCGTCATAAATTAATGATGAAAGTCAGAGAACTGAAACACTGGGCAGACTTATATTTCATTTTCACAATATAATTATAAAACTTAAGACAATGCGTACCTATTAATTAACTAATACAATCTATTTGAAATATAAATAATCAAATTACTTGTTTTTATTTCAGCTCTCTGGGGTCATAAGCTCGATTGTTTTATTGTATTGAGACTGACAAATGAGCAAACAGTTGACCTGGTGGTCAGAGACACCCGCGACCCATGCCTGCCACGTTCCAGATACGGAGGCAGAATAGATCTGTTGTCATTCCTGAGCATTAAGATTGAATGTCTCCTTGGTGGTAATCGTGTTGTCCGGGAGGATTCCCCGTGCCGCCGCAATAGCTCTATGCTGCTATTTCACTATGGTGATGAGAGAAGACTGCACGTATCAATAATATACCTATATCCACTTAACATCACGTGAACTGTGTGCTCGTTTGGCTCGCTCAAAAAAAAATTTTTTTTAATCGTTTCAACCGGAATAAAAACCTAAATTGAATACGTCTTGGTTTACATACGAGTATATTATCGCTAAGTTTAACATTATGGACATTTCGTTATCATCCCAAAACGGTATAAAATTACATACTTATAATACATAGATGAATTTATTTAATCTAAAGAGAGATGTATTTTAATCTATAGTAAAATATTTTTTTTCAAGAGAAATATAAAAGAGATAAACGTCTAGACGTTGTTTGGAACACATTCCAGATATTTGTTAATGTCAGGACGCAAGGTCGCGGTACGAGCCCAGTGCAAGCCCAGCTTCAATAGTCTGCTGGCTTAGAGTACGGCTTATGAATATATTTTCTTACTTTATATATTTAGAATGATATCAATGACTACAGCTAAGTATTACTTCATTCGTTCATTTGTATGTAACATAAAATTAATTCTTATTTCTCTAATTTGCCGTCACCAACCAATCTTTAGTGTTTATTTAGATATAATTACTACCACTATCAAATAATACGACCTCGACTTAAAATTAATTATCTGGTGCAACTAGTTTATAGATCGACAAGGAACGGGTCGTGTCGACCGGGGAAGGGCCCCTCTCCCACAGAACAACATCGTGAAATAACAGTAGAACATTTGGGGGACAGGGCCTTTTTTTTATTTATTTAATTTAGATCATCTACAGCACATACATGAAAACAATCTTAATCCATAAATACATGAAGTCAAATCTGAGGCATGCAACAATAAAAGCCGAACACATCAATTATTGTGATTAACGGTTATCGTGTTACATAAAAAATAATTAATGGACAAAACTAAACAATTACTGAATCAAAATAAAAACAAATAATCTTTATTGAGGACAGACGTTTGGATAAAAGTAGCAGTCATCAATTACCTGGTGCGATGTGCGCTCTTTTGTTACCGCTAATACTATTAGTGGCAGTCATCACTTACCTGGTGCAATGTGCGCTCTTTTGTTACCGCTAATACTATTAGTGGCAGTCACCACTTACCTGGTGCGATGTGCGCTCTTTTGTTACCGCTAATACTATTAGTGGCAGTCATCACTTACCTGGTGCAATGTGCGCTCTTTTGTTACCGCTAATACTATTAGTGGCAGTCATCACTTACCTGGTGCAATGTGCGCTCTTTTGTTACCGCTAATACTATTAGTGGCAGTCATCACTTACCTTTTTTTTTTTTTAGCGTGGGGAAATGCCTACGCATACCCGCCCGCCCTCGCGGGGGCAAGGGCGGATTATGTCAGACTCGCACCGATTAAAACCCCACGGTGGTCGCCACCAACACTCGCGAGGGGTTGCGGGATCTCCGTAAGGAACGCAACCGCAACCCCCCTGCGCTTCGCTGGTATAGCCCGTCCCGGGGGCGTGCGAGAAGATCGCACCCCCAGAACCCTCGCGGAACTATCACGACGACACGGTACCACGTCGTGCCGTCGTCCTCCTCGGGGTCGCTATTACTGGACGGTCGGAGCCCCCACTCCGATCTTCAGCGACCCGTAGGGCCCCGTTTACGGTAGGGAATCACCGGGAGAGCCGTGGAGAGGCGCGCGAGCGCCGCGTCGGCCCCGTCTCCGAGCAGGATCGGACCTCTCTCTATCCCGCTCGGCAGCCTCCTTTCGGACCATTACGGTCTCGCAGAAGGAGGCTACGGCCCTCCACGCTGATTCCCCGCGCAGCATCGCCGACACGATTGCTGGCAGGGACAGGTTCCGTCCTATGTGACCGACCAAGACCCACCGCTCGTCTTCCCACGCCGGGCAAGCAGCGAGCGTGTGCGATGCGGAGTCTAGGTCGTTGCCGCCACAGTGGATGCAATTCGCCGTCGCCTCGCAACCGATCTTACACAGGTAATCACCGAAGCAACCGTGCCCGGTGATCACCTGCGTAAGTCTGTAGGTGAGTCTTCCTCCTCGTCGCTGCATCCAGGCTTCGAAGACCGGCAGGAATGCTCCGACGACGCGTTTGCGATACGTCGTTCCTGCCGTTTTACCGCCTCGAGCGCCTCTTCTGGCTCGCCACCACCGCTCTGGCGTAGGACGCGAATCCGGTGATACACCCTCGCGTCCATGTCCGCCAGAAAATCCAGAGGTGGAAAGCGAGCCAGGATTGTCGCCGCCTCAAACGATACCGTGCGGTATCCTCGTACGACCCGTATGGCCATCCTCCTCTGGACGCTGTAGATTTTAGTCCTACAGCGTCGGATGGCCAGCCTCTTCGCCCATACGGGCGCCCCGTACAAGGCTACGGATCGTACGACCCCAGCGTAGAGGCGGCGGACTTCCTCACTCGGTCCCCCGAGATTGGGCAGCAGTCTGTGCGTAGCACCCGCTACCCTCTCGATCCAGGGGACCAGGCGCTCGAAATGCTCTTCGAAGCCCCAGCGACTGTCCAGAGTGAGGCCTATGTACTTCATGTACCGCCCCACTCTGACTTCAGACTCACCTACTCGGACGCACGAGTTGGGTGGTTCCCTGCTGCGCGGCAGCTTGTGGAACCATATCGCCTCGGTCTTGTGAGGCGCTTCCTCCAGTCCCAACTCGTGGACTTTGGCGACGACGATTTCCACCCCAAGCTCGGCGAGCTCCTTGGTCCTCTCGAAGGAGTCCCCGCTGGCGACCACCAACGTGTCGTCAGCGTAACAGACGACATTAACGCCAGCGGGGAGCTCGACTCGCAGAACAGAGTCGTAGGCGAGATTCCACAGTAACGGGCCTAATACCGACCCCTGTGGATCCCCATACTGGATCTCCCTCCGGAACCTCGTACCGTCTCGGTTCATGTACAAAATGTACCTGTCGTGCAAGTAGTCCGCGATCACGCCTTGCAGGTAGGGGGGAACACCATGGTGTACGAGTCCCCCCCTAATCGCGTCCCAGGGTAGGGAGTTAAAGGCGTTGACGATGTCAATGCTTGTCGCCAACGCCACACCGCCCCGGGACACAGCCTGCTCCGACAGGGAACGGACGCGCAGGACCGCGTCGATAGTGGAACGCTCCCGTCGGAAACCGAACTGGTTTTCGGGGAGATCGGGACTGACACGCGACAGATGCCCTTTGAGACGGGCGGCAAGAATTCTCTCGAATAACTTTGCCAGCCTCGTCCAACAGGCATATGGGACGGTACGCAGAGGGAGAATCTGCGACTCTGTCTGCCTTCTTCAAGAGGACCAATCGGGCCACTTTCCAGGCCCTAGGGAACGAGGAGTTACGGAGACAGCTGGTGAACAGCTGCCTCAGCCTGTTCCTGAGGGTAGCCAGACTCAACACCGAGACCCGGCCGGGAATTCCATCGGGTCCCGGCGCGGTGTTCCGGCCTCTCAAGCGGCCCACGGCTCGGTCCAGCTCCTGTGCGGTCACCCCCATCTTGTCTCTCCACTCGCACGAAGAATGGGGGTAGACTGAGGGACTTGACCGGCCCTCCGGAAAGAGCGATCTAATCACTCTTCCCAAGAGGGCCGCTCGATACGCCTCGTAGAGTCTGGCTATATCCTCACTCGGAGCTCGCCTTCGCCTCCTTCGGGCTCTGGTGTACTGGCGGCGGCGGATTGCAAGATCGAACAAAATATGGCGGTGGTCGGATAGCGTGACCACCTCCTCTGCAGCCCGCCAGCCCGACAGCATGCGCATCGCAGCGGGAGTCGCCCATGTAAGATCCACGACCGACTCCCCCTTCCACCGCACGCATGTGCTCACGGACCCCCGATTTGTCAATCGGAGGTCCAATCCAGCCGCCCATTCCATCACCGTCTCGCCCTTCGGACTGTCGCTGGGATTCCCCCACGCCCTGGAGTGGGCGTTAAAGTCTCCCAGGATAATCGACGGGCGAGGGAGGCAACTGCGAACGCAGAGTGCCATCTCGTCCAGGTGCACCTCGTAGTCGGCAAGTGACCTCGCGGGAGAGACGTAGCAGCCAACTATGGCCAGGGTGCCCCATTGCACTGCAACGAAGCCCTGACCCCTCACAGCCAGGGAGCAGGGTGTGACACCCTCACCACCCCCCCAGTAGATCGCCACGGAACCCAGCTCATCGCCGAACCAGCGAGGGTGGTCCGGCATGGCATAGGGCTCCGCCACTACTGCCAGAGCAACCTCCCACTCCGCAACTGTCTGCATAAATAAATGATGAGCATTGCGGCAGTGGTTCAGGTTGCTCTGAAGGACCTTGAGGGGTGCGAAGAGGCTTACGCGACCTCCATCCCCGAGGGAGGTGCCCGGGGTTGCGGCTGGTGCCGCTGGGACTGCTGCTGCGCTCGTGGGGGCAGGAGGAGATGGTTTTCTCCCGCTCTTCTTTGATGGTGGGGCGCACCTCTTACCAAGACGATGGTTAGAGGGCAGCCCCAGGTCCGAGCAAAGTGGACATTTGAGTGCAAGAGCTTTGCACTCCCTGGCCCTGTGCCCGGTTTCCCCACAAGCGTAGCAGCGCATGCTCCGGTTCGCCTGGTTAGGCAACTGCTACCAACGTGCCCCCTTCTCCAGGCACTGAAGCAGTGCATGGGCCTGGGATCCAAGAGTTCCACCCCAGCAGATCCCCAGCCCACGCGTACACGCCCAGTGGTCACCAATTTACGCAGCGCCGCCGCGGGGCACCGCACCCAGCACGTGCCCATACGCATAGGTGTTCTGTGGACCTCTCCGACCTTCACGTCGTCTACCGAACACCCTCCAGCCTCGGCCACAGCCGCCGCGACATCGCTCGGGCTGACGGCATCATTGAGGTCCTTCACACGAATGTCGCCCGACTTGACCGGGCGGCCAATTCGGACGTCCATTTCTGAAAGGACCTCCCGCATTTTAGTCGCGAGACCATCCGCCCTCGAGCTGCAATCAGGACCGCTGATCTCCAAAAGGAGACCACCGGTCACAGCCCGCTTTTGGCGGACATTCTCGATGCCGATGTCCGCCAGCCTTATCTTCGACTTGGCTACCTCCATCACTTTTGCGTAAGTGGTGGAGGAGCCAGTCGGCAGCGTCACCGTCACGGCAGCCGTGGACGGAGTGCGTATGAGCTTCGCCTTTTTTGCTCTGGCCTTGGTGGCCGCAGGGGCCGCTGGCTGCTGCGTCGTAGGCTTTTTGGCCTTCTTGGCCACCTGTGCCCACGACGTGGATGCCGGCACTTCCACCACCATCAGAGGCCTTGGTGTGGCCACCGGCGGGTTCTTGTTGTTTCATGTCGGCATTACGGAAGGCGTCGCGTACCCTGTCCAGCCGATCTATTCGTGCAGCTAGTCCACAACTGCGGTCTGAGTCTACCAAACTATACATGCTAGTAAATTTTAATATGCAATCATACCCCTCCCTTGCATCTTTTGATATATACTTACCATTAAGTACCGCTGAGGTGTTTTCTTTACAATATTTCGCAAACGAGCATGCAGCTTACTGACAGTAAGTGATCACCTCTCCCCTTGGCATGGACATCCGCAACACCACAGGAGTCGCACATGCTCTGCCGGCCTCAAGAAAGATGTAGTCGTATCGATCCACCATATATTATTCCAATGAGAGTAACAAACTCACACACAGTTCATCTGATAGTAAGTGATTCCTGCGGCCCATGACATCTACATTCTTCCTTGACGAGGAATCATAATGTAAATGCATTGTCATCCTTGTGGACTGAGGTGGAATGCCTCGTTACCAAACTTTTAATCTCCGGATCCCTACACCAGATGAAACACAGCAATTATGTTGCTATTTTTCGTGGGTGTTGTACGAGTACCTACCTCAGTCCAGCTGATCCATTCACTCTGCAGCTAGAAAAAAGCTGCAGTGTAGCTCTACCACTGTAATAGTATCTGAATGTGTGAAACACAAGTGTGTACTTCCATGTATACTGTTATATTATTATATAATTTTAGTATTAAATTACACACGCTAGGAGTTAAAGAAAAATCGTGATGAAACCTGTCTTATGTCTTAGAAATAATAAAAAACAAAACGTCTGAAGTCCTATAAACCGCATTAGAGCCGCGTGGTGTAGTCCTCACCAATATACTTTTGGTTTCTTTATATTTTTTAATATTTGCGGTGATACACAAGCACATTCCCAATGGCAAGCGATCACTGCGGCCTACGACATCTCCATCCGACCACAACAAAGATATAGAGTGCGGAGGAGTCGTCACTGCTAAGGGCAGAGATGGAATGCCTTGCAAACTGTAATTAAGTCTCCGCGTTCAACCCTCACCACACGAGGTACGGTAAGTTATGTTGTTATTTCACGCTTTTATTTTGAAACCATGGCGCATGTGCGGTCAGGACAACCTATTGGTACTTCAGTGTGGGTCTCCTCGTCATCCATCGACTTCCCGTAAACTTGCATAGGTCGTACTAAGATTCTACATAATTTAATCTAAATATTGAGAAAATTATATAATTAAGCGTAAAGGGGATTGCTTCCTGCCGCAAAACAAAAGCGCAGTGCAGATTGCGTAGAGCCACTCGGTTGTCAATCCATCGCACACAGCGCTGCCAGCTCGCGACCGTCAACTGCCTTTTGCTTCCAAAGAGATTCAAATACTGTTACAAGACAAAACATAATACCATTTTGTTCAAAATATGTTATATGTATACATACATACATAAGAATTATTTAGACATTAACTAAAAGGTGACTGTGAATTAACGTAATTGAATCTATTGCTTCATACTTGACAAATTATTTTGATAAATTAAAGGTTCTCCAGGGCCAACCCCTGACAGTCGCAGCATCGGACGACCCCTTGAAGGTGCGACAACCTTTACAAGTTGCCGGGAAGTCTATGGATACTGGAAGGTCAGCTTCTTTATTGATGATTATGTAATAATATTTTATTTTATCCACCTCAGTGTTATACGATATAATGTGTAGGAATAAATAAATTCAAAAGATAAACGTGACTGCGGTGGACAGGTCACGTGGATCAGTTTATGACGAGGGCGAGAGCGACGGCGTGGGCGGGACATTGTCCGGGAAGCTGCGTGCATAATACGAATTACAAAGCGAATATCAGAACAAGTTCGTCGCAAAGCCCGTTTGAATGACACAAATAAGACTTAAAGATCGTTATCATCACAGCCAGTCCACAGGCCACTGCTCAGCACAACCTCAAAAATAAATAGATATTTATTGATTGTAAAGTATTTGGTCCAATCCAGCCGCCCATTCCATCACCGTCTCTCCCTTCGGACTGTCGCTGGGATTCCCCCACGCCCTGGAGTGGGCGTTAAAGTCTTCCAGGACAATCGACGGGCGAGGGAGGCAACTGCGAACGCAGAGTGCCATCTCGTCCAGGTACACCTCGTAGTCGGCGAGTGACCTCGCGGGAGAGACGTAGCAGCCAACTATGGCCAGGGTGCCCCATTGCACTGCAACGAATCCCTGACCCCTTCCCAATAGGGAGCAGGGTGGGACACCCTCACCACCCCCCCAGTAGATCGCCACGGAACCCAGCTAATCGCCGAACCAGCGAGGGTGGTCCGGCATGGCATAGGGCTCCGCCACTGGTGTGCCACGTCAGAAAACCTCCTCGAGTGCCTGTCGTTGAATTTCCCTTTGATACTATTGTATCCGGGGGAAAGGCAACGCCGGGACGGTGCACCCTGGGCACTGGTGATGATACGTTGTTGCCAGTGGCGAATGTTCTGACAGGGAGGGATAGCTGCTCTGCGTGTCCGTCTCATAAGCGGAGGCGGCACGCGGCGGTGAGGGGGGTTGCATTCTCCTTGATTTCTGTATCCGGGGAAAGGCAACAAATGATGGTGGGTATTGGGAACTGGGGACGATATATCGTTCCCAGTGCCCAATGCGAGGTGGAGGTTGCATTTCTCCTTGATTTCTGTATCCGGGGAAAGGCAACAAATGATGGTGGGTATTGGGAACTGGGGACGATATATCGTTTCCAGTGCCTAATGCTCAGAGTGAGGAGGGGCGGGCTCGGTGTGCGTTTAATGCCACCGGGCTCTCAACAAATCGAGTGTTGTGGGAGGTTGCATTTCTCCGTGATTTCTGTATCCGGGGGAAAGGCAACAAATGATGGTGGGTATTAGGAACTGGTGACGATATATCGTTCCCAGTGCCTAATGCACATAGTGGAGGGACGGGCTCGGTGTGCACTCACACTGCCGCCGGGCACTCAACCGTCCAAAACTGGGGAGTTACGTCGGCTCTCCCAGCGCGCCGTTACCCGCTGTACTCTCTTCAAAGACCTCAGTGTTGACGTTAATGGGGTACGTCGAGGTGCAGTGGAGCGGAGGGCTTGCCTTAATTGGCCGGCCCGCGAGAAGGATCACTCTATAAAAACCAGACAGCGAAGTCTTTAAAACCTGTGGGTACCGGACGCCCCCCACAGTATGTAGTCTTGTCCACGGAAGGCGTCACCCGGGGACCGACCTATATTCGTTCATACTCGTGGGATTTACAATGGGAAAATCAAAAAATCAAGGAGGAGAAGGTAGAGGAGAAGGAAATAGTGAGGAGAGCGACTCAATGCTTAGCGCTGAGTCTACAACAGCAGTCGTCGGTCCCTTAACAACTAGGGACCAAAACAAAGAGGAAGGAGTCGTGTCGGTGGCAGCAGTGCTCCCGGCACGGGACAGGCGTGGGCGATTTGTGCGCCCGAGCACGCTTGCAGTTTCGGCCAGTGAGAGTGATGGAGAGAAGTCGGAAGCGTCGCTCACATCCGCCATATCGGAGGGTTCCGCAAGGACCGTTAGAAAAAGGAAGACCAAGCATCAGAACGTCGCGACACACAAGTGCCTGACGGACGCAGCGGTTGGCATAGACGCGGAAGTCGCTGAGACTGGGGATGAGATGGGCATATGGGACCCAACAGTGTCCCAAACGAAGACTAGGGCAAAGACTGGTCTTTCAAAGCCCGAACATCTGGGCAGAGAAATGGAGGGCAAGTCCATTACGGACCTGGGGGCATGCATAAGGTCCGGCTTACTGGTGGTGGATAAGGTTGCAGACAAGTCGGGCAATCTGAAGGGCTCATTTGTCCACAGCCTGAGAGTTGCGACCAGGATGGTCGAGGCGGCTTCCTTGGAGTTATCGCGGAGGGTCTCCCAGCCTCCTAGCTTTGAGAGGATCGAGCGCGAGAACGCTGAGCTGCGCTCGCAGCTCGCGGAGCTCGCAGGAAAGGTTGGGAGCCTGACAGAAGAGCTCAGCGAACTCCGAAAGCGTGAGCAACCGCTAACGAGAGGACGCCCGGGCAATGCTGCTAAGCCACCGCCTCCTGCGATGGTTAGGAGGGACTCCGAGAGCCGGCTTATGGAGCGTATCAGTGCACTCATTGATACGAAACTAGCCACTTTCGGAGCGCAAGCGTCCGCAAAGCCCCTGGAATCCTATCCAGACCAGGCCCCATCGTCGAACGATGCAAAGGGGAAGCGTGGCAAGGCGAAGCGGGCCCAGCCAGCGGCTCAGGTGCCACCCGCACCTACCGCACCTCCCGTAAAGCCGGTGGAGACTGGCTCGACTGTTGCTGCGACACAAACGTGGGCGGTATTGGCCAGCCGCAAGGCTAAGAGGGTGGCTGCTCAACTTACTGCGGTAACCAAAGCAGCAGCGACCCAAAGGATGCAGGCAAAGGCAGCAGCTCCCAAGAAGGCAAATGGAGTAAAGCCTGGAAGGCTGCCTAGCACAGCGGCCATTACTGTGACCGTGCCAGAGCACAGTCAGGTTTTGTACGCCGCAGTCATGGTTGAAGCGAAGAAAAGGGTCAAGCTGGCTGACTGCGGTATCGACACGGTCCGGCCAAGGAGGGCAGTAACAGGGGCGTTGCAGATGGTGCTCCTGAAGAAGGATGGCAGGACCGCGGAATCTCCCTCCGCGTACCGACCCATTTGTTTGCTGGATGAGGCGGGCAAATTGTTCGAAAGAATAATAGCCATCCGCCTCAACACGCACCTACGTCGAGTGGGCCCCGATTTGTCGGACGGCCAGTTCGGCTTTCGGCGGACGCGATCGACTGTGGACACGATCCTTCGCTTCCGAGGGCACGCGCAGCGGGCAGTTACCCGGGGCGGTGTGGCATTGGCGGTCAACCTTGACATTGTCAATGCCTACAATTCGCTACCCTGGGGAACGATCAGGGAGGCTCTGGTGTATCACCGTGTGCCTCCCTACCTGCAGCGCATTGTTCGGGCCTACTTGTGCGATAGGTGCATCCAGTACGGGGGTCGTACCGCGTCTGTCCACCGGAGGGAGGTTAACTGCTGGGGTTCCGCAAGGGTCCGTGTTGGGCCCACACCTGTGGAACCTTGCATACGATGCGGTTCTACGGGTCGATCTTCCCGTCGGCGTAAGAGTAGTTTGCTACGCAGATGACACTCTGCTACTGGCCGACGGGGACAGCTTCGAGAGCACCATCCGGCTTGCTGAGCATGGGGTGGCATGCGTCGTGGACAAAATCCACGAGCTGGGTCTTCGGATAGCGCCTCATAAGACCGAGGCGCTTTGGTTCCACAAACTCCCCAGAGGGAGGGAACCACCCAGCTTGACGGTTTGCGTTGGTGACGTGCAGGTCCCGGTGGGATCGACGATGAAATATCTCGGTCTCACCCTGGACAGTCGTTGGGGCTTCGAAGAGCACTTTGACCGCCTGGTCCCACGGATAGAGAAGGTAGTAGGTGCCATGCACCGGTTGCTACCCAATCTCGGGGGCCCCAGGGAAGGAGTCCGCCGCCTCTACGCGGGAGTCGTGCGTTCGATGGCCCTCTACGGGGCGCCCGTATGGTCACATCGACTTACGGGCGTCGGTCGCTGCAGAGCTAAACTTAGTAGCTTGCAGCGTAGGATGGCCATCAGGATCGCACGCGGATATCGCACGATATCATTCAAGGCGGCCACTGTCCTAGCTCGGTTTCCACCGCTGGAAATCCTGGCGGAGATGGATGCACGGGTTTATACCCGTCTTCGCATTCCCCAGGAGAAAGCCGAGCCCCTGGATGCGGGAGAGGTGCGTAAGCAGGAGCGCAACGTGCGCTGGAGGTGTGGCGCGAGAGGCTCCTTGAGCCACGATACTCGCGCCAGCGCATTGTTAGCGCGCTCCTGCCGAACTTCGAAGCCTGGCTCCGTTTGAGGGAAGTGGCGCACGTCACCTATAGACTGACGCAGGTGCTCACCGGGCATGGATGCTTCGGAGAATACCTGAACAGGATTGGACGCGAATCGTCAACGCAATGCCACCACTGTGGCGGGGATCGGGATTCCGCACAGCACACGCTCGCCGAGTGCCCTGCGTGGGAGTCCGAGCGACGGATCCTGGTCCAGAGGATCGGGCAAGACCTCTCTCCGCCAGTCGCAGTAACGGCTGCGCTGGCGGATAAAGGCGCATGGAAGGCGCTGGTCTCCTTCTGTGAAACTGTTATGTTACAGAAGGAGACCGCCGAGCGAGATCGGGAGAGGGCCGATCCCGCTCGGAGACGGCGACGCCGGGGCAGTGGCAACGGACGCCCCGGCCTGTCAGCCCTTTAGCTCGGGCATAAGAATAGGGCTAAGGTATCCCCTGCCTGTCGTACAAGGCGACTAAAAGGGGACTGTTGTTTCGCGGGCGCTCAGGGTGGGGGCTCTGATCGCCCAGGCAAGCGAACCCGGGAAGGACGGCAACCCGAAGTGGTCCAGGGTTGCCGTAGTACGGCGAGGGTGCGAGGGGGGCGCGACCTGCCCTGAGACGAGCTTAGGCACTGTGCTGAGGGGCACCGGTGCGTTCCGTAGGAGATCCCGGAGCCCCTCCCAATGCGCTGAGGATGACCACCGGGGGGGTTTTAGTGGATAAGAGTCCCACATAACCCTGTCTCACCCCCAGGAGGCAGGGTATCTTTTGAAGATTTCCCCCGACAACAAAAAAAAAAAAAAAAAGGGGCTCCGCCACTACTGCTAGAGCTACCTCCCACTCCGCAACTGTCTGCATAAATAAATGATGAGCATTGCGGCAGTGGTTCAGGTTGCTCTGAAGGACCTTGAGGGGTGCGAAGAGGCCTACGCGACCTCCATCCCCGAGCTGGTGCCCGGGGTTGCGGCTGGTGCCGCTGGGACTGCTGCTGCGCTCGTGGGGGCAGGAGGAGATGGTTTTCTCCCGCTCTTCTTTGATGGTGGGGCGCACCTCTTACCAAGACGATGGTTAGAGGGCAGCCCCAGGTCCGAGCAAAGTGGACATTTGAGTGCAAGAGCTTTGCACTCCCTGGCCCTGTGCCCGGTTTCCCCACAAGCGTAGCAGCGCATGCTCCGGTTCGCCTGGTTAGGGCAACTGCTACCAACGTGCCCCTTCTCCAGGCACCGGAAGCAGTGCATGGGCCTGGGATCCAAGAGTTCCACCCCAGCAGATCCCCAGCCCACGCGTACACGCCCAGCGGTCACCAATTTACGCAGCGCCGCCGCGGGGCACCGCACCCAGCACGTGCCCATACGCATAGGTGTTCTGTGGACCTCTCCGACCTTCACGTCGTCCACCGAACACCCTCCAGCCTCGGCCACAGCCGCCGCGACATCGCTCGGGCTGACGGCATCATTGAGGTCCTTCACACGAATGTCGCCCGACTTGACCGGGCGGCCAATTCGGACGTCCATTTCTGAAAGGACCTCCCGCATTTTAGTCGCGAGACCATCCGCCCTCGAGCTGCAATCAGGACCGCTGATCTCCAAAAGGAGACCACCGGTCACAGCCCGCTTTTGGCGGACAGTCTCGATGCCGATGTCCGCCAGCTTTATCTTCGACTTGGCTACCTCCATCACTTTTGCGTAAGTGGTGTAGGAGCCAGTCGGCAGCGTCACCGTCACGGCAGCCGTGGACGGAGTGCGTATGAGCTTCGCCTTTTTTGCTCTGGCCTTGGTGGCCGCAGGGGCCGCTGGCTGCTGCGTCGTAGGCTTTTTGGCCTTCTTGGCCACCTGTGCCCACGACGTCGATGCCGGCACTTCCACCACCATCAGAGGCCTTGGTGTGGCCACCGGTGGGTTCTTGTTGTTTCATGTCGGCATTACGGAAGGCGTCGCGTACCCTGTCCAGCCGATCTATTCGTGCAGCTAGTCCACAACTGCGGTCTGAGTCTACCAAACTATACATGCTAGTAAATTTTAATATGCAATCATACCCCTCCCTTGCATCTTTTGATATATACTTACCATTAAGTACCGCTGAGGTGTTTTCTATACAATATTTCGCAAACGAGCATGCAGCTTACTGACAGTAAGTGATCACCTCTCCCCTTGGCATGGACATCCGCAACACCACAGGAGTCGCACATGCTCTGCCGGCCTCAAGAAAGATGTAGTCGTATCGATCCACGATATATTATTCCAATGAGAGTAACAAACTCACACACAGTTCATCTCACACATAGTAAGTGATTCCTGCGGCCCATGACATCTACATTCTTCCTTGACGAGGAATCATAATGTAAATGCATTGTCATCCTTGTGGACTGAGGTGGAATGCCTCGTTACCAAACCTTTAATCTCCGGATTCCTACACCAGATGAAACACAGCAATTATGTTGCTATTTTTCGTGGGTGTTGTACGAGTACCTACCTCAGTCCAGCTGATCCATTCACTCTGCAGCTAGAAAAAAGCTGCAGTGTAGCTCTACCACTGTAATAGTATCGGAATACTTGTGTACTTCCATGTATACTGTTATATTATTATATAATTTTACTATTAAATTACACACGCTAGGAGTTAAAGAAAAATCGTGATGAAACCTGTCTTATGTCTTAGAAATAATAAAAAACAAAATGTCTGAAGTCCTATAAACCGCATTAGAGCCGCGTGGTGTAGTCCTCACCAATATACTTTTGGTTTCTTTATATTTTTTAATATTTGCGGTGATACACAAGCACATTCCCAATGGCAAGCGATCACTGCGGCCTACGACATCTCCATCCGACCACAACAAAGATATAGAGTGCGGAGGAGTCGTCACTGCTAAGGGCAGAGATGGAATGTAATTAAGTAATTAAGTCTCCGCGTTCAACCCTCACCACACGAGGTACGGTAAGTTATGTTGTTATTTCACGCTTTTATTTTGAAACCATGGCGCATGTGCGGTCAGGACAACCTATTGGTACTTCAGTGTGGGTCTCCTCGTCATCCATCGACTTCCCGCAAACTTGCATAGGTCGTACTAAGATTCTACATAATTTAATCTAAATATTTAGAAAATTATATAATTAAGCGTAAAGGGGATTGCTTCCTGCCGCAAAACAAAAGCACAGTGCAGATTGCGTAGAGCCACTCACATAAGAATTATTTAGACATTAACTAAAAGGTGACTGTGAATTAACGTAATTGAATCTATTGCTTCATACTTGACAAATTATTTTGATAAATCAAAGGTTCTCCAGGGCCAACCCCTGACAGTCGCAGCATCGGACGACCCCTTGAAGGTGCGACAACCTTTACAAGTTGCCGGGAAGTCTATGGATACTGGAAGGTCAGCTTCTTTATTGATGATTATGTAATAATATTTTATTTTAACCACCTCAGTGTTATACGATATAATGTGTAGGAATAAATAAATTCAAAAGATAAACGTGACTGCGGTGGACAGGTCACGTGGATCAGTTTATGACGAGGGCGAGAGCGACGGCGTGGGCGGGACATTGTCCGGGAAGCTGCGTGCATAATACGAATTACGAAGCGAATATCAGAACAAGTTCGCCGCAAGCCTGTTGAATGACACAAATAAGACTTAAAGATCGTCATCATCACAGCCAGTCCACAGGCCACTGCTCAGCACAACCTCAAAAAATAAATAGATATTTATTGATTGTAAAGTATTTGTGTACAGCCGTGGTAGCTCGGTGTCTAAAAGCTCTCAATAAAAAGCTCTGCTTGCTGGCCGTATTGGACCTTTGTTGTTGGCATCCCACTATGGCAACAAGCTAATTAAATTAGAATGTAATTAAGTTTAGTTTTATATCATTACAAAGTCCGCAGGTCACTCCCGTTACTTGATTACATTCTCCTTTTTGGACAAAATGTGGTACATTTATTTTTAATTAATGCAGTTTTGTTGACAATGATTTTAATTTTTTTGTAAGTAGCAGCCTATACCTAGTCCGGCCATAAGTTCTGTTACAAATAAAAATGCATTTTTTTTAATGAAGTGAATGTAAGTTGTAAGTTGAATGTAATATTATTAAAATTTATACCTACATATTTATTGGTCTCAGCAAAAAATAAAAAAATGTTCTCCCTTTGGCTTTTATACAGGCCTTTAATCTGTTTGGCCACTCTATGGATTTACGCAGTTTCCAAGGGAAATTTCGCCACTGCTTGCTCCAAACATTTTTTAAGAGACTCAATGTCACCGTGTCGTTTAGAGCAGGCCATGTCCTCTAAAACTGACCATAATTTGAAGTCTAAAGGGTTAAGGTCTGGGTTTAGATGAGGGCTAGTTTCAGCTCTTATAAAGTCCGGAACGTTGGTTTCAAGCCAGGCTTGGGTACTTCGTGCATTGTGATCAGGTGCAGAGTCCTGCTGGACGGTCCACGGTATATTTTTAAAAAATATAATGCTGAATGCTTTCACAACATGATTCAAGACTGTATCTTGATACACTTTGGTTGATGTTTTTACAAATCTACATTTTTGTGAAAAAGGAGTGAAATCTTCATTTCTCGCGATAACATTTTTCTTCCTAATGGGGTTTCGACGAATTCTGGCTTTAACAGCATTAACAGCCTTTGTAGTTCTAAAAGCACACGGCCGCCCCGCTTTTGAAGTGTCTAGAATATGACCGACGGCTCCATAACCACTTTGTGCAAGGCGATCACTGCAATCCTATTTTCTTTAACACCCCATTCCAGAGTCGTACCGCAGTCTGCCACGCAGCTCCACTGCGGAATGGCTGACATCGAATTATTTAAATTTATTTATTTCTTCCTCACGATGTTTTCATTCACCGGCGAGTAAGTGGTAAATCAGCGCTACAAATTGGAAGAATTTCATCGGTGTCGGCACCAGGGATCGAACTCAGTTTACTCGCGTACCTTGAATTAAAAGCCAGCGCTTAGACTCCAAACTATGACAGCTCTGACGAATCATTAAATATTTATAAAATAACATATCTGGTAATATAATACTTAGTTATTACAGAACATTTTGAGTTAGACAGTTATAGAATCAATTTTAACTACGTAATTGTTTTCCTCAGAATATCGCAACAATACAAATCTAACAAAGGGTGAAAATTTATAGGGATGGACGGAAATAGCCGCTTTGTTTAGTTTCTTGAGGGATCCCTTAGTTTTCCGGCAAAACCATGTAAATGACAAACAGGACAATGTTTACCGCCAATGTTACCTTGTATACACACACAGGTACAAAATCCATCAGTTGCATGGTTCAAATATACTAAGGCAACGTGTGTATGTTAAAGGTTTTTAATATATGAGCTTCTGCCCGCGACTTCGTCGACGTGGACTTCAGAGTTGAGTCCAGAGAGAAATGATAAATGTGTGAGACATATAAGGCCGCGCGTGCTGGACGTTGGGTTCGATCCTCAGCCAACGTACAACATTAGTGAACAACAAATTGCTACTACTAGACTACATTATGTTAATAAAATATTAAATTAGTTTTAAATTTAACTTCACTATAATATTTGCACGCCATACGTGGCAGAATATGTTGTGCGTTTAATGAACTATTGTGGCAAAGAAACTATTGTGGAAATAAACTGAACCTTGTGAACCTTCCTCCTATCTTATCGCACGTGCTTTACCCCGCACTAGAACTAGGAACAAGGACCTAATAAGGCGCAACTCGTGCCCACGACTTACTATATCCAACTGAAAGATACCGGCTGGTGCCACGTACCCCACAACGTGTAGTCCGATTACGCACAGCCCAGTACAGAAACTATCGGTGGGATAATCATCTCTTCAACATTGAATCCCATCTCGCCTTCTGGCGACTTTCCAAATCCTTAAAAGGAGGCATCGCCCAACAATGCCTCCCTTAGCGCGTCTCAATCAACCACCCGGAAATTTAGGATTGAGGTTAACCCCACCAAACGTGCAGCCATCTACTTCTCTCAGCGCACCAAAACGCCGTATCTTCCAAATAAGCGATTTGATAGTCCAATCCCCTGGGCAAAGACAATCAAATAGGCATCACATTAGAAGAAAGACTCACCTTCGGTCCGCATATCAACGGCATACGGAAACGAGCAACGTTCGCCCTAGATCGTTTACGGCGTGGGTGTCGCAATCAAGCTTATACGCGACGCCACCATGTCACAGGCCAGTTCTCACCAGGCAATACGTCGCTGGAGTGTCTTGAGCGACTTTTTCTCCAGCGCCCACGCATTCCGAAATGGTGGTACAGATAGCTAATAATAATAGGAATATTAATTGAAATAGATAACTCCTAGTCAGAAGCGACCGAGCCGAGGTTCGGCCCTCTCGGGCACCCTCCAGTGGACGCTCTCATGGAACAGGGTACCTTGTGCTGGTCTCTCTACTAACAGAGGTCTTGAATGAGCGCCATAAGCGCTCGGTCAACTCTCAACCCGGTGCAACTGTAAAAAACTGGGCTCAGAGGCTCTTTGGCCAACGGATTAGAGCATTGGATCCACGTGATTGGTACACATAACGTTGCTACGAAATATTTGTATTGTATCTATTTGTTAGACGTGCCGAGCACGAGGTGAATGTTTTCTACTTGAAACTTGAAAGGCCGCGCCCAGCACCAACTCTATATCAGTTAATCATACGAACAGAGCAGTGGCAATGCTCTACGCAAGCAATCCGAACTAAGTGCCGATTAACCATGTGCTTAGCGGTAAAGGAATAAATACATCGCGATGGAACATGCATGTGCAGAAATAAAAAAAAAATTCGAAGATCTGTGACGTCCGTGACTCGGTCACGTTTTGCCTATCAGCATATGAGACGTGTGTCACGTCCAGCGGTAGCCACATATTTTATAATTATTCTGGTTTTATGTAGAGTTGCAGATAAGATTGTGTCTTCTCATGTTATTCACAGGAGTCGCGCCTCTGTTGGGACCCGAGAGCATTTCGATCTCTACAGACGACATCCCTGGACATCTACATACACCCTCATCCAATATTAAACCACGTGCGGTGGACCCCTGAGGACTGGGTGTAATACTTCTGTTTCCTGTGATGTGGTATCTAGGTCACACTCACCACACGAAACACAACGGCGTCATGCTGCTATTACACGTCGATATTCTGTCAAGGTGTCACCCTTCTCCTGTCGAGCCGACCTATTCATGTTTCAGTCAGACTCTAGTTACAGCGTGACTACTAATATCACACTACACTCAGTAAACTATCCCATTCTAATCTGTCCAATGAGTTTTACGTGAAACATGTTTAGAGAGACAAACACAACGTTGCGAAGGTCAAAGTGAATTGAAAATAAAAATAATGTAAATAGTCTAACTTACTGATTAAGTAAAAGTTTTTCCTTGGTGAGTTGAAAAAAAATACATTTAGCTCTCGTAAGAAGAAAGAGGCGCACGAGGTCACAGATTTATCCCATAAGGTGGCGATAAGATATGCGGATTTGATATGTCACAGGGAGGCGAACAAATTTGTCGAACTAAGGAATTCACATTCAGGACACAATGTAAAGAACAAAGCCGAACCGTAGGGCAGCCATGTGTCGTCACCGCTGCCTTCGAACAGGCTGATTTATTCGTGCATGGAAATATCATCGCGTGTAAGAAGAACTGGAGGTTTTATTCGCAAGGCCGACGTGATGGTCAGTAAAGTACTTTGAAAGATTTTTCATTAACTTGTTATTCTTTTTTTAAACGAAAGCTAGCAGTTCCACTAACACATTACTAATATCCGTTCAGCGCTCCCGCTGAGCCGCCGACGCCCGCGTGACCACTTGTGAGTGTTAGGATTTTTTTCACGGCAATAGTCGAAAGACGGGTTTGAACCTTAAACCTTAAGTTAATATGGTTTAAAGAACGATTAACGGTCGGGAAGCGTCTTTAGCCATTGACGCTCGCCATCTATTCAAGTATGGCTTATGCAAAAATATTATATAATAGTAAATATATATAGAGTCCTGGTAGCTCAGTGTCTAAACGTTAGCTTTTAATTGACGGTACACGAGCCAACCGAGTTCGATCCCCGGTGCCGGACTCAACGAAATTGTTAAATGCATTTTAAGTGCTGACATACCACGTGCTCAGTGGTGAAGTAAAACATCGTGAAGAAACATTCACCAAGACGAAGACGAAGACTTGTGAAGTCTGTCCGTCAACTGGAACCTCCTGACGGATTATGTTTCAGCAGTGGGATTTATACTATATCTGATAACATCTCCTAGTTACTGCTAGACGACCTCAATTGCTCAGAATATTTTAGTGTTCTTATAGTGCCATAAACATCTGTGCAAACACAGCGGCTCGCGTCGTCCCCGTACCGTTCCGTTGTTTCAGATGCTGCGCCACGCACACAACATACACAAGCCAACAAAAATATTATTCCTAAACAGGGAATTCAATTCGAGGCCCGCGACGCAGCAGGCAAGTACACCAACCACGGGTATATACTATTTAAAATACACTTATTACGCTTAAGTATAGTTATTTTTAAAATGCTTTCCAAATTAATGTTATAACAACATTTATACACTAGTTGGCCCCCTGTCGCCTCACTAATAATACAAACAGAAAGTGACGTCCCGCAGCGATGTACCGAATTTCTTTATGTAATGACCGCACCTAAAACAATAATGTAGTGTGACAATGGATTAATAAGTGTTGAAAGGAATTACAATTTTGTACAAATCAAGATCAAGCACAAATCACAGCACACTTACTTATCTAAAAGTCTTTACACAGGGGAGAATACGAAGGAACAAAGTCATAACTTACGCTGTTTTTAATAATACTAGGTAATCGTCACAACTACCACAATCTGTTTCTCTTGCAAAACATTTGATCACGAGCTTGAACGAGAAGTGTCAAAGTTTGGATTCAATGGAAAATTTGATATCGAGGGCACGGACCGCGGGGCTGCGGCTGACATTCAAATTTGTAGCACATTGTCGTCGAGGGGCACTCGGAAGTACTCGGAGGGAGCGGGGAGGGGGAGGGGGAGGGGAGAGGAGCGAGGACCTGCACAGCCCAGGTCTGAAGTTGACAGCGACACGGGGTACGACGACGTGTTTTAATGTAATGGATTTTAAGCTTGGGTAACTTGCGATGGAATATTTTTGAAGTATCCAATAAACATAGACAAGTCAAGATTATTGGTGCTACTTAATGAAGCTTTATTTATACGAGTAGAGTGACCAGTGAGCTTACAACCTAGCTGATATCTGAGTAACCGTAACGCAAATGCCTTGTCACCCCTGTGGACTCAGATAGAATACATCGTCACCGGTATCCTGTCAAGACTAGATGCGCCCCGATTCAGCCGACCTATTCATGCTGCGTCTAGGAACAACCTCCAGCGTAGCTCTGCTTCTGTTGAAAAATATAATTATATTCATACAAATCTCACATTCAATTACATTTGGCGGCAAGAGCGAGATGAGGACAGAAGTTCTTGTAAACGGCAGGAATGTTATTTATTGGTCTTTAGCCAAGAACGGTGCAGTCGACGGCATTCTTTTCCTAAACTTAGGACGTCGCACGACGGAAACAAAGGTATTTTATAATCTAAATGTCACGTCTGCACACGCTGTGTGAAATACAAAACAAATATTTATGAAAGAAGACTTTTTTTATATTAGGTAAGAAACGAGTGCGCGGCTCACCCGCTGATAAATAATATCTGCAGCCTGTGGAATTTTTTGAAATGGGATGCTTTGTTTTACCGGAATCTATTTTGGTTTTTTGTTCGAGTTCACTCATATGGATTTCCAACCAGACATTGACAGAGGTGGGAGAAAGTTGTAAACAAGGGATTAGCAACATTATCGATTAGAAAATGACAATTTTTATAGAAAAGTGTGACTTTCTCATCATCGTAATACTTTAGCCCCGACATCAGCTCGTTGCCAGCACTTAACGCTGTACTTTGAGTGGAGGTATTTTAGCACAGAAGGTTTCACATTTTTACGACGTAGGCAATGAAAAGGACGGCCATCAACGTAGGTAATATAATAAAAATGAAATTATTGTGAAAGGAAAACCTCTTTCGTATTAAAAAGAAATATAATCGTAAAAATTATACTACTTGAAAATAACAAGAAACTTTATATATAGGATTCCAGACCTGGGAACAGTACTGTAAATGACTCCGTACAAATGAGCAATAAATGTAATAACATAAAATGTTTTTATGTTATTAAATTCTGAGGACATTCGAAGGACAAATCCTATGAGTAATACCTTTGAAGCCTTGTTACAAACACTCTTCATGTGCCAAAAGTAGCTTAGCATCGAATACTACCATAAGGTCTCGAAATCATATCTACTCAAGGAATATTAATGTTTTCCAGTTTATTGTAAAATGCAGCATTTGGATACATTACGAATATACATTCGAAGTCGAATTTGTTAACAAAACAGTAATTCCGAAATTCATTTTGTAGCCGCTCCGCATGGTCTTCGTTATTGATGGTTCTCAAAATGTTCATATCAGAGGCATAAAGCAGATTTTAGAAAATAATATTATATCATTTACAAATATAAGAAAGAGAAGAAGCCCCAATAAAGATCCCTGCGGAACCCCTGAGGGTGCACACATTGGATACGATCTCTACAGACGACATCCCTGACATCTACATACACCCTCATCCAATATTAAACCACGTGCGGTGGACCCCTGAGGACTGGTGTAATACTTCTGTTTCCTGTGATGTGGTATCTAGGTCACACTCACCACACGAAACACAACGGCGTCATGCTGCTATTACACGTCGATATTCTGTCAAGGTGTCACCCTTCCTGTCGAGCCGACCTATTCATGTTTCAGTCAGACTCTAGTTACAGCGTGACTACTAATATCACACTACACTCAGTAAACTATCCCATTCTAATCTGTCCAATGAGTTTTACGTGAAACATGTTTAGAGAGACAAACACAACGTTGCGAAGGTCAAAGTGAATTGAAAAAATACATTTAGCTCTCGCAAGAAGAAAGAGGCGCACGAGGTCACAGATTTATCCCATAAGGCAGCGATAAGATATGCGGATTTGATATGTCACAGGGAGGCGAACAAATTTGTCGAACTAAGGAATTCACATTCAGGACACAATGTAAAGAACAAAGCCGAACCGTAGCCGAACGGTATGTGTCGTCACCGCTGCCTTCGAACAGGCTGATTTATTCGTGCATGGAAATATCATCGCGTGTAAGAAAGAACTGGAGGTTTTATTTGCAAGGCCGACGTGATGGTCAGTAAAGTACTTTGAAAGATTTTTCATTAACTTGTTATTCTTTTTTTAAACGAAAGCTAGCAGTTCCACTAACACATTACTAATATCCGTTCAGCGCTCCCGCTGAGCCGCCGAGTTGTGAGTGTTAGGATTTTTTTCACGGCATTAGTCGAAAGACGGGTTTGAACCTAAAACCTTAAGTTAATATGGTTTAAAGAACGATTAACGGTCGGTAAGCGTCTTTAGCCATTGACGCTCGCCATCTAGTCAAGTATGGCTTATGCAAAAATATTATATAATAGTAAATATATATAGAGTCCTGGTAGCTCAGTGTCTAAACGTTAGCTTTTAATTGACGGTACACGAGCCAACCGAGTCCGATCCCCGGTGCCGGACTCAACGAAATTGTTAAATGCATTTTAAGTGCTGACATACCACGTGCTCAGTGTTGAAGTAAAACATCGTGAGGAAACATGCACCAAGACGAAGACGAAGACTTGTGAAGTCTGTCCGTCAACTGGAACCTCCTGACGGATTATGTTTCAGCAGTGGGATTTATACTATATCTGATAACATGTTCTAGTTACTGCTAGACGACCTCAATTGCTCAGAATATTTTAGTGTTTTTATAGTGCCATAAACATCTGTGCAAACACAGCGGCTCGCGTCGTCCCCGTACCGTTCCGTTGTTGGTTTGATTCAGATGCTGCGCCACGCACACAACACGCACACAACATACACAAGCCAACACAAATATTATTCCTAAACTGGGAATTCAATTCGAGGCCCGCGACGCAGCAGGCAAGTACACCAACCACGGGTATATACTATTTAAAATACACTTATTACGCTTAAGTATAGTTATTTTTAAAATGCTTTCCAAATTAATGTTATAACAACATTTATACACTAGTTGGCCCCCTGTCGCCTCACTAATAATACAAACAGAAAGTGACGTCCCGCAGCGATGTACCGAATTTCTTTATGTAATGACCGCACCTAAAACAATAATGTAGTGTGACAATGGATTAATAAGTGTTGAAAGGAATTACAATTTTGTACAAATCAAGATCAAGCACAAATCACAGCACACTTACTTATCTAAAAGTCTTTACACAGGGGAGAATACGAAGGAACAAAATCATAACTTACGCTGTTTTTAATAATACTAGGTAATCGTCACAACTACCACAATCTGTTTCTCTTGCAAAACATTTGATCACGAGCTTGAACGAGAAGTGTCAAAGTTTGGATTCAATGGAAAATTTTATATCGAGGGTACGGACCGCGGGGCTGCGGCTGACATTCAAATTTGTAGCACATTGTCGTCGAGGGCCACTCGGAAGTACTCGGAGGGAGTGGGGCGGGGGAGGGGGGGGGAGAGGAGCGAGGACCTGCACAGCCCAGGTCTGAAGTTGACAGCGACACGGGGTACGACGATGTTTTAATGTAATGGATTTTAAGCTTGGGTAACTTGCGATGGAATATTTTGAAGTATCCAATATAAACATAGACAAGTCAAGATTATTGGTGCTACTTAATGAAGCTTTATTTATACGAGTAGAGTGACCAGTGAGCTTACAACCTAGCTGATATCTGAGTAACCGTAACGCAAATGCCTTGTCACCCCTGTGGACTAAGATAGAATACATCGTCACCGGTATCCTGTCAAGACTAGATGCGCCCCGATTCAGCCGACCTGTTCATGCTGCGTCTAGGAACAACCTCCAGCGTAGCTCTGCTTCTGTTGAAAAATATAATTATATTCATACAAATCTCACATTCAATTACATTTGGCGGCAAGAGCGAGATGAGGACAGAAGTTCTTGTAAACGGCAAGAATGTTATTTATTGGTCTTTAGCCAAGAAAGGTGCAGTCGACGGCATTCTTTTCCTAAACTTAGGACGTCGCACGACGGAAACAAAGGTATTTTATAATCTAAATGTCACGTCTGCACACGCTGTGTGAATACAAAAGTTTTAAGATACAAAACAAATATTTATGAAAGAAGACTTTTTTTATATTAGGTAAGAAAAGAGTGCGCGGCTCACCCGCTGATATCTATGAATAATATCTGCAGCCTGTGGAATTGTTTGAAATGGGATGCTTTGTTTTACCGAAATCTATTTTGGTTTTTTGTTCGAGTTCACTCGTATGGATTTCCAACCAGACATTGACAGAGGTGGGAGAAAGTTGTAAACAAGGGAGAATACATTATCGATTAGAAAATGACAATTTTTTTGGAAAAGTGTGACTTTCTCATCATCGGAATACTTTAGCCCCGACATCAGCTCGTTGCCAGCACTTAACGCTGTACTTTGAGTGGAGGTATTTTAGCACAGAAGGTTTCACATTTTTACGACGTAGGCAATGAAAAGGACGGCCATCAACGTAGGTAATATAATAAAAATGAAATTATTGTGAAAGGAAAACCTCTTTCGTATTAAAAAGAAATATAATCGTAAAAATTATACTACTTGAAAATAACAAGAAACTTTATATATAGGATTCCAGACCTGGGAACAGTACTGTAAATGACTCCGTACAAATGAGCAATAAATTTAATAACATAAAATGTTTTTATGTTATTAAATTCTGAGGACATTCGAAGGACAAATCCTATGAGTAATACCTTCGAGGCCTTGTTACAAACACTGTTCATGTGCCAAAAGTAGCTTAGCATCGAATACTACCATAAGGTCTCGAATCATATCTACTCAAGGAATATTAATGTTTTCCAGTTTATAGTAAAATTTGACAGTTTGATTTGCGAGAGAAGGAACATATGCAGCATTTGGATACATTACGAATATACATTCGAAGTCGAATTTGTTAACAAAACAGTAATTCCGAAATTCATTTTGTAGCCGCTCCGCATGGTCTTCGTTATTGATGGTTCTCAAAATGTTCATATCAGAAGCATAAAGCAGATTTTAGAAGAGTGAAAGCATAATATTATATCATTTACAAATATAAGAAAGAGAAGAAGCCCCAATAAAGATCCCTGCGGAACCAAGGGTTCCCGCTTTGTCGTAGCGGGGGGGCTTAGTAACCGTGGTGTGAAGTTAACCACGGTGAAGCTAAGAGGAACCCAAATGGCCGGCCTAAGGCGCTCTAAGGCCGGCATACGTGTCGGTGGGCTGCGGGGAGCGGATGGATGGAGCCAGGCGGGGGTCGCACCGCTGATGCGGCCGTGGTGGGGCCGCGGGTTCAGTGGAGTGTTGGTTGTTCCCGCCACTCTCCCTGTCCTCCGCGGCCGAACATTGGTCGGCGGCGGAGCCCATCACCAGATCCGCCGCAGTGGGCTGGGTTTGCTTACTACTTTCCTGGCTACCATGGCCTCTGGGGGGCGGACTCGGAGGAGTCCGCTTACCACCTACAGAGGAGGCCGAGATGGAAGGCGCGTCCGTGTTCCGGCGCGCCTTGCCTGAGAGGGTGGAGAGGGAGATGTCCTCCCCCGGAGAAGGGGCCGCCTGGTCGGCCAGCGCAGGCGGGGTCGCGGATGTGTGCGAAGGCATTCCCGTGACCCCGCCATACGCGACGATGGAGGAACACCATGGGGTTTTAGTCGGTGCGAGTCCGACATAACCCACCCTTGCCCCCGCAGGGGTGGGTATGCGTAGGCATTTCCACATGTAAAAAAAAAAAAAGGTTAGGTTCGGTTCTCGACTCACAGAGAGCCTTGCCGCTATCGAGCACGTTGCAGACAGGTCCAAAAACCTGAAGCGAGAGTTCGTGCGCGCTTCGTACTTCGTGCTTGAGACTGTCGGCGCGTCATATACAGGCCATCACAACGGAACTGGTGCAGCGAAGCTCTCCGAGTCACCTTGAACAAGAAAATGCCCTGCTCCGAAATCAACTTGGCGAGATGAGAGGGCAAATTGAGGCACTGACGAAGGAAGTGAGTCGGTTACGCCGACAGAATAAGGAGGGACCCAGTACTATAACACATCTTAGTGGAGATGATCCCAAGGCGGACGAAGGCCAACTGATGTCAAGGTTGGGGGCTATGATCGACAGAAAGTTGAATGCCTTCAAAGCCGAATGGTTCCCGACCGGGCTCTGAGGCCGCCTTTAGGGAGAAAAATTGTGCCAGTCGACAAGACGCCTGCACAGCTGCCAGAACCGAGCTGAAGCGAAGTGACCAGGTAAGGCAAAGCGAGTCGGCACTCAAGTGGAACCCGTGCAAAAACAAGGGCAGGGAGCACATCAGACGGCACAAACGGCACAAACCAGGACATCCAGGCCAAAAGGGAAGAAAAAGAAGCGAAAGAAGAAAGCCAAGCTTCCTAAAGTCCCGAAAACTGCAGCGGTGACGGTCACAGTCCCCGAGGAGGCCATTATGACGTACGTTCAGGCTATGGCGGTGGCTAAACAAAAGGTAAACTTGACCGAACTGGGAATCTCCGGGGTCAAGCAAAAGAAGGCCCTAAACGGTGGATTACTGCTGGAGGTGGAAGGCGAGCAGTGCGCTGATAAAGCAAACGCGCTCGCTGCAAAGTTGCAGGAAGCCTTGTTTGAAACGGGGGTCAGGGTAACACGGCCCCACAAAACGGGCGAGATCCGGGTCATGGACCTGGACGACTCTGTCACCGTGGAGGATGTCGCCGAGGCCATCGCTGAAGCCGGCTGTTGCTCAGTGGACACTGTGAAAGTGTGTCAAATCCACAGGTGGTCCACGAGACTGGGGACTGCATGGGTTCGATGCCCGCTAATGGCCGTACGTAGACTTGCCGTAGAGAAGCGGGTCAAGGTGGGATGGGTGATCGCCAGAGTCCAAGTACTCAGTGCCCGACCATTGCAGTGCTTCCGGTGTCTGGAAACCGGACATTCTAGGTACCAGTGCACGAGCATCAAAGACAGGAGCACACTGTGTTACATATGTGGGGATCCCGGCCAGAAAGCCAGAGAATGCCAAGCGAAGGCACCGAAATGTGTCCTATGCGCGGACCGTGGTCAAAACTCTGACCACCGCCTGGGCAGTAGAAAGTGCCTACCTCAAAACACAAGGAGGGGTCGCAGAGGAGACGAAAGGTCGACATCGGGTGCCCGTGTGAAACGAGTAGATAGGCCTGCGCAACCTTCGGTTTGCGCTTCGTCCTATCACCCTTCCGAGGAAACAATGGAGATTGGTCATGGCTAGGTTTCTACACAGGATGGTACAGAGCAACCTGAACCACTGCCGGACAGCACAAGATCTGCTCTTGCAGAGTCTGTTCCGGACGGGGTATCGTCGGTGGGATGGGGCCCATTAGCCGTTATAGGTTGCTACGTCTCACCCAACTCTTGCCTGGCTGAATTCGAGAGGTTTCTGGATAGGGTTACCAGCTGCGTTCGCAGGTGCCTTCCACGCCCAGTGCTCGTGCTAGGCGACTTCATTGCCCACTCTAGGGCTTGGGGAAGCAGACGAGACAGCGTAAGGGGTGTCACAGTTCTCGATTGGTCGGCGGGCTTGGACCTGAGACTACTTAATAGTGGCTCAGTCAGCACCTGCGTGCGCTAGCAGGGGGAGTCGATCGTGGATTTATCATGGGCGACACCCTCCGCCGAGCGCTCAGTGGTAGGATGGAGAGTAGCAGAGGAGATAGAGACCCTCTCCGACCATCGGTACATTATTATCGACGTGGAACCCACGCTGACAGCGTAAAATAGTCGTTCCCATAGATGTCCATTACGATGCGATGGGCACTTAAGCACTGCAACCAAAACCTGCTTGTGGCCGCTGCCATTATGGTGGACTGGTCATGCCATAGCGGGAACGAAAGCCTGAATAATGCAGTTGCTCGACTCCGCGAGGACATGAAAACCATATGTGATATGGCAATGCCACGAAGCAAAACAGGCAGGAAGGGCCCAGCATATGGTGGTCACGAGAAATCTCCGATCTTCGCACGGTCTGCCTGAGATTACGACGAAAATATACGCGAGCTTGGTGACGTCGAAACTCCACGATAGAGGAGAGAGAGGGCAAATACAGAGAGTACCGTACTGCGATCAAGGCGTTGCAAGATGCCATCGCCGAAAGCAAAACTAGGAGCTGGAGGGACCTGCTCGAGGGGCTAAACAAAGACCCGTGGGGTCGTCCCTATAAAATGGTGCTTGGCAAGTTGCGCCCTTGGGTTCCACCCCTCACGGAAACCCTGGATCCTAGTTTTTTGTTCACCGTGCTGGATACGCTTTTCCCGGGACCCTGGGACGAAGAGGATCTACGAACGGCACAGATGATTTCCTCTGAATGGTCGGAGGAGCTCTCTGTCACGGAGACAGAACTGCGAGAGGCGGCGCAATCCATTGGAGTTCGGAACACCGCCACGGGGCCAGATGGAGTCCCAGGCAGGGCCTGGAAAATCCTAACACCGATTCTTGGCACGAGATTGCGGAGTCTGTTCACCGACTGCTTTCAAGACGGTTACTATCCGGCAGATTGGAAACGGGCGAATCTGGTGCTCCTACACAAGTGGGGCAAACCAGTGAATGAACCAGCAGCCTACCGACCAATCTGTCTTTTAGACGATGTAGGTAAATTATTCGAACGGATAATAGCCACCCGAATAAACACACATCTCGGAAATAGAGGCCTGGACTTGGCGGACCATCAATACGGATTTCGACGGCGGCGATCCACGCTGGATGCCATCCTTCTGTGAGAACCTTCACACACGAGGCGATATCCAAAGGGAGAGTTGTCTTGGCAGTCAGCCTCGGCGTCGTCAACGCATTCAATTCCCTTCCCTGGTGTCATACATGAGGCTCTGGTCTACCACAGAGTTCCAGCGTACCTGAGGAACGTATTGAAGGCGTACCTCTCAAACAGAAGCATCAGTTACCCCGGTAGATACGGAAGCTTACAAGAGAAGGCCGTAGTGCGCGGGGTTCCGCAGGGGTCAGTTTTAGGACCGCTCTTGTGGAACATCGGGTACGATGCGGTACTACGGACGGTGCTTCCACCGGGCGTAAACATGGTGTGTTACGCAGATGACACGCTAATACTGGCTGAGGGTGACTCTGTCCCAAGGACCGCAAGGCCGAGTTCGGGGTTGCCATGATTATCGGCAGAATACGGAGACTTGGACTGCAAGTGGCACCGCAAAAGACCGGAGCGATGTGGTTTCACGGCCTGAAACTGAAGGAGAAACCCCCCGATACATTTTTATGTGTCGGGGACGTAAGTATCCAAATTGGCGACCACCTCAAGTACCTGGGATTGGAGCTAGATAGCCGATAGCCGAACTTCGTCGAGCACTTCGATCGTCTCGTCCCCTGCATTCAAAAGGTAGCGGGTGCTATGCAACGATTGCTGCCGAATCTAGGAGGCCCGAGGGATCCGCCGGCTGTATGCAGGCGTTCTGTCGCACTCTACGGATCTCCTGTATGGGCCGACATACTCTCGCGTAGACCACGTCGGGCGGCGAAGCTTAACGCTATGCAACGCACTATTTCGATAAGAGTCGCTCCAGGATACAGGACGATTTCGTACGAGGTGGCCACACTATTGGCGCGGTTCCCACCTCTGGACATCCTGGCGGATATGGACGCAGAGATCTTTCATAACATCCGCATCCTCCGCCAAACCAATAATCCGGAAGGGACGGTCGAAGAGCTTCGACGAAGAGCCAGAAGGCGGGCACTGGGGCGCTGGCGAGAAAGGTTAATGGAACCTCGCAATACTCGTCAGCGCGCGGTTAGTGCGATTCTGCCCAGCTTAACGGCTTGGCTAAAGAACAGTGGACGGGTGACCTACCATTTAACGCAGATACTCACCGGACATGGCTGCTTCGGGGAGTATCTGCACAGGATAGGCAGGGAGGAGTCGGCGCAATGCCATCATTGTGGGGCGGCCGAGGATTCCGCGTAGCACACGCTCGACCACTGCCCTACTTGGGAGTCGGAGCGACGAATCCTCGTCCTCGGCGGCCGTAGTAGCGGCGATGACGAGAAGCCGGGAAGCGTGGCACAGTGTCCTTTCCTTTTGCGACACAGTAATGCTCGCAAAGGAAGATGCTGAGCGAGCCAGCAACGCGCAAATCCCGCTCGTCGGAGGAGCCGTAGAGGCAGACGAAGATAGCTTGCCCGTTATGGGTGCCGCGCTGGAGGGCACTGGTGCGTTCTTTTAGAGATCCCAGAGTCCTTCACAAGCGCTGAGGACGGGAGTCGATGTGGTTTTAGTGGGTATTCCGGCAGAGCGCCGGCGAGTCCCACATTCCCGCCAGTTACGCGGCGGGATTCGTAAATGCACTTCCCATCGTAAAAAAAAAGGTTAGGTTGAGGGTAATGTCTGCGAAACTTAACGTGCGATCAGAATCCGTCATTTGACTATTGTCATGTAACATCTAATATAACCATTTTAAGCTTAGGGTGGTTAATCGACGTCTGTCACAAGCACAGAACATAAATGTCATTGCCAGTTGAAAACGTGGCCGCTTAATAAAACAATATCGTGACGAAAGGGAACACGAGAACGAGAAAATGAGTGAATAAATTCCCAAATGAAAGTCCGCGACACGCTGGACGAAAAGGTTGTAAACCTCCTTGTGGATGCAAGTGTGGTTGTAAGTTTAATTTGCAACTGAACTGTGATAGTAATAATTTCCCCGTTAACTCGTCTTATAGACGTATTATATATAGCTGCAGGTATAGATTGGGGACGAACTGAGAAAGACAGAATACCAGCTCCGTGTAACACTATAACGCTGCCGTGTTTCGTTCTATACAGTGGTAAAGGTACGCTGCAATTTATTTCTAGCTGCATAATGAATGGGTCAGTTCGACCGGGGTATGATCATGCCCTCACAGAATATCAGCGCAGTATATTTTCTAGCGCCGTAAGTATTTGCGCTCACAGAGGCGCGCACTCATCGTCATCCTTATCCCCATGTGATTCTCGTACAAAAATACAAAAAATTGTTCCACTGATATTTAATAACTTTATCCATCACTTAATAAGCCTTCCTTCATCACTCTTTATGTACAAACAGTTATAAAGGGTGACAGTCTGTCATAACTGTGATAGCATTAAGTGAAGGAAAATTATGCAAACCGTGTCCGACGTCGACATGATAAGCCTAAAATATAATTGCAAAATGTTTAATGTTTTGAAGGGAAGATATTGAATTTGAAAGCAGCCGAGTACAAAACAATATCCGTAAAGCTCTCCAACCTACTAATTTGTTTATTACATAAATCTACGGAGAACTTCTCCGTTGTTCATCAGAGAGAATGCTTTATTAAAAGCTCTCCTGTAATTAGAAATAATTGTGACAAGATTTCGTGGGTTGAATAAACTGTCTACTTTTAACCTTAACAGAATAATTTAGTAAGATTAAAAACGAAATAAATAAATTATTAACCATCGTAGAGCCACGCCGTAGTTTGTTTCTAGCTGTAATAAGAATGCTGACGATGAACGACCCTCAGAATACGAGCGTGAAATTGCATCAAAAATATAATTAAAAAAAATATAATATGAATTTTTATGTGTTCAATGTCGAATGTCAGCACGCGGGAGCAACGAACTTAGTCCGAGCTGACCAGCGCAGTGCAGTGTGTAACTACTGTTAGTGCTGCCCTTTTTTTTCAAAATACAGAAAGTTCTTGAAGAAAAGTCGCAAAATAAATTAAAAGTAAATAATTTCATCACAAAAATAAATATATTTAATTATGGGCTAGATATAAAAATGTGCCATGAATAAAACCATGAGACTATACTATATATAGTAGAAGTGAGTGAAATACATACATAAGACAGTAAAATAGAACAGCAAGCCGGCCGCTGAGGTACAGTATCGTGACACGTTCCCTGCCAATACGCCCGAGGAAATGAAGTCGGAACCAGTCAAGGCAACAAATCGCATATACGTGTGGCTTTGTGGCACAGAGTGAACAAATAGGGTATTGTTGTTCGAGAATACCTATTTATTCCGCCATTGTTCAAAATAAATTAAAGCTTATAAAATTTATAATGAGGAAATGTTTGACAAATTAGGTCCAGCGCAACAGACATTTCTTTGTATACTAATTAATGTAAAAATCTAATCGTTTTAAAAGCTATTTGGTACAATCATTCACATCTACAATAATACATCTCAAACAATGCCTCCCTTAGCGCGTCCCAAAGAACCGCCCGCCTTCTGAGACGAAGAGAACGCTGAATGTCTGGCTGACAATCTCGAGCTCCAATGCTCACCGAGTACCCTACCGATCGACGCCGCTCACCTTGCAATGGTTGACAGCGATGTCGACCGGAGGACTGACGAACCACCTCGCGATTCCGTTACTCGAGTTACATGTACCGAAGTTGAGTCCATAATTAAAAACCTGCGACCACGCTACGGCGGCGTCACCAATAAGGTGATGAAGCTCCATTACCCTTATCCATTTTACACCTACTGGTGATAATCTACAACGCGGCCATATCCAAAGGCACCTTCCCGAATACCTGGAAGGAAGCCGACGACATAGGGATTCTCAAGCCCTCAAAACATCCAAACGATGCATCAGCCTATCGGGCCATAAGCCTACTCAAAGTCTTGGGTGAGGTATATGAAAGGCTCATCCTCCCTCGCCTTAAGAACTTCATGCTGTCGCCAGGGCTACCAATCAATGAGCTTCGCACCCAACACTCATGCACACATCAAGTGCACCGCATCACGGCTTTCTTCAAGGAAATTTCTTCAAGGCTACCAAACTGGGGCACTTTTCCGAAAGTGGTGAAAGCTTTCGACAAGGTCTGGCACCGTGCTCATATACAAACTATATGAGCTCGGTATGCCAGATCGACTCGTACTTATCATACGAGACTTTCTCTGAAATTGAACTTTTCGTTACCGCGTCGAGGGAACGCGTTCCGAGGTTCACCACATTTGTGCCGGAGTACCACAAGGCTCCGTCCTATTTTATACACACTCTACACCAACGGCCTCGACGCGTCTGGATTCAAACCAGACGCTATTTGTAAACGCCTCCAATCTGCAGGCATTACCTTAAGGAAATTGAGGATCGAGGTTAACCCCACAGTGCAGCTATGTACTTCTCTCGGCGCAACAAAATGCCGCATCTCGAAACTATAGAGTTATTTGATCGTCCAAACCCCTGGGAAAAGACACTCAAATACGTAGGCGTCACATTAGATGAAAGATTCACCTTCGGTCCGCGTATCAACCGCGTACGGAATCGAACAGCGTTCGTCATAGGTCGTTTGCACTCCTTACTCAATAAAAATAGCAAAATGTCCGTGCGTACTAAAATTACATTATAAAAACTCTGCCGTCACACACTCAAATACAGTGATGGGCAAACTTTTTTAATGGCGGGCCACAAAGTTTAAGAAATTCTAGAGGATTAAGAAAGAGAAGAAAAAATGCATTTTGTGTTAAAGTTTTAATCATAATATTATAGAAACATTACAGCATTATACACAAATGTTACAAAATACCTTTTACCTAAATATTAATTAATTTAACTTTTATTCGAAAGCTCTGCCTTGTTAGGCGTGTGGGATATCGCAAACAATAACCTTGTTCGTGATACCACCAAGTCACTGGCCGGTTCTCTCCAGTCCATACAGATAGAAGCGTCGCTGGAGTTTCTTTTGCCACTTCTTCTCCAGCGCACACGCATTCTGAAGTGTTGTTACAGATAGCAAATAATAATAGCGATATTAATTGAGATAATCCTCTGTCAGAAGCAACAGACCGAGCCCAGGTTCAGCCCTCTTGGGCACCCTCGAGTCAGACGCTCTCGCGAAACAGGGTAACGGTCCAAGCCGAGGCTCCTCTTGGGAGCCCTTGAGCTGTTTACCCATATATAGAGGTCTCGACTGAGTGCCATAAGCGCTCGGTCACCTCTCAACCCGGTGAAACTGTTAAAGCCCTCGAGAGAACAGCAGCCATCAGCCCGATAAATAAAATGACATTGGTAAAACATGTCTTTGAATAATCCTTTATCTGCACAGAATTTTTAATAAACGTAAACAAAATTTAATCTGAAACAGATCGACGATACATAAATCATTGTGTCTTATCCTCATATGATTCGGTTTTACGAAAATCATTTTCAAGGAATGATTTCTTCCTTATAAAAAATAATTGTGAAGGTACGAAGGTTTTGAAAATATTCATGTACTTAATACTAGGGATGTTACGGAGGTTCGATTCCGATTCCGAAAGGTCGGAACTTCCGATTGATATTACACCTCCGATTTCGACTTCGGAGCCGGTAATATTGAACCGTTCAAACAGGTTTATAGTATATACCGGGATTCCCAGTACGACATATATAAACTTTATCATGTGGCACGAGGAATCCCGGTTGCGGGGAAGATAATCGTATTATTTTATATTAAACTGCTCCTAATACTTTTTACCTCCGTCTTCGTTTCCGAATTTGGTTCTAATTCCGGTTCTGGTTCCGATTCCGAATCCAATAAAACAAATTTAAAAACTCTGATTTCGAATTCGATTGCGATAAAACCACCTCCGTAACATCCCTACTTTATACTATGTAAAAAAAATAAAATGGTTATTTAAGAAAATCTCAATTATTCTAACAAAACTAATAAAGACCTTTTAAATGTAAATGTGCCCGTGCCACACAGAATTGTTAAGAGTATCGGAATTGTCTTAGTACCGCAAATTTTCAGTAGATGGCGCTGTTTTAAATTGTGCACACAGTTTTCGTCAATCGTCATATGTGCGTAACGTGACGGTGATCAAAACTCAAATCACAGATTCACCCGCGTCCGAAGGAGACCGAGGCACGCCCTCGACAACCCCGACGACGCGACCACCAGGGCCCAAGCCCTTCATTGCACCCTCACATCGACCCCGCCGACGGCGAGGGCGTCGTAAACAAGGTTATTCGCGATACCACCATGTCACTGGCCGGTTCTCACCAGTACATACAGATAGAAGCGTCGCTGGAGTTTCTTGCACCACTTCTTCTCCAGCGCCCACGCATTCCGAATTGATGGTACAGGTAGTTAATAATAATAGCGATATTAATTTAGATAATTCATTGTCCAGAAGCAACTGACCGAGCCGAGGATCGCTCGAGTCAGACGCTCTCGCGAAATAGGGTGACGGTCCAAGTCGAGGCTCCCTCTTGGGAGCCTTTGTACTGGTTACCCATTGGCTAACAGCGGTCATCAGCCCGAGAAATAAAATAAAAAAGGTGATCAAAAATGATTTTTTTATGAGTTATGAACCTACTAACTGACGTAAATAAACCGATGTCCTTGGAGACTTGGATGTGTTTGGAGTCAAAAATGGTCACAATATATATTAAAAAATCATAACTTTTACATTTATTTAGCTAGATCGACCATATTTGGACAAGATAATTATTATTTTTAACTACATAACTTTCTAGATTTGACATTTCATTTAAATACTCGATACCCAATATTTTGTTGACATCGATATTTTAAATTATTTTTAGAGAACATGAAAACGCGGTTAATGCATTAACAAAATGTAACTAAGTAAATCGCATTTTTATAAGGAAAACGAAAACGTGGTTGTAATATAACTTGAACCAGTGCTAACCAATAAATTTTGTAATTATAGATATATAGGAAACTACTGTCCGCGTTATCCTGTAAAGAAAAATATAATCGTAATTTAAGAAATATATCGAAGTGAGCTAGTCCATTTGAAGTGAACATATTAATGTGGTGTAGGGGATAGTGGATAGGAACAATACAAGCGTTTTTTATTTTATTTTTATATTTTAATTAAATATAATAATATAAAATAAATTTTAATATTTATATTAATTGAATAAACATTATTAGAACAGTCCATCAACATCTTCAATGTATTTGTTCGTCGTCCTCATCGGTATCAGATAAGCAGTGAGTTTATAGCGCAAAATTTAATCTTAATCAAAGCAAATGTTTTTCGAATTATATTTTTGTCAAACAATTGTTTTAAATCTGTATATTTTTTTTACTAATTGTTAATTTTGACGGGTTTTGACTTGGGTTTCGGAACTGTATTGTTCAAGGTAATGAGGTTAATTTCAGTAGCTGCAACATCCGGCAACATTCAGGTTATAACAAACATTTTGTTGACATATTTTTTATGTAAACGCGCAAGTTTTAAAAACACAAGCAGCGAAAAGTTAATCACACAAAATTAACGATTGATGACACATTGTACGATGCGATCTATGATATGCGATCTAAAAGACATCGATATACTTTTCCTACTTCAGAATGTGCTCAATAAACATAGTTTTATAGTCTTTAATCAATGGAGCAAACATTGCTTTCCACGTGGAAACGTTACGACCTCCTAAATATTTATGTTGGCAATGAACTCGCGAACTGATTCCATCCGATCGTAACGTTCAAGTTACTGTCACTTTATTGTGCATCATATAGTAAACGAGGAGTTCCATCCTAGTGGTCAGGGTGCGGGCGCTGGTGCATCGTGAGCCTGTTGAGAATAGATGTATATGATATATGAAAATAAAAAAATTATATGAATAGATGATAATATAAAAAAAATGTAAAGTAAAGTATATATATCCTTTCTAGGGTGTTAGAGTCTTTCACCTCTGTGGGTGGGCGGTCTTCACATGTCTTCGAAATATTTATTTTTATTCTTTCTTAGACATGCATGTTTCGTCACGACGTTTTGCTTCACCGCTGAGCAAGCGATAAATCAGCACTTAACAACGAAAATCAGTTTGTAATCATTGCAATAAAAACACTAAGAAAAAGCGTAAGATACAAAGTGCGGACTTTAGTAAAATACATTAGACAATAAATGATCTTCCGATCGATTCCTCGGCTGGGAATTGAATCCGAGCCACGACGTAGCAGGCACGCTTCGTGGACGTTAATATAACGGCAACAATACAAATCACTTCTGTAAAACTGGGGCAGCGTTAGAAACAATCTCAGTTGTAAAACGTAATCCCCGAGGCTCGTGAACAATACATCGTCCGTGCTTTTGACGTCAGTACATACAAACAACTGTTTGGGTTTCCAAAAACTTTGTTTAGTCCGAGCCTATTTGCTAATTAACATTCAGATGCTTTAGTATCTAGACCTCTGTTTCACGACCACCAAAAGACAAAAAGATAAGAAAAAAGCGTTGTGATACCTTCTCTATAAAAATATAATAACATTTCAAATAATACTTTATTTATACGTTTAAACTGTCAAGGCTCCTCAAGGCTGGTATAATTTTATAGTAGAAGTAGGATGTGAGATCAAAATCATCATTCCTTAAACGAATATTTTGTATACAGGTCTTATTTATTGAACAGATCGGGACCCCCTGTCGTAACGAACGCGACCCCCCTCGTTTCTCAACGTGACTTCTCGAATTTCAAAGAAATAATTTAACCAAGATTTTTCTAAAACAAACAAGCACACGCTTCAGCTCATTCTAAGATATAACTGCGCCCATGAGATCTACAGTCATTCTCACCAATGATTGACTCGTTACCTTCAAGATATGGTTGTAAGAAATCAAGTAATACAAAGAGTACACTTTTACTCTCTTGGCTGCATCGTAAACGACCGATGTGATCATAGCGCAGAGATCAAATGCCGGATAGAGCAAGCCCGCAACCCATTTCTGATGCTCATTCATCTTCTTCTTTAATGATGTTTGTGTCGTGGACTTAACTTAAACAGAATATGAGCAACCACTTAGAAGCCTTCGAGATGTGGGCATACGAAACGAAAGGGTATTGCAGATGATGAATAAGAAAGTCGAGTTCTTTAATACTATCAAGACCCGCAGCTGCAGTCGTTTGGCTACTTTGGTCATATATATTGAGGATACAAATCCAGGGAAATAGAATCTCCGGACATGGTTCAACCTGAGCACAAGATCCTTGTTCCGTGCAGCTGTCTCCAAAATTCACATAGCCCTAATGACAACCTGCCTCCGGCAGGAAGTGACACCTCAAGAAGGAGAAGAAGAAAAATCCGCAAGTCAATTGCAAGTAAATTGAAGTGTACGTTGACATCACTTAAAGTTTGCTAGTACTTAACTCAGCGGTCCTGTTCGCTCTAATTCGGTGCAACACCTGGAGTAAGAACATGGGAGGATCTGGAAGCATTGGTACTAACACGGAACAACTAAACAATAAAGTTGTTTCAAGGTATCGGTGGATAGGTATGAAGACAGTTTTCGCTGTTGTCAGAACTAAGCACGCCTAACTACTGCACCAGCTGACTACTTACCTACTGACCACTGACCTACTGACCACTGACCTACTGACTAAGCAAGCCATCAATGTACTCTTTGACATCGTATTCCAGAATAATTATACGTTTTCATATAATTTATCAAACGATTATTGTGGAAGAATTCATAAGCTTATCGGACATGAAACAATCAAAATTAAAAGGCATGATCCTAGCAGGCGGCCCCACTATATGTATGGACACTCGGATATAAAAGGAATAAACATTCACTCATTTATTTACAACGTTAATGAAAAAATAAAATTACACACTGGGAAGCTTTTATGGGCTTGAAAGCTACAGGTGCAGTTATTTATTTATAATTGTGATTGTGGAGTAAACACCGTTACGATGTATTTCTGATTGATATTTCAGACATTATTATTGCACAATCTTTGGCAAATGAGCTTTTTGACATATTCCGTGATTGCCTCAGATGTAGATGACATCAGATGGGCCGCAGCCATCACTTGTTCTCAGCTGAACTTTGAGCTGGCTTGTTATATTACAACATATCAATTGTTAAAAACCAGTTAATATAAAACGGTTAGGTCTGCGGCATTATTCACACCTGGACAGAAAATATATCGGCACACGACATTAACCCCGACAGTTAAATTCCTTCACGATTTTATTATAGTCTCCGGCGTCATCGTCATCTTCATAATAGCCTGTCCGTAGTCCAAAGCCTCGCCCACAGACTGCCACAGAGTACGATCCTGGACCACCTGTATCCATTGACATCCCACAAGCTTCCACAGGTCGTCGCTCCATCGACTGACGGGGTTTGCCACTCAAGAGCCTTTCTTCCTCATCGGATATCGATTCTACTAGCTATATGGCCAGCCCTTTTTATTTAATATCTTCAAGACCAAGACCTGACTCGGTCAAGGGACGGAATTAAAAATACAAAATATGGGAGTCTACAGTTTATAGAGAAGCTATAAAAAATATATTTTTACTAAAAAATATCCCTCTGAAAGGTTTATAACCATTATACTTTACACATTTCTGAGTTTTAATTTTTTACGATTGGTTGAGTCCATAAAAGTTGAAATAAGATTTTTCACTGCCATCGTCATATGAAAAAACTTCTGTTATAAATGTGATAGAATAATAATATTAATACGATCTGTAGTGATTATGCGGACATCCATCTTGCGGATGGTAACTTTGTGTATATATTTAAATGTTTTTACAATCGTATTGCATTCCGACCAGGGTGGTGTTAAATAAATGTTTTTTTTTCTATTTATCTTTCTTTGTCTTTTAATAACTACAACATGTTTCCATTATCGGCGTGTTAGGTTAATATTACTTAAAAAAAACAGGACTGGAGTTACTTGAAGTTTTGTACGCTGCTCAATTTATAGCAGCGACGTGAGTCGGCATTATACGCAGATCGCTCCCTAAACTATTAGGCTGACACATTGACTCTTGTACATTTAGTGCACTAATGGAGTACTGTCTAAGAACACACATCACAACACATGTGTTGTCATCTTGAATGTTTAATGAGGAAATAGATTCTTATCACCTTGTCATAAGGTGATCTGTGCTGGTTGGCCATTCCTAAAATTATAATTTTTTTATCTGCTAAACGCTTACCTGAGAGGTATCATGATGTGGATTAATCATTATGTCATAGCTCGTCAGACACGAGCCCCGCAACAAATGGAAGCCAGCATTGTTCTACGCGGAGGATTCATTACAAATGAGTGGCTCTATACAATCTGCTAACCTTTTGTTCCCATGCTGCTGATGCTTCTGATGGATGAACCTGATAGGCCACGAGTAGTACTTTCGCTAAAGTAAGTTCTCTTATAACCTTTACAGATAAAAAAATCATTAATAATATTGTATTACCAAAACATCGGAAATAAAATCGGTCAAATTTTCATAATAAATTATATTTTTAGTAAACAAATTATCGAAGTTTCTTGCATTAACTTCTATATTTTAGCTTCTCGCATGGAATACCAGTATTTGGTACGTATTACCTGTTGTATTGATTGTAGTCAGGGAAGTCAAAGACTTATTTGCTGGAAATGAGTCATTCTAGCGCGGTCCTAAGGTGCTACGATCTGGAAGCTACGTAGAGGATGCACGGAGGCCGCAGCCCGCGCTCCGTCAGGTCAACTGCTCTCCTACGCCATGGGAATCGACGTGTGGCTACATTTTTTATTCAACAATTGAGAATCATGTGAGGGAGACACGCTTTCAAAGTTTTATTTCTACAGTATAATGTTACTAGTGAATTAAAAAAAAAATTATAACCTAACACTATCTTGTAAGTTTGCAATTGTACTAACAAATATGGATGTAATCCTAGGATGAGTCTGAAATGAATGATATTATTATTATTATTATTATTATTATAAGATATTGAACGGAACTGACCAGGGACACATGATGTAAATGGAGGTTATTCGGGGTAGCAGCGATCTCAGTCTACACTCGCAATAAAACAATTTATACTTTAATAGAATAAGCCGGCGGAGTCTTTAAACAATTACTAAACTGACATTCACGACGTTCGAAAGATGTTCTTGTATACTCGATAATAATTTAACATTAACCGTAGAAATGTAACAATAGCATTCGACAAATTATATTAAGAAATATTGATTAATTATTCACAATGACCGATTACAAACTGTTCATTACATGAGTACACAGTACGCTGGAAGTCGATAGGCTGGAGTATTTAAGTATAATATACTTCCTAATTAATGTAATTGGAATATTTATGTATTTAAATATATAATAAAAAACTACAAACCCAATTATTTGGTGAACTGGCATAAGTAAAACCGAAAGTTTATAACAATGGTCATCAACAAATACGTATATAAAAAATAACCGTTAAAGGTGACGACAGACAGAGTCCGAATGTAGCTTCAGTCCACACAAGTATAAATGGTATTTGTTCTCGTTATTTCCCCGAGCGACGTGTTGTGGAGACGTACGGGCATCTGATAGGAAAGTGCTAACGCGAGACTATATACATATCGAGTCGTCTCGAGTCTGCGATTTATTTTCACGAGGCACGTCACGAGTGAGGCGACAATCTAGATCTTACAAAAAAGTCTGGTGGTGTAGTGGTCGGAATACCTAGCGAGCTCTTGGTTCAATTCTCAGCCGAGGAAAAATTTTTAGGCATTACAAATTGTTGGCTTTCTGGACTGGGTGTATTGTATGTATGTCTTGTATCGAGGACATTGCATCAGAACCTTCCTTCATTGAATTACGAATCTGATTGCACATACATATATTACAACGGAGTAGCGTCGGGCACGTCGAGTGAGCGCCACTGTGTTTGCAATAATCTGCGCAAACACCTGTCAATGACCAGAAGATATCGCCGCGGACGAAATAGGCCAGGAAATCTCGTATGGTAACTTACATTAACTATTGCCCCCATATGCGCATTAGTCTCCGGTATCTCGTTTGGTATTTAATTTTAATAATCACAGACTGGAAGAGTCGTGGAGGCCGTGGCTCGCTTATGACATCCGGTCCGCGAGCAGACCGAGGTCGATCCCTGGTGCCGGCGCCGACAAACATTGTTCATTGTAAATTTAAGTAATCAATTTCAAAGTGATGATTTATAATATGCTCGGCGATGGAGGAAAAGCATCGTAAGAAGCACGTCTAAAAAATAATTGAAAAAATATTTCGAGGACACGTGAAACCCGCTAATCTGCAGTGAAGTCGCGTGCAGCTTGTTCTTTACAAAAGAATCAATGTATCAATTCGACTGGGAAAAAACCATAGCCTCACATAATACCAGCGAGCAAAACAACCAAACTAAGCAGCTATTCTGAGTGAACTTGAACTAAAACCCTAGAAGCTAGGTATTCAATTCTATCGCAGTCCTCGGGGTGACAACGCATCTGCCTCTTTGTTGAGGATATAGGTGTTTATGGGTTGCTGTCATCACTTCCCATGAGGTGAACTGTGTGAGTTTGTGAGGATACTTTTATAAAAAATGCACAAAAAGCAGTCGCACACGTCAGCGCACATAGGACGGCTAAGGGTGGAATAAAACAATAAATCCTTTACTACGCCGTTACGACAAATGCTCTTCCTCATGCCCTGTTTAAATTATTTCCTCGTCTCGCGTCATCTTTTACGATTGTCACGGAGCGAGCCATCTCACAGCGACGTCCTAATTATATAATAATAATAATAATAGTGCGCAGGTTTCTTTCCATTTCGCCCTAACCCTCGACCGTTTGGTCTACCCTGTCGAGGGATATAAAGACCAACCAGACGGAAACTGGTTGGTCTGTATATATGTATTATATTTTATTGTATATATTTGTTTCTTTATATGTTTATAGATTTTTATTTATTTATTGATTATGAATACGACTAAGAGTAGGTACGCAGGTTATAAACCGCTTTTAATAAACCTTATGTAAATTCATAGGAAAGGGTTTGTAGCCAAGTAGTAATGAGTGCCTTACATTGTTGTAGTGATAAAGAGTATATTTGCAATATCTTATTTACTTTATTGTACAAAAAAGCACTAAGGAAGTTGAAGTGACGTCTAGTAAACTCAGTTTTATGGGCTGCCATGGTGCAAACCCACACATGTCTTCGCTGTGTTTTAAATAGTGCAGGCTCGAACTTAAGTAGTAAATGTTTTAGTAATACTGTGTGCAGAATATGCTGTTGTCGAACAGATGATAATTTATAAAAGGAATATAGTTCACGGGTTGTAAAACGGATAGGTTGGAATGACATGACTTTTAAAACAGATCTTTGTGAATTTGTTTCTGCCAAGACAGAGTGCTGTTTATCCTAATGCCAAGGCATTTTATAGAGTTAGTACGTTCAATTTTGATGCAGTGACAGGCAGAAGTAACAAGATTATAATTAAGCGCAGTAATATAATAGGAAGAAGAAGGCTGGGAGGCGGTCTTACGAGAAAATGTAATAAATTTTGTTTTTTTGGCAATTTTTATAAATATCCAACACTATACCTCTGATACCAATTGCTTTAACTTATTAACCATGATAGGAATAGACACAGTATCAAAAGCCTTAGAAAGGTCTAAAAAGATGCCTATACATTTAGACTTCCTATCGAGATTATTAACAATTGTGTTAGTGAGCTGTAGAACAGCATCTTCGGTGGACTTGCCCTTACAAAAACCAAACTGATTATAAGCAATAATATTACATTTATTCAAATATTGAACAAGTCTGTTATTAAGATTCTTTTCCAATATCTTGGAGAACGTGGTCAGCACGGAGATGGGTCTGTAATTTTCCACTCTATTACCGTCACCATTCTTATGTATGGGATGGACTAAAGCCTTTTTAAAAACTTTGGGGAAAATTACTGTTGAAATGCAAAGATTGAACAAATACGTTAAGACGGGGACTATTATATGTCTAGTAGCCTTTAATAAGGTACTAGGAATACTATCCTAAATTACTCCCCATATTACCAAAATACTTATTAACTGCATTAACCGAATCAGTAGGATCAGGTGATTGATTTAATAGTTGACTAGCGGGTGTAGAGTTTTTGTTAAGGTTCGCCATATCCTTAATAATTTTCCAAGTAGCTTTTCGTTTCCATTTCGAACCTGCTTTTATCATATTCAGATTTAACTTTTTTTAATAAATTATTGCACAAGTTTCTGTAGCGTCTACATATAAGTTTCAGGACTTGGTTTTCGGGATCTTTTAATTAGTCTAAGTTTATCTCGGTTTCTAATACAACGTAAAAGGCCAGGAGTAATCCATGGCTTAATTACTCTTTTCCTGGAAGGGATAGGGGCTGAATTTGTACAATTATTAATAATAGAAGTAAAGGTGACAATCAATTTTTCAGAACAACTGTCGGCATCGTAGGAATCAAATACAAAAGAAAAGTCAATGTTTAAAATCAATAGCTCCAGCTATATCTAAACGTTTTACCGTATTTTTAGCTTTACATGACATATGTTTGGATATATATGATGTATATGTGGATCAAATTATAAGTGAATAGGAGTGTGATCTGTGGAACATGTATCAACAATTAATGCAACGGATTGACTCTTTGTCCAAGGTAGAACGTGGTCTAAGCAGTTTTCAATACGTATCGGTTAATTATAAGCTCGCAACATCCCATATGTGGAAATAGTGTTAAGATAGTAATCAACACTGGTATTAATATTAGAGGGTATAATATTTATATTTACATCATCAGACGACCAACAGTTTTATATGCAATAACTCACCGAGGCTGTTTACAAACTGATCTGCATTATGATAAGAGGGTGATCCGTACAGCGCCACTATTTCAAAAATTTTAGTGCAAGACAGTTTCCTTCTGAAAGTTTTGGTTGTTCAATGGTGCATACAAAAGTATCAATGACATATAGGACCACACCTTCATTCTGATTATTAAATTTTGATTTAAACTAAATGAAACCTTCTAATGAAGGTAAAATAGGACATTTAGAGAGCCAGCATTCCGATGGAGCGTGTGATAGTGTGCCTAACAAACAAAGACTTAGAACTGAAGTAAGTAAAAAACTAAATATGCCCATGCACAGAAAAACTGAACATAAATTAGCACTAGTAATTTAAGACCTGGCCATATACTGGTCAACTTCTCTTCGTTCTTCATTTGAATAAGAGGAGCACCCTCTTCTTCATGCAGGAAATTTTTTCCATTGGAAACCCAGCAATAAACAAATCCATTAGCTTTAGCGTACTCACGGGCCAGGAAAAATAGCTGTCTCATCTTGGGTGTCATGTTTTCGGAGATAAAGATTGGTTTACAAGGACCAGTAATTTTCAGATGTTCTGTAGAAAATTTTGTTTGCCTATCGTATTGAACTTTCGAAACATATTAACCATCTTTTCTTTTATTAACACACTTGTAAAATGAACAATAACAGGTTTATAAGAGGGATCTTTAGTGTTAATCCGAAAGATATCCTTAATTTCAAAAGGCTGTAAAGGTACACTTAATACTTTCGCTGTAGATAAAATTGTGGTGAGCTGGTTCTCTTTTGTTTCAGCTTTACAAATTGGAATATGTTTTATTTCTATTGATACAGATTTAGAGCTGCGCTCCAATTTATCAAATGTTTCTTCTAGCACTTGAATATACTGAGCACTTTGCTTCCGCTCAAACTCCAATTAATTCATTCGTTCACGTAACGAGTCACTCTGAGATAAGAAGCCAAAAGACGATCGTAAGTCATTATTTTGGTTTTTCATCTGTTCAACCGCAGCAACAATTTCTTCTATTTTCTTATCCTGCTGATATTTAAAGTCGGCGAACAAGGCCTTCATAAAAACTGATAGCTGCTCGTCTACAGGATCAGAGTGCTTTCGTTTATTTCTAAACGTTAAACGAGGTGAATCCTCTATATTGAGGTTTGGTTCAGAGGAACAGTGTTGTAAGGACAAGCCTTGCAGATTTATTTGCCGTTTGAGTAGTTTGCGTAGTTGGTTTGCTGGCACATGACGGCGCAGTATGCGGCGGGAACGATTTATGGGCATGTTTGTGAGCAACTACCAAGATATCAGAGGTCAAGTGAAGCAATGCTGGACGAAGAAACGATGGGTCAGCTGGACTGGCCATTTCGCTGTGATTTTATATAGAATCGCTTAAATTCCAGTCTTAGCAGACCTCTTATGTTTTTTCAATAAGTAAAGAAACACTCACAGTTTAAGACAGTGATGACCGGCTCCTTCGCACAACACACTGCAGCACTCGTTAGTTATGAGCTCCTATTATATAATTATAATTTTTGTTTATAATTTTAGAATTTATAAAATAAAAGGTTTACTAAAAATACGTGTGAACTTGTCAGATGTCCGGACGGAAGGGGGACAGTTAGTAATAAGCTCGCATGCACACTTGAAGATTCTTTATTTGACATGTGATCAAATTGCCCGTGTTCATCAGTCACGAAATATATTTAATAATAAATAAATAAATGAAAATACCAGCTTGTTTTATTAGTTATATGCAAATAATAATAAAAATAATAGTTACACGAGCGAATTCTGAACGTGTTCAATGAAAATGGACCAAACCAACACACAGGCCAATTTACATCCACAAAAAATTTATTACCTTTTTTTTAATAATAATAGTGAAATAACTTTAAACTGGAATTGTACAATAGAATGTCCTCTTGATTATAATAGTGCAATACTTTATTTACTTAGTTATTATTAAGTTGGCGATTACATTCTTTCCATTTCTTTTTTCCGATTTTCATTAAATCTTTTGGGCAGATTGATTGCAAGGGGATGTTTTGTTCTATCGGAATGTATATTTTGTTTTTTTGTTTGAGTTAATTCATATGAATTTCCAAATCTGTTTCAAACAAGAAATGATATCTCGGTGGGATAAATTTTTCAAGTCTATACCGAGTAATTTCTACCAAGAAGGTATCATAAATCTTGTTGAACAGAGGGAGAAAGTTGTCAATAATAAGGGAGAATACATTATCTATTTAAATATTTTTAATGTTATTGGAAAATAAACTACTTTTTTCTTAAATAAATAAACAAGTAACTTGCCAGCCCTCGTACGAGTAAGTGTCGTATAAAGTGGAAATAATTAAACCTGAATAAATCGCATGTTTTTTCGACCGTCATGGTCTTTACCCAGACAAGCCGACCCATCCATACTGCTAGATACAGACCGCACCGTGTCCCTACTACAAACACTCGCTACTACAAGTACTCGCTTACACATTTTCATTTAAATAAATCTAGGCAAGACTGAGGAAAAAACGAATATAACTGATCTTGCTTCGTGGCAGGAGATCTAGGTCGTATACCTCGAACGTGATTTTCCAGACGATGCATCGCATGGACCCGATCTCTGCTGTGTACACAGAGAACGCACTCGCTTCATTTCACCTTATAAATGGTTTCTTTCCCAAGACTTTCTATTATATTTTCCGAAGTGAAATACCTCTTTAAACGGTAAAAGAATAAAAATATTACTCATCCAGAGCGGACAAATTGTTTTCTGAAGCGTTCAGACAGAAGCCAGGGTTTCGTTTATATTTTTCTCATCGAGTTTTTATTGCGTTGATTTTTTTATCAAATGAGTGACCCAAACCTAACCGCACTATAATACGAGTATATCTTGCACAGTTGCAATCACCATAGTTGATACCTAGCCTGGCTACATCATGCTCATAGTCAATCGTGTTGTAAAATATCAGTACAGTTTCGACTGGGGTGTGAACCGGGATCCTTATCGCTGGTGACAAGGCAGTCCATGTTAGTGCTCAGGGGTGACCACGTGGCTGTATTTTGATTCCTTATCGAGGTCGAATGTGGACGTCAGAGGCCGCACTGACTATCAGGTGTGTCAAATATACACCCTTTGTTACATTCAATGCAATAAAAAAATCCCTCAAATATTTTATAAAATAACCAGTTCCTTCAGTGTTCAATAAAAATATTATTGGAGATATTTATTTCTATTTTCTCCCGGTTGGTCGATAAAATAAAATAAAACAAATGTATACAATACCATAAAATACACAGATAAAGGAAGTTCAGACAGGGGAGAGACCATACGACCAAGGGTTACGGAGAAAATTAAAGAAGCACCGCCTTCTGTTTTTGAGCTGCCGGTCCCGTAGTCTCAACCGCCTCAGGTGATTCATGAGGATGGGTGCGATTAACCTGTTGGTCAGTCACCATTCCAGTCCACATGTGTCTTTGTGTGCCAGATTCAGATTTTTGTCTTTTTGTCTGTTTCGTTTTTCACGGGATTCTCGTCATACGGGATGTTGATACCGACCAAACATATCCTTCACTGTGCTCCATCAACGTGATATCTGACTTATTCGCAAGAATAGTCCTGGACGTGTTTCGAGTACGGTCTTCAGAGTGTTCTATAATGACCCCCGATCCACAAGACCATATTTCGGAGGAAGTTCCAGGTGGAAGCTCTGGCTGCAAGGTTTTTATTACTATTATTATTATATAAAGTTCCAGGTGGAAGCTCAACATTATGCTGCTATTTTTGTGTTTTTGTTATTTTAGTTATTTACATATTGTTGTTATTTATATATTGTTGTTTAATGTACAGACGTCAAGTATCTTCGACACTGCACCTAATCCTTCTCACGATCTCATTTGCACAAACGGACCAGTGAGCGCCTCCAGGTTTGTACAATTACGTCGGCACTATGTACCAACATTTAAATCTTGTTACTAATTCACGCTAGGGGCAGATTCGAACGTCGTTGTGGTCCCAGCTGTTGTATTTTAAGACAATATCTGTACAGTTAGTTCGATGAATTACAAAGGCTGAAAAAATAATTGCAAGTATCGAGTGTGTAACTGGAGCGAAGTCTATAACTGCAGCGTACTTTTTTGTTTCTACTCGCATGCACTAAACTGGTTGTAATCGATTCTCATCTTGTTTTGTTTATCTGAATCTAAATTCTATCGCATGATTTCTATAACAAATATAAAGACGTTCGGTTAGTGGTTACTAAGTAAACTTGTGCATCTTTATATTATCATGATCTTATCTTTAGATTTAGTATAACTTAGATTGGTACATCCATACTTTCATAGCGATGATCATACGATACTTCTCTTTAAAAGTAATACTTGTATTACACATACATCAATCCCTTTAATCACTCAAACAAAGCTTAAAAGCTCGTACTGGGAGGTTAGCGACAATGGTCGAATGGCAGATTACAAAGTCTTCCTGCAGCCGCCCACACGAGATTCATTCGTTATCTAGACCGCTTTTAAAATTGACCTGTCCTCCCTTTTACATAGATAGATCCCTTTTAAGTCCGAGGTTGGAACTTATGATCTTGTATCGCCTTGGATCGTATATCACCCGTCTCTGTTGTCGTCGACATTCTTCGTCCACGGGGTTCGGGTGGTGCAGCAGCAGTCTTCGCGCCAGCTTCGCAGCATCGTCGTTGTCTTCCTACTCAGCGGGGAGGCCCGCGAGTCTACTAAGATAAATCTGTAAAGGTCTCTGAACCAACAACATCACACAAACCCAAAAAAACAACGACGTTATATTTCGCAGGCTGTTTATATTAATTGTACTTATTGACTACTCTGTCGTCCGCAGGAGACCGAGGCAGGAGGCAGGCCTTTAACGACCCAGACATCGGCGTCGAATACAACAGGATTATTTGCGATACCGCCATGTCACAGGCCGGTTCTCACCACTCAACGTCTACGGAAGCGTCGCTGGAGTTTCTTGCACCACTTCTTCTCCAGCGCCCACGCATTCCGAAGTGGTGGTACAGGTAGTCAATAATAAAAGAGATATTCATTTAGATAATCCATATTCGGAAGCAACTGATCGAGCCGGGGTTCGGTCCCCTCGAGTCAGTCGTTCTCGCGCAACAGGATAGCGGTCCAAACCGAGGCTTGTTATCAATTAATACAGGTCTCGGCTAAGCGCCATAAGCGCTCGGTCACCTCTCAATCCCTTGAAACTGTAAAAGCCTTCGGGCTAACAGCGGCCATCAGCCCGAAAAAAAAAAGAATTCGTACGTTTTGTGCGAACTCATTTTCTTTAACCACTTAGTCATTGAACCGTCGTCAACAGCGAGCAAATGCAAAAAATTAAACGTCAATCAAATGTTCCCTTCTGTTCGAAAAGGCAAGTCACCTAATTTGCTTCCCTATTATCATAATTTATGTTAAGGAGACCGAAGCCCCGTCCGGACGTATTGGGGCTTCGTTCATATATTGTCTAGTTTGTACATGTAACGTACGAACGTATGTTTGTATAATATATGTGAACATTAAAATTTAATAGATAATATTAATTGTTATTTACAGTTTCCGTACAGGTCCTTGCAACTGAGTAGGTGCGTTACAAGACGCGCTCGAGATAATGATAACTTAAGTGAGCTACACTAGCAATACCTGCGCTGCAGATGTGATAACTTAAGTGAGCTACACTAGCAGTACCTGCGCTGCAGATGTGATAACTTAAGTGAGCTACACTAGTAATGCCTGCGCTGCAGATGTGATAACTTAAGTGAGCTACACTAGCAATACCTGCGCTGCAGATGTGATAACTTAAGTGAGCTACACTAGCAATACCTGCGCTGCAGATGTGATAACTTAAGTGAGCTACACTAGCAATACCTGCGCTGCAGATGTGATAACTTAAGTAAGCTACACTAGCAGTACCTGCGCTGCAGATGTGATAACTTAAGTGAGCTACACTAGTAATGCCTGCGCTGCAGATGTGATAACTTAAGTAAGCTACACTAGCAGTACCTGCGCTGCAGATGTGATAACTTAAGTAAGCTACACTAGCAGTACCTGCGCTGCAGATGTGATAACTTAAGTGAGCTACACTAGCAATACCTGCGCTGCAGATGTGATAACTTAAGTAAGCTACACTAGCAGTACCTGCGCTGCAGATGTGATAACTTAAGTGAGCTACACTAGCAATACCTGCGCTGCAGATGTGATAACTTAAGTGAGCTACACTAGCAGTACCTGCGCTGCAGATGTGATAACTTAAGTGAGCTACACTAGCAATACCTGCGCTGCAGATGTGATAACTTAAGTGAGCTACACTAGCAGTACCTGCGCTGCAGATGTGATAACTTAAGTGAGCTACACTAGCAATACCTGCGCTGCAGATGTGATAACTTAAGTGAGCTACACTAGCAGATGCAGATGAAACGACCCTCAAAGGATTTTCATATTTACATTCTTCCGCTTATATATTAAAATAAAAAAAACTTACAATTACAAATCCATAAATGTTTACATTGTGAGGAAGCATGCGTGTCTAAGTCATTCAAAAAATATATTTTGAAGATAATGTGAAGTCCGCCATGGGTAGCAACTTCTCTTGGGAGGAGGATTGTGCCCAGCAGTGGGATTTATCTAGATAGGCTGTTGCTTACTTACCGTACCTATGATATTGTAATTATTATACATTCTTACATCGTATATGTTAAATAACTCTACGAAAAGAATTACAGTCATTGTAGTTACTACGAGTATAATTCTTCAACTATACTTCAATGTGCTAGCTCCTTATTCCTTCTTTACGATGGACTAATTTTCTGCTCCTGTGCTGCTACTTTGCCGTTCGTGCCACGACTGACCAGCACCAACGTCTACATCACGAGTCACGAGGCGACCGGGAGAGATCCGAACGATTTCATTAAGACATCTTTCACAAAATGTTTTGTTCTTATATATTTGGTCTATGAGAAAGTATCTTAATATAATTTCAAACAAGCAAGCAATATATTCTTATAATTTATTGCATGAATTTGTGCTTACGAGCTTACTAAAACGTAATCAAAATCAGTCAGGAATGACTAAACATTAGACACAGCATCAGGTCTGCTCTGCCGCACATATCACCAGCTCAGTCCTGATCCACCTGCATCTGTTGACTCCATAATGATAATTATGGATATCATTATTTAATATAGTAATAATATTGTCTAGTAAATAATGATAATTATTTACTATAACAATTTGAGTCGTATGTCAACGTAAAATGAGTGAATGTCGCTTCGCTTACACTCCGTCAGTGTGCACCCTTTCAGATTTTTTTTATTTATTTTAACTTTATTGTTCACACCTTACAAAGTGAGGTACAAAGAACGGACTTAATTCCTCGAGACGTTCTCTACCAGCCAACCCGCGGCTTGGAGAGAAATTGGGGTTGATGCGGTGCATACATTGTAGAAATGTATTATTTATAAGTAAATATACTATTCTATATTTACTTATAAATAGTAATATATAAAGTACATACACATTAATACATAATTAAACATATAACAGAAAGAAAAAAATATTAAACATGTAGCAAATCCAATATAACGGTAAAAGTAACGTACCACATTAATTAACGTTTATATATTATATATTAACAGACGTCTATAAGTAGTTTCCCGTACCAGCCTTTTAAAGGAGAGCTCATTCAATGCTCTCCCTATATCTCTCTCTATGTCGGGCAAGCAATTCCGGACACGTGTAGCCTGAACGTTGAAGGAGTTGCCAACGAAATCCGTGACGTAATGAGGAGTTCTAATCATTAGATTCGAAGAGGATCGAAGATCTCTGTTGCGAGATAAGAAAGGTTAACTATCTTGTAGTTGATCATTGCAGAACATAGTCCGATTGACTGGCATGGATTAAATGGAGATCCAGTTATATGAGGACTCCGTCTGGAGATGACCAGTGTCAGTTGCGACACGATTACAATGTCATATTTTTTGTTTAAGAATTATTAAAATATTGATTGTCTGGGAAACTAAAGTCCTCCTTAGTGCAGCCTCAGCATCAGATATTATTAAAATTTGCTGTTGTTTTTGTCCAAAAAATATTTTCGAATAGTAATCGTATGAAAAGAATTTTCGCAATAACCAAAGGGTTCCGGGCAACATAATGTACTGATCGCTTGACCAAGGCCCACCCATGTCATCGGTGTGGCCCTCATCACAGTGTGACCCGCGTGTGTGCACGTACCTCGCCAGCCTTACATAAATTTAATCTTTTTTAACTTTCGAGTTTCTTGAGAAACTCGGGACGACAAACGACGACATAACGCACACGAAGGTATGTCGTCTGCACCATTATGTGTATGGAAACAAAAATAAAGCTATCGAGCGCTGCCACAGATAAGCAAGTTTTAGTGTGATTTAAACCTTCAGAAGAACATTATAATTCATCACGTTAGTTGTAAACATATCCGAAATTACTATGAAGAATTAATTTCACGTTAACTATTTCTACAAAGTATGGAATATGTATTTACATTTGACACATACTTACAGTAGTGATATTTACTGGTGTGGCTATTTGAACTTATCTTCCCAGTCCTAAACAAACTCCACGCACCCGTTAGGAGACATAACTAAACAAAATCCACGCACCCGTTAGGAGACATAACTAAACAAAATCCACGCACTCGTTAGGAGACATAACTAAACAAACTACACGCACCCGTTAGGAGACCTAACTAAACAAAATCCACGCACCCGTTAGGAGACATAACTAAACAAACTCCACGCACCCGTTAGGAGACATAACTAAACAAACTCCACGCACCCGTTAGGAGTCATAACTAAACATACTCCACGCACCCGTTAGGAGACGTAACTAAAGAAACTCCACGCACCCGTTAGGAGACCAACTAAACAAAATCCACGCACCCGTTAGGAGACATAACTAAACAAACTCCACGCACCCGTTAGGAGTCATAACTAAACATACTCCACGCACCCGTTAGGAGACGTAACTAAAGAAACTTCACGCACCCGTTAGGAGACATAACTAAACATACTCTACGCACCCGTAAGGAGACATGACTAAAATTCGACGCACAAAAGTATCTGACCATAAACGTAAGGTGAGTCTACACCGCAGACACAACTTATTATATCAATAATCGGAAACTTTTATAATGTTATTAGGAATATACTAATTAATACATACGAGTACATGCTCTATATATTTTAAACATTCAATAACCCATAAGGAACGTCTACATATCATCGCTTCTCAACCTGAGGGTCGACTTTATTATTGAAGAGGGTATAGAAATTCAATCTTAGAAATTCGCGTGTGTCCCACGTTCCTACCTAGGACATTTGTAAGCAAAGTAATTGCGGCGTAATTAAGATGCCGGTATATCAGTTTATGTTCATCTCTCCACCCTGTCAACTCTATCTGCAGTAGTAACAAATGGCTTTGTATGCCCTTCGAGATGTGCCTTCCTCGTCAGGGAATGCACATAAGCCTACGTACAATGAAAACTTGGTGCAGTTTCCGCGATGTGAATGGATACATAGGATCGTGCGTATCTTTATGTTTAGGCTTGTATTGGCGGCCGTCGTCTAATGAGGAGTGCCAAGGCTTCTTTATTGTATTGAGGGTGACACACGAGCACACAGTTCCTCTGATGGCCAGTTGGTGTGCACGCAAGCTCAGTAAGCGCGCTGTCCCCTTGAGGACGGAGATGGTATGCCTCGTCGCCGCTCTTTAGTCACCGAATCCCTGCACTCACGAGCAGAAGCAACAGCGTTATGCTGATATTTCTTGCTGGTGTTGGCTGGTGGTCCTCAGGTTGAGCCGATCCATTAATGGCTCTACCACAGGTTAAAGTTAACTAATATGGATATAACAGGTTCATTAATGTGGAACAATAGATTTGGTTCGTAGTCCGTTAATCCGTAGCTAATAATTTAGAATCGTCTGCAAATCGTGGTAATTATATTCATTTTTTGATTTTAAAACTATCATTGAACTGTAAAAGCGAAAATAGCGAAAACTAGAAGCGATTTAAGTTAATGACCAAAAACAGATTAAACGAGTATAGTTAATCCAAAAACGACCCCATTTTGCTGCCAACGTTCCTATAAAACGTATTCATACGAGCGGAGAGTGCGAACGAGTGCCAACTCCGATAGCATCCCGTATGGTACAATGAGCTCTCCATTTGAATGACAAATACTAGTTTAGGAAGTAACTCTAGGAATTATGGAAACTTGGTAACTAAGTTGTGGATTTTACTTGAGAATCTTAGCGGATGCGAAATAGAGCAAATGATTAATTTTCAAGAAAATATGTTGGTTGACTTAAAACCGCAGGGCGAAGTGGTCGAAACGCCTGGTTACTAAGTCAATGGTATAATTCCCTCGCTTGACTTGGGTTCCATTCCCAGTTGAGAAACAAAACGGTAATTCGTAAGTAATTAAACGTGATTAAGGTAAATGATATTCGGGTGTATTTCAATTCCAAGTCCCTGACTTATAAACTACTACTAATGTTATTGCATCACTGTGCCGGCCGAGGAGAGGGCATGACGAGTGAGAGCCTCTGAAAATATTCGTTTCCTCCACAAAAGACCGAGTAAATATCAAGTAATTTTCCTACAAAGAAAAACTTCCAACCCTGAAGTCGTTGGAAGTCGGAGGCTTGATCTCGTAAGCCTCTGTTGTTCTATTTCAATAAGAGTTCGCGATAGTTTTATAAATAACGCAAACAGCAATCATCGCGCCGCTGCCAACTGATGGACTGACCTAAACTTTTACTAGTTTATTTAATAATTTAATAGCATTATGAATAACTATTTAATGTACTCTACAGCTGGTATTCAACTTTTATGACGTCATAGAGAAAACACTGGCTGTGTTACCAGACTGAGTGGGTACCGCGCAGTACGAGGGGGTGGGTTGGCGGCAGGCGTCGGTTGGTTTTGTTATTGTTTGCATTTTATCCAATATTGGAAACTAAGTTATTTCTTTTGAAAGGGAATGTTTTGTTCTAATAGAATGTACGTATTTCTGTTTTTTTTGTACAAGTTCATTTATCTTTCGATCTCTTGCAAACGCTACGCGCGAAGTTTCGTTTCGTACTGATGCAGAAATGAGATCTAGGTTAGATGAATATTGCAAATCGTGTTGCACGTTGGGAGAAAGTTGTGAACAATAATGGACAGTAAGTTGTAAAAAAAAATTATAATTTTATTGAACAATAAACTTTAAAAACAAAGAAACGAAGTTAGTTGCAAACCTAATAGTAATTATAACTAAACATAAATATGAGAATTTCGACGTCAGTTCTAGATGTCACTTAATCACTGTTTACTTCATTACATTACGATAAAGTTATTTGTACGTGCTCAGCACAAAGCCTAAGGCTATGTACTTTGTGACCTATTTAAAATCAATTACATTACCATAAAGTTATTTGTACGTGCTCGGCACAAAGCCTAAGTCTATGTACTTGTGACCTATTTAAAATCAATTACATTACCATAAAGTTATTTGTACTTTCTCGATACAAAGCCTAAGGCTATGTATTTTGTGACCTATTTAAAATCAATTACATTACCATAAAGTTATTTGTACTTTCTCGGTACAAAGCCTAAGGCTATGTACTTTGTGACCTATTTAAAATCAATTACATTACCATAAAGTTATTTGTACTTTCTCGGTACAAAGCCTAAGGCTATGTACTTTATATAATATTAATAAAAACGATTGCGGTGAAGTATCTTACATAATGTCAAGGACCGTTGGTAGTGTTTCTAATTATACGACCACCAATTTATATCTGTATTTCAGACCAAAGTGCTCTTCCAAGATAACATGAATTGTTACAAAATGGGGATTTAACAAATCATACATGGAAAGAAAATATGTTTGTTTTGAAATATATAATATATAGAATAAAAGTATTATATATAGTTATAAATATAAAGGGTGGGGGAAAAAGTTTTTTCGTACTTTATATATTTTTATTACAAATTCAAGATATTTTTTATCATACTTCATTTACATTTGATTATAATATATATATATATATATATATATATATATATGTGCCGCTTTGTAGGAAGTGACATAAACCCATTGATGCAGATGTTTTGGTACTTCTGTAAGTCTGACCAGTAGTTTTCTCTTGACCCTTACCCTAACGCTAGCTAAAGAAATCTGAAGAGACTGAAATAGGTGAAAATATCAGATGTGAGGGTGCAAGGTCAGGGCTAAATGGTGGATGCATTAACACTTCCCAACCCAGCTGCCTCAATATTTGCTGAATGACTTAAGATGTGTATGCTCTGACATTACCGTGACGAAAAACGTTTCAATAGAGACTCGCAATGAGTACACGATTCATTACGTTTGTTTCAGCGAGCTCGTGTGGCACACAAATATCCAGCTTTTTTGTATATCCAGATTTTTTTAAATGGGTCAAAACTGTTTTGTGGTCAACCCCTAGCTCTTCAGCAATGTCGTAACTACTTATAAGCCGATCTTGCTCTACTTTTGAAATATGGCACCGATTTAATGTAACAGGTAGACCAGACCGATGTTCATCTTTGACTTCAAAACTCCCGGACTGTAAATGTTGGAACGAATTTTGTGCTACTCTTACTGACACTGCGTTAAGTCCATAAACGTTGTTTCGCAGTTTGTGTTGCCTTTTTCCGTTTTTTATAATAAATCTTCAAAATATTATATTATAAATTCGAATATTTTCGTTAAGTTCATTGACGGACAGGAAAATAATAGAAAAATGGCGAGATGATTCGATGATTTCGATTCCCAACCAAGGAACAATATTTGTGTTTGGCAAATAGTTTTTCTGTTCTTGGTGTATTGATGTGTGTCCCGTGTCCTTAACACTGCATGTGAACCTTCCTCCGATCTTATTGCATTTGAGGAGAGCAGGGGTCTGCGCCTCTTGTGTTTGCGCAAATGTTTGCGGCACTATAAAAATATTGTGCGCAGTTGATGGCATCGGGCCATAAGCAGAAGATCATTGTCATATTATATTATATTATATTATACAATGGTTACACTATGTTCAGTTTTTAGATTTAACGCACATCTAAAACTCCTTCTCACTATATTTACATACATTTTCCTCGCTATAGTGTAAGGAGTAACTTATGAAGTAATGTTCGGTATTTGTACATAATGAAAGTCAGCGCAGAGGCTGCGTATATGTACATGTTGCGAGCAATACACTTAGCGAATGACTCGCTCGGTTTCTCTGAACGCCTAAACAACGTGCCGACGAGCCTTTCATTACACGAGTGCGGAATGTTGCCAGCGATCAACACAGCTTCATTCGTGGAGTTACTATTTCACATTACAGTTGTTTACTACAAAATACCCTTATGGATTCGGTTTAGGTCACAGGTCGAAACTTAAGGTCAAAGGCTCAGCGAATTCGAATTTCAATTTTTTTTCTACGCGTAAAATACATGTTTGCCTCTCCGGGGCAGAGGCGTCGGAAGGTTGTTGCCGGACCCCTGCCGGCTACAGCCTGCGGGACTAGGCGATCGCTTGCGTACTCTACCGCAGTCCCAGAGTTGGGACCCTTGTCGATGATGAAATAAAACTCTATTAACTTTTATTCCTTTACCAGTGTCTTATTAATTTATTAATAGAGGTCAATATCCTGTTATCTGTTATCTGTTATCTGTCATTCCACTATTGTCGTGAACCACCTCCTAGGACAAGCATTTTAAGATTAGTTGGACCGGAATGTCAGGAAGGCAAATGTAACAAAAATATAGCTTTGTTTTTAAAATACGATCGAGAGTAGTTGACTGTGCTAGAGTCAGGCTACTGGTCATATCTTGGTACAACATAAACACAGACGGACCAAATCCTCCCACGATACTACGACAAATTATTTATAACTAATTTTTATGCATTTAATATCTGAAATAAATATTATCCTAGCACAACGACTAAATGTTTGAATGATTTGGGCGGCCACTAATGAAAATCAAGGGAATCAAGTACATTACAAAGAGAATTAGATTACACCAATAGATGGCATTACTATCAACTAAAATTATTAATTCTTAATAAAATAAATAATTATGCTACGTATCATTTTAAAATTAAATGGAAAATTAATTTAAAATAAAAAATGACAGTTAAATAATTTAACATATATACACTTAATACTTATTTATTTTCACAGTAGTTACAATATGTTGCCACTGAAGTCTAGTAGCAACTTTATTATATTATAGTAGTAATTAAAATCTGTTAAGGAAAGACAATAACTAAAGTATATTTGTGATAATAATAAAATGTGTTTAGGCGTAAAGGCATAAACGCATATTTTTGTTACAGCGCCATCTAGACTAAATTAAAGTAACTACTTCAATTAGTTCAACGATTATTTACTAAATAATATTATTCTGTCCGTGGCTGGTGGATAACGAGCATTACATATTTTCTAGATGTCGCTGAGCCATAAAATTCAAATCGGCTTTATCTTATTAAAGTCTAATTAGATAAAGCTGTAAAGGTTTTAGACCAACAGCAATACTCACACACAAAAAAAAGTAAAAAACGCTTGTACTGATGGCAGTTGGCGCCCTAAAAACTAGAATTTGTTTATTGATTCCTTATCGGGGGTACATGTGGATGGTAACCGCTCGCATCGTTGACCATTCGGTCACCCTAATTTATTAAAAATACCAGTTCATTAAAATAAAAGAAAGTGGAACAAAAAGACGTATTTGAATTAATTTTATGTTTATTATTAAACATATATAACTACGAGTAGTAAACTTAAAAATACATTGCTGTTGAAATTTGTATAGGCTTTCTTCTGTCAGTACCCCGCACTGTGCTGTCTACAGCTTTTTTATTATATATGCAGTGTCAAACGAACACAGTTTATTTAATGGTAAGTCATCACTGTGCTCCTTGACATCCCATTTCACTTTTTATAGCTGATCATATCGCGCAGTCACCTTCAGGGCTGAGATGGAATGACGTCACCACTTTCACCAAACGAAACACAACAGCGCTAAGGTATTCGGTATGGCGCGTCTGTCTTCTTCATTGTTCAACTGTATATCATAGATTTTGTTCATCTAGAGAACTAATTACTTGAAGGTTAATTAATTGAGTGGTAGCCCAGTGTTGTGTTCTCGAGCGCTCGCTTTTATTTTCACGGCATGTGAGGAAACCGAGTTCGATCCCCGGTATCGGTGCCAATGAAATAGTTAACTGCAAATTTAACTGCTGAATGACCGCGTGCTCGCTGAATAAGAAGACTATGCCAGCAATGGCATTTATATATATATATATATCTTGACTTTTTTAATTGTATTCCGAGATGACACAGCATCTCCATGGTGAAGGGCAACGTACTACTAAGCATACTGTACCAGTAGCCACCCAATTATAAAAGTATTTTTTTCATTTTAAACGCAAATTCCGATCACCTTGAAGCAATTGTTATCAACAGCACCGTGCATCACAATTACAATTGTGTTCTCGTTTCCTCTGATAAGTGTTTTGGCGGACAAAGATGTCACAGAGTCGATGCGGCGCGCTTCGTTATCTGTGGCGCGAGGTGACAGTTCGCGCGCCACAGATAGCGCCGCCCGACTTCTCACTAGACGCCATTACAAAGCTAACATTAATTGGCTCCAGTAGTAAAGGTTCATTTAGTTTGTTAATAAAATACACATAATTGGACATAATGTAACAGTCAAAATATTTTTTTTACGGGGTACATACCGAGTTATACTACAAACGTCATCCACGCCCCTATCCTATTTTAAATTTTGTTGGTCTTTTATTGGAATAACCATTACCCTTTAGGTATGATAGCATGGTTAGGCTGATGAATAAGATATTACATAGTATATATACGAGAGTCATATTAAAAAAACCAAAGACAAAGTTCTGATACCGGTTTTAAACTATATTTAAATATAATATATATAATTTCTCGTCTAGAAATTTAGTAATTATAATTATTTAAAAGCGACCACAATGCTGTAGACAACAACATGTGTTCAATATCGCAACACAACCATATGTTTAGAACTAGAAGTTGTTAAGATTCATTGTTTTTTTTTATTTTATTCTTCTCTAGTTAATGATTTGTTTGTACGTTCTTACTTTCCTTTCTTATACTTCCTTCCTTTATAGTTTCATTATCGTAATATATCTCGACCACATAACAAAGTTAAATAAAAAAGTGTAGAAATTTTTTGAATTATGTCATATGCATTTGAATGCACTGCTAATCTAGGTACAGTGTAGTCTGCAATATGAGACGTGGCATCTGCCGACTGCCTGGCGGTACTCTGGCTTTATTACAAGTGTTGAACTTCACATGGCAAGTAATAAAAACAATACTTTTAATCCACGCCACGCTTGGGTTTAATAATTTCATTTTATTTTATAATTTTTACATTGTTCATGTGTAAGCGGACACGGCTTTCACTTGCGATTTAAATGAACAGTGTGTAGAAACACTGTACATTTAATTCGCCAGTGTCCGCCAATATCTGACACATAAAGGTAACAACATAATTTACAATAATTCTTTAATTGTAGACTAAATCACGTCAGCATCGTGCTGTTGTTTATCGCTGGTTGTTGGAGGGGGTGTGACCCTCCCCTCGCAATCTTCAGCGCCAAGTCGTTGTAGTTGTTGATCAAACAGACCCACGTGGCAGCCTTCGTGCCGCTTTGTTGGTTCAGCTGCCGTTGCGTCGCTCATTATAATTTTATTGAGCGATGCTCAACGACCTCCGAATCTCCACTTTCACTCGTGCACGTTTCCTCGTGTGCCGATATCCGCGGCGATCACTTTCGCTGCAACTTTCTACTTACAGTTCGCCCTTCATCTCCTAATACGGATGGAACAACTCATGATACAGGTTTTGGGTATTTTTTTTAATAATATAAGTCCACACAGGCACACAGGCCCCCTGGTAGTAAGCGATGCTTGTGGCCCATGATATCGTCATGCGTACTCAATTCAATTCCTTTCGCGTTCGCCGACTCAAGAGGCACATACGTCCTCATCCCTGAGGCTTGAGATGGAATGTCTCCTTATATGTGTTTGAGTGTCCGATTCTCTGCTCTTACGTAACGCAGCGGAGTTATGTTGCTATTCGTCGCTGCTATTCTGCGAGGTGATGCCCTCCCCGGTCGAGCCATCCACACCTGCTGCAGCCACAACAACCTACGACTGGATGAGTGTGTGCGCATTTTTTGCATTATATCTATTTATATACTACTTTGGCAGACAAATTAAAAAGTCAAACGTCTGTAATTTAACAATTTCACGTTAACATTACTTACGTTACCTTATTACCGTTTGAAGCAGGGACTAAAACTAAGCTATCAGCTGTTACTAAGTTCTCGCCCACACCGGAACCCTGTCAATAGCTCCTATGATTTACTCTCAAAAGCTTCCGATCACATTTTACCTTATTACCGTGTGAACTGTGTGCTCGTTTCTCCATAGTTCGTACACAAAACGATAAAAAATTATCGCGTTTCAAATATCATGAGCGGGTTTTTTTTATACATTATTATGATATATAAATAAAATCATGTCGACTATTAATATTGAGTTGTGAGTGAGATGAACGATTAGTGAGTGGACCGACAGCCGTCAGAACGTCCAACTAACACTTGCACATGCGGCCACGAGGACCACGATCGTTTATAATGGAGAGAGAATCACAATATCTGGGGGAAACCAATTTCACGCAAATTATAATTACCATCTTCTTGGCGGCGGAGTTGTTTTAACTTGATGCAAAGTATTATGTTTACTACTAGGTGATGAAGGAATATTCAGTTTATCTAATGGTAACGGATTACACTTACCTGTAGACAGCGCAAGAGCAAGCGCCTCATCTGATGGTAAGATCACTGTCGCCCGATAACCACAACACAAAGAAATTTCAGGCGTGTTTGAAGAATAGGCACATTTCTTGAGGTTCGGAAATATCGCTTACGAACTTCATACAGTCAAACAAATTCATACCCACCGTCGCGATGGCGAGAATAATATCTTGAATTCTGTCGCGATGTACGATGGACTGGATTTAATCCGAACAACTCTTCAGAATAAACCTGTAATGCGGTAGAAATTGTAGAGATGCGTATACCTTCGCAAAGCCAGTGGATCGAGGCGATCAGAGAGTATTTACTGCAACTTTATGCTATTATTCCGTCAAAGCCTAGATGTCCTGCAGACCCGGACCGTCGAACAGATGTACGTTGTAGAATGACCTGAGGCAGCATTTATATTCCTATGTATGTTTTAATTTATTTTTATTCAGTGAAAACAAAATTAGACACCAACGAGGGTAATACTTCGTTCGTCCGAGCGTTCCACCTGCTTCATTTAACTATATTTAAATACAATGCAGTTGAGAAACTGCGCCGTACACTAGCTGTGAGCACAGGGGGCAAAGGGTCAGGTGCCAGGGGGCATGGAATTGATTATCCAGAAGCTGGCAGACAGAACAATTGTTTATTTCGACTAATCTAAGATCAGACTAGACTTAAGAGCATACTCCTTTCTCTGATGTTCGTGAGCGGTGGTGACCACTTACCATCTGGTGCTGGGCAATTGCCTCCTCTGCTATAAAAAAAGACTATCCCCGGAAGTATAACTTTGCAGATGAAGGTTTTGTGTAGCTGATAGTGCTATATTGTACCACGACAATATGCACTTTGCCATGTTCTTTAACAGTAGGGAAAGGCATACTGCAGTTTTTTTCTAGCTGGTGAATGAATGGGAAAATACTTTTACCTACTTATATATATATATATATATATATATATATATATTTATTTATCCGCATACTGTATGAGTGTACATTTAAAACGACATACAGTTGGTGTGTGTGTCTGTTTGTCACTTTATTTTCCTTAAACGTGTTCTTGTTTGTATCGGGTTACTAACGATGAGCCAGATCATATGGGATACTTCGTTATCGATTTAGTTATCGCGTTGACAGTTCTGCTATCTTCGTTCAAATCGATTACATATTTATATCGATCGATTTTAAAATAAGCATTTTACTTTTGTTTTGTTTTTATATTATCTGTAATTGTATTATCGGATCCCTACACACACCACACGAAACACAGCAGCGTCATGCTGCTATTTCATGTTGGTATGCTGTGGAGCCCTGGGACAGTCCTCCCGTTCGAGCTGATCAATCCACGACGCATATGTATTGTATAGTTTTACGCAAGTAATACTGGTACCGTCCACCATGATGATGATCCTGGTGGATATCGACCGCGGCGCCATCATGTGCTTATTGCTAGGTGACATCATGTGCTTATTATCAGGTGACATTATGTGCTTATTGCAAGGTGACATCATGTGCTTATTGCCAGGTGACATCGTATTGCTTGTGCCAGGTGACATCGTATTGCTTATTGTCAGGTGACATCATGTGCTTGTGCCAGGTGACATCATGCGCTTATTGCCAGGTGACATCGTATTGCTTATTGCCAGGTGACATCATGTGCTTATTGCAAGGTGACATCATGTGCTTGTGCCAGGTGACATCGTATTGCTTATTGCCAGGTGACATCATGTGCTTATTGCCAGGTGACATCATGTGCTTATTGCCAGGTGACATCATGTGCTTATTGCCAGGTGACATCATGTGCTTATTGCCAGGTGACATCATGTGCTTATTGCCAGGTGACATCATGTGCTTATTGCCAGGTGACATCATGTGCTTATTGCCAGGTGACATCATGAGCTTATTTCCAGGTGACATCATGCGCTTATTGCCAGGTGACATCATGCGCTTATTGCCAGGTGACATCATGTGTGCTTATTGCCAGGTGACATCATGTGCTTATTGCAAGGTGACATCATGTGCTTATTGCCAGGTGACATCATGTGCCATTGCCAGGTGACATCGTAATGCTTATTGCCAGGTGACATCATGTGCTTATTGCCAGGTGACATCATGAGCTTATTTCCAGGTGACATCGACTGCACAGAATATTTTATAATAAACGCGCTAGTCTTCTTTGTCTTTCCGATGAAACGAATTTAGTAATAACATCGGGGAAGGTACATATGCAGTGTCAGGGTCAGGGGACGTACCACACTGCACAAGCATTGTTCCTCGGCTGGAATCGAACGTTACATTACCTCCATATTTAAGTGTTGTAATCGTGACTTTGCTAAAAAAAATAACTTTATTTGTTTGTCTCACCATTTTTCCACAGCGAAGCTGAGGTTTAAACCAGTTATATTAAGTAAGAGTGAGCAAGCGTCGAGTGCTCTGTGACGAACGAGGGTTGGTATGCAGTGTGGACGATACGGGACGTCATCCACACATACGGTAAGAAAAAAGAATATTTGTGTTTTGAAAATTGTATACGACACACGATCCACTGAGCCCTGGGATAACAATTACCAGTAATACGCGAATGATGGAGCCACGTCACACGTGAGGAGTCAGATGGAGCCACGTCACACGAGAGGAGTCAGATGGAGCCACGTCACACGTGAGGAGTCAGATGGAGCCACGTCACACGAGAGGAGTCAGATGGAGCCACGTCACACGAGAGGAGTCAAATGGAGCCACGTCACACGTGAGGAGTCAGATGGAGCCACGTCACACGAGAGGAGTCAAATGGAGCCACGTCACACGTGAGGAGTCAGATGGAGCCACGTCACACGTGAGGAGTCAGATGGAGCCACGTCACACATGCTCGGGTTCCTCCGCGCACCACGAAACAGCAGCGTCAGATATTTCAGGCTTATACTCTGCGAAGGCGAATGTATTCCCTGGTCTAATGTTTAAATTTAGTGTATGTACGTATGTTTGTCCAGTATAGCGCATAACTAGATGCAATTGCGGTATATTTTTTAATACTAAGCCTCGTGTCGTCAATAAGGACCGATGTTGCTGTACGCCTTTTGTTCTTTAATTTTCGCATTAAACGGAAATTTCCCTACAGTTGATTATATTTGAATTTATATTACTTCTTTAATTTGAATGTTAAATTTATCGGTAACGGCGGTCTAGTTCTCGCGAAGGTTCACTATGGTAATTAACGAACTATTGCTGCCCTCGTTGCGACAACCCGAACCTTCGACGAAGCCCAATGAGATGTGTAAAGATCATTAACTGTGGGGACAGTTCAAGTTTCATCCAAATCGATCGCGTGATTTAAAACCTATAATTGGCTTTAAATCCCACGATCGATTTAGAACAAATAAGCCTTTATATATTTATTATGAATGTAAATTGATTAAAAAAGAGCTAGATATTCAGACAATGGAAGTTGTTCTCGTAAAGTTAGTAATGTTTGTATTGTTGCGTACAATGTTTGAGTATTTTTTGTTTTATTCAATAATCTAATTTGATCGTCAAAGATCAGATTCATTCGGCGCGGGCTCCCGGTCGCGTGGCGCCGCGTCCGTCCGTGACCCGGCAACATTCGAGTTTGCTAGTGATGTACCAACATTTCGCTACGAAAACTAGCCGTTATTTTTAGCATTTCTTTTTACAGTTATTTCATGTTTAGAAACTTAATCATTTTAATCAAGGTTTGAACAAGATTTGATTAGTAAAAATCAGTCAAATAATTTATTGTTTCAAATAAAAAAACAAATTTAGTCGTCTCATAGAGAATTTCCAACAAATGGTTGAATAGTAAATTTTAAAAAATATATTAATTTGATTTAGACAGTACTATCATTTAAGCAATATGTATGTCAAAACGTTTATGGAGGCACAATTTTGCCTCATGACTCTTTATACGGAGGATGGTCATGTTGAAGAGTCGGCTAATAATAGGGGAAATAGTGATTTTTTTTATTAAAAATAAAAAAGTAATTAATGAATGCATTGGTAATTACGGCAAGTATAACCGGGCGTCGCTTGCTGGCACCGGCTCCGCTCTGTTGCCACGTGACGAGCGCCGCCTGCGCATGCGACGGCCTTATGTTTATACATATCGTAAATGGATATGGACATTATAAAATAAAGCGACAAAATCTCCTGCCTAACGGAGATAGTTTCATCTTACCGTCTTCTTATTCTTAATATAAACATAATATTTGAGCCAGATTACAGTTTCCAAGGATATATATATAGAAAGTATGATTAAGAAGTTTATCGTCAGTTAAAAAGCATGCAGTTAGTATTGCCGCGCCGCACCGGCGTCACCCACTGCGACAGTGCGCCAAGGGAACAGCTCTAATGAAAAAGCATAGACTATCCTGTTGCTATCTCTCTCCATCCTCATTAGAATAAACCACGTGATATGTATAGTTTATAGTATTGTCTGATACAGATATGTATTGATAGATCAACATATTTCGATACTCCTTTACCCTACATATAAATATGAGACATGATCTAAAGGAAGCTGGACACGAGAGGACCCAGTAAAGACACAAATATTATGCACATGTTAGGTTCAGATAAGATAGAGGTTCTATTTAATTAATTAATAAGTAAAGTCTACATATTTAAATCCCACTGCTGGGCAAAGATCTCCAGTCTTAGGAGGATGGTAGAGTACGGGGTACCGCGACTTAATTACAGATTAGCGGATGTGTGACGTGTCTTCGAAATATTTTTTTGTACTAGTTAGGTTTGCTTCACCGCCAGTAAGTCACAACTTAAAATTGCTATTAACAATTAGATCGGTGCGGAAACGATCTCGGCAGCTTCTATTTAAGAGATCTCGTATATTCGATTGCAACGCTTGTTAATTCCTTACTGCCTCCAGCCCTAGCGACATCTTCTGGATGCCGTCAGCAACGTCGCTGTTCATAATACTTTAGTGTGGTGTGCGTGTGTGCACACAAGATGCTCCATGCTCCGATGAGGTCACACAAACACACAACCTGCACTTGTGTCTATATAGTTATTATATTGGACTCGGGAGCCATTACGTCACATGTGACTGGGATATACTGGGAGATATTTCAGTTGTTTTGTTCAACACTGTTTTGTTTAAAGTGTGACAAACGAGCACACATGTCTCCCGATGGCAAGACTTCCGTGGACGCCCACATTAATCCTCGATTCGGAAACATAATGCAGCTGTGCTGTCAGCCCTGAGACGGAGGTGCAAAGCCGCATCAGGAATGAGGGTCGGAATCCTAACACCCTATATATAAATATTAAATATAAATTTTAATTGTAAAGTTTAATCGTATTAATAATTGTTTCAAGTTTTACGTTTAAAAAATGAATTAAAACTTAACAATTAATTCAGTCCGTTAAATGAAATGCGATGGTAACAAGTACATTTGTCTAATTTTATACACAATAAGTAGCAGATAAGATTAGCTTAGTGTTACGTGACCGACTCATATTGTATCTAAGTTGTTACTGAGGTGACCAGATCAATGCTATCACGGGACCCCGGCGCGTGGGTTGAACACCTAATCACGGCTCAGGGAAAGACGCCTCAACTAGACGAAGTATTTGGGATATTGAGATTACGTGAAACAGGTTGAGTGAGCACAAAATCAGGGATACATGGACACCGTCAGATGGACCATTCTTGTTTATGGACTGTTAGCAGGGAAAACCATGCTTAAAAGCAGGCGAACACTCAGGTCACTCAGATATACAAACGTGTCCTGCCCCACATACGCACACGTCATGGAGCGCAGCTTCCGAGCATGAGCACAATCTCCGCGCAGCCGCGACCCGCTAGCGACTCCTTATCAATCTGTCGCAGTTGTGAACACAAATAGAACATCGAATATACGTCCTTAATCACTGATCGGAAAATAACGAAGACTGGCGACGATAACATCCCGACCTCGATCGAAGCGGGCGCGGCCCACGCCGCTGTCGCGCCTACGACGCTCGAGATTCGAGCCGCTTTGGCTTGAGACAATTCGACGGTGATAAGCCCCGGCCCCTGAACTGCGGTCCAGCTATCTGGCGGCGAGGTCGCCGGGGGCGAGGTCGCCGGGAGCGGGGTCGCCGGGAGCGAGGTCACCGGTGGCGCAACGGCGTCCTCCTCTTCTATCACAAACAACACGATACGATTTAATGGCGGCGATAACGCGATATTTAATAATTGATGCGCGAACACAATAACAAACTGTTGTGCAACTCTGACTTTAGTTTACACTGGCGGCACTCGCCCAGCGGCTGGGCGTGGGCCGCCGCTCCTGGCTTCGATGCCCAGTCGTCACTACAAATTATTATTAGTATAGCGTTTCGTTTAAACCGCCTTTGCTGTTTCCACCTCTTATTGTGTATGTCGGACAGCAGTGTGTATATATATTTAAATATATATATGACGGTAATGGGAAGAGGCAACGACGCATTCTTAACGTAACGTAACGCGCCTGTTCTACTTGTATTTCTTCTTCGAGACGAGTCGAATGCAGACGTCACCATCACTTACCTTTAAGTGCTCGTTAGTCACTGACATTGATAAAATTAAAAAAAATATCGATCATCTATTTACACTAAAATACACGTTTTGCACGGCGCTAAAAGGTAATCGTACATAAGTCCACTGCATGCTACCATTTCCGGCAAATATACAGTTCCTGCTATAGAAGAACTACACGCGGTGCGTTCCGTTAAATTCATTATTAAACTGTCAACGGGAACAAGTGGCACAATATGACCAACAGTAAGTTATCCAGTAACTTATACATACTCTATTTATAACTTATACAGAAAAATGTCAGCAGTTCGAATAAAACATTTTTTTTTGAGATTAAGTTAAGATTATTAATTCCTTAAGTTTAAAAAATCGTGTTAAGCCACTTTAGAAGTTGTTTTCTTAATTGTGTTCCAGTGGGACACGTGGAGTTAGTTGGTTGTCCCAACTAACCCCCATTGTGTTTATGAGAGTGAATAGTCAAGTTGACTTGCCTGGTGCTCACGGTGAACACACCAGCTTAGGTTATGCTAAATAATTATATTTGTCCATGAACGCCGTGCTAGTTCAGTGAGTAAGCGTTCGCTTTTAATGTCCAGTCCGCGTCAGACCGCGTTCGATCCCGGTGACGGAACTGATGAACATCGTTTATTGGTTTTTAAGTGCACTCGGCAGTGACAGAAAACATAGTAAGGATTTCAAACACAAATCCACACCCTCTCCAGAGACCAAGCTTATGCCCAGCAGTGGGATTTAGGTACATGCATAGGCTGTTACATGAATCGTGGATTAATTGCGACCGGGATGTAATGTTTGCGCGCTGTCGCTGCACAAACTCGTTAGCGGAGCACTTGCCGCACACGCGGCGCATGCGCAGGTCCGCGCGCACACGCTACTCGAGTGTTTACGCTCGCCATACTCCACCTCTCCAATTTGCAGACGTGAGCCCCGCGAGCCCGATGTACCGGGTCAGGTAACTCTTCGATAACTATCATTTATTACATTGGTTTAGGCAATTATGTTCCTGCTCGTTGTTCTATACCTGTGTCAAATAGAACGCTGATATCTTCTGGTCATTACCTGCGCAGGAAGTGTTGTAGTGTCGTGAGCGTTTGCGGAGAGCCGGGGTCAGCGCTGTATGTAATGTTGCGTCATCGTCGCCTGCTGGCGTAAGGCGACGTCAGGCCGGCGCCACAAGTAGATATAGTGCCAAGGACACAGGACTCACATACATATGTGTACACAAATTGTTTTGAACAGATATTTGGGAGCAGCAACTTCTGTAAGATGACAGCTTGGATCGCGCATGCTATTTGAGAATCTAATATTAAATATGTCCGCATTCGGAATACATGGGACGGTTGTGTAAAGTTCGTTCTATTGATATATTTACGTAAGTCTCGGGAGATCCCGCGGACGAGCTTGCGGGCGTCGACAAGTGTCAATAGTAAGAATTGATTGTATTTTAATTCGAAAATGGAACGACCTCCTCGTGCGGCAAGCACTCGTGAGCAGGGCGACCAGGCCCTTGGGCCCCCCACCCGCGTAAGTTACACGATACACGTTCATATTTACTCAGTCGGGTGGACCCCGAAACTGAGAACCTCGGACTTCAAGATCAACAAGTACCTCACGGTGGATTCGATTAAGTAATTTTAATAAAAGTGCAATATTATTTTGTATACAGATTTATACTCATTTATATTTCTACAGCCGGATAAACTAATGAGGTTGGTCGTGGTCGTGTTATAGTGTGTTTGTTTAATTAACTCGTGAAGAATTTCTGAGGCTTTCCGAAAACCCTCCCGTATTTACCACGTTTTCTGTGAAAGCCGAAACAAAACAACAATTTCTACAATTTTTTTATTAGACATTATAACACTGTTTTAAATAATGTATAAATTACAATTGGACGAAGCCCGCCCCGCGTGGCACGGCTCTGACAGCAAAGGACGGACTGAGACGTAAGAGCAACAAGTGCGCGCGAGCTAGACCCAGCCTCCAACCCATCCGAGAGCGCCGCATCTGTCCCCGCGGCCAGATGGCGGGCGGTCCACTGCGGAATATGCTCCATCTAACAGCGGAAATAAAAGCTGAATTCAAATGTATTTTACGAATCTTCTTACAACTCCGTTTAATGCGAAGCTGTTTATTAGCCACCAGCGACGACCGCGTGGTGCACTTGTGGCTGCTGCGTCGCGGGCCCAGCATTAGATGCCCGGCCGAATAACTATAATGGGTTTTTTAATAAGGACTTGACAACTTTTTTTCAAAATAAAATGAGAACTATTTGAGATATTTCAAAAACTTTATTATCGGGTTGAAATACATTCAAAACATTTATGAATGGAACTCGACTTCGCTCATATGGCCACTGCGGGCATGTTTTCAGCGGTCGATTCGTTGGACACAATTTTCCATGACTCGGCCACACATTTCGGCCTACTATTTCGAGTTCGATGTTGGCTTTGAGCTCTTCCAACGTCGTGGGCTTATTAGCATAGACCAATGACTTGACGTAGCCCCGAAGAAAAAAATCTAGAGGCGTTAAATCGCACGAACGAGGCGGCCCATCGACTGGTCCATTTCTTGAGATAACACGCTCATCAAACTTGTTCTTTAATAAATCGATTGTAATTGTGTAATTGTGTGCTGTGTGGCTTGTGGCGCCGTCCTGTTGGAACCACATGCTGTCCTGGTCCATATATTCCAATTCAGGCCAAAAATAATCGATAATCTTGGCGCGATATCGATCACCGTTCACAGTAACGTGGCGACCACTATCGTCGACAGAAAAATATGTCCCTATGACGCCGCCGGCATGCAAACCGCACCAAACAGTTATCTTTTGTGGATGAAGTGGTTTTTCATTAAGCACATGTGGATGTTCACCCGCTCAATACCGCATATTTTGTTTATGGACAAACCCATTGCCAGAAATGGGCTTCGTCACTGAAGATGATTTTGCGATGAAATTGATCATCTTTCCGCATCTTTTCCAGAGCCCAATCGGAGAACGTACGTCGCTTCGAATGGTCCATCGGCTTCAATTCTTGAGTGAGACTGATTTTGTATGGGTGCAAAGTAAGATCCTTACGCAAAATTCGCCATACAGTGGTCTTGGCGATTCCCAACTATTGAGAACGCCTGGAATTGACGGATTTGGATCATTTGCTACGGACGTTTCAACGGCAGCGATATTTTTGACACTTCGACCAACCCGTAGTCTCACTAGCACGGCAACATCACACAACGAATATGTAGACTCAAACTTTTTCACTAAACTTGTTACTGCCTGTCTACTAGGGCGAGAATTACGACCGAATCGGAGTTAACGCTCTTAAAGTAGCGGCCACCGACTCCGAATTTCTGTAGTAAATTTTTAAGATTTGCAGACGTTGTTCGTTCGTGTACTTCACCATGATGAACGTCTCGGGACGAGCACAAAATTTAATAAATAATTAATAAAAAAATATATTTATGATCGTCGTCAACTGTTGCCTCACCTCTGGGTCTGATCCCATTATCATATTGATGGCAATTAAAATTATGTAAGTATTCGATTTAGATTAAATTTAAATTATATCTATGGACGGAGACATAAATAGCTTCGTCCTTTATGTAAGAGGAAATGAAATCATTGAAGACGTACTGTATACCTAATAATGTATTGCAGGTATAAACATTTAAAAATATAATGAAATGTAAAATGATGGTAAATCATTGGCGAGGGTCAGTCGTCGTGCGCGGCGGGGCCACCGGCCTCACCCGCCGAATTTAAATCCGTCCATTGAATTACAAATCGACCGCGCGGTCGAACCGAGTTCTGTGCTAACTCACCACCAGTGGGCACACAGTTACTCCGCGCGAAGCCTGCCCGACCCGCTCCGAGGCCTCCGAGGCCTTTGGACAGATTTCTCAACGTTCTGGCCTCATGGATGGATGACCGTTACTGGCATTTATAGCTGACCGGTTCCGTGGTTTGGATGTTAAGTGGCGGCGGTGCGTACTTAACCTTATATGGAGCTCGTGGACCGGACGGTTCGTGTTCCGTCATAAGTAACTGATCGACCCAAGGCTCCCTCGTATCCTTGTGCTGGCTACCCAAAACAAAGGTTTCGCCTGGGTGGCCAACAATGAACTTCAACCAATAAAGGACTCAACGACTGCTCGTCTTTTGATGTTCAACTAGAAGCTGCAGCATCCAGCGTCCAGTGGCGGCTGACGACACGGTGTGCACGAGGACATCTCGCCACGCGCACCATACGACCGACCCTACTCCTCTCCCCCCAGCTCTAGGTGAACCCTGGAGCGCTGCAGCTGTGTATTGCGCTATTTGAATCCACCACCAGACCACTGCTATGCTTAATAGATATATGGCAATTGATGACATTCCGAAGCGACGCCACTAGTGAGAGACGACGCGACGTCACTAGTGAGAGACGACGCGACGTCACTCGTACTCTAGCACAACTTGTTACAATATTTTTTCTTCGTAATTGGGCATCAGTGGCGAGAGTTTCAATTAGCTGCCAGTATTTGTATAGTGGACAAGTCATTTGATATTGTATAATGAAATCGAGGTCAAAGCGTGGAACCGCACAGTAAAACGTTTAACAGCGATAGAGGCACGTTGCAACTAGCTTCTAGCTGCAACAGGAACGTAACATGTCCTATAGCAGGTGTTCCAGATCCCGAGACCCAGCTGCAAGTGACGAGGCAGTCCCCGTCGGGCCTCAGGAGTGAACTCGACTCTTGTCGAGGGTGGCCGCATGGGTCGCGGTCGTCACTCACCACAGATGAACTGTGTGCTCGTTTGTCACAACTAAATAATACATAAATATCCTTGTGCCAGTGCTTGAGGCGAATGCACGATATTGTCATTGTCACCAGCGGGAGGCGACCCCTGGCAGCAACATTGCATACTGCTGTTGATGTTACGCGAACACCAGAAACGCATGACACGCACGCTGCCTCAGTCCGCAGTGACCCCGTCAGGTGCACTCGGGGGTGAAGTCTGTAACAGTTAGTAATCACAAAAATATATCATCTTAGCAGTGAGACTTACTAAGATTTATTACTGGATTTATTAATGCAGTATGTATATCTAATTATATTAAAATATATCTATACTATATATAATTATATATATTGATATTAATCATAAACAGTCTCTGTCTTCAGGGCTAGAATCTTTAGGTTTTGGTTGTAAGGTCGTGGCCAGCACCATGGCGATATGGGCCCGGTACCAGCCCGACCCTAGCCTAGAATGCGTATATAAATGAAGTTGGAGAAACTATTTTTTTTATTATAAATATTACATTAACAAAGATATTTATGCAATAACTACAGCACCAGAATGAAGTGTCAGTAGGCTTGTGGTGTCCTCCTTGTGGCTAGCGCATAGTCCGTCCTGCGGTCCGTCCGTGCACTGCGCCAAAGTATTATACTGCGTGTGTTCTACGTATTACTTGCAGGACAAAAACTCCGCAATGCGTTGAGGGTGACCTTAGAAAATCCATCTTTATATCGTTAACGGTCACTAGAGTCGACTCTGCTAGCTTCCGACAACAGGTAACAATCATTCAATGAATATTACTAGTGTGGGACGGACGGATACATTTACTATATGGAGAGCGACAAAGGAACAGCTCGGCCGAACCCGTGAAGACTGAGCTGCCTCGTCACCAGTAGTAACGGAACAGTACGCTGCGTGTGTCGGATGCACACTGGGAGACCGACACGAGCCCCGCAGCCCTGCAGACACAACCTGGGCGCTCGCCTTCACCGCATGCTAATTAATTGCGTACACCCATGCACGCAGACTCGGAAGTGTATACGTAAACTTAGCACCGCCAGCGGGTACAACTTGTTGGACGCACAAACTTGACTTGTAATAAATGCCTAATTTTAATAGAAAAAACTTATTAGCAATGCAAATTAGCTGATTCTACGAGAAAAAAACAAAAGTCCGAATGTTTTTTTCGGCGATGTTTCCGAGTTCGACCGCGGATATATTTTTCCTATATTATAGCAATTATTTATTTCGTGTTTTTCTAACAGCACACCACTTAAGCTTGTTATCCGGTTCGTTTTTGGTTGCAGCATATATACATATATACATGTAAACTAAAATATATATACCATTGTTTAGTGGGGAGCATGGAAACCTTAACTCGTGGAAGCTAAAATTAGCAAAGAGGAACGGTAAAATCTAAAACACAATTTAATGAAGAAGGCCGCGGCGCACCTGTCCCGCGACGCCCAGCTTGTAATTCATTCACCAGCTCCACTCCAGCGGGACCGGTTCCCGGCCACTCGGCGCTCAGCGCTCAGCCATCCAACTAAGGCCCCCAACATACGAGCGAGCGCATTATTCAATCTCAGACGGACGTCTTAACGAAATGGAATATAATTTATTCAATGACGTTACGTTACGATACGTTACGTTACGTTACGTTACGTTACGTTACGAGTAGCAAATGTTATCATTTATTTATTTATTACTTGATAATTCTTGAAGTTACGAACACAAATTCTCAACCTTTATACAAGAAGTGTGTACGACCGTAGTAAATAGAAATGCATGATTCTTGACGCAAGGATATCGAAGATAATACAGTGATAATTTAATATCACGGTTATATCTTCAGACAGACGGATATAGACACATTAATAATATTGCGACTAATTCAAACTGAACTAAACAAAACTATTAGTAATTAATAACATTAAGAAGTATTATGTTTGCTATTGTACAATCAAGACTTCCCAATTCACGACGTCGCCCGACACCCGCGGCGCGCGTGTGGACGGCCGCTATGGTCGGTGCACTCCACTCGGACACGAGAACATTTAAACGATATTTTTGTCGTGGACGAGTTGGCGGCTCGTTAGCAGAATAACTTCTATTACTGCTTATTATTATTAAAAAAATAGGGAGACAAGAAAAAGAAAGAACGAAAAAACAGCCAATTGACATCAAATGCCAGTTTAATGATTCGTCGTGATGGCCCTGGACCAGAGGACACGGGTCCCAAGTTGGGTCCAGAGGCTGAGGTCAGTGCATCTGCTCTTACGTTTCTCATTAACCAGCTGCTCCAGCTTATCATAAAGGTGATAAAGGAATACACGGTTTTCATGATGGAATGTAAATCGCACCCACATAAACCCCCGTCCGTGTCAAGTAACGGGCAAAATACAGATGTATTGTCAATCCTGAACACTGCGGTGGAGCGCCTGGACACCGACGACTGGACCTGCAGTCACCGGCAACTACAAGCAACTGTTTTGTAGTGACGATATTAACAGAGGAAGAGGCACTCTGCAACTTGATTCTTGCTGCGGAATGAATGGGTCCTCTCATCCGGGGAGGGTCCGCACCCTCACAGCATACCAGCGTGAAATAGCACCATAACGCTGCAGTGTTTCATCTAGCGAGTCCAAGGACCCATGTAATTGAATTGGTGACGTTAAATCTTTATTGAGAGTGGATGGAGATGCTATGGGCCGCCGGTCTTGACTTAATATCAAGTAAACAGTGTGCACATTTGTCACACCTAATATTAACAAAAACATCCTTTCTTATATTGATCACAAAAAACGATAATAAATCTCTCATAAGATTCTAGTGTAATATTTGAAGTAACAAATGGTCAGATGATTATAGACCGTATTAATTACAATATAAAATATACGTTTGCTTGCAGAATGATGTGCTACTCATATTGCCGTGTTTCTATCACGTAATGTCATACCGGTCGCGTGTGAATGGTTTTTGCAATAAGGACTCATGTCTATACTTTTTGTAAAAGTCATTTTCTCATCATCACAGCGTGTCCGCAGCTCACTGCTGGACACAGCCTCCCACGTAGATCGCCACAAAGCACGATCCCGAGCCATCTGCATCCTTCGGCTCAGTTTATTTTATACAAGAATATTTTTGTTTTCATTCATTTACATTTATTATTTTTTAAACACTTGTTCATTTAAAGATTACTCAATCGGTTGCATCCCTCCGACAAACTACAGCTGCGAGTAATGAAGGCACCAATTATTTTTGACGAAATAATATGCAACATTTCTTGTATAATGCTTGTTTTTCAATGATTTGACATTGTATTCACGCACAATTTGTTACAATACAAATCAAAATTGGTGCAGACAAGCAACACTTACTGTAACAGAAGAAATATTGTGTTTTCTAGACAATAATTTTCGATCAAATTTTGAACAATAATGATTTAAAAAAAATCTAGAGTTAAACATAAACTTCAGGGTTCTTAGGACGCACAGAATATATTGAAGTGTTCCGAGTTGCAGATGACTCGTGTACCATTGTAAACGAACTCCTCCTATAAATAAAACTCTTAGAAAGTTATTTTCGCATCATAACACATTGTTGCATAACGTCATCCCTAACTAAAAGAACTCAATTCAAATTCAGCAATTATTTCAATGTACTCGAACGTGGAATGAAATGCGATCGCCCTTGTCGTAATCAGCAGAATTACTTAGGCACCATCGGCAGGCGCGGTGGTGTCCTTCCTTCTTCACATTATTTGTACTAATTCATTTAATTTTACACAGACTTATTGTATCGTCCATGCTTATTGTATGTCAATGAACAAGTATGTTAAGTTAATAAAATGAAATCCCAAATTAGATAACCACTGCGAGACCTTAAGGCATCTCAGGAAATCTTCAGGAACCTCAAACACCACAACCCCGTGGCCATGAGAGCTGTAAAGCACCTAAGACATGGAGAATAAAAAACAAGTTAAAATAACCGCGATAAAATCTGTAATTAGTTTCATCAAAGTATTTTAAGTATGGATTGAAGACGATACAACTGTTAATATTGTTTTTGTATCAAATTATAGAAACGTGTGAAAAACTAGTTCGCAGTGTTCGTGTTGCGTTGTTGGTTCTCTTGCGAGCGACACCAAAGTTTACGAGTGAAACCAGAACTGAAGGATTTGGATCGTGCGGTTATATGGTAATGTCGAGAATGTAAAAGTCGTTTGGGTCAGTGGACCGCGCCCCGCCGGAACTGGTCCGCGGCGCGTCTTCTGAAATTCCTACTTTCAAATTTATATTAGGTGTTCCGTTGATCAGCATCGGTATTCCAGGTCAGCGGAGCGAGTGGATGCCATCCCCGCATGAGCGCCTCCGCCGCGTCGCCCACCAGGATCGGGCCCGCGCTGCTAGCGCCACTTCATACCGCATACGTCAGCTTAATGTCTTCAAGCCGTCATAAGCATTAACTCGTACAATTTTTTTTTATTTTATTACATTGAGAGTAACAAACGAGCGTACAGTTCCCCTGATGATAAATGATTCCTGCGGCCCATGGCATCCACATTCATCCTTGACGAGGAATCATAATACAGATGCGTTGTGTCACTCTTGAGGACTGAGAAGGATTGCTGGTTCATCAGTAAAAAAGGTTTCCGGATCCTTACACTCAGCAGACGAAACACAGCAGCATTATACTGCTATTTTACGCTGTTACTCTGTGAGGGCGTGGTCCTACCCCGGTCGAGCTGACCCATTCATTCTACAGCTAGAAACAAACTACAGTGTAGCTCTACCACTGTATGCACATATGCACCTAATCATCACCTTCCTCCCTATTCCTATATAATCATGTGAAACAGAGTGGGATGATCTAGACTCTAGACAATACCTATTTGTGGTTCACAAATATTATTCCGCCGACAAATGCCGACGTCAACGTCTTATAAATAATCTAAAAATTATAGAGTTCGCTATAGTTAGTTGCTTAGTGCAACATGAATGGGTCGGCGTGACTGGATCAGGCTGGCGTCCACACACAAAACTAGCAAGAAATAGCAACATAACGCTCATACGGTGGGTGTTGGGACTTGGAGACACACTTGTAGGCAACGAGGCACTTCGTCACAGTCCTCGGGGTGCCAACACTTGGGCATCGTAAATCCTTATTAAGAATGGGTGTGCGAGGAGACCTAGAGCCGCAGTCAGACAGTCTCTTGCGAGCAGCTGAACTGAGTGCTTGTTTTTCAATCCCCGATATTAACATCCATTGGTAATATCGTAGCATCTATGGCAAACCCAATGTAACTCATCGAAGACAAATCTCACTGCATCAGCATCGACGACAGCAAAGACGCAAAGATACTGGCGTTGCCGGTATTGCTAGCACCAGCTCGGTGGACAACTCCTCCACCAAAGCCCCAGGTTTACTGGTCTACCGTCTTTGGGAAGACATATATCCTTCATTGGACTTTACACGCTTTGGCAGACCTACTTCTCTCCAAGCTACACCTTCACAAACTTGTCGCTATCGCCAAGCGCGGCCTTGGGCCAGGGTCACAGGTTCTAAACGCCGCACCTCAATAAAACTTTTTGCCTGACAATTTTAATCTACTTTGATATTTTTCGCACTGCACGTAACAATGAGCCATTCTCATTCATTTCCAAGTCTCCACAAAAAAAATTGCTATTAGGGGAAATATAACATTAATTCGGAGATTTATAACAGACCTAATTAAGACTAATTCTTTGTCAGAAGCGTAGTTTTAGGAAACCTTACCAGATTCACCCTAAACAGAAATGCGAGGTGTCGTAAGTAAGAATCGATGGCCACGTACAATCGGTGTCCGTCTGGGTAACTGTTAATGTATCAGGGGCACGCGATGCAGCGTCGATAGCGGTAGAGGAGGTTAGGAGATTTAACTTACAATTGTCTCTTTCTCTCAAAAACACATGAACAGTTCCCTGGGTGGGTAAGGGTGTAATGGGCCGCAGTCTTAACCATCAGGTGAACTGTGCAGAGGTAGACCAGCCACAGTGCTGCCAACGAGCATAAAATCTAAAATCTAGACATAGAATAATATTACAATTGTCAGTCTGTGCTCCTCAGTTTCAGAGTTCACTTGTTATTAGTGTTGTATATGTCAGTGCGTGATGTGATATGAAGTGCGTAATGTAATATGAAGTGCGTGATATAATATGAAGTGTGTAATGTAATATAAAGTGCGTAATGTAATATGAAGTGCGTAATGTAATATGAAGTGCGTAATGTAATAGGAAGTGCGTAATGTAATATGAAGTGCGTAATGTAATATGAAGTGCGTAATGTAATAGGAAGTGCGTAATGTAATATGAAGTGCGTAATGTAATATGAAGTGCGTAATGTAATATGAAGTGCGTAATGTAATATGAAGTGCGTAATGTATTATGAAGTGCTTAATGTAATATGAAGTGCGTAATGTAATATGAAGAGCGTAATGTAATATGAAGTGCGTAATGTTATATGAAGTGCGTAATGTTATATGAAGTGCGCAATGTAATGAAGTGCGTAATGTAATATGAAGTGTGTAAAATAGTATGAAGTGCGTAATGTAATATGAAGTGCTTAATGTAATATGAAGTGCGTAATGTAATATGAAGTGCGTAATGTAATATGAAGTGCTTAATGTAATATGAAGTGCGTAATGTAATATGAAGTGCGTAATGTAATATGGAGTGCGTAATATAATATGAATATAATTTCTTATACATTAACGCCAATAATATACATTAAATTATTCTAGTCCTGTTTGTGGCGTTTCACGCATCACTTACGCATCCACCACTTGTGCGTGGCGCGTGGACGGGCTCCTCCTGACTACCTGACGTTATAGGAGTCACAGAAATGGTTGTGGCTTCAGTAAGAACATTTGATATGAACCTGGAATTATTTCACAGCCATAAAGTGGAAGTTGTTCAAAGTAAAGTTTGTAGACACCTTTCGAACTGATTTATCGGATCCACCTCTTGATAACGTCAAGTCTGTTGGGAACGACGAACTATTTCAAGAAACTTTAGCTGATCTATGCGAGCCCCGTGTCCTGGCCGCCGGCAGGGCGCGGCCCCGCCGTTAATCATGTTTGTGGAGGAACAAACGCATCGTTGCTCCTTAATTGTGTTTAGCTTATCAGAAACATCGTTCGGCGCCCGCCGCCCGCCGCCCGCCGCGTAATGAAATGAATTTCGTGCGTCGCCCTCGTTACCGCTCGCGTAGGCCGACACCTTCTTTCCTTAATGAATGACCACATAAAATGCTTTCAACGTTTCTGTATCTGTGGACATACTAACTGCCCCATTAAACTATTCATTAAAAAGTATATTTTGGTCGGAATATTCCCGTTTATAGCCATCATTCACGCTTTACTTAAATATAACTTATGTTTTGGTATCGGGTGGAAATGTTCAAAAGATATTCTACCTTCGGGGGGGAACACAGGCTTGTGTCAACTTTGTACCAACTAAAACCTCTCGGTGGCCACCCTGCGTGCATCGGGAGGGGCTCTGGGATCTGCTACGGGACTTAAATTGCTTAAAAATAACGTGACAAATAAAAAGTGCCCCACATTTCATTTGTTTTATATAACTGTAGGCGGTTAAAGAGCCGCTCTCGCTGTCTTCAGACCCCGATCAACTCGTAGGTACGCCTGACTTGGGTTAGCCCAAGCAGAGCTCCATGCGCGGCCGCGGCACGGACGGCTAACACTGTAAGAAACCACTTAGAAATATTATAGCTTCGCCCACGCTTGTATGTGCTTTTAATCTTGACGGCTAGGGTGACCACTAATGTTAGGACCATCCCGACTGATATTTATTATTTATACAACATTTAATATTTTTATAAATAATGATATACCTATCTTATAACTATACCTCGACATGACCAATGCCGGTCGACTCCCCGCTGACCTGCAGCAGGTCGCTGCATGCATCTACTGCGTCCGTCGACTCGCAGCTGATCAGCAGCAGGTCGCTGCATGCATCTACTGCGTCCGTCGACTCCCCGCTGACTTGCAGCAGGTTGCTGCATCTACTGGCCGTTGTCCTACACCTACTGCACTTATTTAACCAATGTTATAATTATATTTTAGCTTATACATTATATCAATTTTCGATAGATTCGAATGGCAAGAATATAAGTAAAACATTATAACTGAACCTTAGCGAGGGCGCGTGTACGACCTAATATAATAATTACACGGCGAAGGACATCGCGGCTTATTCATTTCCCTTTAATTAAACGTGCCAGCACGCGGGCCGCGCCCGCCAACACGCGGACCGCGCCCGCTAGCACGCCGCTGGGACCCCGGACTCCCCAACGGCTACATCGGCTTACCTTCCGTGCCACGACGATGACTGATCTCTTGCTTATAATTGTAAACTATATTTTAGCTCGGTGTCTGTTTATTTGTAAGAACTATCGAAGAGTACGCGAACGTGCTATCAGCTATTTTAATAATAAATGGCAAACGGGCACACTGTTCAACTAACACCAGTGTGACCCTTCCCCAGTCCATATTAACATTTCAGCTTTCAGTAAGTAGCGTAGCGTGGATATACCACTGTTACCAGTCACGTGTCAGTTACAGGAGTTAGTTTGGCGTTTGAAACCACGAAGCGAAAACCACGTTGCAGCGGTATACCAGCGTGAAACACCAGCGCACACTCCGTTGTAGCGTGGCCGGCGTTTCGTTGACGATGGATGTGCATGGGCCGCCCTCAGCGCCGTCAGCTGAACAAACAAACGAGCACACATAAAGCAATGTGGGGAACTTACTGTAAATGACCAGAAGATATTGACGTGATATTGGGTGCATGGCAGCGAACGGCGGACTTTGTAATCGACCAGAAGTATTCTGCCTCCAAGAGTCCTGGGGTATCGTCACATCTGCATTTCGATGATTTGTGGAAGATGAAGGAGAATGTGTGGTGGGTTTGCTGACTGTCGAGTGAACTGAGTCGCCGCTCGTCGCCTGTTTATCGAGTGCTCTGAAGTGGCGAACGATTGCATCCTGACCAAACCTTTCTAAATGTGTCGCTTTGTGCATCTGCGGTGTGGTGCAACTGTCCAGGTATTTCCGGCAGTGGTGCTCGTATCATCACCACAGCTGCCTGTGCGTCGCTGCAGGTAGTTGTGGTGAATGATAAAACGGTAGCCTACACTAAAAGCCGCATATCTGTGTGAAATATCGTTTAAATGTTTTCATTTACATTTTAAATCTTATTAAGACGAGTGAAGATCCTCAGGCGCAGGCTAGGTACGGCCCCGTGCCGAGAACGTACGCTCCAATAATTCGCTTCAAATTTTCCATTTGCATAAGTTACAACTTATTATTTATAACTTCATTTTGTTTAACTTTAAGTTAGTACTTAAAAATCAAGTGTCGTGTTTTAATATTTGAAGTATTATATCCTCTATATAAATCCTTCTTGGACACAGGCTTCCTATCCAGAGAGTGAGTGAGAGAGCGTGGGTGTGCTAGCGAGTCTTAGCGAACTTCACATCTTTCTAACATTTTTTTTTTAATTTCTTTCTTAGCCTTATTTCCTACCGACGCTTTGCGTTGCCGTCAGCTCGTGGTTAATCTGCACTTGCACTGTTAGATATCCTCGCGAGCCGTGAATTAATAACGAGCTAATACACTGAGCTGCTTGGCTTTTTGTATTTACAACAAATGTTGAACGTGCGAGTGAGACTGATCGTGTGTGTACACGTGAGTTGACGCTTCTTACTGACATGTTCACATGTGCAGCTCAGAGAGAAAAGGTCTTTATATTGTATTGCGGGTCAACAATGAGCACACAACTCTCCCATTCATCCCAGCAAGCTATCGCGCGGCAGCGGCGTTACCACCCATGACCGCTTCCATTCCTGCCGCAGCCAGATCTCTCCACGCGTCTAGACTCTGTTCCCAACCCTCCTTTCTTTGAAATGGTGTTATAATAAGTCCTTACGTTACAATATTATACCGCATGTCGTGTGACGGTGGTTGCTTGTTTGGAATACTTAAAAAGGATTCACCTTCATTATTTCTTTAGTGTCGATACTTTGTAATTGTGTTGACTTTTAACAATTTTAATTTATATTTCCTAAGCGAAAAAAATATAATTTATTAAACAAGATGTCTGTCTAATACGTAAAATTTATGAATATAAAACGTTTTAACGGGTCAATTGTAATAGATGGCGATGTCTTAATAAAACTGTACCGCGATGGATACGATACAAGGTATAATGATCTCTCGCGAATCTACCAGTTAAAATTTATTCAAATTCTATCTTTGGATTCGGGTTTTTGGTCCCTCGCTCCCATTCCAAGTCCTCTAATTTTTACGGAGTAATTAAAATTACATTTTTGTAACATTAGAAGTGGCTAACACACACACAGTTCACCTTCAGGCTGAACTGAGGCGCTGGATGCGGCCGTGGCAGCCGTGCCCGTCCTCAGCCAACATTGAAGACCCTCGCGCGTGATGAGTCCTGAGGGCCGCCACAGAGAAGTTTAGTTTAGGTTCTCGCTAAGGTTTTTACATCGAACGCTGGAATACGAGGTGGTGGCAGGCGAGCGAGTGCCACGGAGGCGCCCACTATCCTCAGGCACAGGAACGTGTTCTGTAAATGTACTTGTTTTTAATCACACTCAGTTTCACATCAGTCAACTAATTAATGCCCAAACCTTTTTTTCACGTTCTGCAAATAACCGTTACAAAGTATTGCCAAATAATCTACAGCTCGCGACCACCATTACGGTGTTGCCAAAAAACAGGACTGCGCGCTTTTGGAAAACAAGTCCGGGAAAGTTCGGGGCCAACGGACAGCTCGCGGACAACCGCACGTTACTTCGAAACATTTAAAGTATAACGGATACGTATAATTAGCTTTCCGTACAATTCTAACCAAATGCAGCGGAAACCACAAGATGCCAGGGTCAAACAGCTACAAATCACTTCTGTCACTAGGAGATTGTAGTCCGCTCCTTAGTGGCAACAGCGAACGTCTTCAACTAACAATGCTGAGCGCAGCACTGCCTCGTCGGCACATTTTTAAACCAAAAAGCAGACATCACGTTGGATAATAACTCAGAAAGACGTCGTTATGACTAAAGCAGACCTCTAAGTGTGTACATCAGATAGCGGCAGCACGCCACCGTGATGCATGGGTGAGGGTGCGGGTCCGGGGCCGTCACAGTAGCGCAGCGGTGCTTCTCCGTACTCAAGGCACTTTATTAAAGATAATGCCATGTGTGCTTGTTTGTCATCTTTAATATTTTAAAAAGTTATGTGTTGTTGTGCTCGTACCAGTAATATAGTAAAAACCCGAGTTCCCACAGCCGAGTCATTTTCCTAGCAGTAACGCGAGAATAACTTGCACAGACCATTGCGCGGATTGTCTTCGTAAGTAGCGAAATATTACAGTTATTTTTTATTTGACGCAACCTTCATTTGCATTGGTAGTATATTGGGTGCATTTATATTTAAAAAAAATATGTACTGAAGAATAAACTTGTTAATAACATAAATTACTGCATCTCCTGAACTTGGCAGATCCACAACGACGTCCTGTACGAAGCCTTCGCCCTCGAGCACTCCGCGACCGCAACCAGCCACTGAACGACCACATCGTCGTATACCATCTGAACTGGCTCACCGCTCACCGCTCACTTCTCACCGCTCACCGCTCACTTATCACCGCTCACCGCTCACCGCTCACCGCTCACCACTAACTTCTCACCTCTCATCGCTCATCGCTCACCACTCACTTCTCACCTCTCTCCGCTCACCACGCACTTCTCACCCATCACCGCTCACTTCTCACCGCTCACCGCTCACTTTTCACCGCTCACCACTCACTTCTCACCTCTCACCACTAACTACTCACCTCTCACCGCTCATCGCTCACCACTCACTTCTCACCTCTCACCGCTCATTTCTCACCGCTTACCGCTCACCACTCACTTCACCGCCTACCACTCACCACTCACTTCTCACCGCCTACAGCTCACCACTCACTTCTCACCTCTCACCGCTCACTTCTCACCGCCTACCGCTCACCACTCACTTCTCACCTCTCACCGCTCACTTCTCACCGCCTACAGCTCACCACTCAGTTCTCACCTCTCACCGCTCACTTCTCACCGCTCAACAGCTCACCACTCACCGCTCACTTCTCACCGCCTACAGCTCACCACTCAGTTCTCACCTCTCACCGCTCACTTCTCACCGCCAACAGCTCACCACTCACCGCTCACTTCTCACCGCCTACAGCTCACCACTCACTTCTCACCTCTCACCGCTCACTTCTCACCGCCTACCGCTCACCACTCACTTCACCGTGTTTTGTGTGAACGCACCGCCTGTTCCCGTGGAGCCTGCACTTCAACACTCTGGAAACGTTGTCGTAGTTTTATTTATTTTCCCTTTACTAGTGTTTTGCACTTTAATATTATATTTATATAACTGTTCATTGGAACAGTATCTTGTGTATTTATATACGAGCAGTTATATAACCAAACTTGACGAGAACTACATTATACTCTGTATACATAGTTATAATAAATTAGAAAATGTGAGGTCATCGACCCTCGGCCGCTTATTACATGTTCCGTGTGAGGATGGCAGTCGTGAATGCCTAGTGATCTGGTGACGCTACTTGACAACTTTTTTGCATAAAAGTTAAGTATTACAATGTTTTGAGACAATGCTACCAAGGTTCTTGGTACCCTTCCACAAGAAACAAGGCGATCATATGTCTCTGGCTGACCCACCCTACAGTTTACTTTGTTCCTCAACCATGATCCGGGATGCACAAGGGTCATGTTATGTAGGAACACCTAGATACTCGTACCCTGGTCTTCGGCAGCAGGAGGCACGGGGCATACATGGTGTTATTTAACGTAGGTCTGTGAGGGCATGGTCCTCCTCTGGTCGCGCAGAGCCATTCACGTGGTGGAGCAACGTTACGGCTACAGCTTGACTCCACCACCGTGGGACGACGTGTCGTACGTGTCGATCAGCAGGGTGGCGAATGCTTCTCTAATCCCTCACACATACGGCTCGATGATGTGACCATTCGTAACGACCAGCACGTGCGCTCGGCAAGTGTTCTATATTCTACATACACATGTATACCCTGCCGGCCTAAAGTTTAAGACCGCACATAAGCAACATAATTATCTATCAATTGTAATAAAATCCCACAGGAGAAATAAAAGAAATGCACATCTGCATATTCTACTGTTAGTATCGAATATTTAAAGAAGTCATTCTTTTGATTACTTTCAAGTTATTGGACAATAAACATCTATTGCTTTCAAACACCGACAACCACTGCGCTAGAGCCAGGTGGTAGAGTCGTTATAATATTTTAATAATATCCTCATTACTAATTACTTTGCTTTTGTTATGTATTGATCAATAAAAAGGATTATTTAGCCCCTGAAAACACGTGTTTCTGACTTATTATTACTCGAGTTTACTTGGGTTTGTTCACAAATAATCTCAATTAGTCTAAACTTGTGGTTTCTACAGACTCCATAAAAAGGGAAAAGCTCGAGAAATTAGCAGTAAAGTGCGTTCTGCCATCGTTGTTTTACATAATGAAGGCAAATCCGAACGTGAGATTGCTTCACAACTGAAGTTATCAAAGACTTGTATTCATGGCACAATAATTCGGTACAGGTAGACAGGCAGTTTTCAAGATCGTCCACGCTCGGGAAGGCCGAGAGCTACCAAGTCTAGTGGAGATAATTTTATTGTTGTTACCAGCAAGAGAAATAGACGTTTAACAGCACCAGAAATCCGAGTTGAAGTAAACAAAACCCGAGTTAAACCTTTATCATTGACTACAATAAAACGGCGGCTGAGATATGCGAAGTTGTATGGTCGCGTTGCCGTTCGAAAACCTCTGTAAAGGCTGCAAAACAAGAAATAACGAATACCGTGGGCTTTTGCCCATCGAGATTGGACTGAAGAAGATTTTAAGTATTTAGTTCAAAACGTAGAATTTGCGTTCGACGCAGTGCCCAAGAAAAGATGATGTCAGATTTTGTAGTCTCAACAATCAAGCATTGGGGTGGCTCAATTATGGTCCTGGGTGGCTGCTCTAGCCAAGGAACTGGCGATTGGATTAAAATTGAAGGAATTTTAAAAGTATAAAGTAAATTTTGTAAACAGTACAAAAACATTTTAGAACAAAATGCCGTTTCTTCCGGGTTGCGATTAATTGGAGATGGATTCATTTTCCAACAAGATAATAATCCAAAGCATAGATCAAAATGATGAAGAGGATATTTAGAGGAGAAAGAAGCACAAGGGGTGTTAAAAAACATGGTTTGGCATCCTCAGAGTCCAGATCCCATTGAACTTTTGTGGGAAGAGCTTGATAGTAATGTCTGTAATCGTGGCCCATCCTCGCGAGATGAAATGTGGAATGCTTTATGCGAAATTTGGAACAATATATTACAAGAAACTATTAACAATTAGATTGCCCGTATGCCGAGACTTGCGAAAAAAGTCATAAAATGTAAAAGAGGACTTTTTGATGAAAAATCAGTTTAGCTAACTATAGCCTTTTTTTGCATGGACTGTTAATATTTCTTTACGCTTTTAAAGTATATTGTTTGTCAATCAATGTTCTATTAGATAATTAAACAGCTTAATTAAACATTTAATATTTTATTGGAGTTTTCCTTTTTTTTTGCTACTGTTATTAAGGTGGTCTTAAACTTTTGGCCTGCAGAGTATATACAATAATTATATTTTTCTATTCATTCTTCCTACTCGGGGAAGTCTCCAGGCAGGAGAAAATATACCGTATACTTTGCGGTACGCCAGATTCGAGATCTGCCCATTGTGATGCATCTTCACCTATGTAAACAGACTGCTGAAGATAGGAAGGTTGGAAATAAACTAATCCAATACCGTGGTGGCGAATGTATAATGAGATAGGATGGAACGAAGTATATCATGCTCGACTGTGTTCAAAGCGTTACAAAAGTCCACAAGCACCAACACTGACACTTTTTTATTTTCCATTCCATATCTAATGTCATCAGTAATTTTAAGTAATGCAGTGATGGTACAGTGGTCAGGGCGCAACCCACACTTGTATACGCTCAGTAGATTATTTTTATACAAAAATGAAGAGACTAGCTTATGAATACAGGTTTCCAAAAGTTCAGCCAGAAAAGGTAAAACTGAAATAGTCCGGAAATGTTGAGGTAGTGTAGTATCCGATACTTTAGGTGAGGCGCGTACGAAACCTTACATTTCCAAAGTGTTGGACAAACTCCTGAGTCGAGAGAAAAGTTTATGACGTGTGTGGCAGCCCGAAGGTATTCTATTATATGGGCTATCATCCTTATATTAATTTTACCGCAACGCACAGCATTGGACTTGATTGCAAAACTAATCTTATCAACCTCAGCCTGATTCACGGGAGAGAATTAAAAAATGGAATGTGAAGAGAATGAAGAGAGTCTATATAATCTTTAGTTTGAGCTCGGACTGCAGGGTCCATTGCAGTTGCAGAGGTAAAATGGAGGTTTATATTAATCATAAGAAATAGAATGAACGCAATCCACGGCTGGTGACCTCCACGCAGCTTCCATACCTCAGCTGGCGACAAGTTGTTAATGTTATTATGGATATATCGGCGTTTGGCAAAGCGTACCACCTGGTTGCACCTATTCCTAGGCAACTTAAAATCATCCAGTTACCTTCCCAATGCTGATTCTTAAGCCGTAGGAACGCGCGATTACGCCTTGACATTGTCTTACGGACATTCTCATCCATTCATGAGTTTGATTCTATGAACTAGAGCATGGGTATCATAGTTCAAGAATAGTGTAATTTAACGCAAACACCTTTTCGTCAACCGTAGAGGCCCTGGCCAAAGAAGCAAAATCCAACTTAGAAGCATCATTCATAAGCTTTTCACCTGTAATCTTTCTAATCCAGGGGGCAGGAATTCTTGGATAGGTCTCTAGATAGAAGAAAGATATATTTTATTATGTAGTGGAGCTGTGTTGTGTAGCCTTGATCGAGTCCGTACGAGCTGCGTACTTCGCTGCTCATCGCAGGCCTCCCCCGAACTGAGAGAGCTAGTAAGACTGGACTCTGGACGTCACTGGAGACGAGGCTTTTTAAACTCAGAGGAAGACAACGCAGATGAAGAATCACAATGCAGATTGTGATTGTGCCAAGAATGAATGTGTCATGGGTCATTAAATGAACTGTGTGTGTTCGTTTGTTACCCTTACATCATTATAAAAACCCGCTACTGGCGATAAGTGGCTTCGTTACATCAACTGCTGCTGCCAACCGCAACACTGTGGATATACAATTGTACCACATTTAGGACATGAGGTGACGCCGTGGTTTAGTACCGCACAGCCACGGAGCACTGTTGCGCAGTGTGAACGCTACGTCAAGTCTGCGGCTGTCGCTGGCCCCGCGCGGCCAGGACTTGCTGGGTAGTCTCGGGTCGGCACGGAGCGGACGCGCGCCGGCCGGGGCGCTGGCGTCGCGCGCCGCTCGTACCGATTGATTGTGAAGTGTCGCGTTATCGTGTGTGAGCACTGCTGGAATATTACGGACCTGGTGATAAGTGAGCGGTAGTGTGCGCGGGGGGTGCGTGGTGTGCGCGGGGCGTGCGGGGGGGTGCGTGCGGGGCGGGGCGTGGGGCGTGCCCACGCCACGCTCCCGCGCCGCCGCCAGTTGTCGTCGCGCAGTCGGTGCCGCTGGTCGCGCCGGCCACGCGCCCACGCTCGCGCCTCAGCTCGCCGCAGGGCGGAGTGGCGGTTCGCATCTTACCGGGCAGCATTAGAGTCGTCTCGTTATTTTCTAATACTGTCAGGTAAAGATGTCGTCCGCGCTCCACGTTCTACGCATCGAGAAGCTGGCGAGTAGTCCGGCGCGCTCGCTGGCACACCCGCGCCTGTGGCAACCGCCACCGCTGCACCGGATGGAGAGCACCCGGACTGTGCCCGCCACGTGACACGTGAGTGTCCGCGCGGCGGCGCCCCCAGTGCCTCGACTGAGTTTGCAGTCAATGTCTGTTTAGGAACACGTCAGTAACGGAGAATGCTGTCGGAATGTTTCGCCGCTCGGGGGAGAGGGATCTGTAAGTATGTACCGCTAGGAACTCACTTTACTAATTAAAATGTCTCGCGTCGGCGGTGATCATGATTTCTGAACTCTTGCCCGTTATCGTGGCGACCGCGGCCACGTGGCGCGACCTGCCGAGGCCCAGACCCTGGCTGCGGAGAGGCGGCGGCGCCCCTGCACAGTCGCTGCGTGTCCAGATGCGTTGCATTATTCATGATCGGATGGAAAGTTTTGGTTTTCTGAATATTAAGATGCGGGTCAAGGCCCGGGCCGCTTTCCGTCAATTTACATGCAACCTCGTTTGTGCGATTTTAATTAGGCATTACGTGCGCCGCGCGAGGCGGGCGCCGCGGGCGCAGCCGGTGCGAGCGGCGGCGCTTTCCAACGTGGCTCGTGTCGTTCTGCTGGCGGCCGCGGGACCGGTTCTTAATTCCCTATAGGTGCGCGGTGTGCATCTATTTCGGGAGTCGTTGACCGCGGCGCGTCGCTGCGCGCGTATTTCAGGCGGTGACGTCACGCCGGCCCGGGAGTGCCGCCTTATTAATAAGTCGGGGGCGCGCCACGAGCCCTTCCCTCGCGCCCGCGGCCGGCACCGGGCTAGGCTCGCCAGCTCCTCAATGAAATCTAGTCATGCGGGTCTTGGGTTACCTCTCGTTGGAGCGAAACTTGTCGTCGTCAACGGCGCGATGTCGTGAAATAATTAGAGGCAGCAAACGAGTGCGTGATGAAAGGCGCGCGGGCAGCCGGAGGTCGGCGTTATCTGCTGGCGGGCAACGGGCGACGGGCGGCGGCGCTATCGGCGACCCCGTGACCCGCACTCCTCGGCGAAAACAAGACAATCTCGCGGCAACGCACACATGCGCTGCCTCCAGGACGAACGGCTCGATAAGGCCACCGACGCGGCGTGGCGGCCACGTGGCCTCGCTTCCGATAACAGCTGTAACCCTTCCGACACGTTTCACAACCCAGGCTGGCCCGACACTGCTGAGTAGATATCGTTGCTGAGCTAATCGACGCTACACGGCCTCACTGTGATAAATAATTCTCTATATAAAAAATATAAATAGTAGTGGTACAGGTTCTCTGCTAAGTTCGTCCTAGATTGTACTCAAGTCCTAGTTGTTATCCTGCCAGTTTTATGATAAGATCTAAAACATATGATTCGATAAACAGTAATCAGCGACCGTGGTAGCGCCTCGCCCAGTGCGGCGCGCGGCACTACTGTAATTTATATATCTATACAAATTACAGTAGTAAACTTTAAGGAAACTCGAAACTCGTTTTGTGAGCAACAAAAATAAGATTGGTCTCTACAAGGCAATATATTAAGGTTTAGTTAAATATTACAAACGAAACTTTGAAATGAAAATGAAAAGCAACCAAAACATTCGTATGATATCAAGACTCGCGACGCTTTCGTCGATAGAAGTTTTAAAATCCTGAGAAGAGTCGAGTCAGCCGCAGTACCCTGGACTTCGCAGTCAGTCCACTGCTGTGCACTTGCTCTAACACAACGCAAAGACAATAAAGAAACATTTTTAAATAAAATGTTGTGACCATTTGTTGCAAAAGACCCAATTTATTATTTGAAACCGTTATTTAGTCTTGGCAATCGCATGCATCACAATAGAATACATTGTACTGAGAAATCACTTGGCCGTCACACCAGATAATAAATTATTACATTTTTAATAAAATTAATATCTCAAGTGCATATTATATACACTTATGTATGTAATAAACTCGCACAAGTGTAAAAGGAACTACTTTCAATTATTTATAAAATGGCATAATTTGTCCAATTGGGATTGGCATTGTCCGAAGACTGAACCGCGGCTGCTCAGACAGCCAGGCTCGTGTGCCTCCCAATGATTATTAATTTAGAAAGTGGCGGTGCATGTGACCCGCGTCAACTTACTCTCAAGCTTCTTAAACCGACGGTATTGCACGAACTTGGGGGAAAAAACAAATGATTCTATGGTGTCAGAAAAAAACAGACGGACAGGAAATAGTAAATCGACAGCAACAGCAGGTCGACAAAAGTAGAGGATACTTCCTCCTCCTCCGCAGCAGGCCGCCATCTCACGCTCCGCATCATTTCGTCGCCAGAGGATAACGATGATAAAATTATTTTGCGAGATATAGAAAGTTCCAACACAACTAAATTTACAATTAAATATTAGGTCTTCACTTATGAAATTGCCGTTTTTTGAGTATTGGCCATTTCAAACCAAAAAAAAAGTTTTGATTGGCTGTGAATTCTAAATTCAAATTAATTTTGTTTTTAACATGACATTCTTTTTACAAAGTCAGTCTTTTATTTATTGATTAGCTTTGTATTTTCATTACGTTTGAACATTTTTCGTCATAATGGATACTTTAAAATTTTGTGTAATTATGGAATATGAGTTCCGCCGTGGCATCAACGCGGCACAAACGCCACGTAACATCAACAACGTCTACGGAGAGAAGTTTACAGTTAGTATTAGTAGTTTAGTTATTGGTTTGTTCCGGAAATTTTGATTTGAAAAATGAACCCCGTGGTCATCCGGACACTTTGGTCAACAATGATGAATTTAAGGCGATTGTGGAAGCTGATGATACTCAATCTACAGCCGAGCTAGCAGCAGCTTTTGATGTTAACATCAAAACAATATTGGTCCACTTGCGACATTGGCAAGGTAAAAAAGCTTGATAGATGGGTGCCCCACGAACTAACGATCGCCAGCGCAACGTACGCGTTGACACTGACGCTGCTCAACAGGCACAGAAATTAAAGAATTTTGAACCAAATTGTTACGTGTGACGAAAAGTGAATTCTGTTCGGCAATCGAAAGCGCTCAGCAAGTTGGTTCCCAAGTGGAATCCCTGTTTAGCACCAAAGTAATGTCCTAAACGAAAAATGACCTCTAGAAAGTTGGTGGTCACTGTTTGGTGGTCTAGTGCCGGTGTGATTCATCACAGTTTTTTACCAAACGGCTTGTGCGTTACTGCAGATGTGTACTGTGAACAACTTTATAGCGGGAAAAAAATCATTTCTTGAGAGGCAGTACAAAATGCCTTTGAAGAGTTTGTAGCCTCCAGTCCAGCTGGTTTTAACAAGAAGGGCATCAATAAACTACCACTGCGTCGGCAAAGATGCATCGATTACATGGGTGATTACTTTAAAAACAGACATAAAAAACGTTTGAAAAAAAAATACCTTAACTTATTTCATACAAAACGGCTATTTCATAGGTAAAGACCTATTATTAATTAATATACCACAAGTTTATAACGGATTGTTTGGGACAGAAGTCGGTCACGACCTCGTGTCCTTGTCGCCGCCGACTTGCAGCACTCGGAGCAGCACCCGAGGGCACACACACACACACCCACTCACACACTCGCACACTATACAGTGTAACACTCCATATGTCTTGGAAACAAATCTCATTCTTATTATTATTGATTAATCCAAGTAATATTGTTAATGTCAATCTGTATGTATGAATGTTTGTTATTCAATCACGCAAAATCAAGTCAACGGATTTGTATGAAAGTAAAAGCGCACAGATAATTTATAACCTAGCTTAGCATATAGAACTTGGTAGTGCCACGAGGGTCGCGTGCAATTTGTAACACTCGCCTATGTTTTTGGCAATAAGTACAACTTGACTTGCGGTCCGACAACCGTGTGTCGATATAATAAAACTATAGAAGTGGGCTGCAGCAGTGCGTTTGATACGAAACAACGGTCACATTCTGCGCAGAGGAGCTTCTCGCTTTATGCAGATAGGAAGTTCTAGAATGATGAACGTTAAAAGTGTAATAACAAGTCGCAAGTTACTTGGGCCCATTTTAAATGTCGAGCTTAGATGTTAATGTAACTTATGAGTTTAGTTCAGACGTCAGGGTCAACTAACTGACTTTTATAAGTTTTTTTGTCTTTGTTTGGGATAACAAATAACGGCGCAACAAGGAATACAATATATGACAATATACATGTAATGATGTCCGCAAGCGAGCACGTGTCCGCCGCACTCCGGGGCCTAAACAAACATTAAAAACAATCTCCATAATGAGAGGAGAAAGGAATACACTTACGGTATGGAGCAGCTAAATGTGTGTATACTGTTACAGCTCACGTAGCCTTGACTTGCGTTCCGTGTCATCGTTGCGCTCGCAACTGGCACTCCAGGTGCCGGTTGCCGGTTCAACCCCGAGCACACGTCTCGCCTCCAAACTCTTTTATTCTTATTTCTTATTATTTATTCAACTATGAATTCCCTTTTTAAACTTAGTGTTACATTCCTTGTTATTTACTATTATTATATTCATAATTTTCGTTAATTTATTTACTATGTGTTTCCGTGTCGTGCAACACACAAAGAAAGATAATGTTACAATAAAACAACATTTTTTTTCTAATTTTAAGAAAAAATGAAACAAATTTGTAAATTTGAGTTTTCAAAACGAATTAAAGTAAACCTCGTCGGCTATCAGAGTTCAGTTAAAGTAATTTGTTGTAATTTTATATGTATATATATATATATATATATATATATACTGCGGGCTATCCGTACGTAGTCACCGTGGAGCTGCAGGTGCTGCCCGCCGCCAGCTGCTGCAGTCTCCTGGGCCGCACGGGCTACACGACTCTGTACGCCTTTTCAATGTAATTATAGTGATCAGTTCCGAGTTCTTCAATCATTTGTTTAATTAAAAATGTACATTCATGACAATATAACCTTGTAGGTAACAGCCTCGCTCTGAAGACCCGTGAAAGTACCCGCCTTCTGAGACTTATTAAAAAGAGTATTGTTACAATAGCACGCGTGCGTAACAACTTGACGTTTAAATAAATTCGGCTAAAATAAGTGTTCACGTTATTAGTTAGTTGTTTACGTCAATGAGCTGAAGTATTTTGTGAGTACGGCGGGCCCGGCCACCGGCAGCTGGCGCGCCGGCTGGTTGACAAGGATCGATCGATACCGACAGCGCGGGGCGCGCTACTTTCACTCTAATGAACTCAATTATGACACTATTTCTATGTTTATTTGATAACAAATATAACAGGCGATATTATAATATATATTTTGATAACAAAAATACGACGTCCGAAATAGAATACGCACTACATGCGGCCGGGGGACCGGCCACCGTGCTAGTTCGGCGGGATACCGGAACCAAACTTGTGGTTCATCATTCTTATTATTTTATATTTAATAAGAATTCCGATATGTGAGGTCGCCGTCTCCACAAGGCATGGCCGAAGGAGTGGTCCCGTCGGTGACTGCATCACACCAATGCGGCAACCCTGTGCTGTGGAAGTGCGAAGTCGCCAGATGTATCATAGTGCCCTCCCCCTAGTGTGAAGTTAAATGTATGTAATAATATTCGATGTTATGTCACGTCGAAGCGGCACTTACCGAGCCACGCAGACCAGAAACTGAAAGTTGTGATACACCACTAACTATGTTCGGCTGATGGGAATCGAACCCGGTCTCGCAGCAGCCGGCGCTCGCAGCTGGAGCCTACGTGGCCTTACAGATAGAACAGCTGCAGTCCATAGCGCGAAGTTTTTATTTAGAACGTAGCGCTCGTGTGTCTCGCACAGAACATTTTTTGCATCTGAAAGGTGTGATGCGCCCGACATACTCTCAAATTAGTGTTGCCAGTTCATCGCCAAGTGTTCTCAATATTAAGATTATCATTTATATTATATATGGTGGGCACAGCTACGGAATCGAACGACGTCACACGAAATGATTCCCACAGCACGCCACGGTTCGTATTCTGGGTTTGTTCAGCGAGTGGCCGACGATAAGTTACGGCAGACAGCGGAATATGCCTAAAATGAATTTGACGTAAAGAAGCACCTGCAGGGAGAAGGACATCTACACAATAAATAGTAATAAACTATTGTGAAGGCGTGCACAACTAGCAGGGGAGTGCAAGTGAGCACCTGCGGGCGCGGCGCTAACTTGAGCTTGGAGTGCGCCGCCTGCAAAAGACTTCAACGACAGCGCGCGCCGTGTTGGCTCCCGGCCGCGGGGAGGGGGATGCCACGTGGTGGGTCCGCTCGGCCGCGAGACAGCCGCGCCCCGCTCACACAGCCATTGTGTTTCGTGTGGCGAGTGCAGGCAGCTTGTACGTGCACCTCAGTACCGTGGCGAGGTAGCGGCGCGTGGGGCGCAGGCAGCGCCGGCCGCTGGCGGAGCGCGGGCTCTTCGGTCGGTATTATAAAAAAGTAGACCTGTGCTATATTTCTTTTTCTGGATGTTCACAACGTTTACTTTAAGAATAATGTTACTCGTACTTACTACAATCTAACTATATTTCCTCCCAGCCACTACTGTAACATTGTACGCTGAGGCTAAAGAATACGACAAGTTCCATTTCATTATGATTCAAAATAATGTGGTATGTGCCCCCGGCCCCCCGGCCTTGTGAAATCTAAAAGTTGTAACACATCTATATAATAGATAGAGAACATAACAGATCCCACGGCTGGGCACGGCTGGCAGCTATCGAGATAATATTGCAGCGCAGCCGCCACGCCGCGCGCCTGCTGGCCGCCAGCCACCAGGGCGGCTGCGTCGGCGAATGTGTGTCAATCTAATTATCATTAATGCAAAACTTTAATCTTAACAATCGCAACTGATCCTATCCCATCAGTTATCAAACTGATTTTTCCATCAAATGATTTGTTTACACTTTAAAATGATCCGAGTGTGGGACCTGATGAGCCCTGCTCACCCCGTGGGTATGTACGATCGTACGGCACATTTAAATGGAGATTTGTATTCAAGCAACTTTATATAACTATATAAAAATAACTTAGTTTTGTTATTGTATAGTTGCTGAACTCGTTGATGAAGTATTAATCAAGGCCGTGGTGTTATTTCCCCGGCCGTCCGGTGTGGGGCGAACTTCGCCGAGGCCGTCCGGCTCGTGACGTCACCCCGTCCGGTCGCGAACCGTTCTGGAACACTGAAGTAACGTGTGTACGCAGCGCAAACAGCTCGGAGTTGGGGCAGCCGGCCGCACCCCGTGGGCCCAACGCTGGGCCACACCTCCATCGCTACACGTAAACATTCCTGTTTTGTTTTTCTTTTTTCATTTAATACTACTCTACTTAATTTAATTTCACTGCTTTTTCTTACTTAACCGATTGTGATGTACGTGTGACGTAAATTTGCGAGGAGATGGGATAGGAAGGCGAGCTGACGGCGGGGTGGACACAACGAGGAGTGCGCACCGCTCCTCGCGAGCCAAACCTTAGCATGCACTACACGTGCCCTGACCTTACCTTCTGACAATGAGGCCTCGGCTCGTCATGGTCTTGCCCCGGGTGGGTAGGCCGGCGTCGCGGGACACGCGGCTACGCCACATGTACCGTACTGTAATGTATAATGAGCCTCAGGTTGTTTCATTTAGTGGTTCGTGGTTCGCGGCGCATCTAGGGAGACAATTATGTTTCAAAAGACGTCCCAACACTCGTCAAGCTGCATTATTTTTAGTAGTCGCAGTGTGGCGTGAGGCGTGTGTGCGTGTCGTGGCACGCAGCGGCCGTGCGTTTGTGTGTGCGTATGCGTGCCTGTGTGTGCGTATGCGTGCTATCTGCTGCATTGCACTAAAAATACCGCGCGCTGTGTCACGCCGCCGCCTCCCCGCCGCGGTCCGTTGTCGCTTGTTTATGTAAATATTTCCTACATAATCAAATGTACACACAAACAACGCGAAATTAGCTCCATTAGGATGCAGCGCGGCGCGCGACAAGGACGGAGTGCTGTCCTGCGCGCGCGCACCTGTCTACGCACTCACTCCCTCGCCCGCAACGCTATCTAGAGAGATACATCTCGATATTTTTTATTCTATAGCATAGGACCTCAGGTGGCCCTGCAGCCGGTAGCCGCGGTCGTTGCCTTTTGGATAAAACTGAAAAACCAAGCAGTTCAACTAAAACATATAAGAATATCAATCTCATTTGCAACGCTATCGTACCAGGATTCAGAGCATCCGCTGGCCACACGTTACCCGACTCGACCGAAGGTGGTGCTCATTGCTACTTGCATTGTCATAGAAAGGGTTATGTCCACGGGTGGACTTAAACAGACTGATAAAGAGAGTGCGCGCTATAGCCACGTGTGTTATTGACCGAACAGTTTAGTGATCTTCTTGTCGTTTCTACACGCGTCTTCCACAACTAAACAAATGAGTAACTAATGTGTTACTGTGTTGCTCGTAGACAGATCTCCGTAGCTTTGTCCAGATGACTCCTTCACATCATGCTGTACTTGTGTCCGTCAGTTATTGCAAGCTTCCGGTGCATGTCTCGCACGCACGGCGCCACAGCGCTCGCCGTAGATTCGTGGACGTGTCCTGGGAGCCACCACTGCATCACTATCTGCTCAGTGTTGACATTATCTAACACTTCATATGTGTTGCTAAAACTAACTTTTGTCAAAGACACATGTTGTGTAGAACTCCACTTCCTAGAAACAAAATAAAAACATAATTCAGTTTATCTCTTTTTTCTGATAAATTATGAGTAAAAATATTTTTGTATATAATAGTATCTTTGATGGGAGCTTGCTTGCAATTTAATCGCCTTGCAGCCTTTGTTTGTTTCAGGCGAGGTCTTATGGGGTTGGGGTTACCTGCGGAGCGAACCGACAACAAAGTCCGAGGCTATTTTTTATTTGATTTCATTCAGGAATACAACGCTCTTGCACATTCAATGTGTACAGGATTCATTTAAACGCACAATTGTGTATTCCAAATTATTAAAATATGCTAAAGCATATTCGCACATTCCAGTCGCAGCACCTCTAGTTTAGCGACCGTCTGTAGTGAATGGTCTTGCTTCGTCATGCAGCAGCAGTGGGCTAGAGCAATTGATCAGTCTCGGTTGTTTAACAATTAGCCTTTCCATGATGATTTGCAATTGTTAACAATACAGATCTGCCACAAACGAGTGGCCAGAACTTGGAAGCTGCAGTGTATGACACCAGCACTGGTCCACCCCACACTCACCAGTACCGTTTTCCGAGTCAACTCTCACTTAGGACTGGATTAGGCTCCGGCTCTCCTGCGTTCAACCACTGTGATGAGCAATTTAGCCGATAGTTGTACAGCATCCATTTTTCATCACAAATAACGATATGATTCAAAATTCCTGTAACGCAGCACGCAATGCGTGATTGTTGGTGTGCTTCACACAATGCATGCGGTTTCCATTTCTCGAGCTTTTTGCTTTTCCAATTTGTTTCAGATGAATTAAAATTGTTTTGTCACACACACCTAAGCCAGCCGCTAACTCTGCTTATCCGCTTCTACGATCACCTTTAATTCTTTATTGTTAACTTGGGTATATTTTGTAAGTCATAAACGAAAACGTTGGAACCAAAAACGTACCGTACTTCTTTTCCATTAGCTTCCCCATACACATGATCATGCAGTTACTGCAGCGCTGGAGCCACCGTGCAACTCATATTATAATATATACTTATCTCATCATAACTCATATTATATAAAGATATCGTAAAAATCGAGGTATAAAGTTTTCCATTTCGTTAACAAAAGGATTTTATGGAAACGCCAATGTCGTATGAAAGGACCTAACATTAAGTTTGACATAAATCACACAGTTCACGTGTCGGTACGACTGCGGCCCATGACGTCAACACCGACACTCAACAAAGATCCAATATGCCTTGTCACTGCTGGGGATTGAGATAGAACGCTTCGTTGCTGGTAGGTGGGTCCCTGCACATCCCCTGCCGAGCTGGCTCATCCACGCTGACGCTATCAACTAGCAACACCACTTGTTGGAAAGTTGATTACAATGGTAAGGTGCGCGTGTAGGCAGTGCTCCGCTGCTCGGGCGTGCTGGATGCCACGCTGTCAAGCATTGAATAAATGAACTAAAAAATAAAATTCTATGTTAGTTTACTTTGGATAGCATGAGTTACCTACTGTGTGCTATTTTGTCACACTTAATATTATATATAATAAAAGACTAATCACGTCGTATATTGCACAGAACTAACGGACGTTTTCGTGTCAAATAAGAAGTAAATCTTTATCTTCTAACGGGCTTGGACAAGTAGAACATCGAAAAAAAATATTTTTAAAGATTGGAGGTCAGGTCAGGAACAATACTTACAATAAAACCTCCTTGTCGTCTGCGCCATGCAGACTCCGAGTTTGTACTACACTACCCGTCCTGTAGTAAGCGCCGAAGAACTAATCACGCGGTCCTGTATATATAGCCTTGACTTCATTCTTCTATTCAGCAAGGCCATTGAAATGATGGAACAGTGGAACTGCTAGCAGTAACCAAGTTATCGCGCCCAGGAACCGAACCGGGAGTTGGCTTTGTCACTAAGTCGGACGACAATCGTCAGTTAATTGTACATTTTAGCTAACTATTGAATAGATTTTTTGTATAATATAGGATATGAAGCCAGCACACAACAGCACCGCGGTGCCGTGGCGCGACCTGCGCCGCCACTGGACGCCAGGCGAGGACCAGCATCACCTTCTGTGTTTAAAAAAGTTAAATAATTGTCAGTCGTGTTCGTTTCCGACGACAGAAGGAAGTCGAAGACAACATCTTGGCATCAGCGGGTGGGGCGGGCGCGCCCGGCCGCCGCCTGGTGTCAACGACTGCCAGCAGTTCAATAAAAACTACTAACTTTCCGGTTCACCACTCCGACTGCGCTACCATAGTAGTCGAATGAAAGATTCAAACCTACGCTCTCGAGTTTCGCAGACCGTATCTAATAATCCGGCTATATAATGCTAAACCATTGGGCCATTGACGTTTCACAAAAAGACACCGATGACGGATGGACCAAATGATGTATCTAAAGTAATTCCGTCTGATACTTGTTCGTAACAAGCAGCAGCTCCGGCCGCGGTGCACTTTGTAGACGAGAACGTACCGCTACCAAAGTCTCATACGAACATAGAATGTGAAACCGTTTTTCTTTTACGTTAGAATCTACGCGCGGAACAAGTTTGTGGAATAGATTACGACACGTTATGTATCCGTGCGGCACACTCGCGTGTGCGTGTGTGAGTGTGTGGGTGTGTGGGTGTGTGCGCGTGTGAGTGGCAGCACTCGTTATTATTTTATACGCAAGCTGACTCTATAACTCAGTTGCGTTGTTTATTGAACAGATGTATTATATGACGAATCAACGGACGATAGCGGCGTTGTTAATGAACAGAAGCGCTCTCTGCACTTGTCAACATAGCAAGGACACGCGCTCGGCAGCACTCTGCCGCGACCCGACCCCCGACCCTGCCGACCTGCGACCTCGTCCCCTCTCCACGTTAGCACCACCTCGAGTGAACTTGTGCTCGGGCAAATTGACCTACGATTCAATATTGTCGGAGCGCTCGTTAGGCGGGCGCCGCGGCGGGGGGTCCGGGGGGGGGGGGCACGGGGCACACAACTGTTGATTCAGTACCGACGCCCGTCCGATAGCTTTATCGGCAGCCGAGCGCCCGACAGCGGACGAGCCCTCGCGGTTAGCAACAATGCACGCTGTCAATAAAAAGGTGTTGCGTCGCTCTCGCTTTAATCTGGACTCGCTCAAGCCTAGCGGTTTTATTGCATTCTAAACGATCGTAAAAATCCTTGTAGTCGGTGTAGCGAGCGGGAACCCTGGCAATATGCTTGGTTCAGGGTGATGCTAGGCTAAAGCCAATATATGTTTAGTGAAGTGAAGATATACTTCGATTAGAAACGGGCTCAAGTAAAAACGAAAAGAAGCGTTATTTCATTTTATTTATTTTATTCAAGGGGGCTCCTACAGCACAGCGCGACACAAGTTACATTCGTAGTAAATACAAGGACACTGCTTGCGACAGAACGTGAACGCCACTACCATCCTAACAATTGTCCATATATTACATATATAACATAGTATATTACATATAAAAAAAAATCAATTTAAATTGTTTATTAGAAAAAGAAATAAATAAGAAAAAATAACGTAATGAATGTAATGAACCAAATCATGTCTCTACGCTACATTTTGTTTAAATTGATTCAACGACACGGAGCTCTCGCCCGCAGAGCGCGGACACAATTGGTAAAGATATCAATTTCACAACATATTCTACGTAAATTGTGACAAACTAAAAGGTGAATGCAAAACTAAATTAGTTCTGGAATGTGATATTTATTTAAACGACTTCTTGTATATTGTATGGTACTCTAACGCAATTTTCCTCAAGTAAGGAAGATTTGAGTTGATGTTCTTTGCGGAACAAGAGTTAGAGAGTAAGATTGAACACGGAGCGCAGCTTTCATTACACAGGCATGGCCAATGCGTCGACCGCGACACTCGCACACCGGCGCCCTCTCGTGCCTAACCAAGGAAACTATCATTCCGGCACATTATTATAAATAACTTGTAAACCGGCCGCGCGGCCCTGTGAAGCAACGCGCCCCGTCCTCCGCGCGGACTCGTCTCATATCAATTATGCATAAAAATGGCGCTGAGCCGCTCGTGGCGCCGCTCGCTAGTGGCCGCTCGGTACATCTCAGTGCTGTTCGGTACCTAAATCCGCTTCAAGGTAATGAAGATTTCTTTAAATCATTAGATTTATTACCTAAGTATAATCGTTTCTAATCCACTCGCACTACTCGCACTACTCGCACCAATCGCACTACTCGCACCACTCGCACTACTGGCACCACTCGCACCACAAGAATCACTCGCACTACTCGGCACCACTCCGCACCACTCGCACCACAAGCACCACTCGCACTACTGGCACCACTCGCACCACAAGAATCACTCGCACTACTCGGCACCACTCCGCACCACTCGCACCACAAGCACCACTCGCACCACTGCACTACTGGCACCACTCGCACCACTCGCACCACAAGAATCACTCGCACTACTCGGCACCACTCCGCACCACTCGCACCACAAGCACCACTCGCACTACTCTCACCACTCGCACCACAAGCGCCACTCACACTACTCGGCACCACTCCGCACCACAAGCGCCACTCCGCACCACTCGCACCACAAGCACCACTGCACTACTGGCACCACTCGCACTACTGGCACCACTCGCACTACTCGCACCACTCGCACTACTCGCACCACTCGCACTACTCTCACCACTCGCACCACAAGCGCCACTCACACTACTCGGCACCACTCCGCACCACTCGCACCACAAGCAACACTCGCACTACTGGCACCACTCGCACTACTCGCACTACTCGCACCACTCGCACTACTGGCACCACTCGCACTACTCGCACCACTCGCACTACTCTCACCACTCGCACTACTCTCACCACTCGCACCACAAGCGCCACTCCGCACCACAAGCACCACTCGCACCACAAGCACCACTCGCACTACTGGCACCACTCGCACCACTCGCACCACTCGCACCACAAGCGCCACTCACACTACTCGGCACCACTCCGCACCACTCGCACCACAAGCACCACTCGCACTACTGGCACCACTCGCACTACTCGCACTACTCGCACCACTCGCACTACTCGCACCACTCGCACTACTCGCACCACTCGCACTACTCTCACCACTCGCACCACAAGCGCCACTCGCACCACTTGCACCACTTGCACTACACGCACGGATATTCCGTAATGACCTCAAGCGAGCTAATTAAACTCTGAGGTTATGATACTGGTTCACATTGGTGGCAAGCGGCGGAAGTTGCGTTTTCCGCTGTCCTCGCCTCTTAAAGTCATGCGGTGAACAGTCACCCTTTACAAGGAGATGTTGAGCGAGCATGGTGCGTCAGGAGGAATTCGTGAGGCGAGGATGAGGGTGAGGGTGAGGGGGGAGGGGGTTGCAAAGGTCGCGGGCGCAGGTGTCGGGCTCACTGGGCCGGTGAGTCAGCTCGCCGCACTCACGGTTTCAGAATACGCAGATAAAGTACAACGTGTTGCTCGCGCGCCTCGTACGTATCGCGCTCAGTATTTACTCAGCAAGTTTTCAATCAATTTATTTGCATGCGTTGTACAATTTCCTTATAATTTATTTTAAATAGTATGTATTTGTTATATTTAAATGTTTTGCCTGCTTCCTGTTCCCCGGCTCATTGTTCACGCCTCGACAGAGGTAGAGCATGTTGATAGCAAAGCGCTAGGGAAGGATGTTCCACTTGGTTGAAATACAGGTGTGTTGCTTTGTCACCATTCATTGCGTAAAAAAACTCAAAACGCATCATTCATAATTGTTACTTTTTCGTTAAGAGCATCGTATTCATTGACAGTCGTTCATTTTTTATTTTACTAACATTCGATATTAATTTTCCGCCGATCGCTGTGCGGAACAAACATAAACACAAACAGTGAATGATTCATTATTATCTTTAGTTTTGTTCACACCGTGATGTCTTTGTAAATGATTGAGTACACATATACCCACATACACCACCTGGCTCTAGCGCAGCGCGCAAAACAATAGATGTTTATTGTCCAATAACTTGAAAGTAAACAAAAGAATGACTTCTTTAAATATTCGATACTAACAATAGAATATGCAGATGTGCATTTCTTTTATTTATCCTGTGGGATTTTATTACAATTGATGGATAATTATGTTGTTTATGTGCGGTCTATAACTTTTGGCCAGCAGGGTATATAATAGATATGGGAGAACGATAAGAACACAGACACACGGACATGCGCGGAGAATTGTTGTGTCGGTACGTAATGTGACATTGGCGCCAACAAACGAGCACACAGTTCCGCTGGCGGCAGGGGCCGATGGCGCCCGTCGCGCTCTCGTCATTTCTCTACATCACATGATCATGCACTTGTCATACGAAACATAGATGCGTTAGGCTGCTATTTGACTCTGGTAGTGTACGAGGGTGTGGTCCGAGCTGGTCCAAGCAGCCAGACAGTGTCACCACGTGCGGCCGCCGGAGCCCAGCGCGGTCAGGCGCGAGCAGCTCGCGGCCGCGTGTTGACTCGCTCGTTGCACTATCTACCCCGCACCCCTCCCGCCCTCATAATCCCCGATAAGGGACTGGAGATAGTGTCCGCTGTAGTGTTCAGATAATCGATTGCCAGTGAATTAGGTTTGTGTGCCGGCGCGCTCCCGCCCTCATCGTTTATAGTTCTTATCTCCGCGACAAGTTCGCGTGCCGCTGCCGGCTTATGTCGAAACTAAAATAAAATACGTAACTCGATAAGCCACACCGCTGTTGTATTGTTGCTGTGGCAGGATAACTAGTTCCTTTCACCAAAGCGCAGTTAACTCTCGTCTTTAGCAGACAACTATACTGGAGCATGACGGGTTCGGCACGACCGGGGATACCACCATCTCAAAGAACATACGCAGGAAATAGCAGCATAACGCCCGTGTGGTGGCAGTAGGGATCCAGGGATCCGGTTGTGTGAGGCCAGCTCACCCAGCTCATCCAGCAGGTTGCTATTGGGTGAACCGTTTACTCGTTTGTGCGTTGTGCCTAATATTATGTATGAAAAAATTAAAAACCGGTAACAAGGAGGATGGAAGGAAATGGCTTAATTATTGCAAAATAAGATAAAAATGAACAATTAGTTCTGCTGAGTCATTCTATAAATGGAATAATTGTGTAACAACACCACCCCATGTCCTTTTTTTATACGTGGGGAAATCCGAGATGACGCGGAGGGATAGAAGGGTTGCGCCTGTCTCCTACCGGCTAAAATTCCAAGGTGTTCAAAAGATCATTGACCGCAGTCATCACCTGCTCGGTCAACTGTGCTCGTTTGTCACCCTCAGCTTAATAAATATATCACATGTGTCAGGGGAGAATAATCTAGCACTGTTTGTGATGTGCGGTCCTCGTGCTGCGCTGATCGATGTGTCATCATTCGTAATTTTACTTGCAGCGAAGTGAGCAGGTGTTGCCAGGTGCCAGCCAGCCATCGATTACAGTAATGACCATTTTTATTTTATTCCGGTTATGAAACGTGTGGGAGAAATGAACGAGAGCTAAGCCCATCGCATCGGTTTAGTCGAGTCTCGTTCTGTACACCAGCGGGTGGCGCGGGACACCGTTGAACGACTGCCAACGTGGACGCGGCTGGCCGTGGGTTGGCGCGTTATTGTAAAACTAACGAAAAGTGTCTTGAATCTTGAGCATAAATATAAATGTCGATGTCGTAGCTTACCATCTGGCGAACTATGTGTTACACTGGCGTCTCCGGGTCAGGCTCGGCGGTGATCCGCGGCGGGAGACCAGGTGAATACGATGACCTTGACTAGTTCGGTCACGTCCAGGTCGAGAGAGGTCCTCGTGAGCTAACGACCCTCGTGGCAGCCGTGGCGACTCAGCGCAGCGGTCTCTACTTCACACGCCACCACTGCGCTATCGTAACAACAAAAATATTATTGTAATATACGGGCACACGTAGTGTCGTGCTGCAGACTCGGTCGCTGTACCCTGGTGACGCATCAACACAGTATAAAAGTCGGAGCAGGCATTAGCAAAGCGAAATATCATCATACGTCCTATAGAAATGCGTACGTTGAATAGAATTTCAATTGTTCCTAATTAGATCTGCATTATGTTAGATCTAGTTGCTTCTGACATATTCAAAGTGAGCATTCTACTATAATACTTACTAAACGATAAAGTTCTTTCTCCCATGACCTATCCTACCAACCACCAAAACAATCGGCAACAAGCAAACTCCTGGCAGCACAAGGTTGTACTAATTTTCAAATAAAAGTAGTTTCTTTAATAAAAATTAAAAAGTAATTTGACTGAAGATAAATAAAAATAATAATATAAAGACATCAATAGATTGTAACGCGACAAGTTTATTACGATAACACGACCGGTATCTTAGCGATAAGAAAGTGATTATCACGGGAGTGTCCTAGGGCGGGCTGAGCGCCACCGCGGCCGCGGTCCTGTCGCCCCCGCCTCCTGCTGGCCTTTTATTGTATGGTGGGTGACAAACAGGCACACCATTCAGCTGATAAGTCGTTTTGGCGTAGTGTGGTACCCACACACTTCGATAAGGAATTGTTTGTATCTGCACTATATTTATTATAATGATAGTGCAGAGGAGTGGCCATCCCTGCGATGGCAAGCCTCGCCACTAATCACAACGTTTCCGGTTTGCTACTCATCAGCTCAAAACCTATAATAATTTGTGTAGTCACGGTCGTTCGTGCCGATCCATCCATGCTGCAGTTAGGAACGAGGTGTGGCGTGTCTCTAGCACGGTTAGTACTGTGCCCTGCACTTACCTGTAAGTGATAACTGGTGCGCTTAATTTAATAATGTAATAACTTGTATTTAGTCGTAATTAAGTATAATGCTTAGACGAAACAGGCGGCGCTGGTGGTGCGGGGGCGCGTACCTGGCCTCTGTCCACCAGCCAACAGGCTATATCTGCAGAACGGAGCTGCGCCAACAGCGTCATGCTCCGGCCGCTCGCAGGTACTTACGGCTGCGTTTACCTCGTTACGTCGAATAAGTTTCTAACAGGTTTCGCAGACTTGTTGCTTACGAAATCATCGGCGTCTTCTTCGTTATCGAATCAAATATATTAAGGTAATCAATGTCGAAGTCATATGTTATAATATTGGTGATTTCTAATTTCTTTATCCATGATAACATAATTCAGCGAGAATATACAATAGATATGCAGATAGAGCAGGGAGGGAATAGCGCGTGTCCCGTCTCCGTCGTGTGTGGGGGGCGGCCCGCCCGCTGGCCGCACGCTCTGCCTCGTCCACACTTTGCAACACTATTGCGCAGCTTCCGGTGCACGTGGAACTCTCCCTCTAGTGGACAATGTTTGCTTTTGTATATATTTTTTAATTGATGACCGTGTGAGCTGGTGGCCGGAGCTCCAGCTACAATTTTGTACAGCAGTGGAATACTATCTTTATACTTCATTCAACGCTTTGAAATCATCGTCGGACCTCATTGGAGTTATACATACATTCAATGATGAATCATCACGCCGATGGCCCTGCAGTACACCGTACTGTTGATGTGTTCCGGTGGCACGCCCATGCTCCGCGCACCGGTGTCGTCACGCCTGCCATGGAGGCATCCTATACTCGGGTCCCCGGCTCTGGACACGTACCACACGAAATAGAACAACGTTATGCTGATAGTCTATGAGGTCGTGGTCTTTCCTCGGTCGAGCTGAACTATTCATGTATACTGCTGCATCATGTTCTAGCACTTTGCAGTTAGGACCTGGCTTTGTTAAGGATATATCAACTCGGAAGGCAAAGGTTCATGCTCTAAAAATATGAATAAAAGCTGGCCCCGCAGTCAGAGGACCAACGATATGTTGAGAGACCTCGTGACTTAGGGGACAACACACGCTATTTCCACCACAGTGTCACCAAATGAATTTTAAATTTAGTATAAGTACAACCTCCGCTAGGACTTTATGCCAGTTTACGGCAAGTCAATGGATGCACGTGGCTCTGGCTCGTAAGCTATGGCAGTCTCTAGGGGACGCCTGTGTCCAGCAGTGGACTATGGCAGTCTCTAGGGGACGCCTGTGTGCAGCAGTGGACTATGGCAGTCTCCAGGGGATGCCTGTGTCCAGCAGTGGATTATGGCAGTCTCTAGGCGATGCCTGTGCCCAGCAGTGGACTATGGCAGTCTCTAGGGGACGCTTGTGTTCAGCAGTGGACTATGGCAGTCTCTAGGGGACGCCTGTGTGCAGCAGTGGACTATGGTAGTCTCTAGGGGACGCCTGTGTCCAGCAGTGGACTATGGCAGTCTCTAGAGGACGCCTTTATCCAGCAGTGGACTATGGATAAGCGGTGATGACGATGATGATGAGTTCAATAACTAAGGTTCCTTCTTCTTTGACTTGACTTGTTTCATCAGAAGCCGCGCACGATTCAAGCTGTTCATCGGCTGCAAGGAGACGGTTGAGCCATCAACTTTACGCTATCAGAGATGGCTGCTGCACAATTTCATCCTTCATCCCGCCAAACTGGTGGCAGTTCCCCGTCACCACCAACGCAGTCATGGTCAGATGATCCTGGACATCTTTGTCAAGTGCCCTGAATAAGACACGCACGTATAAGAGTATATGTAAAAGCATTTCCATTGGTATAGCAACTCACTATTTTTGTGGCGACGGTGGCTAGTGCTTTACCCAGGGAACAGCGCGCCATGGGAAGCTGGTGAACCGGCAGAGAACGCTTCTCACTTTCATGCGCACGAGGATTATTAAAGGATACAGACACTTTAATTATAGTCGGTGTTGCCTCCAACATTCACATTTCATTCAGACCGTTGGATCTATTATATGATATGATTTATAACTGGGAGTAAGTACCGCCAGCTAGCACGTAGTAAATCAGCAATCGAATTAATTAATTGGTGCTGGTGACGGAGATCGAACTCGGTTTGCTCGCGTGCCTTCAATTACAAGCGAACGCTGAGACACTGAGCTAGCACGACTCGCTAACAACTACGAAATTGAATGAAACAATAGAATTATTGTCAAGTGATCGACCAGCCGCGCCCAACGTTCACCTGGAGTGACGCATGTAGCACGAGGGGGACAACGACGCCGTCCCCGCCAACGTTTTGTGGTGACAACCCGTCGACGACGTCGCAGGCGGAGGCAGCGCTGGCGGGCCACGGTGTCAGTAGCGACCACCCACAGATGTTACGCTGGGCCCCACGCCTATTCTCTAATAAGATAAAATTTGCATTTTATCTTTTGATTTTGCAGAAAAGATTTGCCCGCTGTACCACTACGGGTATATGCATTTCACACATATTGAATGTTTTTAACGTGTTACAATATGTATGTACATTCAAAGATAGATTATATGGTTCTCTTAATTCATACAACTAGAAGAGGACGACAGCGACCTTGGCCTGTTTTCCTGCCGCACGGAACAGCTCGAGTTAATTACCTGATGCCAATTATGACAAATACATCTCTAAGTGCGCGCCAACGAAACACATTTGTATTTTTTGCTGCTAATTAAGTCATTAAATTACCGAAATCCGAAGCGATGTAACGAGTGGACCCGCCGCTGCCACGACTGCCGTTCCCACACCGCGACCAAATTAATTCACAGTCATTTAGATCGATTAATATTCGGACCGATGACCTCGGCGCGCCGCACGTGAATACGTAAGCAGCGAACGCAGGACGAGCTGGTCGCCGGCCCGTGTTTGTTAACATATCTCTAGTTTGTTTTTGTGTGTTGAAGGTCGAGCAGATGGCTGCAAGTGGCGAGGCGGTAGAGCAGTCCCGATGATGTCGACAACGAACACTTAAAATATGTTATAAGTTGTCTCTAACGTTTGTATGGATGGTAGACAATGTAGCCCAAGTGGATGCGTCAAAGTTAAGTGCAGACACCACGGCTTTCAAGTGCGCACGACACCGACTCCACACCGACGCAGGACGACACCACTTCCCTATGACTAATGTTAATAATCTCTTCTACGTCCGACCGTGTTGTAAACTTGTCACTACGTTATATTTGTCACTACGTTAAGTTTGTCACTACGTTATGTTTGTCACTACGTTATGTTTGTCACTACGTTATGTTTGTCACTACGTTATGTTTGTCACTACGTTATGTTTGTCACTACGTTATGTTTGTCACTACGTTATGTTTGTCACTACGTTATGTTTGTCACTACGTTATGTTTGTCACTACGTTATGTTTGTCACTACGTTATGTTTGTCACTACGTTATGTTTGTCACTACGTTATGTTTGTCACTACGTTATGTTTGTCACTACGTTATGTTTGTCACTACGGTATGTTTGTTACTAAGTTAAGTTTGTCACTAAGTTAAGTTTGTCACTACGTTATGTTTGTCACTACGTTATGTTTGTCACTACGTTATGTTTGTCACTACGTTATGTTTGTCACTACGTTATGTTTGTCATTAAGTTAAGTTAGTCACTAAGTTATGTTTGCCATTACGTTATGTTTGTCACTACGTTATGTTTGTCACTGCGTTATGTTTGTCCCTACGTTATGTTTGAAATAAATCGTTTAGATACTACTCAAGGAGTTTCTTTCAATTTCCTTTAAATGACAATAACGCTAAGTAAGACACAGGAGCTACTTCGCTGGTTCACACGTACATAAGTTTAAACTACTTTTGTGTCGAGTTCTTTGTTCGCATGTCATGTGACTCCGTGTTATCATTTTTTCTGTTACTTTATCATTTTCTTAAAAAATATGAGCTCAGTTTTCAGGATTTTTCCCCGATTATTGGCTACGAGTATTCGTCAACATATTTTCCAGCCCCTGAGTTTAAATATCGTGCATCACCACAGAATTCGAAATTTCATCCTCTCTCCATGGTTGGCAATCCACCACTGTGGGCGTTACACAAAATTTTCTCCACGCACAACTCTGTGGGATCAGCTGTCGCCAGCGGTATTTCCGAATAGATACGAGTTGGAATCTTCAAGAAAAGAGCACACCTTTTTGCTCAAGCATCATCACCTTCATCCCACCAATCTCTCTCTCTTGCCTAGCTATCCGTCCACTGGACTTTCATGAGCATCGGATCAACGAACCATTCACTTTATATCTTTTCCCGAGGCATTAGCTTCTGCACTCAAATGATCATATGATGTAATCAAGTGATCTATGACAAATGTTAAAAGAATCTAGATACGTCAGGACTTACCGGTCTTAACTGTCACCATCTCAACTACTGCTACACTTACAAGCACATGGCCCCCGCGGCCAGCTGCGCCGCGCCCGGTGCCTCTCGATGGGAAGTTAGCACAGGGTGTTCACCCACTACACCGCTTTACTTCAATAAGTTTTCATTACAGACCGGGCTCCGGCTCCGGACTGCGTGCGCTAGGGACTACGGATACCACATAGTTGCTACAACAAGGACTTGTTTTCATGTCAAATAAAGTTGTCATACGGCAGCTTTGCGCTGGGATATAGGTTTCAACAATTTGGTGTCCAAACTTTATATCCTTTTTGCTAAGAGTCTTCCAATTTTTCGGAACAAATTTTATTATCTATATATACAAATTTATAAAGTTTTTATTCTTAAACAGGAGGTTAGTTTTGGGTCAGGCACGGTGAGAATAGTCAACTAACTTATCTATTTCAATTGGTAAACCAGTAACACTCTGTCCTGCCATCAGGTCAGAAACAACATAATATAATAATAAGCAAACCAGAAGCAAAACTATTGTAAAAGTTGTTTTAGTTCCGTACACATCGGTAGGCGTCGGTGCAGTAACATTCTAAGTTCTTACTCGGTCTCTTTTACGAAAGCAAAGAAGCTTCGTAAAGTTTTTATCATAAATAAAAAACCGTTGGAAAGTAACTCACAAAATCATTTGGGGAAGGACGTTACGTTGGTTAGGAATGTACAAAAAAGTTTTCGCTGAGGCTTTTTAGATATTTCGCGTGAGATTTTTAGGTTATTAAACACAATTTTTTTTATTAAAAAGTAATTCAACGCTCTTAGTAATGATCTCATTTATCCCATAATCTGTCATCTGTCAAAAAGCTAATTGGGACTTTTGGGAATTGGAATTTGATTTTCTCTATGAATGCGTACTTTTCAAAATTTGCAACACAGAGCTGAGGTAAATTCGTTTTTAGCGCGATATCCGAAACTTTCCTCGAGAGGCATGCTGACCCTACGGCGCGCTACTGGTTTGGCATTTGCCGCGGGCGTGAGGCCGTTACAGCTAATAACAGAGCCTCCAAGGCAGCTACCGTGCTGCGCGTGGATACCGCGGTGCGGTGCGTGCGTATATAACATAAATTGTAATATACTAACAAGTTGAACCGGCGGATGGCAATGGCTTACAAATAGTCACAAATAAAACATCTCAACCTGCGCACATGGCCCCGCGGCCAGCTGCGCCGCGCCCGGTGCCACTCGATGGGAAGTTAGCACAGGGTGTTCACCCACTACACACTACACCGCTTTACTTCAATAAGTTTTCATTACAGACCGGGCTCCGGCATTCGACGCTCAGCAGTCGCCGAGAACGGTCGCCCGGCTCCCCGCCACGATCGTCCCGAGCTACCTGCCCCCGAGCGAGCCACCTGCGCACCCATTGTTCCGAGAACAATACACCGAGCAATTTTTATTGCGGGTGCTATTGTAATCGGAAATTAGTTTCCGAGAAAGATTATTGTAAAGCCACCTGGGTGGTTACACTAGTGGATACCTTGCGGTGTTAACTTAGCTAGTGTAGGGCTAGCCCGTACGCCCGTGGTTCCCTTCTGGGAAACGCGAAACCGGAAGGAGTCGACGCAAAACTTGGCCTTGGGTAGTGCCCTAGTCAAGGTTGACCAACCCGCTGGACTTATAATAGTCCCACGCGTAGTTTTAGTTAGCTCTAAGCACACACCCAAGTGCACAATAAGACTGGCGCGGACTTTAGAGCTACACAACTAGGCACACATCCTCCCTGCCTATACCTGGCAGGGAGGGAAGTAGGCTATTCACCCGGCATCCCACCGGTGGCCACACTTCCACAAATAAAGTAGGAGAAAAAATAAAAGTGAACAGAGTGCACAATGGAGGACTCTTCCTCAGAGTCGTTGCTGCACTTCATCAGCATACTTAAAATAAATACCCTGATGTCTTCCAGGACATAATCAAAGAAAGACCGCTCCCGGATAGACCTCCTCAAGGGCCTCCTCCATATCCTGCACTTCATCCGCAGTCTCCGAAATGGAGCTGGATAACGCAGCGTCCACTGAGTATCCCTGCTGAAGACACCAGCGATTTCACGCTGGTTGAAAAAAAAGCGGGCTTCACCCGCCCCGACGCCACCTCCTAAGGCGAAAAAACGGGAAATGAAGGCCCCCTCTCCCCAGCCATCTACGTCGGCCCTGCCCCAGGGCCCCCTCACAGCTGCCCCACAGCAAGCCCCCGCCGCTCCTGAGCGCGCCCTAGCTGGCTCAAAAAAACCTTCGGCTGTCTCACAGCCATCGAAACGCCCGCCGCCTGTCTTCATTCAGGCACAAGACAAGTGGCCGATTGTCGCATCGGCCCTATCCAATCGCTACAAATATCAAGCGATCCCCACCGCTGTAGGTATTAAACTGCAGCTAGAAACCACGGACGACCATAGAGCGGTAACTCGCTTCTTGCAAGACAAAGGTGTTTTCTTTCACACCTACACCTTGGCAGAAGAGCGCCAACTCAGGGTAGTAATTAAAAACCTCCCGCGGGAAATCCCAGCTGATCTGATCAAAGAGGACCTTCAGGCCCAGAATCTCCCAGTCCTGTCTGTGCATAGGATGTACAGTGGCCATAATAAAAGCCATTCAACATGGTGATTGTGGCCTCGAAAGATCCGAGGCCGGGAAGCAGGTATTTAACCTGAAAACCTGCTGCCACCTCTCTGGGCTGACTATAGAGCGCCCACATAAAAACGGCCCACCAGGCCAGTGTCACAAATGCCAATTATATGGCCACTCAGCACGCAATTGCTTCGGCAAACCCAGATGCGTCAAGTGCCTGGGTGACCATGGCACCACCGAATGTCCGAGACCCAAGGACAAGGCCCTTCTGGCCACTTTCGGTCCCCCCGCATGTGTCCTATGCAACACAGAGGGACACACAGCCAATTACCTTGGCTGCCCAAAGCCCCCAAGCCGAAACGTCCGGCACTAAAATCGCGCCCAAGGTCGCTACCCCGACCGCCGCCCCGCGCCAATTCTCGCTCCTGTCCGACCTCTACGCCCCCACATGGCATACGCCGATCGGCGTAGCGACCGTTGCTCAACCGGTTGAGCAGCCTCCTCCATCAGCCGGACGGCCGGTTATCAGCGACCTCGGCAGGAATTGTGTCGCTTCGCCGCCGTCTTCAACGGCGCTGACGTCTCAGCCCTAGCAAAAGCCTTAAGGGATTCTAATGGCAAGCCCGAAGTCAGGATTGCCGCCACAATGCGCTACCAACATGTAGTGTCAGCCATCGTCAACTTTCAAGCATAGAGGGCCTTTTACAACGGCAGAGTAAAACCGCGTTCCCTTTAACGTCGCATTTTTAACGCGAACGGTATTAATCAACGCGACGAAATCTTCAATTTCGTTCGCGATCACCAAGTCGACGTGCTCCTAGTGCAGGAGACATTCCTCAAACCGCACACCGCAATCCCAACATTGCGAATTATAACATCATTAGGAATGATAGAACTTCTGCCGCTAATGGCGGAACTCTCATTTACTACAAAAGTCCTTGCACTGCGTGCCCGTCGACACGCCAACCCTCACTTTCCTAGAAGCCTCAGTCTGTCAGCTAGCCATGACCGGCCATGCCCCATCACAATCGCGTCCGTCTACCTGCCTTGCAGACGTGATGCACAAGTATTACGAAGCGACTTCGTGGCACCTCTTTCCCTTGGAAATTCAGTCATTTTGGCAGGAGATTTCAATAGCAAGCACTCGGTGGAATGCAATTAAAATCAACCCCGAAGTTGTTTAGACTCGCTAAGCGACGCACTCGACTTCGACGTCGTAGCGCCTACTACGCCTACCCATTTTCCATATATATTGGGTCACGCACCGGATGTGCTTGATATTGCCATCTGTAAGAACATCAACCTCGCCTTCCAAGGATAGACGTAATCCACGAGCTCGCTTCCGATCATCGCCCCGTTCTTCTTCGGTTAGGCCCTCCGCCCCAACCTCACCCTCCACCAAAACCATAGTAGACTGGCACCGACTCAGGAACGACCTGAAGGAAGCCACATCACCACACCTAGATGCTATTCCTAGGAACATATCTTCAGTCCACGACACGAACCTCGCAGTTCATGCCCTCACTAGGCGCATCCAGACAGTCGTCGAGGATTGTTCGAGGCGGGTTCCTCGGTGGAAGACCACCGATGGACCCTGCCAAGCGACATAAAGGACCTAATGAGGCGCAAGAATGCGGCGACTCGTGCCCACGACTTATATCCAACTGAAAGTAACCGGCTGGTGCTACGTACCCTTCAGCGTGAAGTCCGGTCACGCATAGCCCAGTACAGGAACGATCGGTGGGATAATCACCTCTCCAATATCGAACCTTCCCACCTCGCCTTCTGGCGACTTCCCAAATCCCTAAAAGGGGGCAACGCCCAAACAATGCCTCCCCTTTAGCGTCCTAATAAACCACCCGCCTTCTTAGACGAAGAGAAAGCCGAATGTCTGGCTGGACAATCTGAGCTCCAATGCTCACCGAGCACACTACCGATCGACGCCGCTCACCTTGCAATGGTTGAGAGCGAGGTCGATCGGAGGAGTAAGGAACCACCTCGCGATTCCGTTACCCAAGTCACATGCACCGAAGTTGAGTCCATAATTAAAAACCTGCGACCACGCAAGGCTCCAGCCCGACGGCATCACCAACAAGGTGATGAAACTCCTACCTATGTCCATTTTACACCTACTGGTAATAATCTACAACGCGGCTATATCCAAAGGCACCTTCCCGAACACCTGGAAGGAAGCCGACGTCATAGGGATTCTCAAGCCCTCAAAACATCCAACCGATCGATCAGCCTATCGACCCATAAGCCTACTCAAAGTCTTGGGTAAGGTATATGAAAGGCTCATCCTCGCCCGCCTCAAGGACTTCATGCTGTCCCGAGGGCTACCAATCAATGAGCAGTTCGGGTTTCTGCACCCAACACTCATGCACACATCAAGTGCACCGCATCACGGAGCACATCCTCAGTAAATTTCTTCAGGGCTACCAAACTGGGGCACTTTTCCTCGACGTGGCGAAAGCTTTCGACAAGGTCTGGCACAACGGGCTCATATACAAACTATATGAGCTCGGTGTGCCAGATCGACTCGTACTTATCATACGAGACTTTCTCCGAAATCGAACCTTTCGTTACCGCGTCGAGGGAACGCGCTCCGAGTTCACCCTATTTGTGCCGGAGTACCACAAGGCTCCGTCCTAGGTCCTATTTTGTACACACTCTACACCAACGACATACCGCGCACTCGCGGTGTAGAGCTAGCCCTTTTCGCCGATGACACCGGCCTCTATGTGTCTGGGTTCAAACCAGACGCTATTTGTAGACGCCTCCAATCTGCAGCCAACACCTTAGGGAAATGGTTTCGGAAATGGAGGATCGAGGTTAACCCTACCAAAAGTGCAGCCATGTACTTCTCTCGGCGCAACAAAACGCCGCATCTCCCAACTATAGAGTTATTTGATCGTCCAATCCCCTGGGAACAGACAGTCAAATACTTAGGCGTTACTTTAGATGAAAGACTCACCTTCGGTCCGCATGTCAACCGCGTACGGAATCGAGCAGCGTTCGTCCTAGGTCGTTTGCACCCGTTACTCAATAAAAATAGCAAAATGTCCCTGCGTAATAAAAATTACACTATACAAAGCGTGCATCCGACCCATAATGACATACGCAAGCCCCGTCTTTGCGCATGCTTCCCGCGTCACATTCACCGACTTCAGGTAATACAAAATCGTTTCATGCGCAAGGCCACCGGTGCACCGTGGTTCTTGCGTAATGAAAATCTACACATAGATCTTGAGCTACCGACCATAGCTCAGTACCTGAAGCAGGCTTCCCGCCGATATTTCGACTCTGCCGTCACACACTCTAACCCCTTGATTGTAAGTGCCGCCACTTACAATCCCATCGCGTATCACAGAGTCACCCGCGTCCGAAGGAGACCGAGGCACGCTCTCGATGACCCCGACGACGTGACTACCAGGGCCCAAGCCCTTCATAAAACACAACACACGTACATTGCACCCTCACATCGCCCCCGCCGACGGCGAGGGCGTCACAAACAAGGATATTCGCGATACCGCCATGTCACTGGTCGGTTCTCTCCAGTCCATACAGATAGAAGCGTCGCTGGAGTTTCTTGCGCCACTTCTTCTCCAGCGCCCACGCATTCCGAAGTGGTGGTACAGATAGCCAATAATCATAGCGAATTTAAAGAATCCTCTGTCAGAAGCAACTGACCGAGCTGAGGTTCGGCCCTCTCGGGCACCCTCGAGTCAGACGCTCTCGCGAAACAAGGTAACGGTCAAACCGAGGCTCCCTCTCAGGAGCCCTTATTATGAATTACCTATATAGAGGTCTCGACTGAGTGCCATTAGCGCTCGGTCACCTCTCAACCCGGTGAAACTGTAAAGCCCTCAGATAACAGTGGCCTTCAGCCCGAAAACCGGGCTCCGGCTCCGGACTGCGTGCGCTAGGGACTACGGATACCACATAGTTGCTACAACAAGGACTTGTTTTCATGTCAAATAAAGTTGTCATACGGCAGCTTTGCGCTGGGATATAGGTTTCAACAATTTGGTGTCCAAACTTTATATCCTTTTTGCTAAGAGTCTTCCAATTTTTCGGAACAAATTTTATTATCTATATATACAAATTTATAAAGTTTTTATTCTTAAACAGGAGGTTAGTTTTGGGTCAGGGACGGTGAGAATAGTCAACTAACTTATCTATTTCAATTGGTAAACCAGTAACACTCTGTCCTGCCATCAGGTCAGAAACAACATAATATAATAATAAGCAAACAAGAAGCAAAACTATTGTAAAAGTTGTTTTAGTTCTGTACACATCGGTAGGCGTCGGTGCAGTAACATTCTAAGTTCTTACTCGGACTAGGTCTCTTTTACGAAAGCAAAGAAGCTTCGTAAAGTTTATAAATAAAAAACCGTTGGAAAGTAACTCACAAAATCATTTGGGGAAGGACGTTACGTTGGTTAGGAATGACCTAAAAATTTTTGCTGAGGCTTTTTAGATATTTCGCGTGAGATTTTTAGGTTAT